>JAWNNI010000010.1:0-600000 GCA_035043065.1 Hirtodrosophila confusa | reverse complement strand
CTGACCGAGCTGATCGTGAACCACTACCATGTGAAGATGAGGCATCAAAACGTGGATGCCACAATCAGCGAGATCCGGACGAAGTTCTGGATAACCAATCTGTGACGAGTGCTGCAGAAGACGATTTCTGGATGCAACACATGCAAGCAGCTGAGAGCGCGGCCAGCGCAACCTATAATGGGTCCTTTGCCAGGGGACCGATTGGAGGCCAATAGATGGCCATTCAAGTATACTGGACTTGACTATTTTGGACCACTGCTCGTGACGATTGGACGTCGCAAAGAGAAGCGGTGGGTTGCCCTGTTTACGTGCCTGACAACACGGGCAATACACCTGGAGTTGGCACATGACTTGTCAACCGATTCCTGCATAATCGTGATCAGGAATTTCATATTCCGCCGCGGTCTTGTAAACAGAGTGCGCAGTGATAACGGCAAGAACTTTGTTGGGGCTGACAGAGAGGCCAAGAAGTTCGCCGAAGTATTCGTGCCGGAAAAGACCCAAGGCGAGCTGTCAGCCAGGGGCATCGAATGGATCTTCAATTGCCCAGCAAACCCAGCTGAAGGAGGAGTCTGGGAAAGGATGGTGCAGTGTGTCAAGAGGGTGCTGCGCCACACAGTAAAGGAGTAGCGCCCAAGGAGCATGTGATGGAGAGTTTCCTAATCGAAGCTGAGAATATTGTGAACTCTCGTCCGCTGACCCACTTGCCGATTGCAGTGGATCAGGATGCCCCTCTTACGCCAAATGATTTGCTAAAGGGAGTGGCGAATCTGCCGGATACGCCCAGTGACAACGGACAACTGGATGACAGATGTGCAACGAGGAAACAGTGGCGCATAGCGCGGTTGATGCGAGACCGTTTTTGGAAACGGTGGGTGTCTGAGTACCTACCTTAGCTCGTGCGCCGCACAAAGTGGTGCGAGCGCGCCGAGCCGATACACCATGGTGATGTGGTGTTCATATGCGATCCAGCGGTACCACGCAGGGAGTGGCAACGAGGCATCGTGGAGGCGGTATACGCTGGACCAAATGGAGTGCCCAGACGCGCTAGAGTGCGCGTTACGGACAACAATCGAGCCCGAGTGCTATGCGTCCCGTCTGTAAGCTAGTTCTACTAGATGTGGGTGAAGCATTCTCTTCACGGAGGAGGGGATGTTGCGGGTCGAATTAGTTATCGATTGTTAGTATTTAGTATTTTGTAAAGTATGGATTTTGGGCCTCTGAATGTACGGGCACATTTATATCGGCGTGTTGCCGCCATTACTTTAAATCGTCGTGAGATAGAGAGCTGCAGGAGAAAGACTGCGGTAAAAATAATGTAGAGCTAATTTTAAGATTAACATTGTTCATTTTCCGCAACAGAATAAAACCGCCCCCCTCTCAAGCCCAAAACCTTGCGGTTAAACTTGCAATCCTGCCTTTCGCTTGTCAACGGCAACAATATCTATTCTGAAGTTACGTTGGATGTTCAATTTGATACACCTTCCGATAGCGGATACTTTAGCGTGAAAGATGCTGGTGTATTTGTCAAGGAATATCTGGTACCTGGCCAGTGCCTTGGTTTGCCAGGGATCCATCAGTGTACAATTTAATGGTGTGATTTTCCATGGGAAGGACGCCTTCTAATGACGTCCAATGCCTTTTGCTGCATAGACGAAGTGACGCCCAAAAAGATGATCGGCTATCATTTCGTCCCTTGGCTATAGGAGTTATTCCCATTCTCATCTGTCATCGTCCCCTCTGCTGATGGAACCATCGCTACCCACTCTAATGATGATAATCTGAGAATCACTGGACCCCAATAATATAGTGGAGTGGAGTGAGCTCCAACAGAACTTGTAGAGTCATTGTTCGACAGGTGCGCATTGCTCCTGTCAGACAGACGCAGGCCATTCTCTGTAGTTTTTGGAGCTGCTTTTGCGAAGTGACTCCAATTGGCTCCATATGTGAGCATCGGTCTAACTACCATCAGGAAAAGCCATCTTATTATTTGGGGCACTGTGCCCCACGATTTTCCGGCTATGCTAAGGCCGGTGTTTAATGCTCTATAGCACTTATCTTCCGTGTTCTTCATATGTGCTACAAAGTGTAATCTGTCATCAAAGGTTACTCCTAAGTACTTAACCTAGCTTCTTTTGGCTAAGGGAATTTCTTCTTGTCAAGGGGACGATACTGTTTTAGTGGGATTCAGGTTGAGATCAACCTTCTTAAACCAAGCATATGTCGTCCTTAATCTTTATTGGTTTATATTGCAGAGCGAATCTTCGAACTTGCCACGGGGTATTACGACTTTATCATCGGCGTACCCTTTGCATTGAACACACAGTAATGGATACTGTAACAACTTGGGATTTCTGGGCAAAATCCAAAAATCAAAGTTGATTATTATTTGAATATAAAATGAAACAAACACTCACCTCTGGTGTTGACGTCCTTACTGCCCCAGACTACGTGGTGCGCGTTGGCGTCGCATCCCACGATGATGGGAGTTGGTGCGCTCTGCAGTATTCCATCAGACCACGCACTTCCGGGGGTGGGCAGAGCGCATCGTACGCAAAACATGCCGATATCACCACAGTTGTTTTGGTAGCACTAGTCTCCTGGACTGCAATTGGCGCGCAGTCTAGGGTCAGGAATATTGACAGGAAAGTTTATTTAATGCCTTTCCTTTCCATAACGCAAGTTTTTGGAGATAAGCTCCTATGGTCATATACTACTTTCAAGTCCTTTGTGTACAGGCCCTTGATGCCTTGGTTATACCACAGCTCCTATGCGAGGGCTGGCCCAATATGTTGTCTGGTGAAAATCCTAGCTAGGACGGCCGAGGTGGCATGTCCTCCGTAGCTTTCACTCTTACACCGCTTACTCGGATCGACCCGAAGTGAAAGAAAAGCTGATAGCCTTTCCCAACAATTGCCTGCCTTAGTAGATTCGAAAGGGGAAGAGGCCACTTCTCCGTTTCTTCTGGATATTATTCTCTTTGCGTCAGTCTCGATCTTGATATGTTTCTTCGGCAGAACCATCCCTTGATCCTGTTGGCCTATCCGCGCATCTCGGACATAAGTTCGTGATGTTGTGGGGTGAGGGTAAACCATCACCCGTCCTCAAACCGACGGGTACTCCATTCCACGGGTTAAGCTTCGGCGCTACATTCATCCTTCATCGGTGCAGACGATGACTAATTAAAATTCGCCGAAAGGGCGAAACATTAGTGATAGCAACAAAAATAAAAATGTAATTAGCTGATATAGCCAAAGAGTTGCATAGCGAGGTGTTTTGAATAAAGCTAACTATGTTGACCTGGGCTGAAGAACTTTTAAGATGGTTCTGAAGCGGCCTACGAATAGCAAACGGCCTCCCGAGCTAGGTCAGTCGTGAACGTGTGAACTCACAGGTATCTCTTCCCGGGTGGATAGTATATTTTTCCGCAACTCGTGGGGACTATGAGTAAGAGAAATATTAATAGATTAATATTTAGTTTTATTTAGTTTGTTCGTATTTATCTATTCCGCGATCTTCGTTACCGCACGTTATGTGGCGCGCCCCTCGGTTGGTTGGGCGGGATGTGGGTTGCATTTTGCCTGGGTCCGCGCGTTAACAAGCCCGTGCTTGGTGACGTTGGGCCACTTGTATGTTCTGTTCGTTAGTACATCAACGTCCAGAAGAATAATGAAGTGGCCTTTAGGACGGATCATAAAAATATACCCAGGGCCAGATAATTTTGTAAGAGTCGTCGATGTCAAGACTGCGTCTGGAATATACAAACGCTACAATCGACTCACACTTGGTGTCGTTGGGCCACTTGAATGTACTGCGCGTTAAGTACATCAACGTCCGAAAGAGAAGAACTTATTCAGCATAGTCACTGGTACTGTACACTAAGAAGTTACTTTAGTAAGCTGGGAGTTATGAGCAGCGGGACATACAGATTGTACGTGCTAGAGGATGACCTTTCATCGCACATATTAGCAGAGTGCACTGCCTTAGCTAGAAGAAAAAATAGGATCCTGGGTAGTGTATCCTCCAACAAGGCGACATAGGAACACTCAATACGATTCAATTAATGATTCGATTCGCTTCGCTTTCGCAAACGGACGTGTTTTTTTCTTGCGCCTCGCAGTTAATTTTTCTTTCCTCGTTCTTAGCAATTATTAAATTGCAAGTTTTATATTTGTGACGTGTGTTTTCATGCGGTTGTGTTAAACACCTGTGTTGAACTTTAATTGTTATTATTTGTGCTTTATTTTGCAAATTTAAAATTTTGTGCCTATACACAACAACAAACTGCAGCCAAGCATTCTGTTTGTTTTTGCAGTTGCATTGCTGTCTGCATATAATTTGTTTTTGTGTGTACTCACATCACTCTCTTTTTTTATCTCTCTCCTGCGCTTGCATTAGTGGTGTTGTTGGTGTTGGTCGCGGTCTTTTCTGTTAGAAATCCGTTTGTGAGTTTCGGTCGTCGCGCCCGCGCTTTGTGTTTGTTATTGCGTTTGTAAGTACAAATCTGCGGTAGTTGTTTAACCCTAGGGTGCCTTTCCGTTCTTTTACATTCTTTTGGTTCTTTTGCTTTTTATTTTATTTTTTGTTTATCTTTTTATATTCTATTTTCTTATATTTAAATTCCTTTTTGTTAGAATGTTTGTCTGCTATAATAAAAATTGCCAGGTTAGAGCAAACTCGAAGATGGGCTTTGTTTGTTGCTGGCTGTGTGATAATGTGTCACACGAAAAATGTGCTGGCCTAAACGGCAGAATTGTGGACCAGATTGAGTCAAAATCTGGCCTCAAGTGGACATGTGTATCCTGTAGGGATGTTGAACGGGACATCATGGGTTTCATGAGGCAGACTAAGAAAGGCTTTGGTGACATATTCGGGCGGTTCAAAAAACTGTTCGATGGTTTTTCCGACTTGGAGAACGAATTCAAAAGTATGAAACTTTTGAATGAGTCCCCAAAACGGAAGAAGGCTAATTTTAGGCTGTCTATTGGCCCCAATGAACTGCAACTCCCCACACATGCTTTCACTTCATCCGCAACTAATAAACAGTTAGAATTAATAAATTTATCGTCCCCCTCTCCTCATAATTCAATAATCAGAAGTGACGAGAATAGCATCGTACCCATGGATGTTGTTCCTTCTGACCCCGTAGAGCATTCTGATTCGCTGGTTATTAACACTGTTGATCCGGATCAACAGCCTAGTGATAATATACCGGTCGAATCAACTGGTCTAGCAACCAATGCTGTGGCTCCAGCGGATGCAACTGCATTGGTTGCTAAGAAGACCCTTATAGGAATTCCACCACGGAAACAAATTTTTGTTTCCAGGCTTGCCCCTGATACTACATCTGATGATGTGAAGGCCTTTATACAGGCCAAATCTAAAGCCCACATTACGGTGGAAAAATTCAAATTTACGTATTCTCGGGAAATTTCGTCATTTAAAATAAGTGTTTCGGCTGAATATTTCAACAATATTTGTTGCAAAGAATTCTGGCCCGACCACTTAGTTATTAAAGAATATACTGTAAAAAAGAAAAATCGGCCTCCGATTTCACTTCCTTCTTCCGGTGGTAGTTCTAACCCACCTATTGTAATATCTGATAGTTCAAAAAACTAACATCCTCCCTCTCACTTGGCTATCAGAATGTAAGAGGTCTTTGTAGTAAACTTAGAAATCTTTATCTAAATAGCCTAACTTTTCCTTTCCATGTCGTTGCCTTCTCTGAAACTTGGCTAAGGCCCGACATCCTTAATTCTGAAATCCTGTCTAACAAATTCTCCATTTATAGAAAAGATCGACCCCTGTCGTGGTGGTGGTGTTCTTATTGCTGTTGACGCTGATTTATCATCGGAACTTGTAATAATCGATAATTGTATAGATATTGAATTTGTTGCTGTAAAATTGTGTATGTCCAGTATTTGCTTTTATATTACTTGTTCTTATATTCCACCTTCTTCCGATATTTCTATATATTCTTTGCATGCTTCTGCTATACAATCTGTCTCATCTATGGTTTCTGATCGTGATTTTCTTGTAGTTCTTGGTGACTTTAATATCGCCGGAACTACTTGGACTTCAAGTCCCGATTCTAGCGTGTTGACTCCCACATCTCAGCACGATTTTATTGAAAGTTTATTTGGGATGTCATTGTGTCAAATCAATGATATCCCAAATTCTTCACATAAAATGCTTGATCTTGTTTTTGTCTTGGATTCCTCATTATATTCTGTCTCCCGTACTGAACCTATATCCACTCCTGAAGATCCTTATCACCCAACTTTGGAGGTGTTGATTGACTTACCAGCCAGTGTGCCAAGCCCTGGTAGAGAACCGGCTGAGCGAGTTCGACAATTTCGGAAAACCGATTTTACTAAACTTGCTCAGCTCCTATCCCAGACTGACTGGTCCCAGCTGTACATGTGTAGAGACATGGATTGTGCAATCAATTACTTTTATTCTACATTAAATTCATTATTTGATTGTTGTGTCCCGTTTTGTAACCCTCGTAGGTCTAACAAACCTGTGTGGTTTACACGTGAATTGATAAACTTAAAAAATAGAAAGTCGAGATTGTACAAAAAGTTCAAGGAATTTGGCTCTTCCTCGGATTTCTCTCGCTATTTGATTGCCCGATCTAACTTCTCTGCACTTAATTTACACCGTTATAACAACTACCTCAGGAGCTGTAGGTTACAGTTTCAGCGGGATCCTAAAAGGTTTTATAACTTCGTTAATGCGAAGCGTAGGTCATCAACATTTCCATCAACTGTATTTTTTGATAAAAAGACAGCTGACTCAGATCAGGCTATCGCCGATCTTTTTGCCGAATTTTTTCAAACGACTTACAGTTCACAACCTTATCAATTGCTTTCGCCTTATCCTTATCAGGTAATTAACTCCAATTCCATTTTTGGGCCTTTAATCACTGAAAGCTCGCTTCTACGTGATTTGAAGTCTATTAACCCCGTATTTTCTCCGGGACCTGATGGAGTACCAGGCTGTGTGCTCAAGTACTGTGCTGAAGGTATTTTTAAGCCATTATTTGTTCTTTTTAAATTGTCCGTGGAGTTGTGTTCTTTCCCCAATATTTGGAAAGAATCATTTATTATTCCTCTCCATAAAAAAGGAAACAAGTCTAATGTCGAGAACTATAGAGGTATTTCTAAGTTGTCTGCATTCCTAAGATTTTTGAGAAATTAATAACTTCTCAACTTCAACATTTATGTAGATCTATAATTTCACCCTGCCAGCATGGGTTTGTGAAATATAGATCTACTACCACTAACCTATTGGAATTCACTTCTTATTATTAAGGATTTCAATCTAAAATGCAAACAGATGTTATTTATACTGATTTCAGTAAGGCTTTTGATTCTGTTAATCATTCTCTTTTACTTCACAAGCTTCATCTTCTAGGATTTCCAAATAACTTAATTCTTTGAGATTTCTAACTATTTAACTCTTAGAACCCAAAAGGTTTATTTCAAAGGCTTTGTCTCTAAGTCTGTTCAAGTTACTCTGGAGTACCACAAGGAAGTCATCTTGGCCCCTTATTATTTACTCTTTTCATCAATGACCTTCCTTCTGTCGTAAATTACTCGGGTGCTGATGTATGCCGATGATGTTAAACTTTGTCTGTCATCTACTGATTTCTTATCTGGTCAAAGGTTGCAAACTGATCTTGACAGTTTTCAAGCCTGGTGTCGGGTAAATTTATTAAATCTTAATTGTGGTAAGTGTAAAGTAATGTCCTTTTACAGGCGAATGCCTTTTTTTAACAGTTATATTCTTAATGGTAAGCCGCTTGTTCGAATTGAGTCGGTTGATGATTTGGGTATCCTTTTAGATTCCAAGCTTAAGTTTGATAAACATATCTTTTCCACCGTTAATCGTGCCTTTGGTGTCCTGGGTTTCATTAAGCGTTGGTCTAAAGAATTTAACGATCCTTACATTACTAAAACTCTATATACTTCGCTTGTTCGACCTATTCTTGAATATGGGTCTTGTATTTGGTGTCCCCAGTACAAGATTCATCAGGATAGAATAGAATCGGTTCAAAAACAATTTCTTCTCTTTGCACTCCGGGGTCTTAACTGGAATCCTAATACTCACTTGCCTTCTTATCGTAGTAGACTTTTACTAATAAATCTTCCTTTCTTCTGATCGTAGAACCATGCTTGGTGTAATTTTTTTAACAAACTAATCAAAGGCGAAATTGATTCTTCTGAATTAATGAGCCAGATTAGTTTTGCAGTTCCGATCAGAAATTCCAGAAACTTTCTTCCCCTTTGTCTTCAAGTTTGTAACACTAACTATTCTATCCATAACCCTTTTCGTATCATATGTTCTAATTATAACAATCTTTATCATTTAATATGTAATGCTAGTTCTATTTCCGTACTTAGAACTTCAATTTTATGTTATCTGTGTAATCTATAGTTTTTGTATATTGTTTAATTTATGTAGAACTTTTATTTAGTCTGTTCGTTTTTATATGTTTCGCGATCTTCGTTACCGCACGTTATGCGGCGCGCCCCTCGTTCGGTTGGGCGGGAGGTGGGATTGCATTTTGCTTGGGTCCGCGCGTTAACAAGCCCGTGCTTGGTGTCGTTTTGGCCACTTGAATGTACTGCCCATTTAGTACATCAACGTCCGAATATATAAATATATTTACAGTCGTTAAAAATGTATTTTTTGCACCCACTCACGCAATTTTTTATTTTCCTGCGCTCCACTCACTTCTGCCGGCTTCGGTTGATAACTCACCTGTAGCATAAGCGATCGGTCCCCCTTGACCGTCCAGGTTTAACGGCCTCGTAACCGCTAAGCACCCACAGTCTGGCAACCATTCTCTCTCTTTATCGCTACTCCTACGTCGCTATCCATATATTCTCAGCTGCTCACAACAATGCAATGAGACCTCTAATATTACCATTGTTTTATATTGCCTTATAATAAATACTTTATTTAATTTCTTCATTTTTGCATTTTGTATTTTGAGGTAAATTTTATAAAGCAAATTATTATTAATAATTATATATGTACGAGGTCTGTACAAAAGAAAATTAACTTCGTATATTTGATTAAGATTTTTACTCCCTGTACCCATAAAATGGGTAAAAAGGGGGTATTGGATTTGTGCAAAAGTATGTAACAGGCAGAAGGAGACATCTCCGACCCTATAAAGTATATATATTCTTGATCAGTATCAAAAGAGATTTCGATTTGGCCATGTCCGTCTGTCTGTCCGTCTGTCCGTCCGTCCGTCTGTCCGTCTGTCTGTCCGTATGTATGAACGCAAGGATCTCAGCAACTATAAGAGCTAGAGACACCAAATTTGGAATGTAGGTTCGTGTATAGCGGGAGCAGGTCAAGTTTATTTTAGATTTGAGATATCTCCCCCGTTCCCCTGCTATTCGATAAAAACCGTTTTACAGTTACAATTTTCAAGATATAGCTTTAAGATTTGGCATGTCCAGTACTTTAGTCCCTCTTAATCTACTGTCCAAATTTCAAGTCGATCGGATAATAAACACCTAAGTTATTCACGAAAGAAGATTCAGTGCTGCAGCAAGGGAAGAAGAAGCACAGTCACAACTTAAAATGCTCGGCTTGCGCTGTGGCTCGTGCGTGTGCGTATCTGTGTATGTATGTGTAAGTTAACGAAGATGCGATCGGAAATTTTTGACCTGGGTACAGGAGTTTCGTAGTCGGGTATACTCGACTATAGCATTCTTACTTGTTTTGCTTTGGGTTTGTGCACATGTTCCCAACATATAAATACATCGTTAGCCATTTTGAATTTTTAAATTGTTTTGGAGTGCTCGGCGATTTTCTGCTCTCATCTCCATCGTGGCCAACCTCAGTTGTTGTTAATGGGTCTTACATGTGTCCAAGCAAGGCGAATACGGTGTTTGAGGCATGATTACACTGTTGATTTCGATCAAAAAATCAATGCTAAATCAATTAATTATTTTGCCACAAATTCGTTCGATTCCGTTGTATTGCATCACGTTAACGGCGCATAACTTTAAGGTAATAATTCTTATTGACCGTTTGGTGCTTTGAAATAACTCATGATGTACCACGCCATAGTGATCGAATAAACCATGAGCAGTGAGCTTTTTAACAGACCTTGTATAGATATATACACATATTTTCTGTGTGAAATTGAATGAATTATGTACAGACCTCAAAGATACGTACAAAACGCTTAATCATTGAAAGGTAGTCGTCAGATACACGTGCTGCAAGCCAGCTTGTTCCCAAACTGTGGAAGAAGGAAAAATTATAAAAATGTACAATCTTTAACATTCATAAACTTTTATGTTTTAGTTATAAAATGGTCTAAAACATTCAAATTTCCTATACCTTCTCTTGGTGCATTAAAATACAAGTTACTTGGTATCGAAATACACCCTCACCTAGTTTTTAAAAAATTGGAATTTATAATAACATGAAAGAATAACTATTTCGGGGATGACAAAAAAATATATATTAAGATCGGAATATCTCTACGTTACTATCAGCCATCAACATCAAATTTTAAGGATGGGGACCTGTTCATCAAGTTACGCGTGGAGTACCGTCGCACAGTGGCTCGTTTGGCCGAGGCACGTAGCAAAATTAAAAACACTACTTCTGAAAAATAGCTTTCCCGAAAAATTTATTGACAATCTAATCACCGACGCAACAAACCAAAATAAAAACAGTGACAAAACCAAAAACAGACAGATTGAAGAAAGACAATATATTAGTGTACCATATGTAAATAACCTAACAAACCTTCAAACAATAACAAAAATAACACCAGACGCACACTTCAAACACCTAATGTATGCATACAAAGCACACACAAACACAAGAAGTCTATTTACGAACACAAAATACAAAATATCTAAAGATAAACAACAACACGTCATATATGAGATCAAGTGCAATGGAAAAGAAGGTGAAAGATGCAAATGAGTATATATAGGAACAACAAAACGCGCGCTAGAGCATAAGAATTGCAGAACATAAGGGAGACGCAAACAAAGGGAAAATGACAACAGCACTTGCGCAGCATATCACAACAACAGGACACACAGCTGATTTCGACAACACCAAAATATTCGACATTGAGAGAAGAGAACGAACGAGACTGACGCTAGAGAGCCTACGAAGACAACAACAAGGGGAGAACACTGTAAACCACAAAGAAGACATTGAAAAGACAAACTTTATTTACGCGGTAGCAATACCAAACAAAAATTGACGCGCAAACACGATAGAAATAAAACGACGATGGATAAACATAAGCAAAAGTGCAATTTATACGTAGGAACAATGACGAAACTGTAGGAAATACTACAAAAAGTTTAATGTATGTATCATAATGTAAATAAAAATGTTTCTTAAATCTTTATATGTATGTAAATGTCTTTTGTATGCATGTAAAACCAGACTCCCTGAGGAAACGTAAAACGCGTAGGAGGAGAATTTTAATAAAGGATGTAATATATTTATTAAAATTAACTACAACGGCCTTATCAACTCGTTTTAGGAAACACAAATATTGACGCACAAAAGGGCCCAAACACATAACACAAAACTTATACTGGAGAGTGTACCGGAATTAAAAACAACAAACATGAAGGGATACATGCAATATGGTGAAGAAATAGTAATGTATGTTAAGAATTATTTTAAGTGTCAAAAGAAGCTAGCAAAACAAAGAGGGCGACTTAAATATCTAGTAAAATGTAGGACTAGAACATTTAAATAACAAAACAAAATCTTTAAGACACAACTTCACGTTAAATTATTGACTGAGAATAAGCTAAACTAGAGACTAATTTTCACAAAACACCTTCGAGAAACCAAGACGGAGACCAAGTCAAGGGGATGCTACAGAATTAGAATTAGACCAAAAATTAACGTACCAAAGAATAAGAACAACTATTGACCAAGATATTGACCGAAAAATTGACAAAGCCAAATAACACTAATACACCAATATGACATGAAACTGAACGCAAAATGGTTTATAAACTTTTCAGATGTTTATTTTCCGAAAGAAAGCCAGTGCCTCTTATCTCTGGGTACAAAGTTTGCGCTTCCAATAGACAACAATAACATAGACCCGATACATATAATAGCGGATCTAGAGCAAGGAATCCAGACAATAAAGGACGAAAGGGGGAACTTGGCATCCAGGCTAAGCAACTTTAAGCACAACAGGAAAATTAATCAAAAGGGCAAGTTCATATTAAATATATCAAAAATGACAAAAAAAAGTTGTTAACGAACACCAAGACAAGGTCATAATCATACAGGCAGACAAGGGCAATAAGACAGTAGTTATGTATAAAAAAGACTACCACGATAAAATGATGAAACTATTAAATGACAAAACAACTTACAGAATAATGAGACAAGATCCTACACAACAACTAAAAATGAAGAACAATACAATTATAAACGACCTAGAAAAAGAAAATCATATTGACTGGCCACTAAAATCAAAACTATACTGTTCAGGACGACATGCACCAAGGATATACGGACTACCAAAGATTCATAAGGATGACACCCCACCTAGACCGATATCAGCCTCCACAAACGTGCCATGCTATAAACTGGCAAAACTATGAGATCTACTCAAAAATATAACTTCGGAAAGGTACAATATCCAAAGTGCAATACAGCTTACAAGCCAATTAGAAAACACCAAAATAGAAGAAGATGAGATTCTCGTGTATTTTGATGTGGTCTCATTATTTACAAATATACAAATAAAACTTGCTATACAACACATAATGGAAAGATGGACTGATATAACGCAACACACAAATATTCCTAAGCCGAAATTTAGAGAAATTCTTGATCTTATACTGATCAACAATAACTATTTGTCATATAACAACATCGTATACAACCAAATATTTGGCATGCCCATGGGCAACCCTATATCACCAACAATAGCTAACATAGTATTGGACAAAATTCTTGACAATGCCACAGGCGAACTCAAAAAACTCATCCAAATATGTTGATGACTTATTTTGCATTATTAAAGAAACGAATGCACAAAATATCTTGGACACTTTAAATAATCAGCACAAAAGGATACAATTTACAATTGAAAGAGAGAATAACAATAAAATTACTTATTTGGACACAGAACTGGAGAAGAAACAAGACAGGATAATATTTAAATGGTATACAAAAGAAATTGCATCCGGACGAATTATAGATTTCAACTCCAACCAACCAATAAGTCAAAAAGTAAACAGCGCGAAGAACCTTATTCAAAAAGCTTACGCTATAAGTGACGAAGGACTCAGACCAGATATATATATAAAATTAAAAACACTACTTCTGAAAAATAGCTTTCCGGAAAAACTTATTGACAATCTAAAAACCGACGCATTAAACCAAAATAAACAGTGGCAACACCAAAAACAGACAGATTGAAGAAAGACAATATATTAGTGTTCCATTGTAACGAATCAAATGTCCTGGCGGGCTTAACTCGTCGGCCAGGATCCGTATCAACAAATTCGTATTTGCACATTTGCGGTAAGTAATGACTCTATGTTTCGATCCTCCCCGGTAGAGATCCTTGCTGGAACTG
This sequence comes from Hirtodrosophila confusa, assembly GCA_035043065.1. Lineage (NCBI taxonomy): Eukaryota > Metazoa > Arthropoda > Insecta > Diptera > Drosophilidae > Hirtodrosophila > Hirtodrosophila confusa. The sequence continues at coordinate 586,379 of JAWNNI010000010.1, read as the reverse complement.
GTGGGATCCGGTAGGGATCTTTGCTGGAACTGGTGGGATCCGGTAGGGATCCTTGCTGGGACTGGTGGGATCCGGTAGGGATCCTTGCTGGAACTGGTGAGATCCGGTAGGGATACTTGCTGGAACTGGTGGGATCCTTACTGGGACGGGTGGGATCCGATAGAAATCCTTGCTGGGACTGGTGGAATCCTGCTCTGAAGGGACTCGCTCTGCTCTCCTGTTACGCCAGGATTTGTCAGGGTTCTCCTGCTATTCGCAAGGATTTATTACTTGACTCTCCTGCTACACAAGGATTTTGCACATGACTCGGTTGGTTGGATGATATATCCTTGCGCGGGACAAGAATATTTATGTGAATTGTTCGATGCTGCGACGCTGAAATTTGCTGTTGACTCCGTTGACTTGTCTTCTGTATCTCTTTCTGCGTGCGTGTCGCTGTGTCCTTTTATATGTTTACCAAATGCCCTTAACTGTACTATGGTCGTCGTCAACACACTCAGACACCGTTTTCAGTACATTCCATAACGGCACTACCTCCCGTTGTGGTTGTCAGCGCTCGCTGCGCGACGGCACTATTGCTGACTATTTCGCTCAACGCGCAATCGCATGCGTGAGTGGCTGGGAGAGCCAGCTCACCGGTGCCCAGGGGCTTAGTTGAAAGGGGTCGCTTAGTAATGTTGTGGGGAGCCGGCAAACTCTCCTCACACTTTCCTCTTCCGTCGGGAGCGATGTGTTTTCCCTTTATATACATATATATTTGTTTTTTTAATTAATGAAATTTTCCCGCTACCCTTAAGACTAAATAACTAGATATATATATAAATATTTACTTTTTTTTTTTGTTTTATTAATTATTGTTTTTCCGTTTTTTTTTACTTCATTATTTTCCTTTCATGTTGTTTTGTTGCTTTTTATACTAAGTTCCCGAAGGGAAAATGGTATATTGGGTTTGCAAAACGTCCGTCTGTCCGTCTGGCACGTCTGTCCGTATGAACGCAATATTTTTGCCTTTATCTTTGAGCTAGAGCGTCCAAACTTGGTACACATGTTGGTGTATATCCTCAATTTATGAAGTGTTGAGATCGAATTGTATAGGACTAGGAACATACTATTCTGCAGTCGGGTGCGTCCGACTGCAACGTTCTTACTTATTTTTGTTTAGTTTTGTTGTTCATTTTTTTATTCTTTACATTTGCGCAAACACGCGGTGTTGGCCTTTGGTCTACCGGATGTGGCACCGCGTAGTGCCGACCCATATTAACCGGGCAGTCCGCCAATCCCGGTTGATTTTCCGTGCGTACGCGGCTACTGCTTCCGGCCACTCCTCGGGGCCCACCTCTCTCCACCGCCTGTCAACACCAGGACTGGCCCATGAGGCCGCGAGTGGTGCCGCGGGACGTGGTGACGGTGGTCTCATCGGAGCTAGCGCAGCGGAGCGTTGCCGCAGCTGCACCATGCTGACTGGCTGCTCCTGGTGGCTCTGGTGACGGTGGCGAGGGGCCCGGTGCTAGCGCAACGGAGCGTGGCCGCGGCTGCACTATGCCGACTGGCTGCTCCCTCGATGGTTCTGGTGACGGTGGCGAGGGGCCCGGTGCTAGCGCAACGGAGCGTGGCCGCGGCTGCACTATGCCGACTGGCTGCCCCTCGATGGCTCTGGTGACGGTGGCGAGGGGCCCGATGCTGGCCGGCTGAGTTCCGGGACCCCCGCCGATGGCTCCACGCGTGATGGCGGTGGGCGCGGTGCCGGCCGGCTGCCAGGCTCCGGGATCTCTGCCGATGGCTCCACTGGTGGTCGGATGCGTGCTTGGGTGGTGGCCGTCTGTCCCCGTAACGGCCTACGCGGGTGAAAGGCAGTCGCGTTTCCCTCCTGGTTGACCGTCGCCGTGGTGTTGATTGGCTGACCTGCGTGGTTGACTTTCCCATTTTGATGTGGTCCTCGGCTGCTGGAGTTGTGGTTTATATAGCTGCTGCGCCTGCGCTCTCCAATTGCTGACATCTATCAGTTGCCTGTATTGGTTTGTCAGCCATTGGAAATGCATTGTGCATTGTGTGTTAGGTGGTTATGCCGTTAACGTTTGCATGTCTCGCGCCGTGGTGCCGATTCGATTTGGTGCCTTGCATTTCTTGTAGTTTGTGACTTGTTATATTTATAATTTAGAATATTTATTTATATAGCTATGTATTTTTGTTGTTATAATTATTATCGTGTTAGTAATATTATTATTATTATTATTATTATTACTATTATTATTATTATTATTATTATTATTATTATTATTATTATTATTATTATTATTATTATTATTATTATTATTGTTATTATTATATTTATTATTTATTGGAAATTCGACGTGGCATTAAATTGTATTGCATGCCATGTATGTGAATAGTTGTTTATTAACAATATTCTTTATTTAATATTATTTGTATTTAAAGCTAGGAATTATAAAAGTATTTAGTTTAATTTTTGTTTTATTCGATAGACAGACGGTGTTCACGGCTTTAAAACTGTTCAAGCCCTTTCTGCATCAACGATCTGCATTCACAGCTTTACAACTTTACAACTTAATTTCCGATCTCTGCCAACTTTTCTCACAACGACTTATCTCCTCGACTTACACCAACCGACTGTGTCTCTGCTAATGCTAACAGCTGTTAGCCTGCCAACCTTTTTACATTCGGCCATCCTGATCTAGTTATCGGCCTCCGATGACCAAGGATCTTCAGTGTCAGCCGCATACCTCCACAGCTTCAAATTGTCGCAGCTAGTGGCTGTGTTGAGCGGTCCTTCACCATTCATAGTCTTCCTAACATCGTAGCGCCCATTGCACTTAACTTTGGTTACTTCGTACGGGCCAAGGTATTCGCTTGCCAACTTTCTTCCTGCTACGAACTGCATTGAACTGCCACCAAATCACCCACTTTATAGCCATACTCCCTTTTACGCTTTTTGTCGTAATGCTTTTTGTAGACTGCTTGCGCTTTTACAATCTCTGTCTTGGCATTTTCACGCATTTGCTTTCTTTCGTTATCCAGCTGTTCCATTTATAGGGTCTTCTACAACGTTATTCATTTTAACGCCGAACATCAATTCGAATGGTGACCTCTTTGTTGTACAGTGCACAGTACTGTTTATCGCTTTTTGTACCAGCGGCACAAACTTAAACCACTTTGCTGGTTCTTCAGACGACAGTTTCGAGATGCTTGACAGTACTGATCGGTAAACGCGTTCAATTTGGTCATTACCCCTTGGCACTCCAGTAGTGCTCCAGACGTGCTCTATGCCATTTTCTTTTACATACTACTCCAACATACCCGCATTAAACGCCGCTCTACGATCGCTGATAATACGAGCTGGACTACCGAAGACTGCAGACCAATCAGTTAGCTTCCTGATGACTTCTTCACAGCTTGTTGTCTTCGTCGGGAACAACCAGACAAATTTTGTAAACGCGTCTACCATAGCGAAGATGTACTTATACTGCTTTGTAGTCGCATCCATTGGGCCTAGGTGGTCAACATGCAGCGTTTGCAGCGGTATTGCTCCTTTTTCAATGCTATACATATACCCTTCCTTTTTCCCAGTTTTCTTGTTGTAATTAATGCATTTGATGCAATTGTTAACTATCTGCTGAACCTTGTTCTCCAAATGCGGTATATAAAAGTGCTGCTGTATGGTGTGCATTGTCTTCTGAACAGCAAAATGTCCCACGTTATGCGCATCGGTGATCACTTCTTTTTCCATAAGCTTTGGAACCACTATCAAATCAATACCACCAAGTGCCTTGAACAGCAACCCGCCTTTTAATTTGAAATCTTCGTATGTGGTTGTGGTGAGTATTTGAGAAACAGCTTTTATCATAGCATATGCTAGTTGTGCCTTCTTAATGCGAGCTGTGATTTCAGACGAGACCAGCATGACCAGCTGAGGGTAGCGACTCAGACTGTCAACATGTTTGAGTCGATCTCCAGCTCGATGGTCCCCCTCCAAATCGAAATCCTGAAGGTAAACGACCCATTGTGCCACCGCACGTGGTACATCCTTTTTGCTCATTGTTTGCTTAAATGCAGCGCAATCCGTAACCAACTTGAACGGTACGCCAAATACATGCTGCCGAAACTTTTTACATGCCAGGAAAACAGCTTTGGCCTCTAACACATAGCCGGCTGGAGAGATTCAGCTTCTGTTGACTTCTTGCTCCAGTAAAATACAGGGTACAGCTGACCGTCATACCATTGCAGAAAAGCAGCAGCGAATCCATCTTTTGACGCGTCAGTGTGTATTTCTGTTTTTGCATCTCTGTTGTAAATTCGCAATACAGGCTCTGTGGTTAGAGCATCCTTCAACTGGCGAACAGCACTGAGCTCGGCAAATTCCATCTTGAAAGGTGCATCCTTGCGTAACAGGTTTGTCAGCGGCTTGGCAATTTGTGAATAGCCTCGTATAAATTTCCGAAAAAATCCTGTCAGACCCAGGAAAGATTGTACTGCTTTGATGTTTTTTGGAACTGGAAATTTGCTGACGGCATTGGTCTTTTCTTTTCCAGGCTTGATTCTACCATCTTCAATTGTATGTCCCAAGAAATCGATTGAAGGCTGCTGAAAACGACACTTCTTCCATTTTATTTTGAGACCATATGCTGCTGCTGGATCAAAGACTTTCTCCATCTTGGCCAAACATTTATCTGCTGAATCAGTGTGTATAACTATGTCATCCATGTAAAGGTCTAACACATCGTCGTTAATAAGGTTTTGAAAGACATGGTTTACATAGCGAATGAAAACTGCTGGAGAGTTACAGAACCCAAAGGGTGCTCTATTAAACTCGAACAGCCCAGTAACGAATGCGGTGTACTTCTTGCTCTCTTCTTCAATCTCGACGTGATAAAAACCATTCTCCAGGTCCATTACTTTGCGCCTTGCAACTTTTCCAGCACCTCATCGATCACAGGGACTGGGAAGCAATCCTTCAGCACCATCTTGTTGAGTTTGCGAAAGTCTACGCAAACCCGATTAGCACCATCTTTCTTCTTGACGATTATAGTGCGATTATAGCGGCTAGCGAAATTAAACGAGGACGGCCTTATGATGACAGCGTTGAGCCACTCATCAATCTGCTTGTTTACAGCTTCAGTCTCAATGACAGCAACACGACTTGGTGTGTGCCGATAGGGGACGATGTTTCCATCTGGCACCATCTTCAGCTTGACTGGGCACTTCGTCATCTCTTGAACTGGCTTGTAGTTCTGGCTCATGTCTTGCACCACGTGCTTGAACTGCGAAGGGATATCACCATTAGTGCATGTCTCGACAACGTTATATATTCTTAACTGATTCATGTTGTAAGTTTCCTCCCCCAGCAGGGGAGAAAACTTAAATCCAGCGGCGGTCGACGTCAGCATAAACTTGCTCACGAAGTCATACCCCAGCAGTGCGTCGCATTCTATGGCCTGGTCCGCAACAACCAGGAACTTCTGCTCAACCTTCATGTCGTCGAGCATTACATCTGCTGTATAATGACCCAGGGGATGCGTAATATTGCTGCCTAAGCCGCGCAATATCGAAACCCCTTTTCTGCAACACGGCGCCACTCACTTTTTTGAAGGCCGACATCCTTATTAGTGTGACGTCCGCACCTGTGTCCACAAGGCCATACATTTCAACATTACCAATACCGCACAACTTGAGTCGCTTCTGGGTATATAACACGCCCACAGTATTTTGTTGCTTCGTGCAGTTTTTGGCCATGTGCCACTTTCGTTGCATCGAAAACACTTCATGCCAGCTGTGCAGCTCTTACGCAGGTGATCTGCACCGCCACAGTTGAAACAATGCAGTTTCTTCTCATATCGGTGTTGTTGATTCCCTTCGTTTTGTGCTGCTTTACGATTTGTTTGATAACCTCGTCTGTCTTGCATTGTGGTCTGCTCGGTTTCAGTTACGCTTTCATACACCGTGTATTTGTCCATCAGTTCTTTATACGACTTGCACTCATACAAATTGTACTTAAAATCTGACTTTAGGTTGGCTCCACGGGTGGTGGCGGTGAGCGCGGTGCCGGCCGGCTTCCAGGCTCCGGGATCTCTGCCGATGGCTCCACTGGTGGTCGGATGCGTGCTTGGGTGGTGGCCGTCTGTCCCCGTAACGGCCTAGACGGGTGAAACGGCAGTCGCGTTGCCCTCCTGGTTGACCGTCGCCGTGATGTTGATTGGCTGACCTGCGTGGTTGACTTTCCCATTTTGATGTGGTCCTCGGCTGCTGGAGTTGTGGTTTATATAGCTGCTGCGCCTGCGCTCTCCAATTGCTGACATCTATCAGTTGCCTGTATTGGTTTGTCAGCCATTGGAAATGCATTGTGCATTGTGTGTTAGGTGGTTATGCCGTTAACGTTTGTATGTCTCGCACCGTGGTGCCGATTCGATGTGATGCCTTGCATTTCTTGTAGTTTGTGACTTGTTATATTTATAATTTAGATTATTTATTTATATAGCTATGTATTTTTGTTGTTACAATTATCATCGTGTTATTAATATTATTATTATTATTATTATTATTATTATTCTTATTATTATTATTATTTTTATTATTATTATTATTATTGTTATTATTATATTTATTATTTATTGGAAATTCGACGTGGCATTAAATTGTATTGCATGCCATGTATGTGAATAGTTGTTTATTAACAAAATTCTTTATTTAATATTATTTGTATTTAAAGCTAGGAATTATAAAGTATTTAGTTTAATTTTTGTTTTATTCGATAGACAGACGGTGTTCACGGCTTTAAAACTGTTCAAGCCCTTTCTGCATCAACGATCTGCATTCACAGCTTTACAACTTTACAACTTAATTTCCGATCTCTGCCAACTTTTCTCACAACGACTTATCTCCTCGACTTACACCAACCGACTGTGTCTCTGCTAATGCTAACAGCTGTTAGCCTGCCAACCTTTTTACATTCGGCCATACTGATCTAGTTATCGGCCTCCGATGACCAAGGATCTTCAGTGTCAGCCGCATACCTCCATAGCTTCAAATTGTCGCAGCTAGTGGCTGTGTTGAGCGGTCCTTCACCATTCATAGTCTTCCTAACATCGTAGCGCCCATTGCACTTAACTTTGGTTACTTCGTACGGGCCAAGGTATTCGCTTGCCAACTTTCTTCCTGCTACGAACTGCATTGAACTGCCACCAAATCACCCACTTTATAGCCATACTCCCTTTTACGCTTTTTGTCGTAATGCTTTTTGTAGACTGCTTGCGCTTTTACAATCTCTGTCTTGGCATTTTCACGCATTTGCTTTCTTTCGTTTCGGTAAACGCGTTCAATTTGGTCATTACCCCTTGGCACTCCAGTAGTGCTCCAGACGTGCTCTATGCCATTTTCTTTTACATACTACTCCAACATACCCGCATTAAACGCCGCTCTACGATCGCTGATAATACGAGCTGGACTACCGAAGACTGCAGACCAATCAGTTAGCTTCCTGATGACTTCTTCACAGCTTGTTGTCTTCGTCGGGAACAACCAGACAAATTTTGTAAACGCGTCTACCATAGCGAAGATGTACTTATACTGCTTTGTAGTCGCATCCATTGGGCCTAGGTGGTCAACATGCAGCGCTTGCAGCGGTATTGCTCCTTTTTCAATGCTATACATATACCCTTCCTTTTTCCCAGTTTTCTTGTTGTATATAATGCATTTGATGCAATTGTTAACTATCTGCTGAACCTTGTTCTCCAAATGCGGTATATAAAAGTGCTGCTGTATGGTGTGCATTGTCTTCTGAACAGCAAAATGTCCCACGTTATGCGCATCGGTGATCACTTCTTTTTCCATAAGCTTTGGAACCACTATCAAATCAATACCACCAAGTGCCTTGAACAGCAACCCGCCTTTTAATTTGAAATCTTCGTATGTGGTTGTGGTGAGTATTTGAGAAACAGCTTTTATCATAGCATATGCTAGTTGTGCCTTCTTAATGCGAGCTGTGATTTCAGACGAGACCAGCATGACCAGCTGAGGGTAGCGACTCAGACTGTCAACATGTTTGAGTCGATCTCCAGCTCGATGGTCCCCCTCCAAATCGAAATCCTGAAGGTAAACGACCCATTGTGCCACCGCACGTGGTATATTCTTTTTGCTCATTGTTTGCTTAAATGCAGCGCAATCCGTAACCAACTTGAACGGTACGCCAAATACATGCTGCCGAAACTTTTTACATGCCAGGAAAACAGCTTTGGCCTCTAACACATAGCCGGCTGGCGAGATTCAGCTTCTGTTGACTTCTTGCTCCAGTAAAATACAGGGTACAGCTGACCGTCATACCATTGCAGAAAAGCAGCAGCGAATCCATCTTTTGACGCGTCAGTGTGTATTTCTGTTTTTGCATCTCTGTTGTAAATTCGCAATACAGGCTCTGTGGTTAGAGCATCCTTCAACTGGCGAACAGCACTGAGCTCGGCAAATTCCATCTTGAAAGGTGCATCCTTGCGTAACAGGTTTGTCAGCGGCTTGGCAATTTGTGAATAGCCTCGTATAAATTTCCGAAAAAATCCTGTCAGACCCAGGAAAGATTGTACTGCTTTGATGTTTTTTGGAACTGGAAATTTGCTGACGGCATTGGTCTTTTCTATTCCAGGCTTGATTCTACCATCTTCAATTGTATGTCCCAAGAAATCGATTGAAGGCTGCTGAAAACGACACTTCTTCCATTTTATTTTGAGACCATATGCTGCTGCTGGATCAAAGACTTTCTCCATCTTGGCCAAACATTTATCTGCTGAATCAGTGTGTATAACTATGTCATCCATGTAAAGGTCTAACACATCGTCGTTAATAAGGTTTTGAAAGACATGGTTTACATAGCGAATGAAAACTGCTGGAGAGTTACAGAACCCAAAGGGTGCTCTATTAAACTCGAACAGCCCAGTAACGAATGCGGTGTACTTCTTGCTCTCTTCTTCAATCTCGACGTGATAAAAACCATTCTCCAGGTCCATTACTTTGCGCCTTGCAACTTTTCCAGCACCTCATCGATCACAGGGACTGGGAAGCAATCCTTCAGCACCATCTTGTTGAGTTTGCGAAAGTCTACGCAAACCCGATTAGCACCATCTTTCTTCTTGACGATTATAGTGCGATTATAGCGGCTAGCGAAATTAAACGAGGACGGCCTTATGATGACAGCGTTGAGCCACTCATCAATCTGCTTGTTTACAGCTTCAGTCTCAATGACAGCAACACGACTTGGTGTGTGCCGATAGGGGACGATGTTTCCATCTGGCACCATCTTCAGCTTGACTGGGCACTTCGTCATCTCTTGAACTGGCTTGTAGTTCTGGCTCATGTCTTGCACCACGTGCTTGAACTGCGAAGGGATATCACCATTAGTGCATGTCTCGACAACGTTATATATTCTTAACTGATTCATGTTGTAAGTTTCCTCCCCCAGCAGGGGAGAAAACTTAAATCCAGCGGCGGTCGACGTCAGCATAAACTTGCTCACGAAGTCATACCCCAGCAGTGCGTCGCATTCTATGGCCTGGTCCGCAACAACCAGGAACTTCTGCTCAACCTTCATGTCGTCGAGCATTACATCTGCTGTATAATGACCCAGGGGATGCGTAATATTGCTGCCTAAGCCGCGCAATATCGAAACCCCTTTTCTGCAACACGGCGCCACTCACTTTGTTGAAGGCCGACATCCTTATTAGTGTGACGTCCGCACCTGTGTCCACAAGGCCATACATTTCAACATTACCAATACCGCACAACTTGAGTCGCATCTGGGTACGTATTATATCGTATTATATCTGGACGTATTATATCCACAGTATTTTGTTGCTTCGTGCAGTTTTTGGCCATGTGCCACTTTCGTTCCATCGAAAACATTTCATGCCAGCTGTGCATCTCTTACGCAGGTGATCTGCACCGCCACAGTTGAAACAATGCAGTTTCTTCTCATATCGGTGTTGTTGATTCCCTTCGTTTTGTGCTGCTTTACGATTTGTTTGATAACCTCGTCTGTCTGGCATTGTGGTCTGCTTGGTTTCAGTTACGCTTTCATACACCGTGTATTTGTCCATCAGTTCTTTATACGACTTGCACTCATACAAATTGTAATTAAAATCTGACTTTAGGTTGTCTCCACGGGTGGTGGCGGTGGGCGCGTTGCCGGCCGGCTGCCAGGCTCCGGGATCTCTGCCGATGGCTCCACTGGTGGTCGGATGCGTGCTTGGGTGGTGGCCGTCTGTCCCCGTAACGGCCTAGACGGGTGAAACGGCAGTCGCATTGCCCTCCCGGTTGACCGTCGCCGTGGTGTTGATTGGCTGACCTGCGTGGTTGACTTTCCCATTTTGATGTGGTCCTCGGCTGCTGGAGTTGTGGTTTATATAGCTGCTGCGCCTGCGCTCTCCAATTGCTAACATCTATCAGTTGCCTGTATTGGTTTGTCAGCCATTGGAAATGCATTGTGCATTGTGTGTTAGGTGGTTATGCCGTTAACGTTTGCATGTCTCGCGCCGTGGTGCCGATTCGATTTGGTGCCTTGCATTTCTTGTAGTTTGTGACTTGTTATATTTATAATTTAGAATATTTATTTATATAGCTATGTATTTTTGTTGTTATAATTATTATCGTGTTATTAATATTATTATTATTATTATTATTATTATTATTATTATTATTATTATTATTATTATTATTATTATTATTATTATTATTATTATTATTATTACTTATTATTATTATTATTATTATTATTGTTATTATTATATTTATTATTTATTGGAAATTCGACGTGGCATTAAATTGTATTGCATGCCATGAATGCGAATAGTTGCTTATCAACAATATTCTTTATTTAATATTATTTTTATTTAAAGCTAGGAATTATAAAGTATTTAGTTTAATTTTTCATTTATTCGATAGACAGACGGTGTTCACGGCTTCACAACTGTTCAAGCCCTTTCTGCATCAACGATCTGCATTCACAGCTTTACAACTTAATTTCCGATCTCTGCCAACTTTTCTTACAACGACTTATGTCCTCGACTTACACCAACCAACTGTGTCTCTGCTGGGCTCGCGACCTTGTTTGACAAATACTGCGCTGTAGCCAATCCCGCTTATTTACTCCTGTGTATTGTGCGACCATAGTTTTAACGGTTCGGTTCATACGCTCGGTTGGATTTTCTTGAGGCGTATAGGGGCCGTGTATTGGTGTCGTACTCCCATTTCTTCTACAAATATCTTGAACGCCCTACTTGTAAATTGCACTCAATTATCTGTGATGAGTACTTTTGGTGCCCCGAATCTAGCTACTATCCGTTCTCTGCACGCTTTTTGAAGGGCTGCCGTCGTTGCATTTCTTAGTGGGACCAGTTCTGTCCATTTTGAGAATCGGTCAATAAAGACGAGTAAGGTTGTGTTTCCGTTGTTCGACCTCGGCACTGGTCCTGCAAAGTCTGCGCAGACAGTGGCCCATGGCTTCTCAGGGACTTGGGTGAGCATTTTACCTGCGGCTTGAAGTTGACTGGGCTTGTATCGTTGGCACGTATCACAGCACCGTACGTAGGGTCGTACATGTCGGTAGAACCCTGGCCAGTAGTACCGTGCGGCCACTCGTGCCATGGTTTTGCGTGTCCCCAAGTGTCCGGCTGTAACTGCGTCGTGGTTTTCATGTAGTACTCGTTGTCGCTGTCGTTTTGGTACGCAAAGTTTCCAGGCCGCCACGTCTTCATCCCCTGCTCGTTGTGGGATGTGTCTATAGAGATTTCCTGACTCTATAGTATATTCGGCGAATTTTTGGGGGTTATTTTGGGCTTTTGCCATTAGTTTCTCCATCCATTTGTCTCACATGTCTCGGCCACATGTCTCCTGTGCCAGTGGTTGTCGTGACAGAGCATCTGCTACCACATTTAGTTTCCCCTTCCGATAAGTCACCTCGAAATCATACTGTTGTAGCTCTAGTGCCCACCTCGCGACTCTGCCCGCAGGACTTGCGATAAAATTGAGCCATTTCAGTGCCATGTGATCTGTGATGACAGTGGAATGGTATCCTTCCAGATAGGGCCTCAGTTTCCTGATTGCCCATACGATTGCCAGGCATTCCTTCTCTGTGGCCGAGTAGTTCTTCTCGGCTCCGTTTAGTGTCCTGCTGGCGTATGATATGACTTGTTCACCTTCCTTGGTCGTTTGGGTGAGGATCGCTCCGAGTCCGTAGTTGCTGGCATCTGTCTGCAGGATGAACTGGCTGTTGAAGTTCGGGCATGCTATCACGGGTGCTTTCGTGAGTTTTTCCTTCACGGTCTCAAACGCTTTTTGTTGTTCCTTATTCCACTCCCACTTGGTACCCTTTTTGAGTAGGGCGTTGAGTGGCTGAACCGTCGTAGCAAGGTCGGGTACAAATCTTCTATACTATGACGTGACTCCCAGGTATTGACGCAGTTTGCCCCAGTTTGCAGTTTGCAGTTTGGCATTAGTGGGGGGTTTTAGCTCGGCGATGGCAGCTACTTTGTCGGGGTCTCTGCGCATACCGTGTTCCGTCACCAGATGCTTCAGATATTTTAGCTCCTGCTTAAAGAAATTGCACTTGTCGATATTGATCCTCAGGTTGGATAATCATGTGCTTCTAGGCTGAGTGAAGCCCAAACGGCATCACTTTCCACTGGAAAAGTTGTCTTCCAGGGACGGTGAACGCTGTTAATGGCCTGCTAGGCGCCTCCATTGCGATCTGCCAGTATCCGTCCATCAGATCCAAGCTGGTAATGTAATGAGCCTCCCTTAGCAGGTCTAAAATGTGGTGTACACTTGGTAAGGGATACGCATCTTTGACTGAACGGCTATTTAACTGGCGAAAGTCGTCGCACAGTCTCCATTTTCCCGTCTTCTTCTTTACCATGACTATTGGCGCGCTGTGGGGGCTGTTCGATGTTTCGATGCAGCCCGTCAACCTGTTTATTAATCTCCTCTTGCATCTTGGGGTTCTTCGGGAAGTATCTTTGTTTGATAGGATGGTCGCCGTGCATTACTATTTGATTGTCTGTAATGGGTGATGTGCCTGACATTTTCCCAAACGCAGCCAGTTCTTCTTGCTGGAATCGGTCGATCGCTGTATCCGAGTGTAGATGCTGTCTCTCTATCTCGCTGGTGCCTGTTTCTTTTGTTGCGGTTCTGTCGGGTTCCTGTGCTCTTGGTGGTTTTTCATGGCCACTGCTACTGAGAGTCTTTCTTGTAACCTTCCACTATGCCTGTGGCGGGCGGGAATTTTCACTTGAAGCCCGGCGCACTCCGAAACGGTGCCCATGCCTGCGAGGAAATCCCATCCTAGCACTAACTCGTCGATGACCCCGGGTAGGATGAGAAGTGCCAGATTGATGTGTTGGTCCCCGAGCTTGATATCGACCTCCAACTGTTCTGATACCCCTCTGCTTCGGCCATATGCATGCCGCACCTGCTTTTGCGTGGCATTCCGTTATCCTTGGTGTCCCAGTTCGATAGCCAGTTTTTCGCTGACAAAACGGCTTGTCGCCCAAGTATCTATGGTCGCCTTGTAGTGGCCGGTCCCAATTTGCACTGTTGCCGACAGGTACGCCCCCTCATCCTGTATGGTGAATATAAATGCTCAGAGGCAGTTTCCCTGGGCCTCCGCTCTTCCCTTGGTGGCGGATGCCGGCGACCGTTTCCCGGTCGTCAACATTCTATGGTTCGGAAACCAATTCGTCCACAAACCCAGCAAATTATGAGCTGGTCATTTCGGTATACTGGGGCTTATGGTACCTCTTGGCCGCGCCGCCGACAGGCCCGGGCGGGGTCTTGGATGTCTGGTCTGTCCTGGTCGTGCTCTTGGAGCTGTTTGTGGTCCACTGCTGATGCGTTCGTTACACCGGCAGTTTTGATTCCGAGGTTCTTGTTCTTCGCATGCCATTAGCCTGGTTCGGTTCGGGTGTGCTTGTTGTCGCAGCATTGCCCGATCCTGCTCTACTTCTTCGAACTCCTCGGCCAGGCTATAACTTTAGTACGGCCGTACGTAGGTCCGTATATCCGGGAGACTGCTATCGCCTATTTGTCTTAGCTCCCTCGTCCTATCGTCTTTCAGAGGCCTCATTAGGGTCTGCATCTCGACCATATATATTTAAAAAAGGTACATCTATGCCCTGTCTTCTTCGGGTTACTTCCTCCTGTAATCGTGTGAAATAGTCTCGGGGTAGGATGAAGTCCTGAAAGCTAGTGACAACGGATGTCCATGACCGAAAATGTTGGTTATTGGCAATGTTCCATTTAAGGGCCATGCCTTGGAGGAGTTCGGGTATAGCTCGGGGAATCAGATACAGGTTGAGTCCATATGTCTCCGCCGACCACTCGACCTGCTCCAGGAACTCAAGGGATTTGAGTTTGCCGTCGAAGCGGAAACCCCATTCCCTAACTTGCTTTGCCGTAGCTGAGTAGTCTCTGAATGTATTTGATGTAGTCCTTTCCGGTGGGGGCACCTGGAGCTGGGTGGGCATGTGGTGTGGGGATACGGACCCCCAGAGACTTCGTCGTGCGTCGTGCCACTGCGCTGGTTGACTGAAAATCCAACCCCGCGAGATCTATCCCTTTCCGTGTCCTTTCTTCATACGCCTATAGATGGCTGCTTGTTTCTGCAATCTTTGCTGGTGATAAGCGGCCATGCAAGCGGGCTAGTTCTTCCAGTCGTAGTGCGTGTGACGGCGACCTTTCATTTCGCAAGACCCAGTCTCCAAGCTGCCTGCGCATGGCGTTGAGGGTGCCCGTTACCGGGACTCCAAACTCCTCTCCGTAGCGAAGAACGTCATCCTTCTTCAAGGTGTAGACTCAGGCTCTGACCATTATATGATTATACAATGTTCCCGAAGGGAAAATAGTATATTGGGTTTGTGAAATGTCCGTCTGTCCGTCTGGCCGTCTATCCGTCTGTCCGTATAAGCGCAATATTGTTGCCTTTATCTTTAAGCTAGAGCAACCAAACTTGGTACACCTGGTGGTGTATACCCTTATGAAGTGTCGAGATCGACCAAATTTGGCATACAGACTAATGTTAACTTTCTGGACAAATCTGCATCAAAAAAATGTTGACCCCCACCCCCTCCCCCAATTGAGAAAATTCTATATCTCCCACACCTGTACAGGTAGAGTCACCAAATTTGGCATACAGACTACTGTTGACCCCCTGAACAAATCTGCATCAATCATTTTTGAACCCACCCGCCCCTCCCCCACAAAGGAGCAAAATCTATATCTCCCACACCTGTACGGTTTTTTTCGCGTCTCTTTCCAAACCCACAAATAACCAAATTATATAGAACTGGGAATATAGTATTCTGCAGTCGGGTGCGTCCGACTGCAACGTTCTCACTTGTTTTATTTTCTCTTGTTCCAGGATGTTATTTTAGTGTCCCTTATCGCAGGGCCCCGCGTCAGTTGTAACGAGTCAAATGTCCTGCCGAGATTAACTTGGTCGGCCAGGATCCGTATCAACAAATTTGTATTTGGACACTTGCGATAAGTAACGACACTAGGTTTCGAGTAAATTTGATTTTTATTTGCTGTCAATGTACAATGTGTAATTTGCTGTAGATTTAGGGTTGGTGTGTGGCTCCTGTGATGACCACCGCAAAATATCCTGGTGATGCACCGACTCGCCGTTCAGCGTCGCGTGTTCGCTAAGAACCACCCTTTCGCTGTGGGATCGTGGGCTAATTCCGCCGAGTTGTGAGTGAATGCGCACCCGAATAGCTGGCTCTGCAGTAGTGATGGGATCCGGTAGGGATCCTGGCTGGAACTGATGGGATCCGGTTGGGATCCTGGCTGGAACTGTGGGGATCTGGTAGGGATCCTTGCTGGAACTGGTGGAATCCGGTAGGGATCTTTGCTGGAACTGGTGGAATCCAGTAGGGATCTTTGCTGGAACTGGTGGGATCCGGTAGGGATCCTTGCTGGAACTGGTGGGATCCGGTAGGGATCCTTGCTGGGACTGGTGAGATCCTATAGGGATCCTTGCTGATACTGGTGGAATCCTGCTCTGCAGAGACTCGTTCTGCTCTCCTGTTACGCCAGGATTTGTCAGGGTTCTCCTGCTATTCGCGAGGATTCATCCCGTGACTCTCCTGCTACACAAGGACTTTCAACTGTACGCCAAGATTCGCAGTGCCTCTACTGTTACCGAAGGACTTGCCAGTGTTTTCCTGCTATTCACAAGGATTTATCACTTGACTCTTCTGCTACACA
The DNA here is from genome assembly GCA_035043065.1 of Hirtodrosophila confusa. Taxonomy (NCBI): domain Eukaryota; kingdom Metazoa; phylum Arthropoda; class Insecta; order Diptera; family Drosophilidae; genus Hirtodrosophila; species Hirtodrosophila confusa. The sequence continues at coordinate 570,125 of JAWNNI010000010.1, read as the reverse complement.
AGGACTTGAATCTGCGCAATGACTCGCTGTGTTCTCCTGTTACGCAGGGACTCGGCAGTGTTCTCTTGCTATTCACAAGGATTTACCACTTGACCCTTCTGCTACACAAGGACTTGTAACTGCGTGCCATGATTCGCAGTGCTTCTCCTGTTACGCAAGGACTTGCCAGTGCTCTCCTGCTATTCGCAAGGATTTATTACTTGACTCTCCTGCTACACAAGGATTTTGCACATGACTCGGTTGGTTGGCTGATATATCCTTGCGCGGGACAAGAATTTTGATGTGAATTGTTCGATGCTGCGACGTTGAAATTTGCTGTTGACTCCGTTGACTTGTTTTCTGTATCTCTCTCTGCGTGCGTGTCGCTGTGTCCTTTTATATGTTTACCAAATGCCCTTAACTGTACTATGGTCGTCGTCAACACACTCAGGCACCGTTTTCAGTACATTCCATAACGGCACTAAGTCCCGTTGTGGTTGTCAGCGCTCGCTGCGCGACGGTGCTATTGCTGACTATTTCGCTCAACGTGAGTGGCACCTGTGCCCAGGGGCTTAGTTGAAAGGGGTCGCTCAGTAATGTTGTGGGGAGTCGGCTAAGGCTCCTCACACCATATGTAAGTATCCTAACAAACCGGCAAACAATAACAAAAATAATACCAGACACACACTCCAAACACCTAATGTATGCATACAAAGCACACACAAACACACGTCACAAATCTATTTACGAACACAAAATACAAAATATCAAAAGATAAACAACAACACGTTATATACGAAATCAAATGCAATGGGAAAAAAGGCGAGAGATGCAACGGGATATACATAGGAACAACAAAGCGAGCGCTTCGCACAACAATTGCCGAACATAAAGGAGACGCGAATAAGGGAAAAATGACAACAGCACTTGCGCAACATATTACAACAACATGTCACACAGCTGATTTTGACAACACCAATATATTAGACATTAAAAGAAGAGGACGAACGAGACTGACGCTAGAGAGCCTACGAATACAACGACAAGGGGAGAACACAGTTAACCACAAAGAAGACATTGAAAAGACAAACTTTATTTACGCGGCAGCAATAGCAGTTGACAAACAAAACTGGACGCGCAAAGATGTAAATGGAATGAATAAAAATGTTTGCTAAATCTTTATATGCATGTAAATATCTTTTGTATGCATGTAAAACCAGAATTCCTGAAGAAGGCGTAACAAACGCCGAAACGCGTAGAAGGGGAACTTTAATAAAGGATGTAATATATTTATTAAAATTAACTACAACGGCCTTATCAACTCGTTTTGGGAAACACAAATATTGACGCACAAAAGGGCCCAAACACATAACACAAAAATCAAAATGGTCATTGTGAACAGGGCCCAGTCTATTCTCAATGATTATCAATTCGTTAGTAACAAATCTATCTATAGAACTATTGTCGTGCATATTAGGCAGAAAATAAGGGGCAATGCTGAATTAGCTTATCCATGGATGTGGTTCCTTCTGGTGGAGAAATTTAAATTTGCTTATCCTCAAAAAAATCTCGTCGGTAAAAATAAGTGTTCCTGCTAAACATTTCAATAATATTTGTTGCAAGGAATTCTGGCCAGACCACTTAGTTATTAAAGAATATACTGCTTAAAAGAAAAATCGGCCTCCGGTTTCACTTCCTTCTTCTGGTTCTAATCCACCTCTTGTCATCTCTACTAGCACAAAAAACTAACAACCTCCCTCTATCAGAATGTAAGAGGTCTTTGTAGTAAACTTAGTAATCCTTACCTTAAAGCCTAACTTTTTTTCTTCCTTAACTCAGTAGCCTAACTTTTCCTTTCTTTCTGTCGTTTCCTTTTCTGAAACATGGTTATCGCCCGACATCCTTAATTCTGAAATAATGTCCAACAAGTTCTGCATTTATAGAAAAGATCGCACTCTTCGTCACGGCGGTGAGTGTTCTTATTGCTGTTGACGTTGATTTGTCATCTGAGATAGCAATAACCGATAGTTATATAGATATTGAATTTGTTGCTGTAAAATTTAAAATCTCCGGTATTGGCTTTTTTATCACTTGTTCTTATATTCCGCTTTCTTCCGATACTTCCCTATATTATTTGTATGCTTCTGCTATACAATCTTTATCCTCTATGGTTTCTGATCGTGACTTTCTTGTAGTTCTTGGGGACTCTAATATTGCCGGAACTACCTGGATATTAAGTCCTGTATCCAGCGTGTTGACCTCCACATCTCAGCACAATTATATAAACAGATTATTTGGGATTTCATTGTATCAAATCAATGGTGACCCAAATTCTTTATAAAAAAAAGCTTGATCTTATTTTGGATCCCTCCTTCTTAAATGCATCCCGTACTGACCTATATCCATTCCTGAAGAACCTTATCACTTTGAGGGTGTTGATTGACTTACCAGCCAGGGTGCTAAGCCCAGGTAGTAAACCTGCAGAGCGATTTCGTCAATTCCGGATTAACGATTTTACTAAGCTCGCTATCCCAAACTGATCCACGTAAGCCACGTAAGTCTGTGTGGTTTACGCGGGACTTAATAAACTTAAAAATAGACAGTCTAAAATGTACAAGAAGTTGAAGGAATCTGGCTCTTTCTTAGATTTCATTCGCTATTTGATTGCCCAATCTAGCTTTTCTATACTTAATACACAATACTATAATAACTAACTTAGAAGCTGTAGGTTACAGTTTCAGCGGGATCCTAAAAGGTTTTATAACTTCGTTAATGCGAAGCGTAAGTCATCAACACTTCCATCAACCGTATTTTTTGAAAATACGACAGCTGACTCTGTTCAGGCAATTGCCGATCTCTTTGGAGTTTTTTCAGACGACTTATAGTTCACGACCTTATCAAATGATTTCACCTTATCCATAACATGTAAATAGCTCCAATAGCATTTTTGGACCTTTAATCACCTAATGTTCGCTTCTACTTGATTTAACGACCATTAAGCCCATATTTTCACCGGGACCTGATGGAGTAAATTAAATTATCAGTGGAGTTGCGCTCTTTCCCTAATAATTTTGGAAATAATCATTTACTATTCCTCTCCATAAAAAAAGAAACAAGTCGAACGTCGAGAACAAAAGATTTTTGAGAAGTTAATAACTTCTCAAATGCAACATCTGTGTAAATCCATAATTTCAACCAGCCAGCACGGGCTTGTGAAAGAAAGTCTACCACTAACCTATTGGAATTTACTTGGGTTTCATTAGGCGCTGGTCTAAAGAATTTAACGATCCCTACATTACTAAAACTCTTTAAACTTCTCTTGTTTGATATTTTCTTGGGTCTCGTATTTGGTGTCCCCAGTACAAGGTTCATCAGGATAGTACAGAATCGGTACAAAAACAATTTCTGATATTTGCACTTTCTTAACTGGAGTCCCAATACTCGCTTGCCTTCTTATCGTAGTAGGCTCTCACTAATGCCTTCTCTTTCTGATCGTAGAACCATGCTTGGTGTAGTTTTCTAACACAAACTAATTAATGGGGTAATTGATTCTTCCACGTTAATCAGCAAAATTAGTTTTGCAGTTCCGATCAGACATTCTATTAACTTTCTTCTTCTTTCTTTTCAAACTTGTAATACCAATTATTATAATAACCTTTGTCATCTAATACGTTGTAGTATGTTGTATGCCAAATGAGCATATGCCCACAGTATTGTAGAGTATACAGTATAACAAGTGGTCATATGCCCAACTTAAAAGTAAGAGTAACAACTCATAACATAACGACACTTTGTTGCTATGTTTATACAATCATAAATATCCATAAGTGCAGTAATAGGATCCGTCACTTATGCGGACTGGCCGCAGCGTGAGATCGCTAGCGTAAGCACTTCTTGAGTATGTACCATCAGTACATATACATGTATATATACATAACTCCATTGGCATATATGTACTGCAACTCTCTCTCTCTCTCTGCCGACGCTCTTAGCGGCAGAGCTCACTTAGAATATTGTATGTAATAAGCCAAATATAAAACTGAATAAAACTGGGAGAACACTCTCGATCAAGGCCTAAAGCCTATACGACATCTTTTTATTGTGCTTCGAACATTTCAACATTACATGGCGACCGTGACTCGGTCCGAATAACCGAGCAACAGGAGGCGAAGAAAACTAAGGAAGGAAGGAAGACTAAGGGACAAATCACTGGATGGAGGACAACAACAACAAAAATAATCACTGAGTGAGTTGAGTGCGAGTGAAATGGGAAAACGCGGTGGTGTTAAAACAAAAATTACTAAAAGAATAGCTCACTTAGAGTGGCTAATTTACTCAAGCTCACCGCCACCAACTAGCAACGTATTACAAGCTGAGTTAGACTTTTTAAAGTCAAAGCTCAAAAACACCGTTCCCAACACCGTATCTCACTCCTCATATATTCAAGTGGTTAATGATCGAAAAATAACAAAGCCTCCATCCCCCAAGCCACTTCCAAGAAGACCTGACGAAATCCCAGGAGACTGCCGTGGATCATTCTACAGCATATTCTGCAAAGGAACTTGCCCACATACAACGACCTGTGCGATAACCGGCACAAGCCCCGCCTGAGCTCATAGGCTTAGGACAGCAGCAGCAGTCAACAAGTGCGAGAGGCATACCGCCGCTTGCGCCAACGAGGGAACACGAAAAGAAAAAACAGCAGCCAATATCAACAAGTGCGAGAGGCATACCGCCGCTTGCGCCAACGAAGGAGCATCAGCGTGCCACATCCGGCGACGCCCAGCTGATGCATCATCGAGGGTCAATCCAGCCTTGTATATTAAAATAAAAATTACTCTTAAAATTGTAAAATTGCGCAGAACCATTTCTGCCCAATTAGCAGTATGGCCTGTAAAGCTATACGAACTAATAGGTAGAAATCTGTTAATTACAAACTGTCAAAACGGAGACCTTATTCACAATTACAAACAATTTCCCTTGGGCCAAAATGGGCCTCATAGATACTAAAACTGTAGACTCAACTGCAAATGTAATAAATAAAGTTGAAGTCGAAAAATTAGACCTACATTTGATCAGTACGCTGTTAATAATTATTGTAATACTAATGACAGCTAGTGTACTTTTCAAAATATACATGTTACATAATAGATGCCTTAAAAAGAAATATATGAGCAGGGCAAACGATTTAGATAAAGTCTAAAAATTTCAAAACAAAAAAAAATTGTAAAAAATGAATTTGTTTGTATATAATTATATACACTGCATAATGGCAGCATTATTTTTGTAATCAAAAAAAAATAAAAAAAATAAAAACAAGTAAAACAAGTAAAACACCCATAGATAATGATCAGTAATGGATTAGTATGGAATGGGAAGCGATCAGAGACAGAATATTAGAAATCAAAGTAACGTTTGATAAATCATATAAATGTTTAGCACAGAATAGGGATATTCAAAAAAATACAGTAAATAAACACGCAAATATATTAGTAGAAAGCTTTAATGAAGCTCGTCAACTAATATATGACTATAGGAACAAATTAAAAAGTAACCATTGGTCACAAGTGTGTAAAGTACTAAGTAAATTTAGGGAAAACTTGTTGATCATCAAATCCAACACAATTTGGATATAATAATACCTACTGTTCTAAGCACAGAGATATCATTGAAAAACGAATCAGAAAAACTGGAAAAAACCTCTGAATCTGCAGAAACTCAAGATACTGAATTACACGACAGTGATATAAATAATTTAACAATCCCAGCAATAATAACGTTGACTGAATCGTCAGATGTTGATTCTGATTCAGAAACAAATTCAGAACACAAACCGATCACAATGGCTCAAACAACAATTGAGTTTATTAAAACAGCCTCGTCCATACTTTCGGAGTATGATGGCAAAGCTGAAAATTTGCAAAGTTTCAAAGACGCGTTGAATCTAGTAGATTCACTTAAAGGCGATCATGAACCAACCGCAATCAGCTTGATAAAGACCAAACTAAAGGGTCATGCAAGAAATTTAATAAGTGATGAAAAAACAATCGCTGAAATTATTGCAAGTCTCAAGAACGTAAAGGAGAATCAGTTGAAGTACTATCAGCTAAACCAACTTACAACAAAAGCAAAACTGCCAACACTTGCACAAGAATTGAGCAATTGACAAAAGCCCTACAAGGTGCTTACATTAATGATGGTTTAAGTTCTGACTTAGCCATCAAATACAGCACAGCTCAAGCTGTAAAGGCCATGACCAAAAACTGCGCTATTGATAAGGTAAAACTTATCATGCAGGCAGGCACATTCAATACCATGAATGATGCCATATCCAAATTTGTAGATAGTTGCACAGAAGCAACTGGACAACCTAACACTGTCCTATATTGCCAAAATCACTCTCACCATGGCGGAAACCGCGGCAGGGGTAATTTCAGAAGCCGACCATTCAACAGGGGAGGCTTTCGCTATAATAACAATAACGGCAATAGATACAACAATAGCAGAGGCAACTCGTACAGAGGGGCACCAAACAGAGGACGCGGACAGCAGAATCAGGTTCGAATTACACAAGGTAATTCGGAAGACCAACAAACCCCCTTGAGCAACCCATAGTAAAAATACTAAACATAAATCTAAGTCTCAGTAGTATAATTAAGATACAGAATAGAAAAAATAATATTCCATTAACATTACTTGTAGATACTGGAGCAAATGTCTCAATCCTAAAAAATATTAACGTAAATTCAAATATTAATCAAAATTATAAAACAAATATAACAGGAATTGGACAGGGAACAATACAATCAATTGGACAATCTACAATTGATTTACTTTTCGATTACTTTGTAATCAGTCACGACTTTCAAATAGTCTACAATGAATTTCCCATACCATGCGATGGAATTCTTGGACTAGACTTCATTCGAAAATTTAATTGCATACTAGATTATCAAAATGATGAGTTCATCATGAAACCAAAATCACTAAATTATCAAATACATGTACCACTATTACATAATGATGTGGACAATTCAATACTATTACCAGCTAGATCAGAAGTAATGAGAAAAATTACGCTTCTGACAAATGAAGAAACTGTATTGATACCAAACCAGGAAATTCACCCTGGGGTATTAATAGCTAACACTTTGGTAGCAAGTAATAGTGCAATAGTTCATATTTTAAATACAACAAGCGACAATATTAAAATTCAAAATCCAAAAGTAAAATTCGAATCAATAAAAGATTACGAAATTAAAAAACAACTTATAAATCAAAGTAATAGAAGCAATGAAGTCTTGAAAAAACTAAAATTCCCTGAGCAATTCCAAGACAAGCTTACTGATCTATGTACCAAATACAGTGACATATTTGGTCTAGAAACAGAAGCAATTTCAAGTAATAATTTTTATAAACAAAAATTAAGACTTACAGACAAAACTCCAGTATATATCAAGAATTATAGAAATGCTGAATCTGAGAAGCCAGAAATAAACAGACAGGTCGAAAATCTTATTAAAAACGGTATAGTCGAACCATCTATATCCGAATATAATAGCCCACTTCTATTGGTACCCAAGAAATCTCTTCCAAATTCTAAGGAAAAAAAATGGCGTTTAGTAGTTGATTATCGCCAGATAAATAAGAAACTTTTAGCAGACAAATACCCGCTGCCAAGGATAGAAGAAATCCTAGACCAACTAGGGCGAGCAAAATACTTTTCATGTCTCGATCTTATGTCTGGATTTCATCAAATAGAACTAGATGAGAAATCTAGAAATATAACATCATTTTCCACGAACTCCGGTTCCTATCGCTTCACGCGATTACCTTATGGTTTAAAAGTAGCCCCAAATTCGTTTTATGCGAATGATGACACTCGCATTTACCGGTCTTGAACCATCGCAAGCATTTCTGTATATGGATGACTTGATAGTCATTGGCTGTTCTGAACAGCACATGTTTATAAATTTGTCAAATATTTTTGACTCGTGTAGAAAACACAATTTAAAATTAAACCCAGAGAAATGTTCATTTCTTATGCATGAGGTTACATTCTTAGGCCATAAATGCACAGATCATGGCATCCTACCGGATGATAAAAATACGATGTTATAAAAACTATCAATCCCTACTGATGCGGATAGTGCACGACGATTCGTCGCGTTCTGTAATTATTACAGACGATTTATTCACAATTTCGCACAATATTCACGTCACTTGACTAGATTGTGTAGAAAGAACGTTCAATTCGAATGGACAAAAGAATGCAATGACGCATTTAATTATTTAAAAAAGGCACTAATGAAACCAACATTACTGCAATATCCTGATTTCAGCAAAGAATTTTGCATAACCACAGATGCAAGTAAACATGCATGTGGTGCGGTACTATCCCAAGAGTACAACAATATGCAACTACCAATTGCATTTGCGTCACGATCATTCACACAAGGAGAAAGCAATAAATCAACTACAGAGCAGGAACTAACTGCAATCCACTGGGCAATAAAACACTTCCGACCATACGTCTATGACAGGCATTTCTTAGTTAAAACAGATCATAGACCTCTAACATTTTTATTTTCAATGAAAAACCCAACATCAAAATTAACAAGAATGAGACTAGATTTAGAAGAATACCAATTGACGGTAGAATATCTCAAGGGGAAAGATAAACACGTAGCAGATGCATTATCTAGAATAAAAATAGAATCACTGATAGAAATGAATAGGAACATAATGATGGTTCAAACGAGATCATCAAAACGACAGCAAAATATCTGCGCAGATAATAAAATAAAATTGCAAAAAGAGCACAATGTCTATGAAGTCATTGGCAATAATGACGTAAAGAAGTGTAAAAATAAAATTCGATAAATCAAATGTTTATTTAAACAAGGAAAAGAATTATTTCACAATTTTCAATTAATGATTTGTACTCCAATGAAAAATTAGATTTAGGTCAATTCTTTCAAAGGCTTAATTCAGAAGCCGGGTTACATAAAATTGTTAATTTACAGTTGTCACCAAGTGAACAAATTTTCGAATCTGTATCACTAAATGAATTTTAAAATATGGGCAATAAATATTTAAGTACATTAAAGGTAGCGCTACTAACTAAAGTGACACACATAGACAAAAACGACGAAAGTCAAATTAAAGCAATACTGTCGAAATACCATGATGATCCTATAGAAGGAGGCCATACAGGAATTACGTACCCTGTTAAAAATTAAGAAATACTATTATTAGCCCCAAATGACTAAAACAATTACAAGAAACATATGTGAAAACTTGTGTGAAATGCCAACAGGCAAAAACCACTACGCATACTAAAGCTCCTATGATATTAACAAATACTCCAAACACTGCATTTGACACTGTTTTAATAGATACAATTGGACCATTACCTCGAACAGAGAATGGCAATGAGTACGCAATAACTATAAAATGCGACCTAACCAAATATCTAGTTACAATACCAGTAACAGACAAAAGTGCAAAAACAGTTGCTAAAGGAATATTTGAATTTTTTGTATTAAAGTTCGGTCCTATGAAGACGTTCATAACGGACATGGGTACTGAATAGAAAAATTCACTTATAAATGACTTGTGCAAGTATATGAATATAAGTAAAATACACTCAACAGCACATCATCCCGAAACTTTAGGGACAATTGAAAGGAGTCATCGAACATTTAACGAATTTGTCCGTTCATATATTTCGATTGACAAAGACGATTGGGACATATGGTTGAACTATTTCACCTATTGTTTCAATACTACTCCATCAACAGCACACGAATACTGTCCTTACGAACTTGTTACTTGTTACCAAGACAGTTCACAGAATTTAATAGTATAACTAAAATAGATCCTATATACAACATAGATGATTATGCTAAAGAATTTATGTTTAGATTAAAAACAGCTTATAAAAAGAGCAAAAAAATTAATAGACTTAGAAAAACAAAAACGAAAACTAGTATACGACAAAAAATTAAATGATATAGAACTCGAAGTAGGAACTCTAGTACTTCTAAAGAACGATACAGCACATAAGTTGGAAAGTAAATATTTAGGTCCGCATTAAGTTATAAGTATAGAAGATAGAAACAACATTCAAATAGATGTAGGAAAAAGAAACCACAGATAATAAATAAGAACAGATTAAGACTATTCAAAAGTTAGAAAAGCTTGAAAAAAAAAATATTGCAATTTTTAGGCCTGATCAGCCACAATATAATTCAACAAAAAAAAAAAATAATAATATAAATAAATAAATATCAAAAAAAAAAAAAGAAAAACAAAATTTTTAATTATATACAAAAATTTTTATTAATGCCAATACATTTTCATTTTATATTATCTTACTAATTATATATATAAGCAAAAATTTTTTTATACAACATAGTATATAAAAAATATAAAAATAATACTAATAATAATTTGTATATTAAATAACTACAATATATTACGTTATTTTTTAAAAAAGGGAGGTGTAGTATTTTGTATGCCAAATGAGCATATGCCCACAGTATTGTAGAGTATACAGTATAACAAGTGGTCATATGCCCAACTTAAAAGTAAGAGTAACAACTCATAACATAACGACACTTTGTTGCTATGTTTATACAATCATAAATATCCATAAGTGCAGTAATAGGATCCGTCACTTATGCGGACTGGCCGCAGCGTGAGATAGCTAGCGTAAGCACTTCTTGAGTATGTACCATCAGTACATATACATGTATATATACATAACTCCATTGGCATATATGTACTGCAACTCTCTCTCTCTGCCGACGCTCTTAGCGGCAGAGCTCACTTAGAATATTGTATGTAATAAGCCAAATATAAAACTGAATAAAACTGGGAGAACACTCTCGATCAAGACCTAAAGCCGATACGACGTCTTTTTATTGTGCTTCGAACATTTCAACATTACAATGTTAGCTACTTCCATTTCCATACTCAGAACTTCACTTATATGTTGTCTGTGTAATTTTTGGTTACTTTATTCTATTGTTATAATTTATGTAGAACTTTTATTAAGTTGATTTATCTTTACTTATTTACCTCTCCGCCATCTTCGTTACCGCACGTTATGTGGCGCGCCCCTCGTTCGGTTGGGCAGATGGTCGGTTGAATTTTGCCTGGTTCCGCGCGTTAACTAGCCCGTGCTTGGTGTGGTTGGGACACTTGAATGTACAGTACATCAATGTCCAAGAAAACAAAAAAAGTATTATCCCATATTTTATCCACATCTACATGCACACTTGTATACATATGTGTGTATAGGTTACACGATTTTACTTTTTAATAAAACAGTAATCGTTCGAGTCAATGTTACAAATGTTTTTATTCTTACTTCAAAAACGAAGTTATTTCTTTCGATCTACAAAATTAACTATAACTAAAAAGCTCCAGGAGCGGCTGGCCGATGAATTGGCCATATTCCATGGTGTCAGCACATTCCGTTGACAGCACTGTCGCAGCGGATGTTGCGAAACGGCCAGCCGGCCATTGCTTATTCGGCGCGACAATGTTGCTGTCGCGACCAAATGCCGACGCTGCAGTTCATAGTGCCGCGGTCTGCGCGACTCTTGGATGACGTGCGGGCGAGGTGACGGGGAATAACGCTGCAGCTAACGTTTCAGCGGCCTGCGCGTCTGTTGGGTGGAGTGCGGGCGAGGTGAGGGGAGGTGGTGCAGCAACTCGTTGTTCAGAGATCAGTTGATAGCGTGAAGGGCAAAGTGAGGGAGCGCCAGCCGGTGTTAACTCCTCCCCACCACAAGATCTGCGTCCCGCAGATCACTAGGCCTTGGCCGCAGTCTTGCTTGTGACCTGGGATTCCAGATCCAAAGCGAGATCGCGTGGTTTTGGGATCCCTTTGGCTGAAGTTATCTTCGTCCTTACCAAGTATATTGCTATTGGGACGCCCAGAGCTATGATTATTTCTGTGAAGAAGGAGAATAAAATTTCGTTGGACATGTTGGATGACTTTTGCAGGTTTTCCAGGCTGAAGTCGTGAATGTATTTCAACGACAGCTGGTAATCTGTGGCAGTTATTTTGGTGAGAACGCCCGGCATTGCCATTAAGTGGTTCGACGAGTAACTGCTTTAGTTTCTGTTCCTGATTGCGATCATTTCATTGTCGTATTGAACAATAAAAGACCTCTCCAGGTGGTAATCACTTAAAGCGGCGGTCACCGTCCCGTTGAAATGGGTGAGGAAAATGGTCCCGTCATCGACCAGTTCGACCACCTTCTGACTATTTCTTAGGTATCCACATGCGGCATGCCCTCCTTTTAACAACCTGGGGATACAGCTGTCCTCCTCTAGTTTCCGAAGATCCTTCTCCTGAAAAACTGTCGTATTTCCAATAGAGAGACAGTTCCCGAAGACGGCATACTCTTCCGACGAGTCCATTGAATTCCAATACCACTTGTTTTCCATTGGATATGGTTGGGTAGAGTATGATCCTGTACTTGCTATCACCCACCTTGGGCATCGCCAAGATAAATAGCAATGAATTGCCGTTTGTTAAGATGGTTGGACGGGAGAATTCTACCGCCTCGACCACATTTTGATATGGAAGACTGCTGACCTCTGACAGGAATGTGTCAATTTCTCCGTGGTTCAACAAATTTGTTTTGACTATGCCGGTCTTCGCCAGTTTACGCGTATTAACTAGTGTTTTCTTGTTTATTTTTATAAAATTAACTTAAATATCTTAAAGCAAATAGTGAGTTGTGAAACGCTGTCATTTACATTTTTGCCAAAGAATCGCTTTTTAAATCCGATTTATAAAAATTTTTGTCAGATTTGGTCTTAACCGTGACCCTTCTATCCTCTTGCACCTCCTCTGGTGTATATCTCTGCTTATCCTTATCCTGATTTAGAAATTTGGGAAATGATATGGAAGAGACGACAAGGCGACCACGAATCGTTTGACGACTTTCAGTTTGCCATGGACGATCTCGTCGATAAGCTTGAGCAAAGTATGTCAGATAAGCAGATTGTTGATTTACTGATTCGCAACTCTAAGCCGAGCCTACATCACGAATTTCTGCATGTAAATATTGCAAATAGATCGCAGCTTCGTGTAGCAATACGTAAGCACGAGCAGTTCTATGGCGATATTAAAACATTTAAATGCATGACTTTACGTTCATATGTAGCAGAATTGTCAGTGGAAGACAAGGACAATTCGATCACAGATCAGGTTCAGGACGAAGTTTTAAAAATCAAGCGAAAACCAACCGAAGCTATCTGCTGGAATTGCGAAACGGCAGGACATAGGTTTGATGATTTCTTGGAGGTAAGACGAATATTTTGTTATGGGTGTGGCACTAAAGAAGTTTGCAAGCCACGTTGCCTCAAGTGCAAAAGTGCAACTCGGGAAACTGGCATCGGGATGTGCAACCAACCAACAAATAGCCACATCCCAAAATCACCGGAACAACAGAACTCAAATTCTGATGATTGCCAAGCCGAGAATCAATCGGTAGGTCAATCAAATGCCTCTGATAAATTTCGTGTTTTTAACACACACTTTTTAAATACACCATTTCATGTTAGATCGCACAACTATAATGTTGCTCACAAGAGAATCTTTGCAGCAAAAGATAATTTCACGTTTAAGACTAAACCCATCTACGTATCGTTTGAGAATATTTTGGAAGGAAGTACGTAGCAATCACAGGAAAATAGTCTCCGCTATTTTCTTAAGTTCAGATGAACGCTTGTACACAGCAGTAGCTATTGAAGGTAAAGAGTATATGGGACTTTTAAATTCAGGAGCGACTATTAGTTGTGTTGGAGGAGCAGCAGCTAAAGAGTTGATATTGGGAGGCAAGCTTAGAAAGTGTTCTGGTACGATTAGGACACCAAATGGTACTGAAAGCAAAATTGTTGCGAAACTGAACACGCAAATTACCTACCGACAACAAACTAAAAATATCAACCTGTTCATTATACCTGATCTAAAACATTGTATTTGTATTTGTATTTAGGAATTACCTTTTGGAGGGAATTTGGAATGCTAGACATGATGGCATAATCAGCAGAAGTAGCAGACTTAGATGTGGGATCTTCAGATAGAACAATACGAGGTTCGAAAATATCATCTCCTTAGCGAAGAGCAACAAATCCTCGATAACCGATCGAAGAAGAGATCTGTGGGTCTTTACCTATCTACAGCTATCGGATCCAACTCCGTATTCTTGAAAGTCGAGTACTAATCTTTCAAGCACCTATAAATTTCCTAAAATGTGGAGTGAAACTTTTTAATTTGGTGTGTAGTATAGTTCGTTTCCAAAAGTTTGCAAGTAATTGAGAACTGTCGGACATAGAAGACCCCTCTCATTATCGGACACCATTGTTTTCGGTACCGTAAAGTATTGAAGGACTTTTAGTAACCTTTCCCGAAGGTGAACCAACGATTTCGATTTTAAGGGAAAAGCGAACTTGGTAAATTTGTCAAAGCAACTCAATTATAATTTTTTCTCCAATGTGAAAACGTCGATGTGAAGTATTTCACATGGGTAGATAGGGATAGGTATTGGTTGGAGTGACAGTTTGTTTGGGTGCATGTCATACTTAAATAAGTTGCACCATTCATAGGAGGACACCTGAGCCAGTATTATTTTAGGAAAATAAATTTTCTCCAATATTTGAATAGGCATCTCCCTTGGGCCTCTATGAGCCCTGTGGTGTTCCTTTTCGATCATTTCGCAAATCTCCTCTTCATCTTGTAGTGGCCAAGTAGGAACATTTCGATCCACCCACGATAAGGATTGTGGTTGGCGTTCGCTCAGCGTAGCTCACAACTACAATTTTCTCTTATGAGACTGCATGAGTGTATCTGTCAGCTCTCAGCAGATAAGACAGTTATAGCGTCTAGCGACAGCCAAAGGCTCTAACCGCGTAAATGTTCAAGTACAGCAGCTTCTGTCTCATCACTTGAGAAAAAGTACTGATCGCATGCGGACGTATTGTAATTCAGCGCTCCAAATAATCAATAACTGTGAATTCAATTACAGTTCTATTAAAACATTTAAAATCTGCTTTCCTTGCGAAAAAGGATCGACCAAAAAACTAAATTATTAAGTGCGAGTGATTGTGCAGCAGGTGATATTTACATTGTGCTAACTTTTGTGTAGCTTCTAACGCTTGAGTTTTTACAGCCACGTGGCAGGTGTGCTGACCGCTTTGCTCTTCCACACGAACGGTGCTCAGCCTTAATGGAAATCGGTTGGCAAGATTGCGACTGCATCTAAGTCTAAGTGGATTAATTGGATCAGCTCGTATTTCGTTTGTGCTCGACTTGAACTTCTGTCTGTTCGTCCCACGTGCACTTATTCGCACGCAACGTTTTTAAGTATATTATATCGAGTGTTCACTGTGGGTATTTACTGATTTTGTTTTGTTTTTAGCAGACGAACACAAAGAGGAGACCAAAACGAACAATCGTTGTTGCTATGAGCGCATAATGTCTCGCAGTCTCTCTTTGTGCATTTCGTAGCCTTTTGCAAATAATTATGCTCTGCCGATAGAAATCACTCAACGTCAAACAGATTGCGAGCATTTATACTCATCTATTTGAGCGCGAGCTCGCGGCTGTTGTATCAGCTGTTGTTAATGAATTTATAAACAATTGTTGGTTTTTGATAAATTGAGCGAATACATGCTCGACTATAATGTATGGTTAAAAATATATATGAATTTGAGTTATTATTAGATTTAAGTAACGTGATAGCACTGGTACACAATCGATAGACATTCTTTCTTCTTCAACTTTTATTTGATGAAGGATCACAGCCTCTGCACCTTCATCAACTTGCGCCCAACGATCATGAGGAAAAGTATATGAGTGAGTTTAAATTGTAGTGAGTTGAGGAGCTTAATAAGCCCCCCTCCCTTATATTTATAAGTATGTTGATAGAATTTATATGAGTTGACCATATTGATCGTGTTGAGAGTAAAGTATTTAAAAAGTATAAAGAAAATGAATTAAGGAGGATATATTGAAATAGATATTAAGAAATTGAAAATTTAACTAAGAAAATAATAAATGTGAAGATAGAATGCATATGCGTGCATTCTTGTGGAAATGCTTAAATGCTTGTTTGAAATGTTTGAAATATCTTTGAATTAAATTGTATTTGATCATCAATTTGTAGGATTTATTAATTTCGTCAGTCAGAGTACCCATGCTAAGCGCTTATAAAATGTATTAAAATGGTGTGAATCTACATAAGGGGCAATTTGCAAATATTCTTTGAATTGCTAAGGTAGGGAGGGTAGAGAAAAGATACAAATTCCACCTATGTTCCCTTCATTAGATAATTGGACCTATCTGCTGTAATGGTGTTTGTCGGAACACATGATTGATTGATCTTGTTTGCTTATTGTTTTGTTCTTTCTGATAGCGTACTTATTATTTTATGGTAGTGGTTGGTGTAGAAATGCTTATTGGGTGAGGAAGAACCCCGACATTAAGACGAGCTTAATGACACCTAGCTGGCCACTACACAATAAAATTGGCGCCCAATGTGGGGCTAAATCGTGAGTTTAGTTCCCATGAACGCTCAACCATCCAAATAGCATAATTTTTTTTACAATTTACCAACAAGGAATTTTGAAAAGCGTAGCTTGAGGTCTTAGAACTGTTCTTTGGATTTTGCGACTGCAATTCAAGTGTTTGGATTGGTCGACCAAAATAGACTTTTGATTTGCTGGCAGCGTTATATCTTTCGGATACCTTGTTGATAAGATAACTTTGGGTTATTCATTTTGTGAAGTGTATGAATTTACAATTTCTTGGAGGTTTACGAGAGTTGTGCTGTAAGTCATAAAGCGTCTAAAATCCCGAATCAGCAATAGTTTACAATAACGAAAATAGTCTACAGCAAGGAAGAAGAATTAACTAATTAAATATTTTATAAGTGCTTTAGTATGTGGGAAAAGATTGACGGTTCATAATTTTGAATTAATTATTCAATTTAAAAAGTCATTTTGTTTAATAATTCGTTCTTTGATTAAGCGTAAAGCGATTCGATCATTTTTATAGGAAAATGGCGCTGCGAAGAAGCACTGAAGATATCCCTGCTGTTCTAGAACAGACTGATCCTTTTTGTGGAATTTGCAACGAAGTGATGAACTCTTCGCAACTATTAGCGAACACAGCTTGCAAACATCGATTTCACAAAACGTGTCTTATTGAGTTTTTACAAACGACCCTTTCTTGTCCAACTTGTGAAACTGATTGCACTGCACTGCAGAACTTAACTCAGCGGCATCTTTAGCGAGCGCTAAAGAAATGAAGATAAATGTAAGGCAAGCAGATAGAAGAGCACCTAGGCATAGGGGAACTACTCCCAGAAGAGGTATGACAACTCGAGTGATCCGGCAAATCAGAGTAACTTTTCGCTCAGCTCTCAAGTTGAAATAGCTAATTATATTCAGTCAATGATGACTGTCCAGAAAACTCAGATAATGGATCAGATCTCATCGTTCTTGAGCAACAGCATTGAAACAGCTATTAGAATCAGCTCGCATCTCCTCAGATTGCTAGGAGTGATCCACCCGGCTCAGAGAAAGAAATAATCAGGCACAACAACAGACAACTACAGAACGTCTACCAGATCAAACTATTCATTCATAAGATAGATTTGGCAATGAATTTACCAGAGTTAGCAGAGATCGTAGCGGTGTGAGCTTACCGCCCAGAGAAAGTATCTGGAATCATTCAGAACTGGCGATTAAAATTTGATGGCACTAGACAAGATTTGGAGAATGGGAAACTGATTTAGAAATTTGGGAAATGATATGGAAGAGACGACAAGGCGACCACGAATCGTTTGACGACTTTCAGTTTGCCATGGACGATCTCGTCGATAGGCTTGAGCAAAGTATGTCAGATAAGCAGATTGTTGATTTACTGATTCGCAACTCTAAGCCGAGCCTACATCACGAATTTCTGCATGTAAATATTGCAAATAGATCGCAGCTTCGTGTAGCAATACGTAAGCACGAGCAGTTCTATGGCGATATTAAAACATTTAAATGCATGACTTTACGTTCATATGTAGCAGAATTGTCAGTGGAAGACAAGGACAATTCGATCACAGATCAGGTTCAGGACGAAGTTTTAAAAATCAAGCGAAAACCAACCGAAGCTATCTGCTGGAATTGCGAAACGGCAGGACATAGGTTTGATGATTTCTTGGAGGTAAGACGAATATTTTGTTATGGGTGTGGCACTAAAGAAGTTTGCAAGCCACGTTGCCTCAAGTGCAAAAGTGCAACTCGGGAAACTGGCATCGGGATGTGCAACCAACCAACAAATAGCCACATCCCAAAATCAAGTCGGATCCACCCCAAAATTACCGGAACAACAGAACTCAAATTCTGATGATTGCCAAGCCGAGAATCAATCGGTACGTCAATCAAATGCCTCTGATAAATTTCGTGTTTTTAACACACACTTTTTAAATACACCATTTCATGTTAGATTGCATAACTATAATGTTGCTCACAAGAGAATCTTTGCAGCAAAAGATAATTTCACGTTTAAGACTAAGCCCAAGCGATCTACGTATCGTTTGAGAATATTTTGGAAGGAAGTACGTAGCAATCACAGGAAAATAGTCTCCGCTATTTTCTTAAGTTCAGATGAACGCTTGTACACAGCAGTAGCTATTGAAGGTAAAGAGTATATGGGACTTTTAAATTCGGAGCGACTATTAGTTGTGTTGGAGGAGCAGCAGCTAAAGAGTTGATATTGGGAGGCAAGCTTAGAAAGTGTTCTGGTACGATTAGGACACCAAATGGTACTGAAAGCAAAATTGTTGCGAAACTGAACACGCAAATTACCTACCGACAACAAACTAAAAATATCAACCTGTTCATTATACCTGATCTAAAACATTGTATTTGTATTTGTATTTGTATTTAGGAATTAACTTTTGGAGGGAATTTGGATTGCTAGACATGATGGCATAATCAGCAGAAGTAGCAGACTTAGATGTGGGATCTTCAGATAGACAATACGAGGTTCGAAAATATCATCTCCTTAGCGAAGAGCAACAAATTCGGCTGAATTCTGTTATTGCTGTATTTCCATCATAAGGCGAACTTTTCTAATTAACCACTCAATCGATGTAGGATCGGCCATACCAATAAAACAACGACACTGGCCAGTCTCGCCAGCTATCGAGAAACTTATGTTTTCGGAGATTGATAACCTGATTAAGTTAGATATAATTGAACCATCGGCTAGCCCATGAAGCAGCAATTGTGTGCTGGTAAAGCGTGGAGATAAGTGCAGGCTATGTTTAGACTCTCGCGAAGTCAACAATGTAACGAGAAAAGCCCGCTACCTCATATAGATGGGATTGTAAGTCGCTTGCCACCTGCAAAATTCTTTACGGGGTTAGACATGAAGCATGCGTTCTGGCAGATACCCTAGATGAAAAATCACGTCACCGCCTTTACAATTCCAAATCGGCCATTATACCAATATCAAGTCATGCTTTTACCGGAGGTTTATAATTTGCAACGGTCAACTCAAAGCTGATCCAGGCAAGATTCACGCCATTAATGAGCTCCCCGTTCCAAAAACATTCAAGCAATTACGTCGTTTTCTAGGTTTATCCGGCTGGTATCGGCGTTTCGTAGAAAACTATGCCACCGTGTGTTTTCCTGACAGAATTGCAAGAATAAAGAGTTTAGAATGGAATGATAATGCCACACAGGCATTTGGATTACTTAAGTCCTATCTAACCTCTGCCCCTATTTTAGTAACACCTGACTTTGCTAAACCATTTATATTGCTTTGCGATGCCAGCAGCTATGGCATAGGTTGTGTGCTGGCGCAAGTATATAATAACTCGGAATTGCCAATCGCCTACATGTCCGAGAAACTGACGAGAGCACAGCGTATCTACTCTGTTACAGAGCTAGAGTGTCTCGCAGTTCTGAAAGGAATAAAAAAATTCGTGCATATGTGGAAGGGCAGGAGTTTAGTGTTGTGAGGAGCCGTATTGGCTTGCATTCGAGGTGCAATATGCAGCACTCATTTGCACTGACGGCGAACAATACGCAGCGTGCGTAATTCACCGCTGTTGCTAGGCGAGCGTCAGCCGATTTCGCCGTTATTTGGCAGCTGGCGTCGGCCAAATTTAAGCCTAGCAACAACATTGCTGGTATGCACCGCTAGGCGAGAGTTTGGAGAGTTTACCGCCGCCGCGGCCCCGATGCAGCCACCAAGCGGGACCGGCCGGCAGCGGCAATAAAAGGCGAGTTCTGCGTGGGAGCTGGACAGTCAAGTAAAACAGAGTCAAGTGAAGTACAACGTGAACGAAGCGAGTGCGTAACAATAAAAGTACAAGTAGTGCAAGTACAGTGCGGGCAAAGTGTCATCAAGGTATATAACAAGTACGAGCAACGGACGCGGCCAAACATTGGGCCGATCTACACACATCAGGAGCAGCAATCAAGGCCAGACATTTGGTCAAGCTTCGAGGGACAAGCGAAACCACTTGCCCCGAACCAGCCCTGAGAAACTTGGAAGCGAGTCTTCTGCCACGCGGCGTAGCGAGATTCTGCTCATCAGTGCAAAGGCGTCGCCCACGGACCAAAGTGCAAACGTGAGTAGTGCCAGTGAGGTTTGTGGAAATCCAGAGAAGAGGCCAACGGAAAAACCTGGTTTAAACTGGGGTATCCTTGGTATCCTTCCTCAGGAGTACATAGGGCAAATCCGACGAGAACCAGCGGCCAAACCTAGTATAAACTGGGGTACCCTTGGTAAATCTCAAGGATCACGACAGGGCATTTTATAGAGCATCAACGGCTAAGCCTGGTATAAACTGGGGTATCCTTGGTGTCTCTACCTAAAATACAGGCAAGACATCCCGAAAGACACCGACGGCTAAACCTGGTATAAACTGGGGTAACCTCGGCGAGTCCTAGGGACTAGATAACACAGTGAAGCCACGCTAAAAGAGTCCGGGGACAAACCTAGGCCAAACTAGGAGTCCTTGAGATTCGGCGGAACCAAACGGGCGGCGACAAACGAGTACCGGTGGACCAAATCTGGTCTAAACTGGAGTATCCCCGGTACGTACGAACAGAGTATAGAGAACAGGAGAACAGCCACGGCGGAAACCCGGTCCAAACTGGGCTGCCATGGCAAGCAGGAGACATAGGAGAATTTGTGGTTAAAGCGAACAGGTGAATCCAGGTCTAAGCCGGAGTTGTACCGCTCGCATACCTAGGGCCAGATATAGGCACATCACAATTGCACAGCGGTACCGAGGCTAACCGATAGCATTGAAACTGCTTAGTCTCAAAGCGTTTAGCGAACGGGACAAGCCGAAGAGAATATCAGGCAACTGGATCTACGGGCACTTGGGCAGAGCAATCACCAGCAGCACCACGACGACGAGGGATAATAACTAAGCAAATATATTCTATTGTAAACTGAAAGTAACCGGGTGAACCGGCATAATATACATTTAAAATATTTAAAACAATTGACTTTCTTTTATCGCAAGTGCTTCAGATTATAAATTTGTTGGCACGAACTCCTGGTCGACCGAGCTAGACCCGGTGAAGCCAAAAGGATCGTTACAACTGGCGCCCAACTTGTAGGGTCTTGCGATAAGAGAGATTTAGTTAAGTTTTAAATATTTTTTTAACACGCATACATAAAAATGGTACGAGGATGGGTTTATAACCTCAAGAAGGAGGAAATTCATCGGTATGCCGACGAATTCGGGATAACCGTGACAGGCACGGTAGACACGATGCGCCGACAATTTGGAGAATGGGTCCTGGCAAACGAGTCGAACTTGTTGCATGCGTTAAGGCTCAACGACTTGGCACATCTTCACACTCGCCAGTCACCCCTAAAAGCGCAACGAACGAGGAAGAATTCGATGACCCTAGCAAATTTATCGAGCGTCTAAACATCCCGGAGACGGAGGCAGGGGCAAGGGTGTCAGATACACGCCCTGCACCGTGGGGAAGCATGAACATGCCCAGGACCGAGCCGCTGAACAGGACCACAGCACCAAACAGGACTCATACAGAAGATTACCCAAGAGTAGCCAAACAAGTGCGAGAGTGGAGCTTCCGTTTTGACGGCACGACAAAGCCATTAGAATTCCTGGAGCAGGTGGAATGGTCAGCAGAGACATACGGGTTAGACATTGACTTTGTCCCCAGAGCGATGCCAGAACTACTCAAGGGCATGGCTTTGAAGTGGTATGTGGCAAACAATGAGCACTGGACCACTTGGACGGCATTCGTTGCGAGCTTCAGCGACTATTTTCTGCCAAGGGACTACTTCCCTAGGCTACAGGAAGAGGTCAGCAGGAGGTGGCAAGGACTCGGGGAAAAGTTCAAGGTGTACATGGTGGAGATGCAAACTTTAATGAGACCACTACGCCGTACATCTCAGCAACAACTCAGGCAGATTTATGAAAACAGTCTACCCGATCTACGAGCATACGCTAGGTCAAAGCAGTTCGCTACCCTGCCAGAACTGATGCAACTGGCGACGAGTTCGAGGAACTGGAAAGAGACAGAGAGAAACTCTACCAGCAGCAACGGCTAAACAGAACACGAATGATGGCAATCGAGGACTCTAGGACTACAGAATACACGGAGCAGTGCAGACAATGCACCACCAACGAACAGAAACACCCTCAACCAGCACCAAGGACACAGCAGGGCATTTCTGGCGATCGTATCCAGAACCCAGCACGAGCATGCCGCCGGTGTGGTCAAGAGGGGCATTGGGCAACCGAATGCCGCAACCGCCGCCTGATATTCTGCTGGCAATGTGGTCGAATTGGGAGGAGAACAATCGATTGCTGCTCTTCGGGAAACGGCCAACGGCGTCCGCCAATGAGGGGCGACCGGATGCCGATAGAAGCCGCCCCTCGACACTAACTGGCAGTCTACAAGACGAGGGCGCACACCTGTCAGCAACTGTCCAAATCGGTGCTGGACAGTACAAGGCCACGATCGACACAGGAGCGACCAGCAGCTTTATCAGCGAAAGGCTGGCAACAGCATTGGATGGCGTTGGGAAAAGGAGTGCAATCCGCAGGCAGGTACGGCTGGCAGACGGCCGAAACAGTATGGTGACGGAACAGCTGGACACAGAACTATCAATGGGCACGAGCAAAATCACTCTGGCGCTACTTATTCTGCCAGGAGTGATTGACCACTTGGTACTAGGATGGGATTTTCTCACGCGCATGGGCATTAAACTCGAGTGTGCGGCAAAGGAATGGCGGATGGTTGGAAGAACGACTGTCGGTGGCAGTGGCCACGACCGAGGAAGCAGGAGTAAATCAAGCAGGAGCACGAGAACAAGCACGGGCGGAGGTAAAACAAGCAAGAGCAGAGACAACGCGAGCAACGGAAGAGATACTAGCAAGCAACACGGAACCCACAACACACATGGCCGAGAAACCGGCAATACATCCAGATGCAGAGGTAAACACCTTCCTGCAGGGGGAGTTGGCCGCATTTGAGACCATGTCAGGCACGTCACCCATCACCGAGCACCGGAAAGTGATGAGCGATGACCGACCAATAAAACAGAGATATTTCCCGAAAAACCCGAAAATGCAGGAGGAAATTAACAACCAGGTGGATGCACTTTTAGAAAAGGGCTTCTATACAGAAGCGTCAAATAGCCCACATAGCGCTCCGATCGTCATGGTCCGTAAGAAAACGGGCAAATGGAGACTATGTGTGGACTTCCGGCAGCTGAACAGTCGTTCGATAAAAGATGCATACCCGCTGCCAAGGGTACATCACATACTAGATCAGCTGAGAGAAGCTCACTACATAACCAGCTCACTACATAACCAGCTTAAGGATGGGTACTGGCAAATACCAATGCAAAAAGATAGCCGGCCACTGACAGCGTTCACAGTGCCAGGAAAAGGACTGTTTTAGTGGAAAGTAATGCCATTTGGACTCCATTCGGCGCCAGCAACGTTTCAACGGGCCCTGGATCGGGTCATCGGGCCAGAAATGATGCCACACGCTTTCGCCCACCTGGACGACATCATCGTTATTGGAAAAACAAAAGAGCAACACATGGCAAATCTACGAGAGGTATTTCGGCGACTAAAGGCAGCGAACCTAAGGATCAACGTGGACAAGTGCGATTTTTTCAAACAAGAGCTGAAATACTTGGGACATCACGCAACTGAACAAGGCATCCGAACGGACCCGGAAAAAGTGGCAGCGATAGCGGAATTAAAACCACCAACAAACGTCAAAGAACTACGACAATACCTGGGCGTAGCATCATGGTATCGACGTTTCGTGCCATATTTTGCAACCACGGTACACCCCTTAAACGAACTTCTGAAAAAAGGCGTCAAATGGTCGTGGAATGAGGAACGACAACAAGCATTCGAGTCAGTCAAAGCCAAATTGACGGAGGCTCCAGTACTGGCATGCCCAGATTTCACCAAACCGTTCAGCCTCCAGACAGACGCAAGCAATCCCGACAACCCCTGGCTAACGTTGTCTGCAGAAGGATAACAGACAAAGAGGCACATGCCAAGTGCAAATGGATAGAACAGATGCTGGAGAAAATAGAGAAAAATCCCAGCAAATATCCAGACTACATGACGGAGTCAGACGCACTGTACCGCCATATTCCGCACAGAGCAGGACACAAGGACGTAGTGTCATGGAAACTCTGCATACCCAGCCACCAACGAGAACGTGTGCTCCAGGAAAACCACGACACGCCATCAGCAGGACACACTGGTAGCCGGAAAACAATATCCAGAGTCGCCGCACGGTATTACTGGCCTGGATTATACCCGGATGTACGAGCATACGTGCAACGCTGCGAGACCTGCGCACGCTATAAGCCCAGCCAACTGCAAACAACAGGGAAAATGCTGACGAAGATCCCGGAGGAGCCATGGACTACCGTGTTTGCAGATTTCGTTGGGCCATTACCACGATCGACGCACGGGAACACCATGCTCTTGGTGTTCATTGATAGGTTCTCGAAATGGACGGAATTAATACCACTACGAAGTGCAACAACGGCGACACTCCAGAAAGCCTTCAGGGAGAGAATCTTGGCAAGATTCGGGGCGCCTAAGGTACTAATTACGGACAACGGAACACAATTCACCAGCAGAACATTTAAATCATTCCTCGAGGACTTAGGTGTGAAACACCAGTTCACAGCACCGTATACGCCACAAGAAAACCCGACAGAGCGAGCAAACCGCACCGTAACAACGATAATAGTACAATTCGCAGGTACAAATCAACGCCGGTGGGACGAAGCACTGCCAGAAATAACACTTGCAGTAAACACAAGCGTCTCGGCGTCCACCGGATATAGTCCTGCATTTATCGTTCAGGGTCGCGAACCCCGACTACCACGAGCGTTGTACGACGAGATGACCATAGGCACAGGACAGCCACCACGTGAACCAGCAGAGAACGCAGAGAAACTAAAAGAAATTTTCGAGGTGGTACGCCGAAGTCTGGAAAAAGCAGCACAGGACCAGGCACGGTATTATAACTTGCGAAGAAGGCCATGGAAACCAGCAGTGGGCGACCAAGTTTGGGTTAAACAGCACCATTTGTCCAACGCCGCTGAAGGGTTCGCAGCGAAACTGGCACCAAGATTTGGAGGACCGTTCCAAATCACCGACTTCGTGTCCCCAGTCATTTGTAAGTTACGAGGAGACAAAAACAAAAAGGCGAGAACGGCACATATTGCCGATATGAAGCCATACTATACAGCAGAGAACACCCCACAAACAAACAAGTAAGAAAAACGTTATATTCTGTAAAAAATACAAATAAAAAAAAGAGGGTGAATAATTATTAATTAAAATCAATAATTAATATACTGCAAGGCCACCAAAAAAAATTTTTTTTAATTTTGTAATTCACCAAAATAAAATTATCCAACGACTCAAGCAACCCTCGCGCAAGCGGCGAAGTGCGTAAAGAGATACGCTGCAGTGAAGATGCGGGAGTGAATTCGATAGAAGACAAAGAGAACGCACCCGCCAAAGCTAAAACAGCGCAACAGGAGTATACAGTAAACAAAACAAAAATTAAACACACAACAATAACATCCCACAAATAATGCACATCGGAATATAGCCACCGTCAAATAAGGGCCGAGTGGGAAAATACATCAGATAATCCCACACATGGTCAAATAACACGCGTACAGAAATTGTAAACTTTGTCACAAAATAATCAAACGTGCCCCACAGTGCACACCTGCATGTCATAAAAGCAGTAACGGTAACCACCAACAGTGATCAAGGCACCAACAGGCACCAAGTCAACACGATAAATAATAAAATAATAAACAATAGAAAACAATTACGTATCCAAGCGCATTGGTGGTTGTAACTTATAATAGTACTAATAATACTAAAACTAATCTTACTAATACTAACATCATACCACCAATAGCGTAAGAATACGTAATAATAATAATAACAATAATAATAATAAAAATAACTAAAACAAACAAGCAACGAAACAACGACAGAGAAACAAGAAGGGCTAGCGCTTTTCTCCCGAAGAAAGAGGGAGTGTGAGGAGCCGTATTGGCTCCCCACAACAATGTCAACAAACACGAGCAAAACCCCTTTTGATGCGCCACTGGGTCGCGGCGAATTCACGCTCACAGCCGCTCTGGCGTTCGCGCTCGCTCTAACACACGTAGCCAGCAAATGCTACGTGTCACACAGAGAGCGACCGCCAGGACAAGCGCCGTTAGTGCTGATCGCGCGCCGTTGGAGATGAGCTTACGCCGTTAGTGCGTAAAGAGTGCATTCGAGGTGCAATATGCAGCACTCATTTGCACTGACGGCGAACAAAACGCAGCGTGCGTAATTCACCGCTGTTGGTAGGCGAGCGTCAGCCGATTTCGCCGTTATTTGGCAGCTGGCGTCGGCGCCAAATTTAAGCCTAGCAACAACATTGCTGGTATGCACCGCTAGGCGAGAGTTTGGAGAGTTTACCGCCGCCGCGGCCCCGATGCAGCCACCAAGCGGGACCGGCCGGCAGCGGCAATAAAAGGCGAGTTCTGCGTGGGAGCTGGACAGTCAAGTAAAACAGAGTCAAGTGAAGTACAACGTGAACGAAGCGAGTGCGTAACAATAAAAGTACAAGTAGTGCAAGTACAGTGCGGGCAAAGTGTCATCAAGGTATATAACAAGTACGAGCAACGGACGCGGCCAAACATTGGGCCGATCTACACACATCAGGAGCAGCAATCAAGGCCAGACATTTGGTCAAGCTTCGAGGGACAAGCGAAACCACTTGCCCCGAACCAGCCCTGAGAAACTTGGAAGCGAGTCTTCTGCCACGCGGCGTAGCGAGATTCTGCTCATCAGTGCAAAGGCGTCGCCCACGGACCAAAGTGCAAACGTGAGTAGTGCCAGTGAGGTTTGTGGAAATCCAGAGAAGAGGCCAACGGAAAAACCTGGTTTAAACTGGGGTATCCTTGGTATCCTTCCTCAGGAGTACATAGGGCAAATCCGACGAGAACCAGCGGCCAAACCTAGTATAAACTGGGGTACCCTTGGTAAATCTCAAGGATCACGACAGGGCATTTTAGAGAGCATCAACGGCTAAGCCTGGTATAAACTGGGGTATCCTTGGTGTCTCTACCTAAAATACAGGCAAGACATCCCGAAAGACACCGACGGCTAAACCTGGTATAAACTGGGGTAACATCGGCGAGTCCAAGGGACTAGATAACACAGTGAAGCCACGCTAAAAGAGTCCGAGGACAAACCTAGGCTCGCATACCTACGGCCAGATATAGGCACATCACAATTGCACAGCGGTACCGAGGCTAACCGATAGCATTGAAACTGCTTAGTCTCAAAGCGTTTAGAGAACGGGACAAGCCGAAGAGAATATCAGGCAACTGGATCTACGGGCACTTGGGCAGAGCAATCACCAGCAGCACCACGACGACGAGGGTCAATAACTAAGCAAATATATTCTATTGTAAACTGAAAGTAACCGGGTGAACCGGCATAATATACATTTAAAATATTTAAAACAATTGACTTTCTTTTATCGCAAGTGCTTCAGATTATAAATTTGTTGGCACGAACTCCTGGTCGACCGAGCTAGACCCGGTGAAGCCAAAAGGATCGTTACAGTGTCATAACGGGTCATGCGTCATTAAAGTGGCTCATGAAACAAAATGATTTATCGGGTCGACTAGCTAGGTGGTCCAATAAATTACAGGGATTTAAATTTGAAATTAAGCACCGCAGCGGAACGCAGAATATTGTAGCAGATACACTATCTCGCCAAGACGATCCTGCTATTGAAGTATTTGAGCAGCAAGACCCTATAATTGATTTGAAATCAAGCTATTTGTTAAAGCAAATCAATCTAGATTGTCAGATCTCAAAGTAATCGACGATTATGTATATAAGAGAAGAGAGTTTGCAACAGGCATAGAATCGCAGGATGCAAACTGCTGGAAACTATGGGTGCCTGTTGACTTGATTCCAGATGTCTTAAGGAACGGACATGATTCATCCAGTTCAGCGCACTGTAATATGGGAAAAACAGTCGAAAAACTGAAACGATATCTGTTTTGGCCACGTATGGTAGGCCAGATAAAAGAATATATATAGCCAACTGTACCAATTGTCGTTCGACTAAGAGTCCGAATGTGGTTCTAAAACCTCCTATGGGTAAGCCTCTAAGCTCTGAGCGTCCTTTTCAAAAGTTATATATCGACTTGCTAGGTCCGTATCCGCGCACGAAAAAAGGAAATATAGGTTTGTTAATTATTGTGGATCACAACACAAAATTTCATTTTTTAGCACCCCCTAAGAAATTCACTACTCTGAAGATCACAAATTATCTGGATAGTACCATCTTTTACACGTTTGGAGTTACGGAACTTGTACTAACCGGTAACGGCTCGGTCACTCTAAACACCTTCCTGCAGGGGAGTTGGCCGCATTTGAGACCATGTCAGGCACGTCACCCATCACCGAGCATCGGAAAGTGATGAGCGATGACCGACCAATAAAACAGAGATATTTCCCGAAAAACCCGAAAATGCAGGAGGAAATTAACAACCAGGTGGATGCACTTTTAGAAAAGGGCTTCTATACAGAAGCGTCAAATAGCCCACATAGCGCTCCGATCGTCATGGTCCGTAAGAAAACGGGCAAATGGAGACTATGTGTGGACTTCCGGCAGCTGAACAGTCGTTCGATAAAAGATGCATACCCGCTGCCAAGGGTACATCACATACTAGATCAGCTGAGAGAAGCTCACTACATAACCAGCTCACTACATAACCAGCTTAAGGATGGGTACTGGCAAATACCAATGCAAAAAGATAGCCGGCCACTGACAGCGTTCACAGTGCCAGGAAAAGGACTGTTTTAGTGGAAAGTAATGCCATTTGGACTCCATTCGGCGCCAGCAACGTTTCAACGGGCCCTGGATCGGGTCATCGGGCCAGAAATGATGCCACACGCTTTCGCCCACCTGGACGACATCATCGTTATTGGAAAAACAAAAGAGCAACACATGGCAAATCTACGAGAGGTATTTCGGCGACTAAAGGCAGCGAACCTAAGGATCAACGTGGACAAGTGCGATTTTTTCAAACAAGAGCTGAAATACTTGGGACATCACGCAACTGAACAAGGCATCCGAACGGACCCGGAAAAAGTGGCAGCGATAGCGGAATTAAAACCACCAACAAACGTCAAAGAACTACGACAATACCTGGGCGTAGCATCATGGTATCGACGTTTCGTGCCATATTTTGCAACCACGGTACACCCCTTAAACGAACTTCTGAAAAAAGGCGTCAAATGGTCGTGGAATGAGGAACGACAACAAGCATTCGAGTCAGTCAAAGCCAAATTGACGGAGGCTCCAGTACTGGCATGCCCAGATTTCACCAAACCGTTCAGCCTCCAGGCAGACGCAAGCAATCCCGACAACCCCTGGCTAACGTTGTCTGCAGAAGGATAACAGACAAAGAGGCACATGCCAAGTGCAAATGGATAGAACAGATGCTGGAGAAAATAGAGAAAAATCCCAGCAAATATCCAGACTACATGACGGAGTCAGACGCACTGTACCGCCATATTCCGCACAGAGCAGGACACAAGGACGTAGTGTCATGGAAACTCTGCATACCCAGCCACCAACGAGAACGTGTGCTCCAGGAAAACCACGACACGCCATCAGCAGGACACACTGGTAGCCGGAAAACAATATCCAGAGTCGCCGCACGGTATTACTGGCCTGGATTATACCCGGATGTACGAGCATACGTGCAACGCTGCGAGACCTGCGCACGCTATAAGCCCAGCCAACTGCAAACAACAGGGAAAATGCTGACGAAGATCCCGGAGGAGCCATGGACTACCGTGTTTGCAGATTTCGTTGGGCCATTACCACGATCGACGCACGGGAACACCATGCTCTTGGTGTTCATTGATAGGTTCTCGAAATGGACGGAATTAATACCACTACGAAGTGCAACAACGGCGACACTCCAGAAAGCCTTCAGGGAGAGAATCTTGGCAAGATTCGGGGCGCCTAAGGTACTAATTACGGACAACGGAACACAATTCACCAGCAGAACATTTAAATCATTCCTCGAGGACTTAGGTGTGAAACACCAGTTCACAGCACCGTATACGCCACAAGAAAACCCGACAGAGCGAGCAAACCGCACCGTAACAACGATAATAGTACAATTCGCAGGTACAAATCAACGCCGGTGGGACGAAGCACTGCCAGAAATAACACTTGCAGTAAACACAAGCGTCTCGGCGTCCACCGGATATAGTCCTGCATTTATCGTTCAGGGTCGCGAACCCCGACTACCACGAGCGTTGTACGACGAGATGACCATAGGCACAGGACAGCCACCACGTGAACCAGCAGAGAACGCAGAGAAACTAAAAGAAATTTTCGAGGTGGTACGCCGAAGTCTGGAAAAAGCAGCACAGGACCAGGCACGGTATTATAACTTGCGAAGAAGGCCATGGAAACCAGCAGTGGGCGACCAAGTTTGGGTTAAACAGCACCATTTGTCCAACGCCGCTGAAGGGTTCGCAGCGAAACTGGCACCAAGATTTGGAGGACCGTTCCAAATCACCGACTTCGTGTCCCCAGTCATTTGTAAGTTACGAGGAGACAAAAACAAAAAGGCGAGAACGGCACATATTGCCGATATGAAGCCATACTATACAGCAGAGAACACCCCACAAACAAACAAGTAAGAAAAACGTTATATTCTGTAAAAAAAAAATAAAAAAAGAGGGTGAATAATTATTAATTAAAATCAATAATTAATATACTGCAAGGCCATCAAAAAAAAAATTTTTTTTAATTTTGTAGTTCACCAAAATAAAATTATCCAACGACTCAAGCAACCCTCGCGCAAGCGGCGAAGTGCGTAAAGAGATACGCTGCAGTGAAGATGCGGGAGTGAATTCGATAGAAGACAAAGAGAACGCACCCGCCAAAGCTAAAACAGCGCAACAGGAGTATACAGTAAACAAAACAAAAATTAAACACACAACAATAACATCCCACAAATAATGCACATCGGAATATAGCCACCGTCAAATAAGGGCCGAGTGGGAAAATACATCAGATAATCCCACACATGGTCAAATAACACGCGTACAGAAATTGTAAACTTTGTCACAAAATAATCAAACGTGCCCCACAGTGCACACCTGCATGTCATAAAAGCAGTAACGGTAACCACCAACAGTGATCAAGGCACCAACAGGCACCAAGTCAACACGATAAATAATAAAATAATAAACAATAGAAAACAATTACGTATCCAAGCGCATTGGTGGTTGTAACTTATAATAGTACTAATAATACTAAAACTAATCTTACTAATACTAACATCATACCACCAATAGCGTAAGAATACGTAATAATAATAATAACAATAATAATAATAAAAATAACTAAAACAAACAAGCAACGAAACAACGACAGAGAAACAAGAAGGGCTAGCGCTTTTCTCCCGAAGAAAGAGGGTAGTGTGAGGAGCCGTATTGGCTCCCCACAACAATGTCAACAAACACGAGCAAAACCCCTTTTGATGCGCCACTGGGTCGCGGCGAATTCACGCTCACAGCCGCTCTGGCGTTCGCGCTCGCTCTAACACACGTAGCCAGCAAATGCTACGTGTCACACAGAGAGCGACCGCCAGGACAAGCGCCGTTAGTGCTGATCGCGCGCCGTTGGAGATGAGCTTACGCCGTTAGTGCGTAAAGAGTGCATTCGAGGTGCAATATGCAGCACTCATTTGCACTGACGGCGAACAAAACGCAGCGTGCGTAATTCACCGCTGTTGGTAGGCGAGCGTCAGCCGATTTCGCCGTTATTTGGCAGCTGGCGTCGGCGCCAAATTTAAGCCTAGCAACAACATTGCTGGTATGCACCTCTAGGCGAGAGTTTGGAGAGTTTACCGCCGCCGCGGCCCCGATGCAGCCACCAAGCGGGACCGGCCGGCAGCGGCAATAAAAGGCGAGTTCTGCGTGGGAGCTGGACAGTCAAGTAAAACAGAGTCAAGTGAAGTACAACGTGAACGAAGCGAGTGCGTATCAATAAAAGTACAAGTAGTGCAAGTACAGTGCGGGCAAAGTGTCATCAAGGTATATAACAAGTACGAGCAACGGACGCGGCCAAACATTGGGCCGATCTACACACATCAGGAGCAGCAATCAAGGCCAGACATTTGGTCAAGCTTCGAGGGACAAGCGAAACCACTTGCCCCGAACCAGCCCTGAGAAACTTGGAAGCGAGTCTTCTGCCACGCGGCGTAGCGAGATTCTGCTCATCAGTGCAAAGGCGTCGCCCACGGACCAAAGTGCAAACGTGAGTAGTGCCAGTGAGGTTTGTGGAAATCCAGAGAAGAGGCCAACGGAAAAACCTGGTTTAAACTGGGGTATCCTTGGTATCCTTCCTCAGGAGTACATAGGGCAAATCCGACGAGAACCAGCGGCCAAACCTAGTATAAACTGGGGTACCCTTGGTAAATCTCAAGGATCACGACAGGGCATTTTAGAGAGCATCAACGGCTAAGCCTGGTATAAACTGGGGTATCCTTGGTGTCTCTACCTAAAATACAGGCAAGACATCCCGAAAGACACCGACGGCTAAACCTGGTATAAACTGGGGTAACCTCGGCGAGTCCAAGGGACTAGATAACACAGTGAAGCCACGCTAAAAGAGTCCGAGGACAAACCTAGGCTCGCATACCTACGGCCAGATATAGGCACATCACAATTGCACAGCGGTACCGAGGCTAACCGATAGCATTGAAACTGCTTAGTCTCAAAGCGTTTAGAGAACGGGACAAGCCGAAGAGAATATCAGGCAACTGGATCTACGGGCACTTGGGCAGAGCAATCACCAGCAGCACCACGACGACGAGGGTCAATAACTAAGCAAATATATTCTATTGTAAACTGAAAGTAACCGGGTGAACCGGCATAATATACATTTAAAATATTTAAAACAATTGACTTTCTTTTATCGCAAGTGCTTCAGATTATAAATTTGTTGGCACGAACTCCTGGTCGACCGAGCTAGACCCGGTGAAGCCAAAAGGATCGTTACAGTGTCATAACGGGTCATGCGTCATTAAAGTGGCTCATGAAACAAAATGATTTATCGGGTCGACTAGCTAGGTGGTCCAATAAATTACAGGGATTTAAATTTGAAATTAAGCACCGCAGCGGAACGCAGAATATTGTAGCAGATACACTATCTCGCCAAGACGATCCTGCTATTGAAGTATTTGAGCAGCAAGACCCTATAATTGATTTGAAATCAAGCTATTTGTTAAAGCAAATCAATCTAGATTGTCAGATCTCAAAGTAATCGACGATTATGTATATAAGAGAAGAGAGTTTGCAACAGGCATAGAATCGCAGGATGCAAACTGCTGGAAACTATGGGTGCCTGTTGACTTGATTCCAGATGTCTTAAGGAACGGACATGATTCATCCAGTTCAGCGCACTGTAATATGGGAAAAACAGTCGAAAAACTGAAACGATATCTGTTTTGGCCACGTATGGTAGGCCAGATAAAAGAATATATATAGCCAACTGTACCAATTGTCGTTCGACTAAGAGTCCGAATGTGGTTCTAAAACCTCCTATGGGTAAGCCTCTAAGCTCTGAGCGTCCTTTTCAAAAGTTATATATCGACTTGCTAGGTCCGTATCCGCGCACGAAAAAAGGAAATATAGGTTTGTTAATTATTGTGGATCACAACACAAAATTTCATTTTTTAGCACCCCCTAAGAAATTCACTACTCTGAAGATCACAAATTATCTGGATAGTACCATCTTTTACACGTTTGGAGTTACGGAACTTGTACTAACCGGTAACGGCTCGGTCACTCTAATGTATTCAAGGCATTTTTGACTAGCTTTAGCATATTGCACAAATGCACTGCTATATAGTCTCCTCAAGCCAATGCAAGTGAGAGGCTAAATCGATCAGTCTTAGCTGCAATTCGCGCCTATGTTGGAAACAACCATACTAACTGGGATGTGCATCTACCAGATATAAGCGGTTCGTTAAGAGCAACACTACACCGCAGTACAGGATTTTCGCCATATTTCATAACATTTGGTCAAAACATGATTTTAAATGGTAAAGATTATAGCCTATAACGTAATCTGTGATTGCTAAGTGATGATGTTCGCCTTAGCCATGCTGATGTACTGCAACTAGCATGCCAAAAAGCGAAGGAAAATATAAAAAAGACACATGACTCCAATGCTAGGGTATAAAAACTTCGCAGCCGAAACATCGAACTTAAAGCAGGTGTCAAAGTATTTGCAAGAAACTTTGCACAAAGCAATGCGAGCGAAATGTTTTGCTCAAAATTAGATCCTGTATTTGTACCGGCACAAGTTCATAAAAAGCTGATAGAAACAAAGGATTATGAGTATATCACCTAAATGATATCCAGTTGAAATAACCATATTGATACCATCTTTTGTTTCAAATAATAGCTCTTCGACAAGGTCTAGTTCTTTTATTTGTGGTGTAGTGGCCAAGTAGGAACATTTCGATCCACCCACGATAAGGATTGTGGTTGGCGTTCGCTCAGCGTAGCTCACAACTACAATTTTCTCTTATGAGACTGCATGAGTGTATCTGTCAGCTCTCAGCAGATAAAACAGTTATAGCGTCTGGCGACAGCCAAAGGCTCTGACCGCGTAAATGTGCAAGTACGGCAGCTTCTGTCTCATCACTTGAGAAAAAGTATTGATCGCAAGCGGACGTATTGTAATTCAGCGCTCCAAATAATCAATAACTGTGAATTCAATTACAGTTCTATTAAAACATTTAAAATCTACTTTTTTTTCGAAAAAGGATCGACCAAGGATGACCGCTTTGCTTCTCCACACGGACGGTGCTCAGCCTTAATGGAAATCGGTTGGCAAGATTGCGACTGCATCTAAGTCTAACTGGATTAATTGGATCAGCTCGTTGGGATTTGTGCTCGACTTCAACTTCTGTCTGTTCGTCCCACGTGCACTAATTCGCACGCAACGTAGCGGTGTTTTTAAGTATATTATATCGAGTGTTCACTGTGGCTATTTACTGATTTTGTTTTGTTTTTAGCAGACGAACACAAAGAGGAGACCAAAACGAACAATCGTTGTTGCTATGAGCGCATAATGTCTCGCAGTCTCTCTTTGTGCATTTCGTAGCCTTTTGCAAATATTTCAACAATATTTGTTGTAAAGAATTCTGGCCTCACCATTTAGTTATAAAGGAATATACTGCAAAAATGAAAAATCGGCCTCCGATTTCACTTCCTACTTCCGGTGATAGTTCCAATCCACCTCTTGTAGTCTCCGATAGTTCAAAAAATTAACATCTTCCCTCTCACTAGGCTATCAGAATGTAAGAGATCTTTGTAGTAAACTTAGTAATCTTTACCTAAATAGTTTAACTTTTCCTTTCCATGTCGTTGCCTTTACTGAAACATGCCTAAGGCCCGACATCCTTAATTCTGAAATCCTGTCTAAAAAATTCTCCATTTACAGAAAAGATCGCACTCCTCGTCGTGGTGGTGGTGTCCTAATTGCTGTTGACGCCGATTTATCTTCGGAGATAGTAATTACCGATAGTTCTATAGTTATTGAATTTGTTGCTGTAAAATTGATTATCTCCGGTGTTCGTTTTTTTATCACTTGTTCTTATATTCCGCTTTTTTCCGATACTTCCCTATATTATTTGTATGCTTCTGCTATACATTCTTTATCCTCTATGGTTTCTGATCGTGACTTTCTTGTAGTTCTTGGTGACTTTAATATTGCCGGAACTACCTGGATTTTAAGTCCTGACACCAGCGCGTTGACTTCTACATCTCAGCACGATTTTATTGACAAGTTATTTGGGATGTCATTGCATCAAATCAATGGTATCCCAAATTCTTTACATAAAATGCTTGATCTTATTTTTGTCTTGGATCCCTCCTTCTTATCTGTCTCCCGTAGTGACCCCATATCCTTTCCTGAAGATCCTTATCACCCAACTTTGGAGGTGTTGCTTGATTTACCCACTAGAGTGCTAAGCCCATGTAGTAAAATTGCAGAGTGAGTTCGTCAATTTCGGAAAACCGATTTTAATAAACTCGCTCAGCTTCTATCCCAAACTGACTGGTCTCAGCTTTACTTGTGTAGAGACATGGATAGAGTAATTCAATTTTTTTTACTCTACTTTAAACTCATTTTTTGATACTTGTGTCCCGTTGGTTAAGCCACGTAGGTCTAACAAGCCTGTGTGGTTTACGTGGGATTTAATAAACCTGAAAAATAGAAAGTCGAGATTGTACAAGAAGTTCAAGAAATCTGGCTCTTTCTTGAATTTCTCTCTTTTTTTGATTAGTCTAGACCCGATCTAGCTTCTCTATACTAAATAATATTCTCTATACTTTCAATATCTACCTTTCTATATTCACCCTGAATTGTTGACGTCGAGCCTGTTAAATATTTCATTTACAAATTATACGTCGCTAAACACACATTCTATCAATAAGGGACTTCATTGTATCAACCTCATATTGAAACAAAAACCAACTGACTGATCTGCATAGATCAGCTAGTACCTAACTTACACTGGGATATTAAAGCGAAGCTTTTACAAAGTGATAAAAAAGTTCAATATAAGTGGTTCTAATAATAATAAAATAGAACCGTAAGGGTTAGAAACTTAGATAAAGGGATTAGGCTTTGGTGCGGACTTAGAATTTCAAATGGACCTGTTGATGACAGTAATTAGTTCAAGCCGGGATCGGACAGCAAGTGGGTCAGAGGTTAAGGCATCCGCCTTACAGACGGGAGTACTCGGGATCGAATCTAGCCGACTACTACTCATATACGGACAAGTTTGGACAAAAATTTCTAACAATAAGGTCACTGATGAGGATGCTTGGCAGCATCCGAAATAGCGCTATATGACCAGCCAATACTTTTCAATATCTACCTTTCTATATTCACCCTGAATTGTTGACGTCATTTACTTAATCACAATGCTATAATAACTACCTTAGAAGCTGTAGGTTACAGTTTCAGCGGGATCCTAAAAGGTTTTATAACTTCGTTAATGCGAAGCGTAAGTTATCAACACTTCTGAAAACACGACAGCTGACTCTGATCAGCCAATTGCCGATCTTCTTGCAGAGTTTTTTCAGGCGAGTTATAGTTCACAACACAATATCACATGGTTTCGCCTTATCCTTATCGTGTAAATAACTTCAATTGCATTTTTTGACCTTGAAAGTTCGCTTATACGTGATTTAAAGGCCATTAAGCCCGTATTTTCACCGGGACCTGATGGAGTACCAAGCTGTGTGCTTAGGTACTGTGCTGAAGGTATTTTAAAGCCATTATTTATGTTTTTTTAATTGTCCGTGGAATTGTGCTCTTTCCCCAACATTTGGAAAGAATCATTTATTATTCCTCTCCATAAAAAAGGAAACAAGTCTAATGTTGAGAATTATAGAGGTATTTCGAAGTTGTCTGCTATTCCTAAGATTTTTGTATTAGTTCCATAATTTCACCCTGCCAGCACGGGTTTGTGAAATATATAGATCTACTACCACTAACCTATTGGAATTTACTTCTTTTGTCATAAAAGAATTCAAGCTGAAATGCAAACAGATGTTACTTACACTGATTTTAGTAAGGCTTTTGACTCTGTTAATCATTCTCTTTTACTTCACAAACTTCACCTTCTAGGATTTCCAAATAACTTAATTCTTTGGATCTCTAACTACTTAACTCTTAGAACCCAAAAGGTTTATCTCAAAGGCTTAATCTCTAAGTCTGTTCAAGTTCCTTCCACAGTACCACAAGGAAGTCATCTTGGCCCCTTATTATTTACTCTGTTCATAAATAACCTTCCTTCTGTCATAATTCACTCTGGGTGCTGATGTATGCCGATGATGTTAAACTTTGTCTGTCATCTACCGATTTCTTATCTGGTCAAAGGTTGCAAACTGATCATGACAGATTTCAAATCTGGTGTCGGGTAAATTTATTAAATCTTAATTGTGGTAAGTGTAACGTAATGTCTTTTTACAGGCGAATGCTCTTTTTAAATAATTATATTCTTAATGATAAGCCGCTTGTTCGAATTGAGTCAGTAAATGATTTGGGTATCCTTTTAGATCCCAGGCTGAAATTTGACAAACATATCTCTTCCACCGCTAATCGTGCCTTTGGTGTCCTAGGTTTCATTAAGCGCTGGTCTAAAGATTTTAACGATCCCTACATTACTAAAACTCTTTATACTTCTCTTGTTCGATCTATTCTTGAATATGGGTCTTGAATATGGGTTCATCAGGATAGAATAGAATCCGTTCAAAAACAATATCTGCTCTTTGCACTCCGTGGTCTTAACTGGAATCCTAATACTCGCTTCCCTTCTTATCGTAGTAGACTTTTACTAATAAATCGTCCTTCTCTTTCTGATCGTAAAACCATGCTTGGTGTAATTTTTTTACACAAACTATTTAATTGCGAAATTGATTCTTCTGAGTTAATCGGCCAAATTAGTTTTGCAGCTCCGATCAGATGTTCTAGAAACTTTCTTCCTTTATCTCTTCAAGCTTGTAATTCTAACTATGCTATCCATAACCCTTTTCGTATTCTATGTTCTAATTATAACAACCTTTATAATTTGATAATGCTACTTGTAATGCTACTTCTATTTCCTTACTCAGAATTTCTCTTTTATTTATTTCTCCTTTTGTCTATTGTTTAATTTATGTAGAACTTTTATTTAGCTTGTACATATTCATCTGTTCCGAGATCTTCGTTACCGCACGTTATGCGGCGCGCCCTCGGTCGGTTGGGTGGGTTGCATTTTGCCTGGGTCCGCGCGTTAACAAGCCCGTGGTTGATGTTGTTTGGGCCACTTGAATGTACTGCCCGTTTTAGTACATCAACGTCCGAAATACATAAAATAAAAAAAAAGTCGTTCACGCTGATTTTTATATAGCACGTCCGAATAATATATGCGTGCATTCTTGTGGAAACGTATTAAAATGTGTGAATCTACATTATGGGCAATTTGCAAATATTCTTTAAATTGCTAAGGTAGGGAGGGTAGACAAAAGATACAAATTCCACCTAAGTTCCCTTCATTAGATAATTGGACCGATCTGCTGTAATGGTGTTCGTCGGAACACATGAAATCCAGAGTCGAGCATGTTTGATTGATCTTGTTTGCTAATTGTTTTGTTCTTTTTGATAGCGTACTTCTTATTTTATGGTAGTGGTTGGTGTTGAAATGCTTATTGGGTGAGGAAGAGCCCCGACATTAAGACGAGCTAGACCCGAGCATAGCAAGAAATACGCGCAACCAAGCCCAATGCACTGTGTCCTGAACACAGACAATCTGTCAGATCCGCCACTAACCGTTGCTTTATAACAATCTTGTGTAACTTGAAAATTTCAAAGCAACAGGTCTGCTAAGCATGTAACTGGCATTGTTACCCCACCTATTGTCGAAGGCTTCAGTATTTCTGTAAAGAAACCGCCAAATTCGATATCATCTGGTTACTTATTGCCGTACATATCCTACGTTCGGGTGTTCGCACCCTTTACTGACAGAGTAGGTTCGAATATTAACTGATTTCTAAAAGCGTTTCTAGGCGCCTCAACATGGGGAACTAGATCCAAGGTGTCTTGGAGGGCACTATGCACGGTGGCTACGGAATCCGTGTCCCCCTCAGCAACAGTATCCTATCTGAACCTACATGGTTCACATACGTCGTGATACGTGAAAGGGCATCGGAAACGGTATAAGATTTCCCTGGCTTGTAAATTAATTTACTGTTGTATTCCGTCCGAAGTATCCTTTAAGAGCTGGTGAGGTGGTTCTGAAGGCGGCCTAGCTGAGGCCACCGGACGTGTCACAGGTTGCTTATAGCGAACGGCCTCCTGTGGGGGGTTAGCTGCGTATATTTAAATAAACAGTCCCGGACAACCAGCGGGTACTGCGGACGTCACCACTGTACTGACAGGACGTGTGTCTGACCGCCTTCGAAAATTATAGTCTTACACTCACCCTCTTCCCTACATGCGATAAAACCCAATCCTACCCCTCACATCTCACGCCTGGGCCGGACCATGGTGTCATCTGACCCGTGCTGATGGTCAGACTGGCTGGGGGCCCAGTTTCAACAAATTTATCTCGTGAACGGAGGAATCAGGTGCTTGGCAAACACCTGTTCTAATTTTTGCCTTACACGGGTACTGCGGACCTTTCCCTTCTCCGCAACTCATGGGAATCAAAGAAAAATAAACAAAAACAAAAATATTTTAAATAATAAAGAGACCGGTACTTTTAGAAAACCGGAAGGAGCAACCAGCTCCGGTAAAAAGAGTGTCTCAAACCGTATGAGCACGCAAAAGCCAGCAGCTGTCAGCACTTTAACTGGAGCACGCCCATCCTCTACCGGCATTAAAGCCACCAGCAGGCCCTCGGCCACTGGCAAGTCAGCTGGCAAGAATGCGGTTACAGCGACGGTGAAGTGCTGTGAAAAGAACAAAATACTACTGTGTCTGCCCCGGGCTGCTCCAGCATAGCCACCAATCTCATTGGCGCGTTAGCTGGCAGCAAATCGGGAACAGACACAGTGGTGATTTGGAGTGGTCAAAGGCCGTCCTACCCAATTTTAAATTGGAGCAGCACACCGCAACTTAACGGGATCGCTCCATGGAGGAGCCAAGCACAACGGCCAAAAGAGTGCGAACCCACGCTCCGCTGTCGAGGTCCATCGCTGAGGTGGCGAAGGACAAGTTCCTCTTCGGGGTCAGCGACAAAAGCTGTCTAGAAGGTCGCATTCCACGACACCAGTGGCGTTGGGTGCAGGTGGCCCTTTCGCCAATCTGCCTCAGAATCCTGCGTGAAACCCCAGGCCCACCACCGATCTGCGAATATGCAGGATGGTTCCAAGGAACCATCAAGCCGATCGCATGCGGAGACGAGAGGTCGGCGCAGCTCTACAAACCTGCGGTTGAGATGCTAGGGGATGTTTATTCAGGTGCGCGTATAGCGGCAGTCGACGCCAAAGACATCCCCTCAAGACCCAGAGCAAGAGCTTGGTTCGTGCAAGCCTTCGGAGCCAGCGGAGAGCCTCGAGATGGTTAGGCTTTTTAATCCAGACATGCCTGCCACCAACTGGAGGGTACTAAAAATCGAGAAGACAAACCCCCTTCTATGCAGGTTGTCTTCCAGATTGAGAATGAGAGCTCGGTCCACCTGAAGAATAAGATCTACTCGTTTTGTAAGTTAGGCGTTAAGGTGTACAAAACCGATGCCAGTGCGCAGGCGGACCTGGCCCGGCGTATCTGCATCACAGTAGGGCAGCCCCCGATGCGCTTCTGCTACGCCTAGCACCTGGCGTAGTGGATGTGGTGATGGTCCAAGAGCCATGGATTGCTTCAGATAGAGTCTGTGGCTTGCGAACTTCCAAATACACCGTACCGATAAGGGTAAATGAGAACCTGCTTTTTAATGAAACAAACGTTACAATGCTTTTCTACTCTCCCAGTTCAATGATGGATACATCACAGTATCCAGCCTTGAACTGGGGCAAACTCTTACAGGCTGGCCTGTTTTTACCTCCCTCACGACACCAAGGGACACATTCCGTCAACCACTTTCCGTGACCTGGTCATACAAAGCACGGGCACGAGGACAAATTTAATTATGGGAGGAGATGCGAACGCTCATCACACACAATGGGGAATTACAAACACCAACGAGCGGGGTGAGTTACTTTTCGACTTTCTACTTAGCAACAAATTTAAATTTATGTAATATAGGTAACGACCCCACCTTTATTATCAAAAATAGAAGTGAGGTCTTGGAGGTCTTAAGGTCCTTATCTCAGACAGTATTTTTTTTAATTTTTTATTTTTTTAATTTCTTTATTTGGCTGACAGACAATGCTGTCGCCTAAAATATTAAACATATTAAGATAATTAATTTTAAAAGAATAGAATAGCCTAATAGAAATTACATAAAATACTAAATACACCGACCCGACGGGGGTATTTTATTTAACCATCCGACAAGCTATGCCTCGAATCACAGCCAAGTGTGGTCAGTGTCGTCAATAGTCTCTACATCTGAATAGGGAGAAGTTGGTAATACAAATAAACTTAAATTAACCCAAAATGTTAGAAAAATGAAACTATTTATATTTTGTAAAAATTAAAACATACGACTAAATGCAAGAAGAGAAGACTTTGAATAAATAAATAAATAAGAAAGAGATATGTATGGAAATAACAGATAAGACATAAGACAAGTGAAAATAAAAATAATGTAAAAGTGTGGAGGAGCATTGAAGGGTGGAGTGAAAAGAGGAGAGGAGAGTGAAGAGAGAAGGAAAATGGAGTGGAAATAGACTAGGCTTAATTTATTTAAAAAAGTAAAAAGAATAAAAATAAAAAAATAAAAAAGGTGAAAGAGATAGAATGGGAAATCAATGACCCGGTGACCCAGCGGGTGGCATCCTAGAAGGTTCTACCAGAACACTTCTTCTCAGACCACCGCTACATTGAACTTAATATTGACGAATCTCGTCTATCCCTTGAGAAAACCTAAAAATTCAAAAAAACGAACTGGGGTTAATACATGAGAATACTTACGACAAATTTGGCACAAAACCAGTCCCTAACTCCGGAAAATGCAGATTCCCT
This sequence comes from Hirtodrosophila confusa, assembly GCA_035043065.1. Classification (NCBI taxonomy): domain Eukaryota; kingdom Metazoa; phylum Arthropoda; class Insecta; order Diptera; family Drosophilidae; genus Hirtodrosophila; species Hirtodrosophila confusa. Next base: position 526,814 of record JAWNNI010000010.1, on the reverse strand, counting down.
AGTTTATACCCTAACAAAGGTATGCAACGATGCCTAGGTGCCCATCTTAGAGACTTTATTATCCCCTCTTTTCTTTCGCGTACATAGCACGCATACACCAAAGGTATGTCCAATGAAACAGCTCTGCACTGCTTAGTCTCTCGTATCGAGAGATCGCTTAGTGTCAAAGAATACATTTTGGTGATCTTCCTAGACATAGAAGGAGCTTTCAACAACGTTCCTCCAGTAGCTATCACCTTGGCACTGACGAGTCTGGGGGTGGTCCTGGTGGAGCTCATAGGTCTGTCCACTGAGACAGCTCTGCACTCCCTAGTCTCTCGTATCGAGAGCTCGCTTAGTGTCAAAGAATACAGCTTGGTGACCTTCCTAGACATAGAAGGAGCTTTCGACAACGTTCTTCCAGTAGCTATCACATCGGCACTGACGAGTCGGGGGTGGTAATGGTGGAACTCATAGGTCCGTTGCTTACCAACAGAACAGTGAGCTCCTCACCGAGTTCCTTCTTAGGAGAGTCCTCGATCAGCAGGTGCGTCAGTAGAGGTACTCCCCAGGGAAGTGTCCTATCTCCACTTCTATGGGTACTGGTGGTAAACCAACTGTTGTGTACTCTGTAGGAGGAGGGGCACGTGGCGGTAGCCTACGCGGATGATGTTGCCATCCTAACCCAAGGTAAATTTCCGCAAACCCTCTGTGACAAAATGCAATCAACGCTTAACACGCTAGTAAAGGATTCAAGTTAGAAGAAGCGCTTCGATTATAGATTTCGATAAAGGCGCTAACAACACTTGGTGGGTGACCCCCGTTTTTTAGACTGGTTAAAAAGAGAGAGAGAAGTGGCTGTTCACTTCCATGTAAAATTCCTCTAGAGACTTAGCCCCCAGCCCTGAGTTCGCAAAATATGCTCAAATTTATCTGCTCGGTCTGCTCAGTCAAAAGACCGATACAAATGAAACAGGATGACTCACGGTCTCAACAGCAACCATTTTTTTCGTTTCGATCGGGTTCTCGCTCTCGGGTTTCGGTTGAGCGTAACACACGATTGGTCTTTCGCTGAACGTTTTGGGAGAGCAGACTCGTTCGCGGATCAGATACTGAGCGGTCAGTAGCTGAGCAAAACGATAAGGGTCCGCCAAAAACGGTATTTTTTTGTTGCTGTGTTTTGATAATGTTGTTTCCACAGGCAAAGAATGGAAGAGGAAGGGAGAAATCGATAAGGCGCTAGTGTGTGTGCATATTAATATTATTATTAATTTATAGTAATTTAATAGCCATTAAAATTTAGCTTAAATCGAATTACAGTGCACTACTGTATAGAGATACTTCGTGTTTACTTATCCACACATACATGCGCAAAAGACCGTTTTACAAATTTTTACGAAGCACAGGGTTTTTGAGTGGGCACTGACCCAAATACCGAGCAAAATCGGTCGTTGGTTGAGCAAAACCGAACAGAGAAAAAACAATATTTGAGGGTTTTTTCATGACAGTTTCGCATCGTGTCTGTAGGCGACCGGTCATTTCCTGACTACATACAGTAGACGGACCGTTTTTTGCGAGCTCTGCCCCTGACTTTTCTGACTCAGTTGGTACTATAGGGTACGGCCATCCCGATTGTCGGCTTAGTGGAGTGCGACCCGCTTGACCTCCGGCCAGTCGACTTTATGCACGTTATAAGAAACAAATAAACAAACAAACAAACAATTCAGCATTGCTACTTATTTACTGTCTAATATGCACGACAATCGCTCTATAGATAGGTTTGCCCCTAACGATTTGATAATCGTTTAGAATACAATGGGCCCTGTATACCAAGAAACATGTCTCTCGGCCTGTCCTTCGAACGTTTGAAGTACCTTGACACAGTCTGGCAGGGTTGAATTTTCCTGCAACTTGAACTCGTTGCGGGGGCGTGCCAAAGGTAAAGGTTCATAAACCACCGGACTACGACGTTCGTAATCGGTAAAGTAAGAGAACGTTTCACTCACCTCTTTTTATATTATGTTCCCGAAGGGAAAATAGTATATTGGGTTTGCGAAATGTCCGTCTGTGCGTCTGGCCGTCTGCCCGTCTGTCCGTCTGTCCGTCTGTCCGTGTGAACGCAATTTTTTTGCTCGAGATCGACCACCTAACCCCACCCCCTGTCTAGCAATTTGGGGAAAGCCTGTATCTTCCACATTTTTAAAGCTATAGTCACCAAATTTGGCATACAGACTAATGTTGAGATTCCCAACAGATGTGCATAAAAAAATTTGATATCCCCAAAACACGCTTTTCAAGGAGTATATCTCCTACAGTTTCAACGATAGAGTTACCAAATCTGCACTAAAAATGTTTGGAACCCTCCACCCCCTCCCCCACAAAGGAGCAAAATCTATATCTCCCACACCTGTACAGGTGGAGTCACCAAATTTGGAACACATACTAATGTTGACCCCCTGGACAAATCTGCACTAAAAATTTTTGGAGCCCCCCGCCACCTCCCCCACAAAGGAGCAAAATCTATATCTCCCACACCTGTGCAGTTTTTTTCGCGTCTCTTTCTGAACACACAAATAACCAAATTATATAGGACTGAGAACATAGTATTCTGCAGCCGGGTGCGTCCGACTGCAACGTTATTACTTGTTTTTTTTTTGTGATTCAGTTTTTATTTGTTATCTGACTTATGACAATAAACAGATTGCTTAGAAAATAGGTTTAACAGGATTGTTTAAGATTTAGTGAGCTCGAGCAATATATATTACAAAATTTATTTGTTTTTGTTTATTTTAGGTTAATTAATAACTCTATTTGGTAGGTCCAATATATGGTATCTTTTTAAGCGTCTTAAGTCCCTACTGTTATCATAGAGGACCAGAGCAAGATTATTGTTATGTTTTTGTAGTCTATTTATATAACTCTAAGCATGACTTGTGATTTCATCTTTAACAAATCTTTGTGTATGTTGTAGTTAGTCTTATGCCTGTGATGATTTTAGGGTCATAGATTGTCACCTTTGCAAGATTTCTATGTTTGAGTTGCTTGCTGTTCCCCAAAGTTACATAGCGTATGTCCATACAGGCTTAAGGATGGCCTTGTAAAGACGAACCTCGTTCTCTAAATCGAGTTGCAAACTTGGTCCTAGTAGCCAGTACATTTTATTATTTTTTGCTATGTGCTGCGTTTGCTTTGATTTTATGTGGAATTTCCAGTCTTCGGTCCATGTACATTCCGAGGTACTTCACAGTATCACTAGTTGGTATCGTCGAGCCGTTTAGTGTTACTAGCGGGCAGTTTCCTTTCCTTAAGGTAAATGCCGCTTGGACCGATTTCTGGGCGTTGACCACTATTCGCCACTTTGCCAACTACTGTTCAATTAGGCGAAGTTCGTATTGCAACTGGAGACGTGCTTCTTGAATAATGGCAGTGTCATTAGCGTATGTAGCTGCCTCTACATTGCAACTGATAGGAACGCAGCACAATTTGGGGAAAGCCTTTATCTTCCACATTTTTAAAGCAATAGTCACCAAATTTGGCATTCACACTAATGTTTAGATTTTTGACAGATCTGCATCAAAAATGTGTTGACAACCCCACCCCCTACCCCACAACTTAAAGCAGTATTTTGGTGATAGGTATACCGCAGCTATGGTAACGTTAATATTCATGCACTTAATTTTTATAGCAGCAGCTTGTATGTTGTTTAGATTTATGTTATCTAGTGCTGTGCATTTTTAACAATGACTGCACTGTCACCTTGCGCTCTACCAGATAGGTGATTTGCAGTTATAACGTCGTATCCTTGAATGTTAAAGTACGATCTGTTGGTGAAGTTTGTTTCCCTAATTGGCATGATGTCTATACTATGTGTTTTAATAAATAGGGATATTTTATTGTAATGATTGGAAAGCCCATTAGCGTTCCATATTGCTATGCGGATATCTACTTGCATAGTTTGTTTACGAGCAACATAATCATGTTAGGTAGGTTATTTGTTAGCTCGGCCTGTTCTACTAGTAGTTTTTCAATTCTTTCAAGTCCGCTGTTTTCTCGGGTTCAGTCACACCTCGTAATACCTGAGCGTAGTTTTGAAAAATTAATATCAAAATGTTTTTAATTTTTAGGGGTTGAGGTTATGGGTTGGAAGTTGGTGGCATATGTTGGTGTATTGTTGGTTGTATTCGTTTTGATTCTAGTGAGCTCTTGCTATGGCTCTCGGTACAGTTAGCGCAAGTCGCTGGCTGGCTTTTATCCTTCTGGCAAGTTTCACTTGGATGTTCTAATGAACTTTTGACACGCTTAAATTGCTTATTGCAGTATGTTTTAGTGGCTGCTCAATAGAGACTATACTGTTTTCAATATGTTTTAAATTTTAAGTTTCGCAGTTTTTATTATCCGGCTCTAGGTTTATGAAAAATATAAGTTCAATCCGAGACTTAAGTGCTTCAATAGGCGTAGAATAATGAATTTTTTTGGCAACGACTCTAAAGGCCCTATCTTCTTTCAATTGAATTGTATGATAGTTAACATTATCGGTTTTGAGCATATTAACAAGTTCCCTATACTTATCAAGTTTCTTAACCATTATACGCCTGACCATTGCGTTGAGTCTTATATATAAACTCATTAACATACATTTTTTTTTAAGTTTTAAAGCATTCCTTGCTTTAGGGTTTCTTCGTTGATGTCAGCATCTGCTGTCACCTTGGTTTTGGTTTTGTTGGCTTCATCTTCCATTTCTCCAAGTATGGCAAATTTGTTCGCGGTTTTTAATGAACTAGGTCCAAAGTCTAGTGCCATGGCTTTTGTGAATTAACATTATGCATTTTGATTGGCTTCTTTTACCAAGCAAGGTTGTGTTCTGCTGGCGTTTGCTGCTTAGCTGCAGCTAAGCTGCAGTTGTTGTTAGTTTTTACGCAAGTGCAAGTGTTTGTTGTTGCGTTGAACTGACCGACGCCAGTTGGGCGTCAACAAGAGATAAGCGCGTTGACAAGATCAAACAGAGTTGTTGTAAACTTCGATTAGCAGAGATTTAGACACGACCTTAAGCAAAAAGTGCAGAGTAGCGACTGAGTTCTACAAAATGAACTAAAACTAAAAAGCTCCAAGAGCGGCTGGCTGACCGATGGCTTGGCCATATTCCATGGTGTCAGCACATTCCGTTGCCAGCACTGTCGCAGCGGATGTTGCGAAACGGCCAGCCGGCCATTGCTTGTTCGGCGCGACAATGTTTGTGGCGCGACCAAATGCCGATGCTGCAGTTCATAGTGCCGCGGTCTGCGCGACTCTTGGATGACGTGCGGGCGAGGTTACGAGGAGTAGCGCCGCAGCCAACGTTTCAACGGCCAGCGCGACTGTTGGTTGGAGCGCGGCCGAGGTGAGGGGAGGTGGCGCAGCAGCTCGTTGTTCAGCGATCAGCGTGAGTGGATGGCGTGAGAGGCAAAGTGAGGGGCATCGCCAGCCGGTGTTAACTTATTTATTATACTAGCAGGTAATATATCGGCCTTGCCCGCCGAAATATTTGGATGAAAGTGCTTTATTTTCAATTTGACAACTTTCGTCAACCGTAAGACATACAAGAAACTTACATATCACAGTTTTCCCCCCCGTGGGGGTAGGAAACTAAATAGTTGAGCCACGTGACTTATGTTTTTTGTGTCGGGCTATAAAAATGTCTTTAAGGCCGATCTAACTAAAGAACTAATCCCACTCATTTGTCATTGACTTCCATTTCCCTCCCGTAGTGACGCGTAGTAGTACACTTTCCAAAATAATTTTGAATTTGAATTCCAAGAATAATACTAAAATTCTGGACTAAAGCCTTCCACTATTTTTCGCCCGCTGTATTCCCCACAAAGTACCGAGGTTTTTGTATTTGCATTTAGAAATTAGTATGAAGCCATTCGCATGGGCGTGCATTTTTGAAAACCGGTAGCACATGTGTCGAACTATTTAATGTGGGGTGCTTTGAAAATTAATTTCAATATTATTGGATGATAAACAGAAAAGTTTGAAGCCAATCGCACGATATTAAAAAAATATTCATTACAACAGTTTTCCGGGAATTTTCCAACTTTGGGGTAGATTTTTAAAAATCTTTGGGCACCAAGCCTATTATGTTTTTTTTTGTAGAACCTTGCAAATGAGTCTGAAGCCAATCGCATGAACGCTAAAAATGTCGAATGACACCAAATCGATGATACACATTTTTAATTATTTTACGTGAAGAGCTTTGAAAATGAATTTGAAGCAAGTTGGACGATAATCAAAAGAGTTTCATTCAATAGTTTTCCGGGAATTTTCCGACATTTGGGGTAGATTTTCCAACATCTTTGGCCAACGTGACTATTATGACTTTGTAAAGAACCTTGAAAATGAGCTTGAAGCCAATCGCATGAAAATTAAAAGTATCGAATGCCTTTCATTATATATGGAACCTACTGTGAAAATTTAGCATCCTAGCTATTACGGTTTGACTTGCGATGATTACCAATAAGTCAGTCAGTCAGTCAGCACGACCTATTTTATATAAGAAGATAAATAGTACACATATATAATTAAAAGTCAAGCTCGGGGACTTTAGAAAAAAATATAATTTTATTCTTAAGGCGAACTTAACAGTGAGTCAAGAAATGTTGTTCTTATTAATTCTATTATCAAATTAAGACTAAAGGCTTGCACCGATGCTGTCGCAAATGTAAGCTCGGTGTAAGAGATTTTGGATAAGCTTTTAAATGAGCTTTTGCTCTTCGTACGGAAAAGAGATTGGGCAAAAGTGCTCTCATTGATCAAATGCAATTAATGCTTACGTTAACATTTTGGTGGGTGTGGGAATATCTCGCGAGACAGGTTCTCAGCGGATGTTTATATTAGTGGATGTTTATGTTATCAGGCTTGAGCCTGTGGCTGTTTATGTTATCAGGCTTAGGCCTGTGACTTATGTATTGCTTATATGCTAAGACATTCTTATGATCATGTTGCCAAGTGCGAAGTTACTAGGCAAGGGTTCTGAGTTTACGTTACTAGGCAAGATTTTGTGTGTGCGTGGGAGGTATGGATATATTACTTCCCCATCCTTTAGAAATTTGCCTGACCTCAGGCTGTTATTTTCGGGTACAAAATCGGGTTATTTTCATTTTGAGGATTTATAATTATTTGATTTTCTATGTTTTCATTTTGAGGTGGATTTACAATATTTTCAACTTGATTTTCTTGCTTTTTATATTTTATAATAAATTTTTTCGGAATGCCTTTATACTTATAAATAACAAATAGTATAAAAATAATTATGATTACAATAAGTGTTGTTAATATTATTATTTGGAAGGTATTATAATTTTTTGTGTGCTCGTTGATTATTTCTTTAGTTTGTATATAAGATAAGGGTTCTAATTTGGTTACATTATTATTGATATAAATAGTTTGTGTATAATCGGATATTGAGCTTGTAATTATTATTTCATTTAGCTGAATAGTACAATTTAGTGCTTTAATAATGTTGTTTCCTTCGATAATAATATTTCTATTGATGCAATTTTGATTTAGTGTCAATTTAGGCAAACTCCAAGTTAGGATTATGTTAGGCTCTACAAAAATTACTTCAAAATTTTTATGTGTTTTAATGTATCTGCATTCTGTGGTTACTTGGTTTAAAATACCTGTTATGCATTTGTTCTGAACTATGGTTTTTGAAGTTGCTGAGTAAACTAGGTTGTTTTGAATAAAATATTTGTCATGAATAACTTCAGTTAGGATTATATTATCGTTATCTGGGTATGGTATTATCTCGTAAATAGGTGTCTTGATAACGTCTTTTGGAATATGGGAAATAATCAATATTTCATTTGTTGTGGTTTTTAGCCAAGTTGAAGTTTTAATATTTAATAATTTTTCAGCATTTACATGAGTGAGTGAGTCATGTCTCAGAAGCTTGGGATTGAATATTCCTAATCTGGTTAGTTGCATTCCTAACTCTATGTCTTCGATATATTCTGTAAATTGTTGGAGGTAAAATATGAGAAGTGCTTTTCTTTCATCATTTTCGTTTATGATGCTTAGATGATTTATTTCATCAATACCCTTATTGATAGTTTCTATTACTAAGTTGAGTTCGTTGACCTGTATACTATTTTCGGCTATATTCTCGATTTTTGATTGTAATTCTTCTTTATCATTCTGGTCTAATGTTCCGAAAAGGTATTTGTAAATTGTGCCCATAAAATTAGCAAGGCCTCTTTTACTGCGTTTTGCTATTTTTATCCCATTGATTTCTCTTTTAAGTTTTTCTTTTAAGTAAACAATTTGGTTGTGATATTCGTATGTATCAGCTTGCTTAATTAAATCGTTGTAAGTTTGTTCGGTTTTAGTTAGATTGACGGACAAGTAGTGGTATTCAAAATTTATTGGCAGATCTATGAATCCGGACTTAAATATTAGGTATCCATTTTTAGCTTGAATGGGATTTACTTCAATACTTTGACAATTGATAAATCGGACAGAATTAATGATTAGTAACATTATTATAAGAAATGTGTACTCAAGTAGGGCTCCATTAATTCGCTTGGTTAACGGCTGCTGAGCTGGAATTATTGTATTTGCTTGCATTAATTTTCTTCTTTTTCTTAAATTTTGATTTATAATGGGTTATTTTTCTACCTCTGTTTGTTTCTTCGAAATGTGTATCGTCAACTTGTTTTATTTCACCTGTTTCTTTAAATGGGTTTGTTGCTTTTGACTTTACGAGAGGGGCTTGTCTATATTTTGTGTCTACCTCATATCTTGTGCGTTTGTCATTTAGTTTGTTAATTTTATTTGTTTTTATTAATTGCATATCATACGCAGGGGTACTTGCATATAGAAATATGTCGGCTGGTGTTCTACCAGTTGTGCTATGTTTTATTTTATGATTATAAGTGTAAAGTATAGTTTCGAATTTTGTTATTTTGTTTTCCATATTTGAATCGCTGTTGATTATTCTAAGCTTTTCGTTTATGGTTTTGTGAAGTCTTTCTACGTCAGAAACTCCATTTTTACTAGTTGTTATATTAATTATTACGCCTTCTGATTCAAGCCAGTTTCGTAGGCCAATGCTCATGAAAGCTGAATCTTTGTCGGCTTTTATTTCCAATGGTTTTCCTATGTCATTGAAAATTCTAACTATTGCTCTTTTCGTTTCGAGCCAATCTCTGCTATTTATTTCTATTAAAGTGGCGAACTTGAAATAAAGATCTATACAAGATAGAAATTGTTTATTATCAATCATGTAAAAATCCATAACATATTTATCCCTTATGTTATAAGTTTCTGGTGTTATTTCGAATTCCATTTTTGTATTTCGATGCTCAGTTTTAGCTATATTACAAACAGTGCATTCGTTAAGAATGTTTTGGATTAACCTTTGGTAATCTGGATAGTAGTATTTTTGTTTGAAGCAATCTATGTTTTTGTCAATACCTGGGTGTAAGAGTTCGATATGTTTTTTCAGAATTTTTTCTTTGAAGTCTGCATATGTTTGAATGTCTTCTAATTTTTTACTAGATTTCATGGCTTTCGTCAATTGGTCTGAACTTATTATTTCTAAGTATGCTTGTTGGAAAGTAGGGAAATCAGCTTCATTGTGGAAATATACTACACTTTTTTTCGTGCAGAGATATTCTTGGATCAATTGCTTAGCATATTGATTTGTCATTTTCTTATAGGTAATTTTTATATTTGTTTTATGAAAGTAACTAGTTACATCAGTTTTGTTTTCATTACCTTTTAGAAACTCAATTTGTCTACTATAGTAGTTGATGGGCCTCTCCGTGATTTGGATGTGCCTTAAGTTATCTTCTTGAGCACTGTGGCAAGTAGCTGCAAGACTGCTTGAGGTTTCTCCCAAGAAATTTTCGTTTATTTTAACCCTAGATAGTGCGTCGGCAACGGTATTTTCTTTACCGGGCAAGTATTTAATGTGGTAATCAAATTCATTTAACTTGATTTTCCATCTCTGGAGCTTCATGTTTGGTTCTTTTATGTTATCGAGCCAAACTAAGGGTCGGTGATCGCTGAGGATCTCAAATTTTCTGCCAAAAAGATAGGACCTGAAGTATTTCGTGGCCCAGACAATAGCACTATTCGCCACTTTGCCAACTACTGTTCAATTAGGCGAAGTTCGTATTGCAACTGGAGACGTGCTTCTTGAATAATGGCAGTGTCATTAGCGTATGTAGCTGCCTCTACATTGCAACTGATAGGAACGCAGCACAATTTGGGGAAAGCCTTTATCTTCCACATTTTTAAAGCAATAGTCACCAAATTTGGCATACACACTAATGTTTAGATTTTTGACAGATCTGCATCAAAAATGTGTTGACAACCCCACCCCCTACCCCACAACTTAAAGCAGTATTTTGGTGATAGGTATACCGCAGCTATGGTAACGTTAATATTCATGCACTTAATTTTTATAGCAGCAGCTTGTATGTTGTTTAGATTTATGTTATCTAGTGCTGTACATTTTTAACAATGACTGCACTGTCACCTTGCGCTCTACCAGATAGGTGATTTGCAGTTATAACGTCGTATCCTTGAATGTTAAAGTACGATCTGTTGGTGAAGTTTGTTTCCCTAATTGGCATGATGTCTATACTATGTGTTTTAATAAATAGGGATATTTTATTGTAATGATTGGAAAGCCCATTAGCGTTCCATATTGCTATGCGGATATCTACTTGCATAGTTTGTTTACGAGCAACATAATCATGTTAGGTAGGTTATTTGTTAGCTCGGCCTGTTCTACTAGTAGTTTTTCAATTCTTTTAAGTCCGCTGTTTTCTCGGGTTCAGTCACACCTCGTAATACCTGAGCGTAGTTTTGAAAAATTAATATCAAAATGTTTTTAATTTTTAGGGGTTGAGGTTATGGGTTGGAAGTTGGTGGCATATGTTGGTTATTGTTGGTTGTATTCGTTTTGATTCTAGTGAGCTCTTGCTATGGCTCTCGGTACAGTTAGCGCAAGTCGCTGGCTGGCTTTTATCCTTCTGGCAAGTTTCACTTGGATGTTCTAATGAACTTTTGACACGCTTAAATTGCTTATTGCAGTATGTTTTAGTGGCTGCTCAATAGAGACTATACTGTTTTCAATATGTTTTAAATTTTAAGTTTCGCAGTTTTTATTATCCGGCTCTAGGTTTATGAAAAATATAAGTTCAATCCGAGACTTAAGTGCTTCAATAGGCGTAGAATAATGAATTTTTTTGGCAACGACTCTAAAGGCCCTATCTTCTTTCAATTGAATTGTATGATAGTTAACATTATCGGTTTTGAGCATATTAACAAGTTCCCTATACTTATCAAGTTTCTTAACCATTATACGCCTGACCATTGCGTTGAGTCTTATATATAAACTCATTAACATACATTTTTTTTTAAGTTTTAAAGCATTCCTTGCTTTAGGGTTTCTTCGTTGATGTCAGCATCTGCTGTCACCTTGGTTTTGGTTTTGTTGGCTTCATCTTCCATTTCTCCAAGTATGGCAAATTTGTTCGCGGTTTTTAATGAACTAGGTCCAAAGTCTAGTGCCATGGCTTTTGTGAATTAACATTATGCATTTTGATTGGCTTCTTTTACCAAGCAAGGTTGTGTTCTGCTGGCGTTTGCTGCTTAGCTAAGCTGCAGTTGTTGTTAGTTTTTACGCAAGTGCAAGTGTTTGTTGTTGCGTTGAACTGACCGGCGCCAGTTGGGCGTCAACAAGAGATAAGCGCGTTGACAAGATCAAACAGAGTTGTTGTAAACTTCGATTAGCAGAGATTTAGACACGACCTTAAGCAAAAAGTGCAGAGTAGCGACTGAGTTCTACAAAATGAACTAAAACTAAAAAGCTCCAAGAGCGGCTGGCTGACCGATGGCTTGGCCATATTCCATGGTGTCAGCACATTCCGTTGCCAGCACTGTCGCAGCGGATGTTGCGAAACGGCCAGCCGGCCATTGCTTGTTCGGCGCGACAATGTTTGTGGCGCGACCAAATGCCGATGCTGCAGTTCATAGTGCCGCGGTCTGCGCGACTCTTGGATGACGTGCGGGCGAGGTTACGAGGAGTAGCGCCGCAGCCAACGTTTCAACGGCCAGCGCGACTGTTGGTTGGAGCGCGGCCGAGGTGAGGGGAGGTGGCGCAGCAGCTCGTTGTTCAGCGATCAGCGTGAGTGGATGGCGTGAGAGGCAAAGTGAGGGGCATCGCCAGCCGGTGTTAACTTATTTATTATACTAGCAGGTAATATATCGGCCTTGCCCGCCGAAATATTTGGATGAAAGTGCTTTATTTTCAATTTGACAACTTTCGTCAACCGTAAGACATACAAGAAACTTACATATCACAGTTTTCCCCCCCGTGGGGGTAGGAAACTAAATAGTTGAGCCACGTGACTTATGTTTTTTGTGTCGGGCTATAAAAATGTCTTTAAGGCCGATCTAACTAAAGAACTAATCCCACTCATTTGTCATTGACTTCCATTTCCCTCCCGTAGTGACGCGTAGTAGTACACTTTCCAAAATAATTTTGAATTTGAAGCCAATTCCAAGAATAATACTAAAATTCTGGACTAAAGCCTTCCACTATTTTTCGCCCGCTGTATTCCCCACAAAGTACCGAGGTTTTTGTATTTGCATTTAGAAATTAGTATGAAGCCATTCGCATGGGCGTGCATTTTTGAAAACCGGTAGCACATGTGTCGAACTATTTAATGTGGGGTGCTTTGAAAATTAATTTCAATATTATTGGATGATAAACAGAAAAGTTTGAAGCCAATCGCACGATATTAAAAAAATATTCATTACAACAGTTTTCCGGGAATTTTCCAACTTTGGGGTAGATTTTTAAAAATCTTTGGGCACCAAGCCTATTATGTTTTTTTTTGTAGAACCTTGCAAATGAGTCTGAAGCCAATCGCATGAACGCTAAAAATGTCGAATGACACCAAATCGATGATACACATTTTTAATTATTTTACGTGAAGAGCTTTGAAAATGAATTTGAAGCAAGTTGGACGATAATCAAAAGAGTTTCATTCAATAGTTTTCCGGGAATTTTCCGACATTTGGGGTAGATTTTCCAACATCTTTGGCCAACGTGACTATTATGACTTTGTAAAGAACCTTGAAAATGAGCTTGAAGCCAATCGCATGAAAATTAAAAGTATCGAATGCCTTTCATTATATATGGAACCTACTGTGAAAATTTAGCATCCTAGCTATTACGGTTTGACTTGCGATGATTACCAATAAGTCAGTCAGTCAGTCAGCACGACCTATTTTATATAAGAAGATAAATAGTACACATATATAATTAAAAGTCAAGCTCGGGGACTTTAGAAAAAAATATAATTTTATTCTTAAGGCGAACTTAACAGTGAGTCAAGAAATGTTGTTCTTATTAATTCTATTATCAAATTAAGACTAAAGGCTTGCACCGATGCTGTCGCAAATGTAAGCTCGGTGTAAGAGATTTTGGATAAGCTTTTAAATGAGCTTTTGCTCTTCGTACGGAAAAGAGATTGGGCAAAAGTGCTCTCATTGATCAAATGCAATTAATGCTTACGTTAACATTTTGGTGGGTGTGGGAATATCTCGCGAGACAGGTTCTCAGCGGATGTTTATATTAGTGGATGTTTATGTTATCAGGCTTGAGCCTGTGGCTGTTTATGTTATCAGGCTTAGGCCTGTGACTTATGTATTGCTTATATGCTAAGACATTCTTATGATCATGTTGCCAAGTGCGAAGTTACTAGGCAAGGGTTCTGAGTTTACGTTACTAGGCAAGATTTTGTGTGTGCGTGGGAGGTATGGATATATTACTTCCCCATCCTTTAGAAATTTGCCTGACCTCAGGCTGTTATTTTCGGGTACAAAATCGGGTTATTACTCCCTGTACCCATAAAATGGGTAAAAGGGGTATTGGATTTGTGCAAAAGTATGTAACAGGCAGAAGGAGACATCTCCGACCCTATAAAGTATATATATTCTTGATCAGTATCAAAAGAGATTTCGATTTGGCCATGTCCGTCTGTCTGTCCGTCTGTCCGTCTGTCCGTCTGTCTGTCCGTATGTATGAACGCAAGGATCTCAGCAACTATAAGAGCTAGAGACACCAAATTTGGAATGTAGGTTCGTGTATAGCGGGAGCAGGTCAAGTTTATTTTAGATTTGAGATATCTCCCCCGTTCCCCCGCTATTCGATAAAAACCGTTTTACAGTTACAATTTTCGAGATATAGCTTTAAGATTTGGCATGTCTAATACTTTAGTCCTCTTAATCTACTGTCCAAATTTCAAGTCGATCGGATAATAAACACCTAAGTTATTCACGAAAGAAGATTCAGTGCTGCAGCAAGGGGAAGAAGAAGCACAGTCACAACATAAAATGCCTGGCTTGCGCTGTGGCTCGTGCGTGTGCGTATCTGTGTATGTATGTGTAAGTTAACGAAGATGCGATCGGAAATTCTTGACCTGGGTACAGGGAGTTTCGTAGTCGGGTATACTCGACTATAGCATTCTTACTTGTTTTCATTTTGAGGATTTACAATTATTTGATTTTCTATGTTTTCATTTTGAGGTGGATTTACAATATTTTCAACTTGATTTTCTTGCTTTTTATATTTTATAATAAATTTTTTCGGAATGCCTTTATACTTATAAATAACAAATAGTATAAAAATAATTATGATTACAATAAGTGTTGTTAATATTATTATTTGGAAGGTATTATAATTTTTTGTGTGCTCGTTGATTATTTCTTTAGTTTGTATATAAGATAAGGGTTCTAATTTGGTTACATTATTATTGATATAAATAGTTTGTGTATAATCGGATATTGAGCTTGTAATTATTATTTCATTTAGCTGAATAGTACAATTTAGTGCTTTAATAATGTTGTTTCCTTCGATAATAATATTTCTATTGATGCAATTTTGATTTAGTGTCAATTTAGGCAAACTCCAAGTTAGGATTATGTTAGGCTCTACAAAAATTACTTCAAAATTTTTATGTGTTTTAATGTATCTGCATTCTGTGGTTACTTGGTTTAAAATACCTGTTATGCATTTGTTCTGAACTATGGTTTTTGAAGTTGCTGAGTAAACTAGGTTGTTTTGAATAAAATATTTGTCATGAATAACTTCAGTTAGGATTATATTATCGTTATCTGGGTATGGTATTATCTCGTAAATAGGTGTCTTGATAACGTCTTTTGGAATATGGGAAATAATCAATATTTCATTTGTTGTGGTTTTTAGCCAAGTTGAAGTTTTAATATTTAATAATTTTTCAGCATTTACATGAGTGAGTGAGTCATGTCTCAGAAGCTTGGGATTGAATATTCCTAATCTGGTTAGTTGCATTCCTAACTCTATGTCTTCGATATATTCTGTAAATTGTTGGAGGTAAAATATGAGAAGTGCTTTTCTTTCATCATTTTCGTTTATGATGCTTAGATGATTTATTTCATCAATACCCTTATTGATAGTTTCTATTACTAAGTTGAGTTCGTTGACCTGTATACTATTTTCGGCTATATTCTCGATTTTTGATTGTAATTCTTCTTTATCATTCTGGTCTAATGTTCCGAAAAGGTATTTGTAAATTGTGCCCATAAAATTAGCAAGGCCTCTTTTACTGCGTTTTGCTATTTTTATCCCATTGATTTCTCTTTTAAGTTTTTCTTTTAAGTAAACAATTTGGTTGTGATATTCGTATGTATCAGCTTGCTTAATTAAATCGTTGTAAGTTTGTTCGGTTTTAGTTAGATTGACGGACAAGTAGTGGTATTCAAAATTTATTGGCAGATCTATGAATCCGGACTTAAATATTAGGTATCCATTTTTAGCTTGAATGGGATTTACTTCAATACTTTGACAATTGATAAATCGGACAGAATTAATGATTAGTAACATTATTATAAGAAATGTGTACTCAAGTAGGGCTCCATTAATTCGCTTGGTTAACGGCTGCTGAGCTGGAATTATTGTATTTGCTTGCATTAATTTTCTTCTTTTTCTTAAATTTTGATTTATAATGGGTTATTTTTCTACCTCTGTTTGTTTCTTCGAAATGTGTATCGTCAACTTGTTTTATTTCACCTGTTTCTTTAAATGGGTTTGTTGCTTTTGACTTTACGAGAGGGGCTTGTCTATATTTTGTGTCTACCTCATATCTTGTGCGTTTGTCATTTAGTTTGTTAATTTTATTTGTTTTTATTAATTGCATATCATACGCAGGGGTACCTGCATATAGAAATATGTCGGCTGGTGTTCTACCAGTTGTGCTATGTTTTATTTTATGATTATAAGTGTAAAGTATAGTTTCGAATTTTGTTATTTTGTTTTCCATATTTGAATCGCTGTTGATTATTCTAAGCTTTTCGTTTATGGTTTTGTGAAGTCTTTCTACGTCAGAAACTCCATTTTTACTAGTTGTTATATTAATTATTACGCCTTCTGATTCAAGCCAGTTTCGTAGGCCAATGCTCATGAAAGCTGAATCTTTGTCGGCTTTTATTTCCAATGGTTTTCCTATGTCATTGAAAATTCTAACTATTGCTCTTTTCGTTTCGAGCCAATCTCTGCTATTTATTTCTATTAAAGTGGCGAACTTGGAATAAAGATCTATACAAGATAGAAATTGTTTATTATCAATCATGTAAAAATCCATAACATATTTATCCCTTATGTTATAAGTTTCTGGTGTTATTTCGAATTCCATTTTTGTATTTCGATGCTCAGTTTTAGCTATATTACAAACAGTGCATTCGTTAAGAATGTTTTGGATTAACCTTTGGTAATCTGGATAGTAGTATTTTTGTTTGAAGCAATCTATGGTTTTGTCAATACCTGGGTGTAAGAGTTCGATATGTTTTTTCAGAATTTTTTCTTTGTAGTCTGCATATGTTTGAATGTCTTCTAATTTTTTACAAGATTTCATGGCTTTCGTCAATTGGTCTGAACTTATTATTTCTAAGTATGCTTGTTGGAAAGTAGGGAAATCAGCTTCATTGTGGAAATATACTACACTTTTTTTCGTGCAGAGATATTCTTGGATCAATTGCTTAGCATATTGATTTGTCATTTTCTTATAGGTAATTTTTATATTTGTTTTATGAAAGTAACTAGTTACATCAGTTTTGTTTTCATTACCTTTTAGAAACTCAATTTGTCTACTATAGTAGTTGATGGGCCTCTCCGTGATTTGGATGTGCCTTAAGTTATCTTCTTGAGCACTGTGGCAAGTAGCTGCAAGACTGCTTGAGGTTTCTCCCAAGAAATTTTCGTTTATTTTAACCCTAGATAGTGCGTCGGCAACGGTATTTTCTTTACCGGGCAAGTATTTAATGTGGTAATCAAATTCATTTAACTTGATTTTCCATCTCTGGAGCTTCATGTTTGGTTCTTTTATGTTATCGAGCCAAACTAAGGGTCGGTGATCGCTGAGGATCTCAAATTTTCTGCCAAAAAGATAGGACCTGAAGTATTTCGTGGCCCAGACAATAGCAAGGAGTTCTTTTTCTATTGCCGAATAGTTAATCTCATGGTCGTTTAGAGTTCTGCTGGCATAGCAGATTGGTTTGTGACCTTGAGATAATACCGCTCATATAGCAATATTACTTGCGTCTGTAGTTAATGAGAATTGTTTCTCGAAGTTTGGGTATACTAATATTGGGTCGGACATTATTAGCATTTTTAATTTTTCGAAAGCTAATACATATTCATCATTATTAGCCTGAATTACTGCACCCTTTTTTAGTTTGAGTGTCATTGGTTTTGCTATTTTAGCGAAATTTGGAATGAACTTTCTGTAGAAGCCGCACATTCCAAGAAATGATTTTATTTCTTTAGGCGTTTTGGGAATTGGAAACTTGACGATTGCGTCTAATTTGTTTGGGTTTGGTTTAATACCTTCAGTTGTGACAACGTGACCGAGAAACTCTGTTTCTTTTCTCATAAATTCACACTTGTCTAACTGCAATTTTAAGTTTGCTTCTCTGAGCTTAGTGAAGACTTTTCTTAGAGAAGACAGGTGTTCTTCCAATGATGTAGAGAAGATTATTATGTCGTCTAAGTATACTAGACAGTCTGTATAAATTAGATCTTCTAAGAGATTATTCATACAACGTTGAAATGTTGCGGGGGCATTTTTAAGCCCAAATGGCATACGAGTATATTCGTAGTGGCCATGTTTAGTTGAAAATGCTGTTTTCGAAATTGAATTGGGGTCCATTTGTATTTGATGGAAGCCCTTTGCAAGGTCGATAGTAGTGAAATACTGACATCTTCCAAGCTTGTCTAATATTTCATCCATAATTGGAATTGGATATTTGTCATCAACGGTTACTTCGTTGAGACCACGGTAGTCTATGACTAACCGGAACTTCTTTTTACCTGAAGCATCACTTTTCTTTGGAACTATCCAAATTGGAGAACAATAAGGACTGTTTGATTTTCTAATTATTCCTTGTTCTATCATTTCATTTACTTGTTTGTTTACCTCTTCGTCATATGCTTGTGGGTATTTGTATGGTTTTCTATAGATTTCCTTATCAGTTTTTGTTGTGATGACATGCGTAATTGTACTGGTAAAGGTCAAATTTTCACCTTCTTTGTACTGAATGTCCCTAAATTCTGATAGGATTTTGGTGAGGGTTTTCCTCTCTTCATCATTTAGATGATCGAGCCTGAATTCATTGAATTCTATTAACTCATTGTTAATTGAAAAATTAAACTCCTCGTCGTTTGACGATGGCGGACCAAGGCATTTAGATGCGGTCTTGTCCTGAAGTACTTTTTCATGTTGATCTTGTATATCAAACTTTATTTTATTTATTGTAATTGCCTTTTTGGCATAATCTATTGTGGAATAAGAGTCTTCCAAGAATTCTCTTCCTAATAGAATATCATAATTTTCAGAAAAATTATGAATATAAAATTTTTGATAGGTTGGGCAAAGCTTACTAGGTTTTAGATAAATACTTTGCTTTAGTTGCACAATACCGTTTATGGTATGCACATCTAAGTTGGTGTCTTTGACTGGGAACTTTAAAAAATTTTGCTTCATAATGTTAATTGATGATCCCGTATCGATTATACATTTAAGCTGAATATTATTCATAGTAATTATTATGAATGGGTTTCCTGATTTTCGTCCTCTGTTTCTGAATCCGAGGCAGCTTGATGAAAATTTTCTACATCCATTTTCATCTGACCGCTAGTACTTTCGCGTTGTCTTTTAATGGGTTGGTTAGGGGCAGCAGAGTTATGCCCTTGCTGATAATTAAGTGGATTTTGGTTCCTACTCTGGTCAAGTTTCTGTTTAAACTCTTGTTGTAATTGCTGATTGCTTTCTGTTTGATGAGGTTTTGTATTGTTATAATTATTTTTGGGATTTGAATTTGGGTAATTATTTCCCTTATTTCCACGATTGTCATTATTGTTATACTTCTGTGAAGTTGACGGACTGTTGGAATTGTTTTGCGATTTGGACTGATTAGAATTACTTGGATTTTTTGTTCTATCGGACATAATGATTTCATACACTCCTTCTTGTTGGGCAGTGTGTTTTAATTTTGAGATTGTAGTTATGTCGTGCCTAGCTAAAGTCATAAATAGCCTATCTGGAAGTTTGCGCATAATTACATCTTTAATTGTGTTTCTCATTGCATTTGTATACAATGTTGTGTTCATTTGATTGTTTTCTAACATTAATTTGTTTGCAATAATTTGTGATTTAAATTCTAATTCTTCTACAAACTTACGAATACTTCCGTGGAATGGTGTATTGTAGAGTCTTCTCAGCAGTTCTTCGTACGGTGTTTGTATTTTGAATTCCTCTATTAAGGTTGTCCTTAATTCTTCCCAGCTGTTGACGGCGCGCATCTGTGAAATCCGTTGGGCATCTTCGCTGATCTGCATGTCAATTGCGCTAAAGAATACCAGCTTCTGGCGAGCGTCTTCTGTAGGGTAAAGTTGCATAATGTAGTCCACTCTTCTGATGAACGCACTTAGATCTTGGCTGTTTCCGTTGAAGGTAGGCACCTGCCTAATTTGACCAAGGGCCTGGTTTAGGTGGGCCTCTGATAAGCAAAGGATTGGTATTTGTCCTTGAGCCATTGTGTTTTTGTTGTTGATTTGAATTTTTGATGATTTGTAAGTTTTGTAACTTTTTGTTTCTTGTAACTTTTTGATGATTTGTAAGTCTTGTAACTTTTGATGATTTGTAAGTCTTGTAACTTTTTTGGTTGGGTCTTTGAGCTATTCAGCTCCCAATGGTTATTGATTGCAGGGATCAGAGATATGCAATGCCCAGGAATAACCACTGTTGTGTAGTGAAAAAATATTTCACTACCAAGTATTCAAGTTGTCCAGAGGATCAACCTTAACTGAGATACTTGATTTGTTGTTTGTTAGTTTATTGAACCTAGAACTCAATCGTTCTTGAATGGTTCACACAGCACTGTTCTGGTAATATAATTACACTTGTGACCTGGAACTCGATTGTTCTTTAGTGGTCAACACAGCACTTTGCATTCGCACGTATGAACTTTTTTGCGGATCTGTATTAGGAATTAAGCACTTTGGTATACTCGATTGCAACCAAGCACTCCTCGAAATATCTTGAACTTAAGTCGTTCTTAGCGATATTACTTATTCACGAACAGATCCTACCGGCTGCGCCAATTAAAAGTCAAGCTCGGGGACTTTAGAAAAAAATATAATTTTATTCTTAAGGCGAACTTAACAGTGAGTCAAGAAATGTTGTTCTTATTAATTCTATTATCAAATTAAGACTAAAGGCTTGCACCGATGCTGTCGCAAATGTAAGCTCGGTGTAAGAGATTTTGGATAAGCTTTTAAATGAGCTTTTGCTCTTCGTACGGAAAAGAGATTGGGCAAAAGTGCTCTCATTGATCAAATGCAATTAATGCTTACGTTAACATTTTGGTGGGTGTGGGAATATCTCGCGAGACAGGTTCTCAGCGGATGTTTATATTAGTGGATGTTTATGTTATCAGGCTTGAGCCTGTGGCTGTTTATGTTATCAGGCTTAGGCCTGTGACTTATGTATTGCTTATATGCTAAGACATTCTTATGATCATGTTGCCAAGTGCGAAGTTACTAGGCAAGGGTTCTGAGTTTACGTTACTAGGCAAGATTTTGTGTGTGCGTGGGAGGTATGGATATATTACTATTATATATATATATAATATATATATATATTATATATATATATGCTACATAAATACATATTATATGTGAAAATAAAAAGTTTTATAGCGAATACTCTTGAAAATATCATGCTTCCAATGCATTTCTAAGGTGTAAATTCCCATTAAAACAAACAAGTACATACATTTAATCATTTAATAATCTTGAATGATTAAAATTAACCAAAGTGTGGTTTCATACAAATGATTGACTCCAGCAGCAGCTCGCCATCTACGCATATGCAGAGGCTAAGAGACATAACCAATATAGCGATTTAAGTCGCAGTTTTAAGACCCAGAGAGCGATAAATCGCGCGATTTATATTAAACTGGTTATTCACATTTTATGTTAAACTATTATAATTCGAGCTTGTTTTATATATAACACTCTGGCAACTCTGGTAAATGTTTGATGTTTCCACCACTATGACGAACAAATATCGTGTCGATATAAGAATTAATCTCGAAAATATTATTCATACTTCTTTTTATTTTTCCACAACGGAAGGATAAGAATGTAATTGCGAAATCTTATAACTTAAAGTTTGTGAGTGAAATGATCAATTAATGAAAGGCCATACAACTGGAATCCTTTCTGATCAACAAATGTAAAAGTGCACAATATCGCTAAGTGGAAAAAATTGTATTTTCAATTAACGAACCGCAAAAGAATTTGACGTGTCAAAAAATGTAATCAATGTATAAATCCAATTCGGTCGTTGTAATAAAAATTCAATATTGTGACTTTATAGATAAAAAATAAAAAACTTTCATCCGAATTCAATCAACCTATAAATCCATTTCGGTCGTTGCAACTACAATTGAATTTTGTGATAAACAATAGCAAACAATTGCCACTCATAGTATTGATATTTGATCAATCGAGGGAATTTGGTAAGTAGTTTGCGCCATTACACTACATAAACGGAAAAATACGTATGAGCGTTGCAAATCAGTTGTGATCCCTGCAGCCCGTATTTTACCTCATGCAAAAAAAGGTTTAAAAACTGAAAGTGCGAAAATATGTGTATTTTCAAAAACAAAATTTAACAAGCAAAAATAAAAAGTGGCAGTGAAAACAAAAAAAAAGACATTTTATTAATAAAAACAATAATCTTTAAAACAAGTATAAATGAAACAAGTATAAATGTCACGCTTACTACTCAAAATACAAAAAAAAAAAAATACCAAAATGGATCCACCACGACAACTTAATGTCGGTGCACACCCATCAACAGTCAAATTAAATGAGCAGAAATGAGCAAATGGCAAACCCTAATCAACGAATATAAGACGCAAACACCTGTTGAAGAACTTTTGCGTCGCTTATACAATACCAGTTACAAAGGTAACCTACGTAAATTTTGTAATGATGCAGAGGCCAAGATCCTCATTATAAATACTAAATTAGCATCAGAAGGGAATTTAGAAAATTCCAGATTGTATACGAACGCAATGAATAATACTGTTAAAAATTTAATAAGTCGAAAATTACCAGATAGACTTTATATGACACTTTCTAGATATGATATTTCTATTATTTCCAATTTGAAACAAGTCACACAAATGGAAGGCTATTACGAAGAAAATTTTAAGTCAATTTAAATCAATGATTACAATAAAAATTAAAATTTTAAAAATAAAAATCAGAATACTAACAAAAACAAAAATGCACGAAACACTCAACCGGAATATTCTAACCAATTTATCCCAAATTACACAAATAACAATTATAAGAATCAATAATTCATTTAATATCCCCCGAACAGACAACAAAATATACAAAACTATTTTAACCAAAATAGGGGACTACTTCAAGAGTTCCGAAAGAATTTACAGCAAGGACAACTAAACAATCCTTTTAATCACACCCCTACTCAAAGTGGAAATATACCAAAACAAGCGCACAAGCGTGTACGTGGAAATGTGATTCGCAAAGAATGCAAGTTGATGAGCATTATCAGCAAACAGTATATTATAATCAAAATGATTATGTACAGACCGGGTATGGTAGTCAAAGCGACCAACATCAAGAAGAGTATCAGCAATTCCAAAATGATGGCATAAAAAACGAAAATTTTCCAATGGGAGCCTCGAAACAAAGCAATACATAGAGATCGTAAAAAAATAACAGATGTTAAAGATGTCTCATTGACTGGGTCGTCAATAAACTTGATGAGGGAAAATTTTGTTAACATTCCAGTTTATTCAAAACCTACTTGTATTAGAACCATGACAGGCATCTCAAAATTAAACCATTATGTATTGGACCCAATAAACTTTTTAGACAAGACCAAATATTTTACATACACGATTTTTCCCCTCACTATGACATGCTTTTAGGTAGAAATTTGGTAAAAGAAAATAACGTAGTGATTGATTACACACAGAAAATTTATTTTTGATCCAAATGCAGAAAAAAATGTTAAAGCCTATTTGCAACCAAAAGGTGCTACGCAATGAGTAATGAAATAACTTCGGGTCAAGACTACCGAATTGATAATCTAAACAAGTAAGAATGCTTTAGTCGAGTATACCCGACTACAAAACTTCCTGTACCCAGGTCAAAAATTTCCGATCACATCTACGTACATACACACATACACACACACATACACAAAAGACGTCACACACGAGCGACAGCTCGAGCGCAGCGCAAGCGAAGCATTTTAAGTGCTGGCTGTGCTGCTTTTTCCCACCGCGCTCCAGCACTGAATCTTGTTTGTTGAATAACTTCCGTGTTTGTTATCCGATCAACTTGAAATTTGGGCAGTAGATTAAGATCTAAAATAAACTTAACCTGCTCCCGCTACGTACATTCCAAATTTGGTGTCTTTAGCTCTTATAGTTGCTGAGATCCTTGTGTACATACATACGGACGGACAGACAGACGGACATGGCCAAATCAAAATCTCTTTTGATACTGATCAAGAATATATATACTTTATAGGGTCGGAGATGTCTCCTTCTGCCTGTTACATACATTTGCACAGATTTAGTACCCCCTTTTACCCATTTTATGGGTACAGGGAGTAACGAGGAAGAAAAATTAAGATTATTAAAATTACTAAAAATAAATCTGTGACATTCAATATCGGGAAGGTGACAATTTGACTTTCACGAGTATTGTTAAGCACGAAATTAATACACAACATGGATTTTAATGATCTAGAGGAAACCATGTGATTACCCTTTTGCTTTCGAACAAGAAGTCGAACAACAAATTAAAGACATGTTGAACCAAAGTTTCATTCGGCATAGCCGAATTGTAGTCCATTATGTGTAATACCCAAAAAGAAAGATGCTTCAGTAAAAGAAAAATTTAGATTAGTGATTGATTACAGAGGGTTAAACCCAAGATAATTTAACAAGATATCCAACGAAGAACAAAAAAATGGAACAAGGGAACGCTTGTTTTTCGTGAAACCGCTCTCTGGGCTCGAAATGATCGCGCGATCGGCCGCACTACTTTGAGAGCGTAAAATGCTAAAAATAGAATGCGCTCTCAGCCCCACCACGTATTGATAAAAATCTGCACACAATTCAAAACCTAAATGCAATGCAAGATTAGCGCGCGTACATCTACGCACTCGATCTCTTTCATAGTTGCTTTGTCTCACTCTACGATTCGGTGACATCTTGAAAGCAGCCAGCGAGTTTTACAATTCAATTTAAGTTCGAGTCCAAGTTTCATTTTCTTTTGGTGTCGGCAGTGACATATTTGTACCCTGGATATATTAAATTGATTCTTATACTATTGTCATGCCGTCCGACTAATTGTAAGATTATACTATGTTCCCGAAGGGAAAATAGTATATTGGGTTTGCGAATTGTCCGTCTGTCCGTCTGTTCTTGAAGCTAGAGCAACCAAACTTGGTACACATGTTGGTGTATGCCTTCAATTTATGAAGTGTCGAGATCGCCCCCCACCCCCTCCCCCGCAAAGAAGAAATATTTATATCTCCCACACATTTACAGGTAGAGTCACCAAATTTGGCATACAGACTAATGCTAACCTTCTGGACAAATCTGCATAAAAAAAATGTTGACCCATCCATTCCCTCCGCCGCAAATGAGAAAAATCTATAGCTTCCACACTTGTACAGGTAGTCACAAGATTTGGCATACATATTAATGTTGACCCCCTGGATAAATCTGCATCAAAATTTGTGGACCCACCCACCCCCACCACCTCCCCCATAAAGGAGCAAAATCTATATCGCCCACACCTGTACAGGTAGAGTCACCAAATTTGGCATAAAGACTACTGTTTTTTTCGCGTCTCTTTCCGAACCCACAAATAACCAAATGATATAGGACTGCGAACATAGTATTCTGCAGTCGTCCGACTGTAACGTAATGAATTGTTTTTTACTCCCTGTACCCATAAAATGGGTAAAAAGGGGGTATTGGATTTGTGCAAAAGTATGTAACAGGCAGAAGGAGACATCTGCGACCCTATAAAGTATATATATTCTTGATCAGTATCAAAAGAGATTTCGATTTGGCCATGTCCGTCTGTCTGTCCGTCTGTCCGTCTGTCCGTCTGTCTGTCCGTATGTATGAACGCAAGGATCTCAGCAACTATAAGAGCTAGAGACACCAAATTTGGAATGTAGGTTCGTATAGCGGGAGCAGGTCAAGTTTATTTTAGATTTGAGATATCTCCCCCGTTCCCCCGCTATTCGATAAAAACCGTTTTACAGTTACAATTTTCAAGATATAGCTTTAAGATTTGGCATGTACAATACTTTAGTCTCTCTTAATCTACTGTCCAAATTTCAAGTCGATCGGATAATAAACACGGAAGTTATTCACGAAAGAAGATTCAGTAATGCAGCGAGAGGGGGAAGAAGAAGCACAGCCACTGTTGCCGCCTGTGTGCGTGCGTCTTTGTGTATGTGTGTGTGTATGGGTAAGTGGACTTAGATGTGATTGGATGTTTTAGACCTGGGTACAGGGAGTTTCGTAGTCGGGTATACTCGACTATAGCATTCTTACTTGTTTTTTTTTTGACGCGGTCTATGTTTTGCTTTGCAGTGTAGATAACACTAGGGAATTATGCGCATTATACTACATGTGAAAATATTGTACTTTATATAACGATACATGTACAGGGTATTCTGTAGTCCACAATGCACCATGCGCGCGTTCAGAAAATATAATCTTCCTTGGTACTGTAGGAAAATTAAAGTTTTTCTGGCATGAGACAATTTTTTTTACCAAGTATCAATAATTGGTCTTTTAAATTGTTGTTTTTAATTTCAATAAAAGAATGGCGTCGCGTTCATTTTCTGTTAAAAAAAATTTTAACAAGAATTCGAATTATAACAAAGAAACACGACCCAAATTATTTAGTTATCTTTCAGTTAAAAATTTATGACACAAAATGTGTTCATTTATCCTAGAGTGCAGCGCAAGTTACAACAAAAACGAATATCCTCTGCTGAGAGCGCATTCAATTTTACGCTCTCAATGTTAGAATTCGAGAGCGAGATCGTGCCAAGCACTGCAGAGCGAAATCCCACCAAGGCGCGCCAAGCGAACAGCCACCTGAAAAGCCACGCCTCTATTCACGTTGTCTATTCATTGTATGGGCGTTAGACATCTTGTTATTTAAAATGTCTTTGGTTAAATCATCGATCACAATTAATGATAAATTCCCCATTCCAAATATTGATGAGATTTTGGGAAAATTAAGAAAATGTTTGTATTTTTAATCCCTGTACCCTTCATAGGGGGGTACTACATCTGTGTAAATTTATGTCACAGGCAGAATAAAGTCCGACCCTATAAAGTATATATATTCTTGATCAGTATCAAAAGAGATTTCGATTTGGCCATGTCCGTTTGTCTGTCCGTATGAACGCGTCGATCTCAGCAACTATTAGAGCTAGGATACCAAATTTGAAAAGGATACCAAACGCAGTTCAAGTTTGTTTCATATTTCAGAAATGGGAGATATCCCGTTCCTCCGCAAATCGATAAAAACCTTTTTATAGTAACAATTTTCAAGATAAAGCTTAATGATTTTACGTGCACAATACCTAAGTCACTCTTAATCTAATGTCCATATTTCAAGTCGACCGGATAATTAACACGGAAGTTATTCGCGATTGCTGCAGCAAGGGGGAAGAAGAAGCACAGCCTCCATTTAAAATGCCTCGCCTGCGCTGTCGCTTGCGCTGTGGCTCGTGTGTGTGCGTCCTTGTGTATGTGTGTGTGTGTAAGTGTAAGTTTACGAAGATGCTATCGGAAATTTTTGACCTGGGAACAGGGAGATTTGTAGTCGGGTATGCTCGACTATAGCATTCTTAATTGTTCAACAATAGATTTAGCTAAAGGCTTTCATCAGATTGAGATGGATCAAAAGTCAATTTCTAAAACAGCATTTTCAACTAAATACGGACATTACTAGTTTCCCGAATGCCGCTTGGACTTAAAAACGCACCATCAACTTTCCAAAGGTGCATGAAACATGTTCTTCGCGATTTAATAAATAAGCACTGTCTTGTATATCTGGATGACATTATTGTTTTCTCCACATCACTCGATGAACATTTAAATTCACTTAATAAAGTATAGAATGTGCGTTTAGGGACGTATAATTTGTAAATTAAATATTTAACAGGCTTGACGTCAACAATTTAGGGTGAATATAGAAAGGTAGATATGAAAAGTATTGGCTGGTCATATAGCGCTATTTCGGATGCTGCCAAGCATCCTCATTAAGTATTTGAAAAACTAAAGAAAGCAAATTTAAAGCTCCAATGAGATAAATGCGAATTTTTAAAAAAACAAACAGATGTTTTAGGTCAAACCATAAGTCCAGAAGGCATTCAGTCAAACAAGCTTAAAGTTAAAGCAATCGATGAATTCCCTTTGCCAAAGACGTAAAAAGAAATTAAATCGTTTTTAGGTTTAAGTGGCTATAATCGCAAATTCATTCAATTTTTTTTCCAAAAATTGCAAAACCTTCTAGGACGCTCTACTTATAAAATGGAACCAAAATGAATGTTAGCAATGAAGAATATAAAAATGCTTTTGAAAAATTTAAACTTTTAAATATGAATGATCCCATATTAATTTGCCCAGATTTTATAAAAACAAGTAAGAATGCTATAGTCGAGTATACCCTACTACGAAACTCCCTGTACCCAGGTCTAAAACATCCAATCACATCTACGTCCACTTACACATACATACACACATACACAAAGACGCACGCACATAGGCGGCAAAAACGACAGCGCAAGCGAGGCATTTTAATTGGTGGCTGTGCTTCTTCTTCCCACTCTCGCTGCATCACTGAATCTTCTTTCGTAAATAACTTCCGTGTTTATTATCCGATCGACTTGAAATTTGGACAGTAGATTAAAAGAGACTAAAGTATTGTACATGCCAAATCTTAAAGCTATATCTTGAAAATTGTTACTGTAAAACGGTTTTAATCGATTTGCGGGAAAACGAGCGAGCGAGCGTAAAATTGAATGCGCTCTCAGCAGAGGATATTCGTTTTTGTTGTAACTTGCGCTGCACTCTAGGATAAATGAACACATTTTGTGTCATAAATTTTTAACTGAAAGATAACTAAATAATTTGGGTCGTGTTTCTTTGTTATAATTCGAATTCTTGTTAAAATTTTTTTTAACAGAAAATGAACGCGACGCCATTCTTTTATTGAAATTAAAAACAACAATTTAAAAGACCAATTATTGATACTTGGTAAAAAAAATTGTCTCATGCCAGAAAAACTTTAATTTTCCTACAGTACCAAGGAAGATTATATTTTCTGAACGCGCGCATGGTGCATTGTGGACTACAGAATACCCTGTACATGTATCGTTATATAAAGTACAATATTTTCACATGTAGTATAATGCGCGTAATTCCCTAGTGTTATCTACACTGCAAAGCAAAACATAGACCGCGTCAAAAAAAAAACAAGTAAGAATGCTATAGTCGAGTATACCCTACTACGAAACTCCCTGTACCCAGGTCTAAAACATCCAATCACATCTACGTCCACTTACACATACATACACACATACACAAAGACGCACGCACATAGGCGGCAAAAACGACAGCGCAAGCGAGGCATTTTAATTGGTGGCTGTGCTTCTTCTTCCCCACTCTCGCTGCATCACTGAATCTTCTTTCGTAAATAACTTCCGTGTTTATTATCCGATCGACTTGAAATTTGGACAGTAGATTAAAAGAGACTAAAGTATTGTACATGCCAAATCTTAAAGCTATATCTTGAAAATTGTTACTGTAAAACGGTTTAATCGATTTGCGGGAAAACGGGGGGAAATATCTGAAATATGAAACAAACTTGATCTGCGTATGGTATACAGGAACCTACATTTCAAATGTGGTGTCTCTAGCTCTTGTAGTTGCTGAGATCGACGCGTTCATACGGACAGACGGACAGACGGACAGACAGACGGACATGGCCAAATCGAAATCTCTTTTGATACTGATCAAGAATATATATACTTTATAGGGTCGGAGATGTCTCCTTCTGTCTGTTACATACATTTGCACAGATGTAATACCCCCTTTTACCCATTTTATGGGTACAGGGAGTAAAAATTCAAGTAACAACTGACGCTAGTAATTTTGCGATAGGAGCTGTATGGTCACAAGACAAAAAGCCAGTTAGTTTTGCAAGTAGTACTTTAAATTACCATGAACAAAATTACACTACAATAGAGAAAGAACTTTTAGCGATAGTATGGTCAATCAAATATTTTCGACCATATTTATATGGCAGAACTATTGAAATTCTAAGTGATCATAAGCCTCTGGTTTGGTTAAACAACATTAAGGAACCCAACATGACATTGCAACGTTGGCGTATTAAACTAACTGAATATGATTTTACAATTAAGTACCTGGAAGGTAAATTAAATCATGTAGTGAACTCA
Source organism: Hirtodrosophila confusa (assembly GCA_035043065.1). Taxonomy (NCBI): domain Eukaryota; kingdom Metazoa; phylum Arthropoda; class Insecta; order Diptera; family Drosophilidae; genus Hirtodrosophila; species Hirtodrosophila confusa. Next base: position 496,683 of record JAWNNI010000010.1, on the reverse strand, counting down.
CTTTCACATATTAAAATAGAAGAAAATATGTTAGGTGAAGAAAATATTAATACACAAACTATAGTACATAGCACTTACGAAGCTAATAAAATCTTAATACCGTTAAGAGAAAAAATATACTAAACTATATATCTAACATGTATTGATTTGTATTAAAAATTTGCCAACGTTTTTAAGTTAAACAGTAAAGATTGGATGGAAGTCAAAAGGGGACTTCTTCAATTTTTTAATAATATGGGAAAGCCATCACCTTAAAAACAGATAGGGATAGTGCCTTATGAGTTAAGCATTAAAATAATGGTTGGATAAAGAAAATGATAAAGAAAAGTAAGAATGGTATAGCAGACGTAGAACGACTACATAAGACAATAAATGAAAAAATTCGTGTAATAAATACGGACTATGACGAAGAAAATAGACTCATAAAAATGGAGATTATTATATTCACTTATAATCATAAAATAAAACATAACTCTACTGGCAGAACTCCGGAAGACCTTTTTATTTACGCAGGTACTCCTGAATACAATAGCCAAAACATAAAAGAGACAAGAATAAACAATCTTAATAAAAACAGACAAGAATTCAAAATAAATACGAAGAATAGGAAAGCCCCCAATCCCCAATCCCAATTTTTAGATTTCAGCCCCATTAAATCAAATACATATTCCAAGGGAAATAATTAGAGCACCATAATACGAAATTTTACCGAACCCAGACGATAGCAAAAATATTCTACAAGACGTAACTCAGTACAAGTATTATTCATATACTAAAATTATTAGGCATCAGCAAACAAACTAATACTTGTTGCAGGTATGCAAAGACATTTAATTACTCAAGATAACTACATTGAACCAAATATAATCATAACAAACAGCTTATCCAAAACTATTTTAAATCAAAATTGTTTGAAAAACGACATCGTAATTGAAGGAAATAACATAATTAAAATTTATAATTATACTTAATACTTATATCTATAACTAATTTGAACACAGATTACACACAAAGCATATATATAAGAAATAATATAACCAAATTGAAACCACTATCGTACATTCCAGCAAAAGAAATTATTTTTACTCCCTGTACCCATAAAATGGGTAAAAAAGTACTACATCTGTGCAAATGTATGTAACAGGCAGAAGGAGACATCTCCGACCATATAAAGTATATATATTCTTGATCAGTATCAAAAGAGATTTCGATTTGGCCATGTCCGTTTGTCTGTCCGTATGAACGCGTCGCTCTCAGCAACTACAAGAGCTAGAGACACAAAATTTGGAATGTAGGTTCCTGTGTACCATACGCAGATCAAGTTTGCTTCATATTTCAGATATCTGCCCCGTTCCCCGCAAATCGATAAAAACCGTTTGCAGTATCAATTTTTAAGATATAGCTTTAAGATTTAACATGTACAATACATTAGTTCCTCTTAATCTACTGTCCAAATTTCAAGTCGATCGGATAATAAACACGGAAGTTATTCACGAAAGAAGATTCAGTGCTGCAGCGAAGGGAAGAAGAAGCACAGTCACCATTTAAAATGCCTCGCTTGCGCTGTCGCTTGCAGTGTGGCTCGTGTTAGTGCGAACTTGTGTATGTGTATGCGATCGGAAATTTTTGACCTGGGTACAGGGAGTTTCGTAGTCAGGTATACTCGACTATAGCATTCTTACTTGTTTAAAATGTGAAAGAAACAAAAATATACCAAACTAGCTGGTAAAACGCCAGCGTTGCCCGGCGAAATATTTAGATTAAAATTCATTAGGTTGAATTTGACTACTTTCGTCAACCGTAAGAAATACTTAAAAATAACGTATCACAGTTTTCCCTCCCGTGGGGGTAGGAAACTATATAGTTGAGCCACGTGACTAATATTTTTTGTGTAGGACTATGAAAATGTCCAAAATTTTTGACCACTATATACTATAAAGAACCTTGAAAATGAGTTTGAAGTCAATCGCATGAAAATTAAAAATATCGAATGCCCGAGTTTTCCACCAATTTTCCGACCATAGGGCTGAATTTCATAATATCGCTGATACACGTGTCGAAATATGTTATGTGAAGAACTTTGAAAATGAATTTGAAGGTGATCGGATTAAAATTAGCGTCTCGCCCATACAACCTTAAGACCCCATTTTCCGCCCATGGAGGTGGATTTTCCAAAATCGGTGTCAAATGTGTCAAATGAATTTTTGTGTAGATCTTTGAAAATGAGTTTGAAGCCGATTCGATGGTAAACAAAAAAGTGTCATACACCAGTTTTCTGCGATTGTGGGTGGAATTTTCCAAAATCCCGTCTTAGTGTGTACTTTCATCATTTGAAAATTTCAGCATCCTAGCTCTTAAGGTTTGGGCTGTGAGATGATTGCCAATCAGTCAATCAGTCAGTCAGTCCGCACGTACTGTTTTATAATAATCACAATATTTGTACTTACCATATTATGCATAATAATGTACCTACTCTATAAGTTTAAAAGTATACCTAAAAGAATATTTGTCAAAAAACTAAATGTTATTGAACAACAGCCAAATGAATTCCCGCTCGAATCAATAGTTGAAGAGGAGCATGAGAATTTAACTAACTTACCAAAAATGTACTCAGCCCTTTAACAAATTTTTTTAAAATATTTTATTACCTTAAACGCGTCCTGGGCTGATGAACTCGTGAGATGATTCTGAAGGGGCCTAGCTGAGGCTACCAGGCGGGTCGCGGGTTGCGGATAGCGAACGGCCTTCCGAGGTCAGCTGCGAATAGCGAGACCCCTTGTGAATAAGTAGTCCCGGGCAAACAGCTGGTCGCTAGCAGTAACTAGCGTACCGTCAAAATGCTTGTGTCGCCGTCTTCAAACATAGCCTCACACAACCCCCTACACCCACACTATCTACCTACAACCATCCTATCCCCCACATCTCATCCCGGGCCGGACTAAGGTTTTATCCGAACCGTGCCGAGAGTCAGCCTGGCTGAGGGCCCGGGTTAAAAAACTAGCTCAGTCTTGAACGTGTGGGCTCAGGCAAGTGGCGACCGCCTGTTATAACCAGCCTTACCCGGGTATGGTGGATCTCTGCCCGGGTGGAACGTATATTTCTCCGCAACTCGTGGGAACAATGAGAAAGAACAACAATAATATTTTAAAATCCCCGCAGGTTATCCCAGGGACCGATGTCGCAAGACATTATGAGGAGCGGCTTCTAGATAGGGAGAGGACCTCAGTGGTAGACCAACCTCCACATCCAGCTCCGATCAATCGGAGAGTGCCGCAGGCACCTCAGGGTCATGTGCGTTGAGCACATGGTCAACAAGAATGGCAGGCCACTGCGTCGGCAGAAGCTCGACCGGACCATCCCGACCGATGCGACCGCCGTTGAAAGCCGACAGACAGGGGCATCAACAGCCGCAGCGCCAGAAGAAGAAAGAATTCCTCCCTCCGCGCGGCCAACCGGGGGGGCTGGATGACCCGAACAGACGCAATTTGTGTGGTTCGCGGGTCAAGTGGTACCTGAGGTATCTCCAGCAGGGGCACCCTCCGGAAGAGGCCCTAAGAAGGGCTACGGAGCCGAAGGCAGCGCCGGAGCAAGCCAGAATACCCGCTCCAAAACGCTCAAACAGCAGCCTCACGCCGCTGACCGAGACGCCAAAAGGGCGTGCACCACGAAGGCGCCGCAAGGACCAACAACCGCTAGGGCTGCGCAAGCGGCTGTGGATCACCCCATCACGTCCCAAGCGGCAGCTGTTGCAGCAGCAGTAGCACCTCCCCCAACAGCGCCCACCCAACCTCGAGCGTCGTACGCGATGATTGCGAAGAAGGTGAAGGCGGCTGTGTTGCCTGTGGATTATCGCCAGGTAATCCTCAGCCACAGGGAATTATCCGCGCTAGAGGAGGCCATCCTCGACGAGATTGAAGTCGCAGGATGGGACACTGCGCTCTCCTACACTGGCATTCACTTCCGTGTAGGCCACCTAGTCGTCGATTGCACCGACGAGGGGTCAGCCGATTGGCTGATGAGCGCAGCGCCGAGGCTACACTCCTGGAAGGGTGTACCACTCGACGCAAGAACAGGTGAAGGCAGACCCTCACCACATAAAATCACGGTGTTCTGTCCGAGAAGCGCGGATCGGTCAACCGATGCCTTACTGAGTCTGCTGAGGAACCAGAACAAGATCGAGACCGATTCGTGGAGGGTATTGTCCCGGAGGAATGAGTGGGGAGGAGCCCTCTTCGTCATAGGGATTGACGAGATGTCACGGGACACAATAGTGGAAAGAGGGCACCAGCTCTTTTCCGCTTTGGGATGATCCCCAGAGCGGCCTAAAGATGCCAAAGGAGAAGGTGGAAGTTGAAGCCATTGGCCCAACCCGCCCCCCCCCCCCCCCCCAGCTGAAACCACAGCGGCCACTGTGCTCCCCTGCACGGAGGCAATAGCCAGCTCGACGGACCTGGCCGAGGACGAGAGCCTGGCAGAGGTAACACTCGAGCCTGGCGCAGCAGAAGCCATAGAGTTGGAAGAGGACATGGAGGATGGCGCTCCAATGTCATCCCAAGAGCTTGACCTGGAGCTTCGAGGTCAGGCGAAAGGGGACGAAGCCGACGTCACACTGACGAACGGTAGCGAGAGGGGCACATCTAAGCCCGACTCGCCAGAAACCGAGGCATCCACTGTCCGCTGATGACGACGCCAGTCATCAGCACCGGGCTAGCCAAGGTGAACATTCACCGTGCAAAGGCGTCCTCGGCCGTCCTAGCTAGGATGTTCACCAAACAACATCTGTGGCTAGCCCTAGTACAGGAACAGTGGTTCAACCACGGCATAAAAGGCCTCTACACAAGGGACTCAAAGGTAGTATATGACCATAGGAGTACATCTCCAAGAACTTGTATAATGGTAAGGAAAGGCATTAACTACACTATCCTTTCAGAATTCCTGACCCGGGACTGCGCCCCAATCACAGTCCAGGCGTTAGGAACTGCCACCACAACAGTGGTAGCGTCGGCATACTTCGCAGGAGATGAGCCCTGCCCACCCCCAGAAGTGTGCGGTCTGGTGGAATACTGCAGGACGCATCGACTGCCTATCATCGTGTGATGCGACGCCAACGCGCACCACGTTGTGTAGGGAAGTAAGGATATCAACCCCAGAGGTAAGTGCCTACTTGATTTTATATTCAAATATAACCTAGAGATAGGAAATGTCGGATCTTCACCGACATTCGTAACTAGGATCAGAAAAGAAGTATTGGACATTACCCTGATAAGGCCGTCCCTCAAGCCACACATACGGGACTGGCATGTATCAACAGAGGAGTCCATGTCAGACCACAGAACAGTCCTATTCAACCTTAAGGCGAATATGGATACTAGCACAGCTATTCGTAATCCTAGGAAAATGAACTGGGAACTTTACAAGAGAAACCTATCTCTCGAGCTAACCAGGGACGTGACTGGTATACCCAAACACCCACTGGAGCTTGAGAGGTATGTTAATAGTCTCAATAGTAGCATATTATATGCCTTTGAAAGTAGCTGTCCCCTGGGTAGACAACATAGGGAAACAGACGCCCCATGGTGGAACGATCGCCTCAAAAAACGACGCGTTACCACCCGTCAACTCTTCAATAGAGCGAAGAGGGATGACACCTGGGATCTTTACCGTTAGAGTCTTACCTCCTACAACAAGGAGTTAAGGAAAGCTAAACGGAAGAACTACAGAGACTTCTGTGAATCCATAGAAAGTGTGAATGAGGGCGCCCGACTGCACAAAGTGCTCTCAAAACGGGAACCTGAGGCCAATAAGACCCTGAAGATGAAAGATGACTCCTTCACCTCCAATAACATGGAGAAATTGGAACTACTGTTCGAAACGCACTTCCCGGGGAGTATCCCTATTGTGGATGACTGCGTCGAACTTGTCGTTAAACCCAGGCCACGTGCCATAGATTGGGCAACTGCAATATCTATAGTTACGACGGAGAGACTTAAATGGGCCCTTGCAACGTTTCAGCCCTACAAGTCACCAGGCCTGGATAGAATCTCACATATCTTCGTACAGCAAGGACAGGATCAACTCCTATCAAGCCTGAGGAAAATAATGACAAGTGGACTAGCGCTGGGTCAAATACCCAGTGCCTGGAGCAGAGCTAGGGTGGTCTTCATCCCCAAGGCAGAGAAGAAAGACATCACCAACCCCAAGTCCTTCAGACCCATCAGCTTAAAATCGTTTTTATTGAAAACGTTGGAAAAGCTGGTGGACAACAATATTAGAAGCACTCTGCTAAGGCAGAGCCCGCTGCACCCAGCACAGCACGCATACAGAGCAGGTCGTTCCACAGACACAGCACTGTACCAACTGCACAGAACGCTGAGGAAAGCAGATGATACCAAGGAAGTGGCTATCTGCGCCTTCCGAGATATAGAGGGTGCCTTCGACAATACGTCCCATGACGCTGTCCAGGCATCTTTGTGTAGCGTGAACTTAATAACTTGTTTTATCATAAAGTATTCAAACGCACTCAAAACAAGTAAGAATGCTATAGTCGAGTATACCCGACTACGAAACTCCCTGTACCCAGGTCTAAAACATTCAATCACATCTACGCCCACTTACACATACACACACATACACAAAGACGCACACACACAGGCGGCAAAAGCGACAGCGCAAGCGAGGCATTTTAATTGGTGGCTGTGCTTCTTCTTCCCCACTCTCGCTGCATCACTGAATCTTCTTTCGTAAATAACTTCCGTGTTTATTATCCGATCGACTTGAAATTTGGACAGTAGATTAAAAGAGACTAAAGTATTGTACATGCCAAATCTTAAAACTATATCTTGAAAATTGTTACTGTAAAACGGTTTTAATCGATTTGCGGGGGAACGGGGGAGATATCTGAAATATGAAACAAACTTGATCTGCGTATGGTATACAGGAACCTACATTCCAAATTTGGTGTCTCTAGCTCTTGTAGTTGCTGAGTTCGACGCGTTCATCCGGACAGACGGACAGACAGACGACCATGGCCAAATGCTATGGAGCATTCTAGTAGATGATCTACTGGATAGGCTCTCTAGCAAAGGTGTACAATGCCAAGGGTATGCCGATGATATAGTTATTATAGCCCAAGGCAAGTTTGAGGAGTCACTCTGCGATATAATCCAACTAGGATTAAGGACGACATACGACTGGTGTAAGGAGGTTGGTCTCAACCTGAACCCTTCCAAAACAGTCATAGTCCCCTTCACAAGAAGGTACAAATTGCAGAGGATGAAGCAAATAGTACTAGCAGGAACTACCTTAGTAACCAGCAGGTTAAGTACCTAGGAGTTACCCTTGATAGAAAATTGAACTTTGCATCGCATGTAAAGAACACAATGGATAAGTGCTCTAGGGCACTATATAACTGCAGAAATATAGCCGGAAAATCGTGGGGCACAGCGCCCCATATAATAAGACGGCTATATCTTATGATAGTTAGGCCGATGATCACATATGGGGTCATCGCCTGGGGGGACAGAACACAGCTCGTCACCGTGCAGAAGCAGCTACAAAGACTGCAGAGAATGGCCTGCGTCTGCATGACAGGAGCAATGCACACCTGTCCGACAGCGGCCCTAGAAGTCTTAATGGAGCTAACTCCACTCAATCACATGATTGAACTCCAACGAAAGGCAACCCTTCTCGGAATATCATCCATAGGAGTGGGTAAGAATGGTATTAGCAGGGAAGATGCTAACAGATTAGAAAGAGAACTCCCCCTACTCATGCAACCGAGGGATGAAATGACCGCCGAGCTACTCTTCGAGCGTCACTTCGAAGTTTATCTTTGTAACAAAAAGATCTGGACGTCGCTAGAGGACGTACATCCCATGGAGAATCACACAATCACTTGGTATACTGACGGATCCCTAACAAACCAAGGCACGGGCCTTGGGGTGGTAGGCCCTCGGATTAAATACCACGAATCTTTAGCCAGATACACCAGCATCTTTCAAGCTAAGGTATGCGCCATCGGAAGATGTGCTGAATTCAACATCCTACGAAACTATCAGAACAGAAGCATAGCCATACTCTCTGATAGCCAAGCAGCAATTAGCGCTTTAAGCAGCCAAAAAATCTCACCGAAGTTGGTTCGAGAAGTGCGAACCAAATTGAACCAACTAGGCAGGAAAAATAGGCTTGCCCTCAGATGGATCCCAGGGCACAAAGATATACCCGGGAACGAAGCAGCTGATGAACTGGCTAAGTTAGGAGCAGGAAAACCTCTGGTAGGCCCAGAACCGTTCTGTGGCATAAGAAAACACACAATAAGAGAACATCTTAGGATAGAAGAGGACAACAGAAGGAAGTCAAGCTGGAGAAATACACCAGGTCTAAGACAGGCCAAGTCACTCTTAGGAAACTATGATCTTAAAAGATTCAAGCAACTAATACCATTGGGGAAGAATTCACTTAGAATAGTCACCGGCCTTCTGACGCGGCACTGTAGACTGAGAAACCACCTAAGCAAGCTAGGAATCGTAAGAAGCGGGACATGCAGATTCTGTGAAATGGAGGCTGAAACCTCATCACACATACTAACAAACTGCACTGCCCTTGCCAGAAGAAGAAACAGGTACCTGGGTGGGTTTTTCCTTCAGACAATCGATATAGGTACTCTAGATCCGACCAAGATCCTTGCATTCATGCGTGAGATAGGGTTGATGAGTGAGCTTTAGGCTTAGAAGGGTGCACAATCGATCTCATAGGTCGCAGTGCAACGCCCCCATCACTAATAATAATAATTAAACGCGTGAGGACATGCTTTTTTTTTAGTGTGGAGGAGTGACATATTTATAGCAATATCATTTTTGAACCACTGTAATTCACATATTGCATTGCATACACACTGTATGTTTACAAATCGAAAACTCATAACAGTGGCCTGAATTGAAACACATAACATTGGCCTGCTTTTTATAGCCACATTAAAATAATGTCAATAAATACCGAATTCTCTAATTAGAATCGTGCAAAAAGCATGCCAACTGCATCCGCACTTAATAAGAGTCAACGAATTTCAATCGGATCATCAGCATGACTTCTGCCGCTCAACTTAATAAGTGTCAATATATTCCAACTAGACTGTAACCAGACATCTTAAGCTTTTTAAAATATTTAGACTTAATGTTTTTAAGTTTGAGAGTCTGGGTGTAAGCCAAAGGGGCTTAGCACAAATGGATTTGCGAACAGAGTTAGGAATACATATGTCCAATAGAGAGTTAACAGTTACATAGAATGAGATTAGAGTGTTATCAATGTCAAGCGAGGACCAATCAGTTGCAGAGATCAGTTGATTAAGCAAAGTAAAATTACCTTTGCGAAAGCAACGATATGGCTCAGACGAAATGGAAGGTGAGCTAAAAGGCTTAGAAAAATAAAGAGAAATTTCTGATGTAGGATGGTATATATCGTCAGGCAGAGATATGGGAGTTGACCTACTGATCTAATTTTCTATTTAAGTTATTAGTGATAGAGTTAATTTGGAAATGAGGGAAGTTTAGTAGGCAGTCTAAGAAGTCATGTTGAGAGGAGGGAGTTAGATAATTTGGGCAGTTGGCAAATGACCATTTTATGGCGGGCAAGTTGAAATCACCCAGCACAACAATTGGGTCAATGTCACGCGCTTGGCAAAATACTTAATTAATACAGTTTATATGTTGCATATAAACTTGTAATTCAGAAGCAGGAGGAATATAAGAGCAGATAATATAGAGAACAGATGATGGAAGAGTACCTTTTACAGCACCCATTTCAACATCAGCAGAAGAATTTAGGGATAACAATTCCGACGGTAGTGTGGTTTTGACGGCAATTATAACGCCACCACCTCGTCTAGTCGGTCGGGCAAGCCTAAAAGCTATAAATTTATTTGACAATATTTCGCAATCAGAAATGGTAGAGTTTAACCAAGTCTCACAAAAAGCGATAATGGCAGATTCAAAAGCAGTACTACTCAAATAAACGTGTTGGAGTTTAGAAAGTAGGCCTCTAACATTCTGGTATTGAATAGTAACACAATCGGACGAAAAGTTTAGTTTTTGGAACAGAGTTAATAGGAATATTGGGAATTTTGGGAAGTGTTAGGAAGGGATGGGGTTACAGTTTTTTGCTTAAACTCATGAACAATCATGTGAGGAGGCTAGAAATTTGAAACGTAGATAATAGGAAATGCATCATCGGGTACACTAATTTTAAAAGCGGAGATTTCGCGAGGTGCGGAAAAGTTAAATTTAGTAACTAATACATTAACAGAAGTTCTACTGGTAATATAGGAACCCACAGATTCACAAGTCGTGTCAGAAGAAAGTCTAGACACAAATACTTGTCTACGGGGCGTTACAACAGAAAGAGTAGGAAGTGTAGGGGAAGTCAAAGGTTCAACATTTAAAATAGTTGGAGAGAGAGCAAGGGTACAGGAGGGTTTACTTTTTCGACTAGAGGCTCTTACCGCAGTTACAATAGTCGGTAGAGGATCGATTAAAGAAGCAGCGGGTGCAACAGCAGGTGATGGAGAAAGAGAAATATTTGCAAAAATTATTTGGAGAATCCGAAAGAGAAAGTAGTGGAGAAACATCAAGTAGAGGGGGAATAGATAAGTTATAAGGTGAATGTAAAGTAGAAGAAGAGAGTAGTGGTTAGGGGACAGATAAGAATTGATTTTCTATCCGTCGATTTGGTGGCGACTCAAACTTGAATTCACTTAGCAACTTAATGCTTGAGTCAAAATCACCGGAAAGAGTCTTAACTACTTTACTGAATTTAATAAATTGAGTGCGGACAGGAATTATAATTTTAGGCCGTCCATGCTCTTCTTAGCAGCAAAATTGACCAGCGCATTTAGCATACATCATGTTCTCACACAACCAACAATCAATAATTTGAGGCAGAGGGGAATCAGCCGCCGATTGCAATGAGCAGGACTTACTGCAGCACGACATGTCTACTGGGTTAAATGAAAATATTAGTTGAATCGAAAAAGTAAATTAAACGCACTCAAAATGTGTTAAATGAAAGTCGAAAGTCGAAGTAAACAAACAACGTATACAAAGCAATAGAGAGAGTATTCGATTTGGGTGCAAAGCACAAAAGAAGACGCACCAAAGAAGAACTACGAAAAGCACAACAATAAACAGAGCACAGACGCCGCGCCCGAAAACTAAAATGCACAACAACAAACACATCACAGACGCCGCACACAGTAAGAAATTAAAATACAAATAAACTTACAAGGCACAACTGATAACACTTGACACACTGGGTAAAAGGCACTTTAGAAGGAAAAGATAACAAGATATTACACTTGATACGAGTGTAAGGGTAGGTAGGCTTATATAAATTTTAGTTTGAATATCCATTTAACCAACCACGCCAACCAACCAACCACCCTCTAAGGGAGGACAATGGAGATCGGACCGAAACGAACGGTAAGGAAGATCGACTGGGCGATTAGTTATTTTGCCGGCTAAAAATCCCCTGAACTAGACGGTATATTTCCAGCCATGCCACAGATGATGAAGTACCAAGTTATACCATGGCTTGAAGAAATATTCAAGGGTTGTCTGAATTTGAACTATGTGCCCGAACCCTGGAAAACAGCGCGAGTTGTATTCTTGCCGAAATCATCCAAAACCTACCATCTGTATCCGTAGGATTACAGGCCGATTAGTTTAACTTTCTTTCATCTCAAAACACTCGAGAAGCTAATTGAATTTTGTTTAAGGACAGGTTCAAGCCACATCCACCTTTCGAAATATCATCACGCCTACACAAAAGGAAATCTGTAAAATCCGCTCTACACTCCCTGGTAGCCACCATAGAGAAAGCTCTCAACCATAAGGAATATGCGGTGGGAGCGTTCCTGGACATCTCAGGCGCATTTAACAATGTCTCCAAGCAACTAATTCTCGAAGGAGTGCGCGCAACGAACCTCACAATCGACCTTTGGATAGACAATAACAATTAAAGAGGCGCACAGAGGCACTCCGCAACGAGGTGTACTATCGCACCTTCTTTGGAATCTGGTTGCTAAACAGCTCCTAATGTCATTTGAAGGCAGGCCTCCAAGATCACCGCCTATGCAGATGACATAGCCGTAATCATCGTAGGGAAATGCCCATCCACGCTAAGCTCCATAATGGAACATACAATCAAGGAGTTACTTAATTGGGCCACTGGAGTCGGACTAAGTATCAATGCGGAGAAAACCGTCCTTATCCTCTTCACGAAGAGGTACAAGGTATCAGCATGGACCCCACCCCGAATCGAAGGATAAAGACTCGTACCAAAAATGCAGGTCAAGTAACTGGGGGTTGTTTTGGACAGCAAACTGAGTTGGCGGTTCACTACATTTCACGAAGTCAAAAATTGTAGATAACCACTTGTTATCTTATAATGCTGCTTTATCTGTTAATACATTTTGAAAAGTTAACTCTATTGAACATTAATAGTTAAAGTGTGCTTATTTCCTGGTGGAATGTTATCATAATGAAGTGCACAATATTTTTGTTGGGATCTTCATCAAAATCTTATACGGAAGATCGTGGCTGGTAGGGGACAGACCGCGAGTGTCAGTTTTCATCTAAGACCTCGTGTACAATTGGTATAAACATCATAAAAGGAAAGCTACATCCTTTTTGTTCTTTTATTAGGCATTTTAGTGCTTGTTTAGTTTGCGATCCGTGTGTTTGCGTTATTTTCAGAGTATGGCTCTCATGATAGTTTCTGGAGGGATCCTAAAATAAGATTATATGTGCAGGTCTAGACATGGTAAAAGAACCCCCATCCCACCGTGCTTACACGACTACATGAAGTCTCAGTTAGGGTGATATACGCTGCTGCTACTACTCGTTGATGACCACTCGTGTGACAGATTATGTCACACACCGGACCGCCACCGTCATATATTCTTCTGGACGTTGATGTACTAACGAACAGTACATACAAGTGGCCCAACGACACCATGTACGGGCTTGTTAACGCGCGGACCCAGGCAAAATGCAACCCACATCCCGCCCAACCGACCGAGGGGCACGCCGCATAACGTACGGTAGCGAAAGATCGCGGACATGCAAATACAACAATAACATTATACAAAAGTTCCTAAGGATTACATAAATAACGTAAGAGTAAAGTTTTAAGTGTAGAAATTGAAGTAGCATTACTTATTAGATGGAAAAGATTGTTATAGTTAGAGCATAAGATTCGAAAGGGGTTATGAATAGCATAATTAGAACTACAAGTTTGAAGAGATAGTGGAAGAAAGTTTCTAGAACATCTGATCGGAACTGTATAATTGATAATTTGGCTGATTAATTCAGAAGAATCAATTTCCCCATTAATTAGTTTGTGTAAGAAAATTACACCAAGCGTGGTTCTACGATCAGAAAGAGAAGGCAAATTTATTAATAGAAGTCTACTACGATAAGAAGGCAAGCGAGTATTAGTATTTCAGTTGAGACCCCGGAGTGCAAAGAGCAGAAATTGGTTTTGTACCGATTCTAATCTATCCTGATGAACCTTGTATTGCGGACACCAAATACAAGAATCATATTCAAGAATAGGTCGCACAAGAGAAGAATAAAGAGTTTTAGTAATGTAGGGATCGTTAAATTCCTTCGACCAACGCTTAATGAATACCAGGACACCAAAGGCATGATTAGCGGTGGAAAAGATATACTTGTCAAACTTAAGCTTGGGATCTAAGAGGATACCCAAATCATCAACCGACTCAATTCGAGCAAGCGGCTTACCATTAAGAATATAATTATTAAGAAAGGGCATTCGCCTGAAAAAGGACATTACGTTACGTTTACCACAATTAAGATTTAATAAATTTACACCAGGCTTAAAAACTGTCATGATCAGTTTGCAACCTTTGACCAGATAAGAAATCAGTAGATGACAGACAAATTTTAACATCTTCGGCATACATCAGCACCCGGGAGTGATTTACAACAGAAGGAAGGTCATTTATGAACAGAGTAAATAATAAGGGGCCAAGATGACTTCCTTGTGGAACTCCGGAAGTAAATTGAACTGACCTAGAAACTAAGCCGTTGAAATACACTTTTTGGGTTCTAAGAGTTAAATAGTTGGAAATCCAAAGAAATAAGTTATTTGGAAATCCCAGAAGGTGAAGTTTATGAAGTAAAAGAGAATGATTAACAGAGTCAAAGGCCTTACTGAAATCAGTGTAAATAACGTCTGTTTGCTTTTTGGATTGAAATCCCGTGATGAGAAATTAAGTGAATTCCAATAGGTTAGTGGTAGTAGATCTATATTTCACAAACCCATGCTGGCAGGGTGAAATTATAGATCTACATAAATGTTGAAGTTGAGAAGTTATTAATTTCTCAAAAATCTTAGGAATAGCAGACAACTTAGAAATACCTCTATAGTTCTCAACATTAGACTTGTCTCCTTTTTTATGGAGAGGAATAATAAATGATTCTTTCCAAATGTTGGGGAAAGAGCACAACTCCACGGACAGTTTAAACATAAAAAATAGTGGCTTTAAAATACCTTCAGCACAGTACCTAAGCACACAGTTTGGTACTCCATCAGGTCCCAGTGAAAATACGGGCTTAATGGCCTTTAAATCACGTAGAAGCGAACTTTCAGTGATTAAAGGCCCGAAAATTCAATTGGAGTTATTTACATGATAAGGATAAGGCGAAACCAATTGAAAAGGTTGTGAACTATAAGTCGTTTGAAAAAATTCGGCAAAAAGATCGGCAATAGCCTGATCTGAGTCAGCTGTCTTTTTTTTCGAAAAATACAGTTGATGGAAGTGTTGATGACCTACGCTTCGCATTAACGAAGTTATAAAACCTTTTAGGATCCCGCTGAAACTGTAACGTACAGCTTCTGAGGTAGTTGTTATAACAATGTATATAAAGTACAGAGAAGTTAGATCGGGCAATCAAATAGCGCGAAAAATCCAAGAAAGAGCCAGATTCCTTGAACTTTTTGTACAATCTCGACTTTCTATTTTTTAAGTTAGTTAAGTCTCGTGTAAACCACGCAGGTTTATTAGACCTACGTGGGTTACAAAATGGAACACAGGAATCAATTAATGAATTTAAAGTTAAATAAAAATATTCGATTGCACAATCCATATCTCTACACATGTACAGCTGGGACCAGTCAGTGTGGGATAGGAGCAGAGCAAGTTTAGAAAAATCGGTTTTCCGAAATTGACGAACTCGCTCTGCAAATTTTCTGCCTGGGCTTGGCATCCTGGCTGGTAAGTCAATCAACACTTCCAAAGATGGGTGGTAAGGATCTTCAGGAATGGATATAGGTATAGTCCAGGAAACAGAATAGAAGGAGGAATCCAAGACAAAAATAAGATCAAGCATTTTATGTAAAGAATTTGGGATACCATTGATTTGACACAATGACATCCCAAATAAACTATCAGTAAAATCATGCTGAGTCGTGGGTGTCAACACGCTGCAGTCAGGACTACAAATCCAGGTAGTTCTGGCATTATTAAAATCACCAAGAACTACAAGAAAATCACGATCAGAAAGCATAGATGAGACAGAATGTATAGCAGAAGCATGCGAAGAATAAACAGAGAAATCTGAAGAAGGTGGTATATATGAACAAGTAATATAAAAACAAACACCACAAAAACTAACTTTAACAGCAATAAATTCAATATCTACAGAGCTATCGGATATTACTATCTCAGATGACAAATCATCGTCAACAGCAATAATTACACCACCACCACGACGAGTAGTGCGATCTTTTCTATATATAGAGAATTTATTAGAAAGAATTTCAGAATTAAGAATGGCGGGCCATAGCCATGTTTCAGAAAAGGCAACGACATGGAAAGGAAAAGTTAGGCTATTTAGATAAAGATTACTAAGTTTACTACAAAGACCTCTTATATTCTGATAGCCCAATGAGAGGGCGGATGTTAGTTTTTGAACTATCAGATACTACAATATGTGGGTTAGAACTACCACCGGAGGAAGGAAGTGAAATCGGAGGCCGATTTTTCTTTTTTGCCTTATACTCCTGTTTATTAGTTACGGATGTAGTGAAAGCATGTGTAGGGAGCTGCAGTTCATTGGGGCCAATAGACAGCCTAAAATTAGCCTTCTTCCGTTTTGGAGACTCATTTAAAAGTTTCATACTTTTAAATTCGTTCTCCAAGTCGGAAAAACCATCGAACAGTTTTTTAAACCGCCTGAGAATGTCACCAAAGCCTTTCTTAGTCTGCCTCATAAAACCCATGATTTCCCTTTCAACATCCCTACAGGATACACATGTCCACTTGAGGCCAGATTTTGACTCAATCTGGTCCACAATTCTGCCGTTAAGGCCAGCACATTTTTCGTGTGATCACACAGCCAGCAGCAAACAAAGCCCATCTTAGAGTTTGCTCTAACCTGGCAATTTTTAGTATAGCAGACAAACATTTTATTAAAAGAAAAATATAAATAGATAAAAAATAAAATAAACAGGAACCACTGCACAAGAAATAGAAAGTACAAAATAAAAAAGAAGGCATCCTAGGGTTAAATTTGTTGACGCTGATTTGTACTTACGCACAACAACACCAATTAGAAAATGTTAAAGCGCGGGCGCGTCGACCGAAATCAGCAACGGAATACAAAACAAAGAGAGAAACCGTAACCAACACCAACTATAGAAGCGCTAGAACGTTAAGCAAGCGTTTAGAGCGCGGATTAGTAGAAATACAAAAACAAATATAAGCACAATGCAAACTGTACAAATCAACCACCAGATTGCTTGGCATCAGTTTGTTGTTGTATTTGACCAAATTTAGTAAATATTAATGCTATTAAATTGCAATTCAGTGTCCAACAATGTGTTCACACAACCGATGTATAACACACGTCACAAGCACAAAACAAGTAAGAACGTTGCAGTCGGACGCACCCTACTGCAGAATACTATGTTCCCAGTCCTATATAATTTGGTTATTTGTGTGTTCAGAAAGAGACGCGAAAAAAACTGCACAGGTGTGGGATATATAGATTTTGCTCCTTTGTGGGGTAGGGGTGGGCGGGTCCAAAATTTGTTGATGCAGATTTGTCCAGGGGGTCAACATTAGTATGTATATCAAATTTGGTGACTCTACCTGTACAGGTGTGGGAGATACAGATTTTTCTCATTTGCTGGGGAGGGGGTGGGGAGTCAACATTTTTTTGATGCAGATTTGTTCAGAATGTTAAGGTTAGTCTGTATGCCAAATTTGGTGACTCTATCTGTAAAGGTGTGGGAGAAATAGATTTTTCTCCTTTGCTGAGGAGGTGGTAGGGGGGTCCAAAAATTTTTGATGCATATTTATCCAGGTGGTCAACATTAGTCTGTATGCCAAATTAGGTAACTCTATCTTTGAAACTGTAGGAGATATAGCCCTTGAAAAACGTTTTTTTGGGATATCATATGCCGATTTGTGGTGGTGGGGGTGGGGGGGTCAAATTTTTTTGATGCAGATCTGTCGGGAATCTAAACATTAGTCTGTATGCCAAATTTGGTGACTATATCTTTAAAAATGGGGAAGATACAGGTTTTCCCCGAATTGTGGGGGAGGGGGTGGTGGTGATTTTTGTCGATCTCGACACTTCATAAATTGACGATATATACTAACAGGTGTACCAAGTTTGGTTGCTCTAGCTTAAAGATAAAGGCATTCGTCCGTTGCGAATGCGAACTTGCAATGCTTTAGTCCAGTATACCCAACTTGAGACTACTCTTACGCAATTCTAAAATTCCCAAACACATCTACGTACACCTACGAATACACATACACCGTTTCAATACCTCCAATTAACGTGCCAGAAATAGGCCAACAAATTAAACGACTTAAGCCCAGTACAGCTCGTGGATTTGACGGCCTCGATGGCATTCGCAACCGACGTGTTTCTTTTCTTGCGCATCGTTTTTGTTTAATTTCCTCGTGATATCAAGAGCTAACTTGTGTTTTTTTTTGTTCTTGTGACGTGTGTTATACATCGGTTGTATGAACACATTGTTGGGCACTAAATTGCAATTTAATATCATTAATATTTACTAAATTTGTTCAAATACAACAACAAACTGCATCACAAGCAATCTGGTGGTTGATTTGTACAGTTTGCATTGTGCTTATATTTGTTTTTGTATTTCTACTATTCCGCGCTCTAAACGCTTGCTTAACGTTCTAGCGCTTCTATCGTTGGTGTTGGTTACGGTTTCTCTCTTTGTTTTGTATTCCGTTGCTGATTTCGGTCGACGCGCCCGCGCTTTAACATTTTCTAATTGGTGTTGTTGTGCGTAAGTACAAATCAGCGTCAACAAATTTAACCCTAGGGTGCCTTCTTTTTTATTTTGTACTTTCTATTTCTTGTGCAGTGGTTCCTGTTTATTTTATTTTTTACCTATTTATATTTTTCTTTTAATAAAATGTTTGTCTGCTATACTAAAAATTGCCAGGTTAGAGCAAACTCTAAGATGGGCTTTGTTTGCTGCTGGCTTTATGATAATGTATCACACGAAAAATGTGCTGGCCTTAACGGCAGAATTGTGTACCAGATTGAGTCAAAATCTGGCCTCAAGTGGACATGTGTATCCTGTAGGGATGTTGAAATTGACATTATGGGTTTTATGAGGCAGACTAAGAAAGGCTTTGGTGACATTTTCGGGCGGTTTAAGAAACTGTTCGATGGTTTTTCCGACTTGGAGAACGAATTTAAAAGTATGAAACTTTTAAGCGAAAGAAGGCTATTTTGGGCTGTCTATTGGCCCCAATGAACTGCAGCTCCCTACACATGCTTCCACTACATCCGTAACTACTAAACAGTTTGAATTGATAAATTTATCGTCCCCCTCTCCTCATAGTTTAATAATCAGAAGTGACGAGAATAGCATCGTACCCATGGATGTGGTTCCTTCTGACCCCGTAGAGCATTCTGATTCGCTGGCTATTAACACTGTTGTTTCAGATCAACACTCTAGTGATAATATACCAATCGAATCAACTGGTCTAGTAACCAATGCTGTGGCTCCATTGGATGCAACTGCTTTGGCTACCAAGAAGACCCTTATAGGTATTCCACCACGGAAACAAATCTTTGTTTCTAGGCTTGCCGCTGATACTACATCTGATGATGTGAATGCCTTTATACACGCTAAATCTAAAGCACACATTACGGTGGAAAAGTTCAAATTCACGTATTCTAGGGAAATATCGTCATTTAAGATAAGTGTTCCGGCAGAGTATTTCAACAACATTTGTTGCAAAGAATTCTGGCCCGACCACTTAGTTGTTAAGGAATATACGGCAAAAAAGAAAATCGGCCTCCGGTTTCACTTCCTTCCTCCGGTGGTAGTCCCAATCCATCTATTGTCATCTCTGATAGTTCAAAAACTAACATCCTCCCTCTCATTGGGCTATCAGAATGTAAGAGGTCTTTGTAGTAAGCTTAGTAATCTTTATCTAAATAGCCTATCTTTTCCTTTCCATGTCTTTGCCTTTTCTGAAACATGGCTAAGGCCTGCCATTCTTAATTCTGAAATTCTTTCTAATAAATTCTCTATATATAGAAAAGATCGCACTACTCGTCGTGGTGGTGGTGTAATTATTGCTGTTGACGTTGATTTGTCATCTGAGATAGTAATAACCGATAGCTCTGTAGATATTGAATTTATTGCTGTTAAAGTTAGTTTTTGTGGTGTTTGTTTTTATATTACTTGTTCATATATACCACCTTCTTCAGATTTCTCTGTTTATTCTTCGCATGCTTCTGCTATACATTCTGTCTCATCTATGCTTTCTGATCGTGATTTTCTTGTAGTTCTTGGTGATTTTAATAATGCCGGAACTACCTGGATTTGTAGTCCTGACTGCAGCGTGTTGACACCCACGACTCAGCATGATTTTACTGATAGTTTATTTGGGATGTCATTGTGTCAAATCAATGGTATCCCAAATTCTTTACATAAAATGCTTGATCTTATTTTTGTCTTGGATTCCTCCTTCTATTCTGTTTCCTGGACTATACCTATATCCATTCCTGAAGATCCTTATCACCCATCTTTGGAAGTGTTGATTGACTTACCAGCCAGGATGCCAAGCCCAGGCAGAAAATTTGCAGAGCGAGTTCGTCAATTTCGGAAAACCGATTTTTCTAAACTTGCTCTGCTCCTATCCCACACTGACTGGTCCCAGCTGTACATGTGTAGAGATATGGATTGTGCAATCAAATATTTTTATTTAACTTTAAATTCATTAATTGATTCCTGTGTTCCATTTTGTAACCCACGTAGGTCTAACAAACCTACGTGGTTTACACGGGATTTAACTAACAACAATCTTTTCTATCTAATAAGTAATGCTACTTCAATTTCTACACTTAAAACTTTACTCTTACGTTATTTATGTAATCCTTAGGAACTTTTGCATAATGTTATTGTTGTCTTTGCATGTCCGCGATCTTTCGCTACCGTACGTTATGCGGCGTGCCCCTCGGTCGGTTGGGCGGGAGGTGGGTTGCATTTATGCTTGGGACCGCGCGTTAACAAGCCCGTGCTTGGTGTCGTTGGGCTACTTGTATGTACTGTTCGTTAGTACATCAACGTCCAGAAGTTAAGACCATGAAATTCCTCCCGGACGAGGCTATCTCAGCACTTGGGAATATTTTTAATGCCATGCTCCAGCTCTTTCACTTTCCCTCCCAATGGAAAAAGTCGCTCATTGTTATGATCCCTAAGCAGGGGCTAAATCACCACCCGCCCGATTCTTTCCGCCCCATTGGCCATCTTCCAACATTCTCTAAGATGTTTGAGAGAATGCTTCTGCGCAGGCAGCTTGCCCTTCCCAACCATCAATTTGGTTAAGAAGTAGCCATATTGCCATAGAGCAAGTGCATAGGGTCACCAAACATATTTTGGAAGCTTTCGAGAGGGAAAAATACTGCTCGGCCGTGTTCTTGGATGTGAAGCAGACGTTCGACCGAGTGTGACACGAGGGCCTCATGTTATGCTATGTTCCCGAAGGGAAAATAGTATATTGGGTTTGCGAAATGTCCGTCTATCCGTATGAACGCAATTTTTTTGCCCTTATCTTTAAGCTAGAGTAACCAAACTTGGTACACATGTTGGTGTATACCCTCAATTTATGAAGTGTCGAGATCTGCTTCAAAAATTTTTGGACCACTCACCCCCTCCCCAGCAAATGAGAAAGATCTATATCTCCCACACCTGTACAGGTAGAGTCACCAAATTTGGCATACTAATGTTAACCGCCTGGACAAATCTGCCACCTATGCGGATGACACGGCCTTCCTCGCTACCAGCTCGTGCATGAGATATGCTTCGGTCATGGTACAGGAGTTCCTGAATGAGTATGAGTGCTGGGCCTCGCGCTGGAACATTGCCATAAACACGCAAAAGAGTCAACATGCAATCTTTTCTCTGAAGCGCTTGAAATAGACGCAAATCTCTCTGAATGGCAACAGAATCAAACACCTCACCCAATTTAATTATATATGGGAATTACCTTGGACCGTCGGTTAACTTGGAAGCCGCATATTCTTCGTGCCTGTGCTAAGGTGCGTGAAAAGGCTAAGCGGTTGGACTGGCTGCTTAGGCCTGGGAGTGGGCTTTCACTCGATGCCAAAATCCGCCTTTTTGATGCCATCATTATGCCCACTCAAAATTGGGGCATTATCCTTTGGGGCACGGACTGTAACACATCAATTCAACGGATCGAGACATGTCCAAGCGAAATTCTCCGGACAATTGTGGACGCTCCCTATTACGTGTGCAACAACACTACATAAGTTAATATCCTTGTGGATATTTGAGTTATAGAAAGATAAAAATACACAATATTCGTTCATAGGTGAACTTCAACTAAATTCAATAACAATTGTTATTATTAATAATACATCAGCTTGTTATCTTCGTCTTGACAGCGCCGTTGGCAGCGCAGTTGCACCCGGATGCGCCGAGCTTATGCTGACGCGCTTATGCTGACACGTTTATGCTGATGCGTCGATTCCCACGGGAAGTGCAGTAGCAGATTCGACCTCTTGGTGCAATTGCGCAAGCTTATGTGCGTGTTTTGCTTTTTGGGAATATTATTTGTGTTAACTCCACTCCTCTTAAATCCGAACGTCCTCGATCGGTGATCTTGTCTGCATTTCCTGCGATCATTGCCAACCCTTTTCTCTTGACCATGTACCTGGCCAACAGGACAAGAAGACTGAATGCCAATATGGAACCAATTATTGGGGCCATGGTGTTTTTAATTTTAATTTTATTTATTCTTAACCAATGTCAATTGACTTTCTGGGTATTCTAGATCTAGCTCAGCATACTTCATTTTAAAATTATAATAATAATATTAAGGTAACAAATTTGAATCATATAATAAGAATTATAAAAAGAACTTTTAAGTAGATCCTTAATATGAAATATGTTTGACTAAAGTCAAACCGCATGTCAGTTGGCAACTCATTATAATATTTCAGAGCTCGTGTTAAAGGCTCATTAAGAGCATAGACAGTTCTATGAAAACCCACATTATATGGCATACAGTTTCGCAATTGTCTACCCGGTACACAAAAGCTTATATTAGCAATAAGGACTGAGAAATCTATGTTGCCAATAATATATAATTTTTATAAATTCTAGAGCAGCAATCGTTCGCCTATCATCTAGCGTAGACAGGTGCACTAAACGTGATCGACTTTTATACGAGGGAAAGGTAACATAAAATGAAGAGGGCTTAACGCAAATTTAAAAAACCGTTTTTGATGCGTATTCTAAAATTGATCTGACAAAAGCAAAATATAAAGCCAGTCTGGTATAAGGGTCATTAAATTGAGAGGAGTTGCGCTTCACAAAACCTGGCATCGCATATGCTCTAGGCAACATATAATTTATATGTTCAACAAATATAAATTTTGAGTCATATATATCTCCTAAGTCAAAAACTTCCCTTTTCCGTGTTAGCACATATCCCATTAACAAATAGGAAGCATTAAATGAGTATAGGCATTTATTATAAGTTACAAAGCAACATTTGGACAAGTTTAGAGCCAGATGGTTACGAATACACCAATCTGATAAATTTAATAAGTCGTGCTGCAATTTCAAGACATCCCACACTGATGTAATGCAACTAAACAATTTAAGGTCATCCGCATATAAAAGATAGTCTGCTGACTTAAAGCCAATATCATTAATAAATATAATGAAAAGCAAGGGACCTAGTGAGCTCCCTTGAGGAACACCAGAGGAAGCCAGGAAAGAAGAAGATAGAGTATTATTTATGTCAACACGATAAGAACGACCCCTCAGATATGAGTTGAACCAGTTCAAGATCGATGAGTGAAACCCAAACTTCGACAATTTCATAACTAGAATACTGTGACTACCTTTATCAAAGGCTTTAGAAAAATCAGAATAGATTGTGTCTACCTGGCAGCGACGGGAAAACTCTTGATACAAAGATTGTAAAAAACGGATAAATTAGTCACAGTAGATCTCCCTAATAAAAACCCGTGTTCCCTAGGATCAATATATGGTTTCATTAAGAAAGCGATGTGCTTAGCTATTATGCGCTCAAATAATTTAGAAACATTACTAAGTTTGGCAATGCCTCTATAATTCCTATTATCACATTTATGGCAATTCTTAAATATTGGCGTGATTGTAGCTTGCTTCCATTTATCAATAAAAATACCAGAAGCTAGAGATTTAGAAAAAATTACTAGCAGAGGTACACTGAGTGTACTAATGCATGATTTAAGAAAAACAGGAGATATACCATCACAATCTGGGTTCATTGACGTATTTAGATTACTGGCCGCATCAAAAATATCTGACTCTGATATTTCCTATATTTAAGAAAGTTTCAGTGGAGCTGTGAGTAATTTCATCAACACAGTCAATCCGATGCTCAAAGTTCGATTTAAAAAACCTAGCAAAGAGGTTAGCAATACCCAAATCATAAGTCATAGATGAAGGTAAGGATGACGAAGATTTCTTGGATTTTTTGAAAGTCCAGACCATTTTGGGGCAGCTCTTGATCCCTTGTTCCATGCTCAATATGGTTATAAAGAAATTTATTCAAATACTCAAATTCCCGCTTATGCTGACGATATCTATCCCAATCAGAGGGTCTATGGTGCCTAATGTAATGTAATTCGTCAAAGATATTCTTGAAATGTTTGTGTAACATTTCGCATGCCGGTTTGTTGCTTAATTGAGGACATGAATAACCAAGTTCTGTTGTTCCCGCGGCGAATGATTTCATGTCTTGCCAGTATGGGTTTAAGTCGTAGTAAGCTACCATAGTCCATTCGGATGATGCCATCTTAGTGGTGCCTAGTTTTTCGTAGAAAATTCCTGGCTTTCCGTCAAAACGTGTTACTGTGATTGGTTGTGACAGAACTAGTGGCAACATGAAGAACAGTATTAGCATTGCTGAAGTTATAGATGATCCAGTTAGCTTCTTCCTTTGTGTAGGTGGCTCATTGTTTTCGTTGTTCGTGTCCGTAATGTCTTCAATGGAACGCTTGACAGCTACCTCCTCAGCAAATAGTGGCGCGAGTCAATTGATCGAGGGTTTGTAGATTCCAGCTGCAGTCTTAACAACGACGATTCGTACAAAATTATCTGGCCCTGGGTATGTTTTTATGATCCGTCCAATAGGCCTTCTTCCTTTATTAGCACCAGTAATCCTTACTTAACATTTGGTGCTGAAGTTTTCCACTTGTGACGATACTGTACTTCTTGAAGGTATTCCTGGGACCATTGTTTCCAGAACGAGTGCTTGATTCTGGAGACGAGCTCCCAGCGCTTAACCAGGGTTTTCCCACCTTGATCAATGTTTGCATCGGGAGGGGCAGTCAATGGTTCTCCAATTAAAAAATGCCCAGGCGTGAGTGCTGCAGCATCCGTTGGATCATTTGTCATTGAAGTGATTGGTCGAGAATTGAGAATGGCTTCAATTTCGATGATGACTGTATTCAGTTCTTCGAACGTAAGTGATGCCGTTTTTGTGTTGTTGACCAGCAGTTTTTTCGCTGATTTAACTGCTGCCTCCCACAGGCCGCCAAAGGATGGCGCTCGAGGAGGTATGAATCTAAAATTCACCTGCCTTTTGCTGCAATGTTCTATGATCTCTGTTGCAGCTTTGTCTGAATAGATTGCCGTTTCCAGTTCCCTCAGTTTGTTATTGGCGCCAATGAAATTCGTTGCATTGTCACAATGGATTGTTTGACACTTTCCACGACGACTCAAGAAACGGCGAAGGGCTGCCAGAAATGCCTCTGTAGTTAGATCGCTTACTAACTCCAGATGTACCGCCTTTGTGGTGAAGCAACAGAATACTGCTATGTATGCCTTACAAGGTCTTTTTCCGCGAATCTTGTGGTGGATCCAGAAAGGTCCGCAATAGTCCACGCCAGTGCTGAAGAATG
Organism: Hirtodrosophila confusa; assembly: GCA_035043065.1. NCBI lineage: Eukaryota > Metazoa > Arthropoda > Insecta > Diptera > Drosophilidae > Hirtodrosophila > Hirtodrosophila confusa. Next base: position 471,178 of record JAWNNI010000010.1, on the reverse strand, counting down.
GTCGAGTCTGTGTGACTCGATCAGCATTTGCTGCATTAGCTTGGGTTTGGCTCTGGTGCACTTTACACAGCTATGAATTATGTTCCTGGCCATGATCTTGTCTCTTATAACCCAAAACTGCTGCCTTGCGATGGCTCTTAGTGCTTGGGCGCCGCAATGCATGTTATCTGCATGTAGCTCTCTTAGTAGCATTTTAACAATCAGATCATTGTATGGCAACAACCATGTTGTGACGACGAAGATTATTTAGATCATCCGGAAATTCTATTTGCTGTATTGTCCGCATGATTATTTTTCGTGCGTCGCCCAATTCTTTAACACATAGAGTTGTGGTTGCACTTCTTCTCTCCTTATAACAGAATCGCAACATGTAGGCTACGATTCGTTGCAATTTGTGAGAAGAGTTGCTATGCTTACAATTGTATAGGTCTTCTCCTTGTGTTGATGGAGCGATTGCAGTGCTGACATGTTTTGTCTTTCGTTCCAGATCACTGTGATGGCCTTGATGAAGCTTGAATTTTTGCGATGCGATTGGCCACAAAGGTGTGATACGTAGATGCTGGGGCATTTATCCATGCCAGCACTACAGTGGAGTTTGTCAAAAAATATCCCTTCACTGTTTAGGGATCCAGTCGAAGATCTTTTCGAACCCGTTCAGTAAATTCTGCGCTGAGTAGTGCTGCGCAGAGTTCTAAACGTGGCAACGACTGTTTTGCCGTCGGTGCAACTCGCGACTTTGAGCAAAGTAGTCGTACAGATACTTGTTTGTTTTTGTATGTGGCTCGTATGTACACTGCAGCTCCGTAAGCCTTTTCAGATGCATCTAAAAACGTGTGTATTTCTCTGCTCGAAGGTGTTTTTCCATCGTAGATCCATCCATCTTCTCTCTTCTTCCACTCCACAGAGGTGTTGCATAAATATCTTTGCCCGTACAACGACAGGGGCAAAAAAGCCCAATGGATCAAATATTTGGGCTAATTCGGAGCACACAACTCGTTTGGTAATTTGAGATGATTGACTGCCTTGTGCCCACCCACGAAGCTGGTAATTTTTGAGCATCCATATAAGCCCCAGAGTTTTGACAGAGTTTTGACACAGATGGACATCATTGACAATATCTTCCTTTGGGATTCCCTTTAGGATTTGGTTGTTGTTTGAGCACCATTTTCGCAGCTTACATCCTGATGGAAGCAGTATTTGGTTTAGCTTCTGTTGGATTTGAACTGATTCATGAGTTGAGTCTGCTCCTGTCAGGCAATCGTCTACATAGAAATCATTCTTTAATGCCGATGATCCTAGATGTAGCTTGTTGATGTTTAGTGCGGCAAGATGATCTAGGCTTTTAGTTGCCAGAAATGGAGCCAATGCTGTGCCATATGTGACAGTTTTGAAACGGTAGAATCTTAACTCCTCATTGGGATTATTTCTCCAAACTATCGTCTGATGGAATTGGTTTTCTGGATTTATCCATATTTGGCGGTATTTTATTTCTATGTCCGCAGTAAAAACATATTTATGCGTTATGAATCGTTCTGGATAAGATCGAGATCAGATCGCTTTGCACAGTGGGTCCAACTTGCAATATGTCATTCAGGGGTTTTCCGTCGGTGTCTTGCATGATGCGTCAAAGACCACCCTTAGTTTTGTGGTGCTGCTATCAGGTCTTAGCACACAATGATGAGGAATGAAGTAGTTCCTTGATGAAAGGAGCTCGCGGGGTACTTGTTTCATGTGTCCCAAATTTTCATATTCCATCACAGCAACATACCCTTTCCAAATCTCCAAAATGGTTTGCAGAATGCCGATGAAGTGTTTTTCGCATCTTTCTTCACATGGCGTACGTTGCTTTTCTATGTGTTCGAAACTTTCGAGCGTCCAGAAGCACTCCATTATGGCATTCGTTTCATCTCCTGATGCAACTGCACAAATGGCTGCTGACCTATTTGAAGCCTTTATTTTTCCGGCCACAACCCATCCCAACTCGGTCTTTTGCACAATTGGACAAGCGGGTATTTTATGTTGTTGTGGAGCAATAGTGAATAGTAATGCTCAGCGCCGATCAGCATGTCTATTCTACCCGGCTTGTTGAATTGTGGATCTGCCAAAGGCAAGTTGTCAGGTACATTCCAGCTTGACTTATTTATGGCTTGTGATGGTTGAACGGTGATTATGTGTGCTAATATGAAGGCTTCGAGTCGCATTGTATAATCTTTGTGCAGCGATTTCACTAGCACATTGGCTCGCGCCTTGCTAGTTTGGGCTGTCCACCGATACCTTCAATTCGCAGTGTGGTATCGTGTATCGGATGTCATCGCTCCGAAATAACAAGTGATTTGTTTTCTTGCAATGGCGGCATGCTTTTCCTGTCGTCGATGATGATGCACATGTTGCTCCTTTCGATTCCCTTATAGCATTCCCATGTGTTTTGTTTCCAGTGGCTAAAACACGAACTCTTTGTTCAAGAAACTGAAGCATGGTGTCCAGTTTCTGAATTTCCTTTGAGTTGCTCAAAGACTGCTCATAGAGCGTCTTATTTGTGGAATCCAACTTGTTTCGTAGGACTGCTATTAGTATAGGGTCCCACGTTGCGATGTCCAAGCTGAGTACCTTTAAAGATGCAAGAGACTCCATTGTGACTATGTATAACTCCTTTAGGGATTTTACATTGTCAGTAACTGCCTGTTGCATCAAAAATCGGTTTAATACTTACTTTAATTACTTTAATACGGTCGAATCAACTGGTCTAGCAACCAATGCTGTGGCTCCATTGGATTCAACTGCATTGGTTACTAAGAAGACCCTTATAGGTATTCCACCACGGAAACAAATCTTTGTTTCTAGGCTTGCCTCTGAGACTACATCTGATGATGTGAAGGCCTTTATACAGGCCAAATCTAAAGCCCACATTACAGTGGAAAAATTCAAATATACGTATTCTCGGGAAATATCGTCATTTAAAATAAGTGTTCCGGCAGAATATTTCAATAATATTTGTTGCAAAGAATTCTGGCCCGACCACTTAGATATTGAGGAATATACGGCAAAACAGAAAAATCGGCCTCCGATTTCACTTCCTTCTTCCGGTGGTAGTTCTAGCCCACATATTGTAGTATTCGATAGTTCTAAAAACTAACATCCTCCCTCTCATTGGGCTATCAGAATGTAAGAGGTCTTTGTAGTAAACTTAGTAATCTTTATCTAAATAGCCTAACCTTTCCTTTCCATGTCGTTGCGTTTTCTGAAACATGGCTAAGGCCCGACATCTTTAATTCTGAAATCCTGTCTAACAAATTCTCCATTTATAGAAAAGATCGCACCCCTCGTCGTGGTGGTGGTGTTCTGATTGCTGTTGACGCTGATTTATCATCGGAGTTTGTAATAATTGATAATTGTATAGATATTGAATTTGTTGCTGCAAAATTGTGTATTTCCAGTATTTGCTTTTATATTACTTGTTTTTATATTCCACATTCTTCGGATATTTCCTTATATTCTTTGCATGCTTCTACTATACAATCTGTCTCATCTATGGTTTCTTATCATGATTTTCTTGTAGTTGTTGGTGACTTTAATATCGCCGGAACTACCTGGACTTCAAGTCCGTTTTCTAGCGTGCTTGCTCCCACATCTCAGCACGATTTTATTTTAAGTTTATTTGGGATGTCATTGTGTCAAATCAAAGATATCCCAAATTCTTCACATAAAATGCTTGATCTTGTTTTTGTCTTGGATTCCTCATTCTATTCTGTCTCCCGTACTGAACCTATATCCACTCCTGAAGATCCTTATCACCCGACATTGGAGGTGTTGATTGACTTACCAGCCAGGGTGCCAAGCCCAGGTAGGAAACCTGCTCAGCTCCTATCCCAGACTGACTGGTCCCAGCTGTACATGTGTAGAGACATGGATTGTGCAATCAATTATTTTATTCTACCTTAAATTCATTATTTGATTCTTGTGTCCCGTTTTGTAACCCTCGTAGGTCTAACAAACCTGTGTGGCTTACACGTGATTGTTGAAGAAGTTGAAGGAATCTGGCTCTTCCTCGAATTTCTCTCGCTATTTGATTGCCCAATCTAACTTCACTGTTCTTAATTTACACTGTTATAACAACTACCTCAGGAGCTGTAGGTTACAGTTTCAGCGGGATCCTAAAAGGTTTTATAACTTCGTTAATGCGAAGCGTAGGTCATCAACACTTCCATCAACTGTATTTTTCGAAAAAAAGACAGCTGACTCAGATCAGGCTATTGCCGATCTTTTTGATGAATTTTTTCAAACGACTTGTAGTTCACAGCCTTATCAATTGGTTTCGCCTTATCCTTATAATGTAAATAGCTCCAATTGCATTTTCGGGCCTTTTATCACTGAAAGTTCGCTTCTGCGTGCTCAAGTACTGTGCTGAAGGTATTTTAAAGCCATTAATTCATCCTTTAAACTGTCCGTGGAGTTGTGCTCTTTCCCCATTATTTGGAAAGAATCATTTATAATTTCACTCCATAAAAAGGAAACAAGTCTAATGTTGAAAACTATAGAGGTATTTCTACATTGTCTGCTCTTCCTAAGCTTTTGTTTAGGTTTATTTCAAAGGCTTTGTCTCTCAGTCTGTTCAAGTTGCTTCCGGAGTACCACAATGAAGTCATCTTGTTCATAAATTTTATTTATTTATTTACTCTGTTCATAAATGACCTTCCTTCTGTTGTAAATCACTCTCGGGTGCTGACGTATGCCGATGATGTTAAACTTTGTCTGTCATCTACTGATTTCTTATCTGATCAAAGGTTACAAACTGATCATGACAGTTTTCAAGCCTGGTGTCGGGTAAATTTATTAAATCTAAATTGTGGTAAACGTAACGTAATGTCCTTTTACAGAAGAATGCTCTTTTTTAACAGTTATATTCTTAATGGTAAGCCGCTTGTTCGAATTGAGTCAGTTGATGATTTGGGTATCCTTTTATCCTTGGAATCCAAGCTTAAGTTTGACAAACATATCTTTTTTACCGTTAATCGTGCCTTTGATGTCCTGGGTTTCATTAAGCGTTGGCCTAATGAGTTTAACGATCCCTACGTTACTAAAACTCTTTATACTACGTAGTAGACTTTTACTAATAAATCTTCCTTCTCTTTCTGATCGTAGAACCATGCTTGGTGTAATTTTCTTACACAAACTAATTAACGAAGAAATTGATTCTACTGAATTAATCAGCCAAATTAGTTTTGCAGTTCCGATCAGAAATTCTAAAACTTTCTTCCTCTTAGTCTGCAAGCTTGTAATACTAACTATGCTATCCATAACCCTTTTTGTATCATATGTTCTAATTATAATAATCTTTATCACTTAATATGTAATGCTACTCCTATTTCTTTGCTCAGTACTTCACTTTTTTTATCTGCCTAATCTATAGTTACTTTTTGTCTATTGTATAATTTATGTAGAACTTTTATTTAGATTATACCTTTTTATCTGTGCGGCGTGCCCGTCGGTAGGTTGGGCGGGAGGTGGGTTGCATTTTGCCTGGGTCCGCGCGTTAACAAGCCCGTGCTTGGTGTCGTTTGGGCCACTTGAATGCCTGTTTTGTACATTAACGTCCGAAATACATAAAATAAAAAAAAAGTCGTTCACGCTGATTTTTATATAGCACATTTTACGGATCGTGGGTAGGTCGGTGTCGTGAACCATGCACACAACATGTCGTAAAATTGTGACCTTTTGAGCACGTCTCCATCAAATTTTGGAATCGTTATCCTGGGCAGATTTACATCATTACTGCTTGGTGTTTTGGTTTTGTATGATAAAGCGCCTTGTACAGCTACTCGTAAATTCGAAAGTGAACCTTCTAGATCTGGGACCAAAGAGGTCGATTGAAGTGTACCCACTTGGGTGAGTTTGTTGCAATGCGCGACTTAAAGACGCTATCATTGCTCGTTGTCGACGGCACAATGCATTCAACTTGGAATCCATAACTGTTTGTTAAAGCTGCCCATCGTCCGTCCCGTGTTACCTTGCTTCCAGATTGTTCTGAATTTTTGGCTTCTTCTTTGGTGGATCTTATGTCTTCATAAAAGGCGAAGTATTTATGGTCATCAGATAGCTCGCCGCTCAATCTTATGGTGTCGTCATTCTTTTTGATTTCGTTCCATTTTTCGAGTGAGCGTGGGCCTTTATCTCGTTTTAACCGGCCTGGTACTTTCATGATATCTCTTGGCTGATTTCCTCCTGAGCTATTAACAGCTCCTCCACATTTGCATTTCCTGATGCCATTTTTTGAGTTGAGTCTCGCCTTAGTCACGTGGTGGACGTCGAGAATCTGGATTGGTTAAACGTCTAGGTGACTACAGCACACTTTGAAGTTGATTATAGATTTTCAACTGAAGCCAGGTTAGGGTAGTCTGCAAATGAAGAGTTGGAGATTGATGCCACGACGGTCGATCGGAGAATGCTGAGATGTCGCCAAGTTGACAACTTCAGAGTGAGGGCAATACTAAATTTGTTGTTGTGTATTGGCTCGACTTGAGTGATGACTGCAAACGGCACCAACTGTGGTGAATGCCGTTGTTGTTATCCGGAGGTGTCACCTGGTTGACGACTTCAGAAGTGGATAAAATACCAACTGTATTGTGTCAGCGGGCTCTGTGTCTTTCCGATGCTGAGGTGTCGCCTAGTTGACACTTTGGTTCAGGACCGGATCTGGACACGATGAGGAATCCTTTGTCGCCTTGTTGACAACTTCAGATATTCCAGAGTCGGGGTCATCAAAATGTTTATCAAAAGATTAAAAATGTATCTAAAGATATTTCGAGTTTGAATTTCAGCACATAAACTGAATTCGGTTTTGTTGCCGTAACTAGCACTTGAACTAGTTAGGCAGTGGAGGATATTTCCCTAGAGTCAACAAATAGAATTACCGTGGGTGGGGTTCAGTTTGAGACACTATTTTATTTGAACAAACTAGGGCTTATATACCCTAGCCTATGTATTTTTTACAGGCTTAGAATAGGTAAATTTTACATTTGTTTAGTCTACCTATGTACTAAGGAATTACACATCGCCTCCTTGAGGAAAGGAGATAGGCAGCTGCTCTTATTTTACACACATGGTTTTGGTACATACCATGTTCATCTTTGCTTGTGTGCCTGGTATTTCCCCTACTGGTCGGCTGTTGTAATTCCTAGAAAATGCCATGATCCCTTGCATTGGGTTGTCTATAGACCAACGCAGAATGACCTTTTCAAGTGGCATCTCCTCATATGTCAGCAAGTAATAACTGTTACAATTAGGTCTGAAACTAAAATTAACCGCGTGGGTTGTACAAAGAGTTTGTTCTTTTATTTCAATTATTCTAAAATATTTACTTTTACTTAATGTGTGAGTTACGCCTTAACAGCATGTTTCCAGATGGAATGTTGAGTTGTTATTAGGTTGCTGTGAGTCATATGGCCGTGACACCTGAGGCACATGCGCTAAATGTGGGAAAAATTGCTGCCCAGATGCGTATTGCATTGGCCGCGGTAGATTTCTTCTCATTGGAAGTGGAGGTGCTAGATGGGCAGTAGTTCTGCTTGAAGTTGTTTGACTACCATTGGCATAATTAGTCCTGAAATTTTGTTCTTCTAATTTTTCGCATAACTGAAGTGCTTCTTGCAGATCTGCTGGCCCCTTCATGCCTAGTAACCTGGGAAGGTCACCGTTTAGACCCCTAATAAACGTATCCAACGCCTTGTCTCTATAACACTTTTTAAATAGGTCCATTGATTCCCGACTCATTTTCATGCATGTAATTTTATTCAAAATAAGTGAAAGATGAGAGTACATTTTCTGATAAAACTCGGGTACCGTTTGATTCCCTTGTATCAGACACGTCATTTGATACTCTAGGGGTGCCGGTATCCCGTTTGTCGGCGTAATGTGTGGTCAAACATTTTTAAATTGCTATCCAGTTTAGTGGTGTGTTGTACGATTCGAGAACCTGATCTGCGTTTCCAACGATTATATTCCTAATTACACTCAGCATTCCATAGTACTTTGGTGTCCCAATTAAACTGTCATAAACCTTTAATACCCGCTTGACGCTTTTTTCCATGAACTAAGTGCTCCAGGCTGACCAGAGAATTCCCTTAAGCATTTAACTACGTCCGGGATTTTATCTAGGTCTACTAATAACTGAGCAGCTCGGGATGTATCTCCTAATCTGGCGTCTAGCAAGTTCTGCACTACACTCTGTATGTCGTTCTGCAGTTCTCTCATGTTCATTTGCGCTGGTGGAGCGGGTCGCAAAATATTATTCGGATCAGCCACTTAAAGATTTTTAAGTAATTGACGTATTTAAATTGTATGAAAGGAGATATGTAGGTACTGATGTTTTTCTTCAAAAATTTGAATGCATGCAAACTGAAATTCTATACTTCTGGTATGCCTTGATCAGCAAATTTTACTTTCAAAGGTATTTACTTTATTAGTTTTTTTTGTAGTGTTGTAATTTTATTTATTTATTTATTTATTTATTTATTATTAAACCAATGTACAGAGACTTTCTGGTTATTCTAGAACTAGCTTAACATACTTAAAGTTAAAATTATAATAATAATATCTAAAAAACAATTTTGAATATTATAAAAAGAACTTCTTGAGAAGTTCCTTAATGAAAAATGTATTTGGACTGAAGTCGAACCTAATGTTAGTTGGCAAATCATTATAAGATTTCATGGCTCGTGTTAATGGCTCATTAAGAGCATAGACAGTCCTATGAAAACCCACATTAAATGGTAAAAAGTTTCGCAAGTTTCTACCCGACACACAAAAATTGAGCTTCGCAAGAAGGGCTGAGCAATCTACATTATCAGTAATAATATTATTAATAAATAGTAGACCAGCAATCCTTCGCCTATCCTCTAGCGTAGTCAGGTGCACTAACCGAGTTCGACTTCTGTATGAGGGGAAAGGTAATGAAAAATGTAGGGGACTTAATGCAAATTTGAGAAAACGCTTTTGTACCCTCTCAATTCTCTTACAGTGAACCACTGCAGAAGGGTTCCAAATAATAGATGCATATTCTAAAATTTACCTGATAAAAGCAGAATATAAGATCAGTCTAGTATATGGGTCGTTAAATTGAGAGGAGTTACGCCTCACAAAACCTGCCATCGCATATGCTCTTGGCAACACATAATTTATATGTTCAACGAATAGAAATTTTGAGTCGAATAGTACTCCTAAATCTAAAACTTCAAAGTTGCGTGTTAGCACATATCCCGTTAGCAAATAGGAAGCTTTAAATGAGAGTAGGCATTTACTATAAGTTACATAACAACATTTGGACAAGTTTAGAGCTAGCTGGTTACGAATACACCAATCTGATAAATTAGATAAGTCCTGCTGTAATTTAAAAATATCTCTGACTGAAGAAATGCGACTAAATATTTTAAGGTCATCCGCATATAAAAGATAGTCTGCAGATTTCAAGCAACTGCCAATATCATTAATAAATATAATGAAAAGCAGGGGACCTAGCGAGCTCCCTTGAGGAACACCAGAGGAAGCAAGAAAAGAAGAAGATAGAGTATTATTTATGTCAACTCGATAAGAACGACTACTCAGATATGAGTTAAACCACTTCAAGATCGACGAGTGAAACCCGAACTTCGACAATTTCATAACTAGAACATTATGACTAACTTTATCAAAGGCTTTGGAAAAATCAGTATAGATTGTGTCTACTTGGCAGCGACAGGAAAAACTTTGGATACAAAGATTGTAAAAAACCGATAGATAAGTCACAGTAGATCTGCGTGGTAAAAACCCGTGTTGCCTAGGATCAATATATGGTTTTATTAAGAAAGCGATGTGTTTAGCTATGATGCGTTCAAATAATTTAAAAACATTACTAAGTTTGGCAATTCCTCTATAATTCCTAATATCACATTTATGGCCATTCTTAAATATTGGCGTGATTGTAGCTTGCTTCCATTTATCAATAAAAATGACAGAAGCAAGAGATTTAGAAAAAATTCCTAGCAGAGGTACACTGAGTGTACTAATGCACGACTTAAGAAAAACAGCAGTTATACCATCACAATCTGACTTCATTGACGTATTTAGATTACGGGCCGCATCAAAAATATCTGACTCTGATACTCTGATAATTCCCACATTTAAAAGAGTTTCAGTGGAGCTGTTGGTAATTTCATCATCACACTCAATCCGATGCTCAAAGTTCGATTTGAAAAACCTAGCAAAGAGGTTAGCAGTACCTAAATCAGAGTTAGATAAAAATGAATCATAAGTCATAGAATAAGGTAAGGATGACGAAGATTTCTTGGATTTGATAAAAGTCCAGAACATTTTGGGGCAACTCTTGATCCCATGCTCGATGCTCAATATGTATTGGTTATAAAGAAATTTATTTAAATAATCAAATTCCCGCTTATGTTGACGATATCTATCCCAATCAGAGGGTCTATGGTGCCGAACGTATCTCTTATAAAATTTATTTCGCAAGTTTTTCAATTTTTTCAGCCCTTTTGTGTACCAAGGCAATTTGTGAGAGTAATGCCTTTTAATAGGGACATTATTAATTAGAATACGGTAAATTACTGAGACAAAAATATCATAACAGGTCTCCAAACTGACATGCGATAAGACTTGATTCCAATTAATAGCAGAGATACAATTTTTGATTACCTCAAAGTTACAATGAGAAAAATCAAAATCACAAATATTACTATAAGTAGGCCGTAAAGTAGGTAAAAACGAGTAAAATTTAATTGTAAGTAAAAGGGGAAGATGGTGCATGTCACAATTAGAAAGTGAATTTAAGCAATGAATTATGCTGTAATTAATATCTATACTTAGAAAAACAAGGTCTAGAATTAATTTGGGTTAATCCCATACTACAAAATTCATCAACCACCAACATTTCATGAGGTTGATGTACATTAGAAGCTAAATAAGTAGAGTTATTAGGAAACGGAGACCATATAATTTTGCCAAGGTTGAAATCTCGCATACCACAGAGAAATTGGTGGGCTTCCAGTCCTTGGTGAAGATTAATAACGTTGTCCACATGCTCCTTATACAGACCAAAAGCGCTGTTTGGAGGTATGTATGAGACGCAGATGCAAATAGTGTCAATGTCACCCGTCACAAAGACAGCCAACTGATCAAGTGTTGAATTATTATTGGCAAGGCGTGCGAGCCAACTTCGCAAATTTCGCCGCACAGCCACAATAACACCTCCACCTCTCGAGCGCTGAAGTTTAACAGCGTCTCTGTCTTTACGAAAGACATGAAAGGTGTTGATGTCAAAAAACTCAGCATCATAGAAATTAGAGTTGAGCCACGTCTCAACTAGGACTATGACATCAAAATCACAAACGGAAACTGCCAATCGAACCAATTGCGACTTGGTTCGCATTCCGGATACATTTTGATAATAGATGCGAAGGCTTAATTGATCGTCCATCTGATGAGCAGCAGGTGCAGGTACACACGGGAGTGACGGAAATGTAAATGGCACCATTAAGTTATGCGAAAACCAGAGTGAGCGTTGGACGAGAGGCCAAACTGGCGTAGAGAGCGTAGTATGCACTGTAGCAGCAGCGAAGAGTTCCAGAGCACCAAACAATCCAAGCGATGACAAGTGCAACGGCGCGGAGAGCAAAGGCCTTATTTTGTTTGTTTTTATGAATTTCTTTTTACCCCCTCCTCCACAATTTAAGGAAAACCTGTATCTTCCCCATTTTTAAAGCTAGAGTCACCAAATTTGGCATACAGACTACTGTTTTCTTCGCGACTCTTTCCCAACCCACAAATAACCAAATTATATAGGATTTCGAACATATTATTTTGCAGTCGGGTGCGTCCGACTGAACCTTCTTACTTGTTTCTTTTGCTTCTATAACTAGTTAGAACATTTTTAATTCCTGATATTTTTTCTCTGAGTGTTTCTTTTTGTTTGTTTCTTCATTTAATTATTTAGGACATTTGCAATTCCTGGTTATTCTTTTACACTGTAATTAATGGGGACATTTTTAAATCCTTATTATCACTTTTTTATGATTATCTAGGAGATTTGTAATTTCTAATACTTTACAAAAATAAATTTAAATTTTTAAATCACTTAAAACTACTTACATTAGAATCCAATACATGCCGCAACTGGTTGGGAGGTGTGTTACGGTTTGCTACGCGCTACTAGGGTACCTTTCCTCAACACGCCATATACGGTGCCCGCGAAGGTATCTACAAGCTGATGATCGGTTCGAGCTCTGGACCTCCGTCGATGCCTTTCCGCAGCTACTTAAGGCGCTTATTCCTCGGCTTTTTCCGGCGTTGTCCTTGAAGCCACTTGGGGTGCTTTTGAGAGATCCTGCACTGCTTTGCGTGCTTCGTTCGTTCGTTCGCTCCCCAACAGTCTGTCGCCAACAGTCTTTTATTACCAACCACTTTGGATTTCCTTTTTTTAAGAAAAAATCCGGCAACCACTTGGGATGTCTTTGGATATCACTGCATTCGCGAAGTGTTTTTGGACAATAGCGTATTAAGCTAAACGCGACCGAAGGACGAAGGATTAACACGACGAGGCCCCAAGTTGGGCGCCAATTAATATCCTTGTGGATATTTGAGTAAAAAAGAGATAAAGTTTATTCGTTCATAGGTGAACTTCAACTAAATTCAATAACAATTGTTATTCTTAATAATACCTCAACTTGCTATCGGCGTCTTGCCGTTGGCAGCGCAGTTGCACCCGGATGCGTCGAGCTTATGCTGACGCGCTTATGCTGACACGTTTATGCTGATGTGTCGACTCCCACGGGAAGTGCAGTAGCCACGGCGTTAGCTACTATTTCGGGTTTTCGACCTCTGGATGCAATTGCGCAAGCTTATGTGCGTGTTTCGCTTTTTGGGAATATAATTTGTGTTAACTTATACAATGACCTTGGAGTATTGCCAGTATGCGCTACAATCAGCCAGGCTTCTGGCCCACACTAACTCCTTGGTTACTCGCCTAGCAAGCTAATTTAGAAGCAGACGGCTTGTTCGATTCCATCCTTCTGAAAACTGGATTTATGGAAGGACGCCTGCAGAAAGGTATTAGCTAATATCTGTACCCACTGGTAAAGGCTTGTCTTCATACCAATACTCACTTTACTGTCTACTGTTAGTTTCTGTCCTCCCCTGTGTGTCACACAGAGAGCGACCGCCAGGACAAGCGCCGTTAGTGCTGATCGCGCGCCGTTGGAGATGAGCTTACGCCGTTAGTGCGTAAAGAGTGCATTCGATGTGCAATATGCAGCACTCGTTTGCACTGACGGCGAACAATGCGCAGCGTCGGTAATTCACCGCTGTTGCTAGGCGAACGTCAGCCGATTTCGCCGTTATTTGGCATCTGGCGTCGGCGCCAAATTTAAGCCTAGCAACAACATTGCTGGTATGCACCGCAAGGCGAGAGTTTGGAGAGTTTACCGCCGCCGCGGCCCCGATGCAGCCACCACGCGGGACCGGCCGGCAGCGGCAATAAAAGGCGAGGTCTGCGTGGGAGCTGGACAGTCAAGTGAAACAAAGTCAAGTGAAACAAAGTCAGCGAAGTGAACGAGCAAGTGCGGGAAATTAAGTAATGAGTACAGTGCGAACAAAGTGTCATCGAGGGAAGATATCAGTACGAGTAATGGCGCGGCCAAATATTGGGCCGATCTACAGGAGCAGCAATCAAGGCCAGACATTTGGTCAAGCTTCGAGGGACAAGCGAAACCACTTGCCCCGTACCAGCCCTGAGAAACTTGGAAGCGAGTCTTCTGCCACGCGGCGTAGCGAGATTCTGCTCATCAGTGCAAAGGCGTCGCCCTCGGACCAAAGTGCAAACGTGAGTAGTGCCAGTGAGGTTTTGTGGAAATCCAGAGAAGAGGCCAACGGACAAACCTGGTTTAAACTGGGGTATCCTTGGTATCCTTCCTCAGGAGTACATAGGGCAAATCCGACGAGAACCAGCGGCCAAACCTAGTATAAACTGGGGCACCCTTGGTAAATCTCAAGGATCACGACAGGGCATTTTAGAGAGCATCAACGGCTAAACCTGGTATAAACTGGGGTATCCTTGGTGTCTCTACCTAAAATACAGGCAAGACATCCCGAAAGACACCGACGGCTAAACCTGGTATAAACTGGGGTAACCTCGGCGAGTCCTAGGGACTAGATAACACAGTGAAGCCACGCTAAAAGAGTCCGGGGACAAACCTAGGCCAAACTAGGAGTCCTTGAGATTCGGCGGAACCAAACGGGCGGCGACAAACGAGTACCGGTGGACCAAATCTGGTCTAAACTGGAGTATCCCCGGTACGTACGAACAGAGTATAGAGAACAGGAGAACAGCCACGGCGGAAACCCGGTCCAAACTGGGCTGCCATGGCAAGCAGGAGACATAGGAGAATTTGTGGTTAAAGCGAACAGGTGAATCCAGGTCTAAGCCGGAGTTGTACCGCTCGCATACCTAGGGCCAGATATAGGCACATCACAATTGCACAGCGGTACCGAGGCTAACCGATAGCATTGAAACTGCTTAGTCTCAAAGCGCTTAGCGAACGGGACAAGCCGAAGAGAATATCAGGCAACTGGATCTACGGGCACTTGGGCAGAGCAATCACCAGCAGCACCACGACGACGAGGGATAATAACTAAGCAAATATATTCTATTGTAAACTGAAAGTAACCGGGTGAACCGGCATAATATACATTTAAAATATTTAAAACAATTGACTTTCTTTTATCGCAAGTGCTGCAGATTATAAATTTGTTGGCACGAACTCCTGGTCGACCGAGCTAGACCCGGTGAAGCCAATAGGCTCGTTACTACTGGCGCCCAACGTGTAGGGTCTTGCGATAAGAGAGATTCAGTTAAGTTTTAAATATTTTTTAACACGCATACATAAAAATGGTACGAGGATGGGTTTATAACCTCAAGAAGGAGGAAATTCATCGGTATGCCGACGAATTCGGGATAACCGTGACAGGCACGGTAGACACGATGCGCCGACAATTTGGAGAATGGGTCCTGGCAAACGAGTCGAACTTGTTGCATGCTTTAAGGCTCAACGACTTGGCACGTCTTCACACTCGCCAGTCACCCCTTAAAAGCGCAACGAACGAGGAAGAATTCGATGACCCTAGCAAATTTATCGAGCGTCTAAACATCCCGGAAACGGAGGCAGCGGCAAGGGTGTCAGATACACGCCCTGCACCGTGAGGAAGCATGAACATGCCCAGGACCGAGCCGCTGAACAGGACCACAGCACCAAACAGGACTCATACAGAAGAGTACCCAAGAGTAGCCAAACAAATGCGAGAGTGGTGCTTCCGTTTTGACGGCACGACAAGGCCAATAGAATTCCTGGAGCAGGTGGAATGGTCAGCAGAGACATACGGGTTAGACATTGACTTTGTCCCCAGAGCGATGCCAGAACTACTCAAGGGCATGGCTTTGAAGTGGTATGTCGCAAACAATGAGCACTGGACCACTTGGACGGCATTCGTTGCGAGCTTCAGCGACTATTTTCTGCCAAGGGACTACTTCCCTAGGCTACAGGAAGAGGTCAGCAGGAGGTGGCAAGGACTCGGGGAAAAGTTCAAGGTGTACATGGTGGAGATGCAAACGTTAATAAGACCACTACGCCTTACATCTCAGCAACAACTCAGGCAGATTTATGAAAACAGTCTACCCGATCTACGAGCATACGCTAGGTCAAACCAGTTCGCTACCCTGCCAGAACTGATGCAACTGGCCGACGAGTTCGAGGAACTGGAAAGAGACAGAGAGAAGCTCTACCAGCAGCAACGGCCAAACAGAACACGAATGATGGCAATCGAGGACTCTAGGACTTCAGAATACACGGAGCAGTGCAGACAATGCACCACCAACGAACAGAAACACCCTCAACCAGCACCAAGGACACAGCAGGGCATTTCGGGCGATCGTATCCAGAACCCAGTACGAGCATGCCGCCGGTGTGGTCAAGAGGGGCATTGGGCAACCGAATGCCGCAACCGCCGCCTGATATTCTGCTGGCAATGTGGTCGAATTGGGAGGAGAACAATCGACTGCTGCTCTTCGGGAAACGGCCAACGGCGTCCGCCAATGAGGGGCGAACGGATGCCGATCGAAGCCGGCCCTTGACACTAACCGGCAGTCTACAAGACGAGGGCGCACACCTGTCAGCAACTGTCCAAATCGGTGCTGGACAGTACAAGGCCACGATCGACACAGGAGCGACCAGCAGCTTTATCAGCGAAAGGCTGGCAACAGCATTGGATGGCGTTGGGCAAAGGAGTGCAATCCGCAGGCAGGTACGGCTGGCAGACGGCCGAAACAGTATGGTGACGGAACAGCTGGACACAGAACTATCAATGGGCACGAGCAAAATCACTCTGGCGCTACTTATTCTGCCAGGAGTGATTGACCACTTGGTACTAGGATGGGATTTTCTCACGCGCATGGGCATTAAACTCGAGTGTGCCGGTTTGCGCGTAGAAATTCCAGCACGGCAGAGGAATGGCGGATGGTTGGAAGAGCGACTGTCGGTGGCAGTGGCCACGACCGAGGAAGCAGGAGTAAATCAAGCAGGAGCACGAGAACAAGCACGGGCGGAGGTAAAACAAGCAAGAGCAGAGACAACGCGAGCAACAGAAGAGATACTAGCAAGCAACACGGAACCCACAACACACATGGCCGAGAAACCGGCAATACATCCAGATGTAGAGGTAAACACCTTCCTGCAGGGGGAGTTGGCCGCATTTGAGACCATGTCAGGCACATCACCCATCACCGAGCACCGGATAGTGATGAGCGATGACCGACCAATAAAACAGAGATATTTCCCAAAAAACCCGAAAATGCAGGAGGAAATTAACAACCAGGTGGATGCACTTTTAGAAAAGGGCTTCTATACAGAAGCGTCAAATAGCCCACATAGCGCTCCGATCGTCATGGTCCGTAAGAAAACGGGCAAATGGAGACTATGTGTGGACTTCCGGCAGCTGAACAGTCGTTCGATAAAAGATGCATACCCGCTGCCAAGGGTACATCACATACTAGATCAGCTGAGAGAAGCTCACTACATAACCAGCTTAGATCTTAAGGATGGGTACTGGCAAATACCAATGCAAAAAGATAGCCGGCCACTGACAGCGTTCACAGTGCCAGGAAAAGGACTGTTTTAGTGGAAAGTAATGCCATTTGGACTCCATTCGGCGCCAGCAACGTTTCAACGGGCCCTGGATCGGGTCATCGGGCCAGAAATGATGCCACACGCTTTCGCCTACCTGGACGACATCATCGTTATTGGAAAAACAAAAGAGCAACACATGGCCAATCTACGAGAGGTATTTCGGCGACTAAAGGCAGCGAACCTAAGGATCAACGTGGACAAGTGCGATTTTTTCAAACAAGAGCTGAAATACTTGGGACATCACGTAACTGAACAAGGCATCCGAACGGACCCGGAAAAAGTGGCAGCGATAGCGGAATTAAAACCACCAACAAACGTCAAAGAACTACGACAGTACCTGGGCATAGCATCATGGTATCGACGTTTCGTGCCTGATTTTGGAACCACGGTACACCCCTTAAACGAACTTCTGAAAAAAGGCGTCAAATGGTCGTTGAATGAGGAACGACAACAGGCATTCGGGTCAGTCAAAGCCAAATTGACGGAGGCTCCAGTACTGGCATGCCCAGATTTCACCAAACCGTTCAGCCTCCAGACAGACGCAAGCAATTATGGGCTGGGGGCAATACTGACGCAAACTTCAGAGGACGGAGAGCGGGTAATATCATATGCAAGCAGGACCTTAAATGGTGCGGAGAAGAACTACTCGGCCACCGAAAAAGAGTGCTTAGCGATCGTATGGGCAATACGCAAATTACGACAATACCTGGAAGGGTACCACTTCACTGTTGTAACTGATCACATGGCGCTTTCTATCAACTCGATAGAAAGTCCATCCGGACGGATAGCCAGGTGGGCCCGCGAACTCCAGCAATACGATTTCGAAGTGTCGTACCGGAAAGGAAAATTAAACGTAGTGGCCGACGCCCTCTCCCGACAACCCCTGGCTAACGTTGTCTGCAGAAGGATAACAGACAAAGAGGCACATGCCAAGTGCAAATGGATAGAACAGATGCTGGAGAAAATAGAGAAAAATCCCAGCAAATATCCAGACTACATGACGGAGTCAGACGCACTGTACCGCCATATTCCGCACAGAGCAGGACACGAGGACGTAGTGTCATGGAAACTCTGCGTACCCAGCCACCAACGAGAACGTGTGCTCCAGGAAAACCACGACACGCCATCAGCAGGACACACTGGTAGCCGGAAAACAATATCCAGAGTCACCGCACGGTATTACTGGCCTGGATTATACCGGGATGTACGAGCATACGTGCAACACTGCGAGACCTGCGCACGCTATAAGCCCAGCCAACTGCAAACAGCAGGGAAAATGCTGACGAAGATCCCGGAGGAGCCATGGACTACCGTGTTTGCAGATTTCGTTGGGCCATTACCACGATCGACGCACGGGAACACCATGCTCTTGGTGTTCATTGATAGGTTCTCGAAATGGACGGAATTAATACCACTACGAAGTGCAACACGCGACACTCCAGAGCCTTCAGGGAGAGAATCTTGGCAAGATTCGGGGCGCCTAAGGTACCAATTACGGACAACGGAACACAATTCACCAGCAGAACATTTAAATCATTCCTCGAGGACTTAGGTGTGAAACACAAGTTCACAGCGCCGTATACGCCACAAGAGAACCCGACAGAGCGAGCAAACCGCACCGTAAAAACGATAATAGCACAATTCGCAGGTACAAATCAACGCCGGTGGGACGAAGCACTGCCAGAAATAACACTGGCAGTAAACACAAGCGTCTCGGCGTCCACCGGATATAGTCCTGCATTTATCGTTCAGGGTCGCGAACCCCGACTACAACGAGCGTTGTACGACGAGATGACCATAGGCACAGGACAGCCACCACGTGAACCAGCAGAGAACGCAGAGAAACTAAAAGTAATTTTCGAGGTGGTACGCCGAAGTCTGGAAAAAGCAGCACAGGACCAGGCACGGTATTATAACTTGCGAAGAAGGCCATGGAAACCAGCAGTGGGCGACCAAGTTTGGGTTAAACAGCACCATTTGTCCAACGCCGCTGAAGGGTTCGCAGCGAAACTGGCACCAAGATTTGGAGGACCGTTCCAAATCACTGACTTTGTGTCCCCAGTCATTTGTAAGCTACGAGGAGACAAAAACAAAAAGGAGAGAACGGCACATATTGGCGATATGAAGCCATATAAGCCATCAGAAAACACCCCACAGACAAACAAGTAAATTTTTTTTATATAAAGGGGTAACCCCCTTTTAATCAATTAATCAATTAAATTAATAATTAATTAATTATTACAAGCCACAAGAGAAGAAGAAAATAATAACACAAGTCATTGAACAAAACAAACGAAAAAATCAGAAGACCCTAAGAAGAAAAAAAGGGTATACAAACAAAGCATCTCTGACAAACTGCGGCGAAAAATATGCAAAACCACCACCACTAGCAAAACCTGCACGGCCACTCACGGCGTTCCGCATGTGTAATTTTGGTTGGAGCACGGATGAGGACGACGTCCAGGTGGAATCCACCACCCAGGGATTTCCATCCCCGAAGCCGCTCACGCCCCCAAAACCCCCATCGACAAGGGCATCGGCGGAAGGCCCGACGCAGCCACGGCGACCCGTACAACGAGACCCACGCGTGCCAGAGGTAATTGTCATTGGCGGAAGAGCCGCCAGATGCCGGCAAAACAAGCGTGGTAGTGACCGAGCTGGCCGCAACACCACCGCGAGACGACGATGCGTCGAGTGCCGAGCTGCAATGGGCGAAAATGGCGGAGGCCTTGAAGAAGCTACACCAGCTGCAGCAACACCAACAACAACGCGAGCCACCTCCGCACCAGCCGCCAGCAACACCGACGCCACGACCACAACTGCAACGACAGGTATCCTCCCCAATGGGGGCATCGAGGCCATGGCCGGCCATGCAGCGCCAAACTTTGTGGGCCGGGCGACGAGCGTCGGTGGCAGCAAATAACACCGGTGGACTGGCCGCCCACCCTGGCCAACGCGATCACCGCCAGACCCGAAATCCAACACCGGACCGCCAGGATTGTCATCCACCAGGGTGCGCGCTACAAAGTGCGCACCCACAAGGGACACATGCGCGTATTTGCAGAGGCGAAGTAAGTCCACTGGCAAAAATTAAATATTTAAATAAAACACTGATACACACACATACACAAAAACAAAAAAAAAACCACTTTTAAAAAAATGAGAAAAGAAAAACGAGAAGGGCAGAGGAAAAAAAAACACAAACGGGCGAGGTAACAGCTACAAGATGCATGGGGTGCAACAAACACTGTGTATAAAAAACCTGGGGGTGAAATAAAATGAATAAATATAATAAAACACAGGTAGCAACACACACATACATACAATACCGAAACAAGATAGCGCCAACGCTGGGGAAATCGAAAGACATAATCCACGGGGCAAGGGAAAACATGGTGCCGGTGAAGAAATCCATTGGCGAATATCTCGGCAAGCCTGAAGACACGGAAAACAAAGGAAATTAGACAAAATATAAAAATTAAAACCCAAAAGAAACACACTTACCCAAAAGCGACGCCAGCATGATCATATGCAAAACAGGAACCACCTCATGTGAACGAACCGGTTAACAGCGCCAGTGTGCGCAAATCTGCGATAACAGGGCCGAGACCACTGTTAACAGCCGAAATATACTCCGGACTGCGTTAGCAACACGCATAACCACGGCTAACAGTGAAGACAAGCGCACGTTGGCGTAAACAGGCTCTGTTAAATACAAGAGGAGCACCATACCAGCACAGCGGGAGGAGCAAAACTGTGAAACGATCACACCCACACCAAGGCAATCACGCGTCTGCCGCGAACAAAGGCGCGGCAAAAGGGATCGTCAATTACAACAGGCACCAAGTCAACACAATAAATAATAAAATAATAAACAATATAAAACAATTACGTATCCAAGCGCATTGGTGGTTGTAACTTATAATAGTACTAACATTAACAAAGCAATTACATAGATGTGTCAAAAAAGCCTTTTTCTGAGGCCAAATGTTTTGCTGACCGCACAACCCCAGACTCTTCGGCAAAAAAGCCGAACTCCCACAACCCCAGTCGGGTTGCCAGCTCAGCAAAAACAAAAAAGCCGAGCTACTTACGCCTCTGCTCCGAACAAATATTTAGTCTTGGATCGACACCAGAACGATGAGCACGGCTTATGTCGCTTGCGCTCTTATTTCGTTTCTATGTGTGGGTTCAAGTACGCACATGCGCTTGCTTCTTAGTATGCGTGAGCAATGAAAAAATGCAACAGCGCATGACAATATGAAATCTGAATTCAGAAATGGAAATGGAAGCGACCAAGCGCACAACACATGCCCTGTTATCTGCCCATAGGTTGATTTTGTCGGCGTTAGAATTCATGATGCTGTGGCGGTGTGGATAGAGTGCTTGTTGGATAAGTGGATTTTTGCAAGTTCGATTCCCAGTTGATCTTTTTTTGATAATAGAAAGCAATATTTATTTTTTATTTTCTTTTGATTTTCTAATATTTTTTAAATGTTATTAATTTTTTTAGACCAGTTATTATCTAATAAATTACATTGGCTAATTATAATAAATTTATCTTCTTCGGTGGCAGCTCACAGCTATCCTTCCTCAGGAGTACATGGGGCAAATCCGACGAGAACCAGCGGCCAAACCTAGTATAAACTGGGGTACCCTTGGTAAATCTCAAGGATCACGACAGGGCATTTTAGAGAGCATCAACGGCTAAACCTGGTATAAACTGGGGTATCCTTGTCTCTACCTAAAATACAGGCAAGACATCCCGAAAGACACCGTCGGCTAAGCCTGGTATAAACTGGGGTAACCTCGGCGAGTCCTAGGGACTAGATAACACAGTGAAGCCACGCTAAAAGAGTCCGGGGACAAACCTAGGCCAAACTAGGAGTCCTTGAGATTCGGCGGAACCAAACGGGCGGTGACAAACGAGTACCGGTGGACCAAATCTGGTCTAAACTGGAGTATCCCCGGTACGTACGAACAGAGTATAGAGAACAGGAGAACAGCCACGGCGGAAACCCGGTCCAAACTGGGCTGCCATGGCAAGCAGGAGACATAGGAGAATTTGTGGTTAAAGCGAACAGGTGAATCCAGGTCTAAGCCGGAGTTGTACCGCTCGCATACCTAGGGCCAGATATAGGCACATCACAATTGCACAGCAGTACCGAGGCTAACCGATAGCATTGAAACTGCTTAGTCTCAAAGCGTTTAGCGAACGGGACAAGCCGAAGAGAATATCAGGCAACTGGATCTACGGGCACTTGGGCAGAGCAATCACCAGCAGCACCACGACGACGAGGGATAATAACTAAGCAAATATATTCTATTGTAAACTGAAAGTAACCGGGTGAACCGGCATAATATACATTTAAAATATTTAAAACAATTGACTTTCTTTTATCGCAAGTGCTGCAGATTATAAATTTGTTGGCACGAACTCCTGGTCGACCGAGCTAGACCCGGTGAAGCCAAAGGTTCGTTACACCTGCTCCGTAACATTCATTAACGCACGCTAAGACGGGATTTTGGAAAAGTCCACCCGCAAGCGTGGAAAATCGTGGAAAACTGTTGTATGAAACTTTTTTGTTTACCATCCAATCGGCTTCAAACTCATTTTCAAAGATCTACACAAAAATTCATTTGACACATATTTCACCGATTTTGGGAAATCCACCTCCATGGGCGGAAAATTGGGCTTGTATGGGCAAAAGTCTAATTTTAGTCCGAACACCTTCAAATTAATTTTCAAAGCTCTTTAAATAAAAATAAATAAAATAAAATAATTCGACACAGCTATCAGCGTTTTTGTGAAATTCAGCCCTATGGTTGGAAAATTGGCGGAAAACTCTGGCATTCGACATTTTTAATTTTCATGCGATTGACTTCAAACTCATTTTCAAACTTTTCTGTTTATCATCCAATTATTATGAAACTAATTTTCAAAGCACTTCACATAAATAATTCGACACATATGCTACCGGTTTTGAAAAATGCACGCCCACGTTCCGAAAGGGTGAAGTCAGGAATTCAGCTTCATAATAATTTCCAAATATAAATTTAAAAAACCTCGGTACTTTGCGGGCAACACAACGGGCGGAAAATAGTTGGAAAGCTTTAGTCTGGATACTTAGTATTATTCGTTGAATTGGTTTTCAAATGCCAAATTATTTTGGAAAATCTACTCCGCGTCGTTACGGGCGGGAAATGGAAGTCAAAGACAAATGAGTAGGATGACTTGTTTAGTTAGATCGGCTTCAAAGACATTTTCATAGCCCTACACAAAAAACACTAGTCACTTGGCTCAACTATATAGTTTACTACCCCCGCAGGAGGGAACACTGTGATACGTTACTTTTGTGTATTTCTTACGGTTGACGAAAGTAGTCAACTTCAACATAATGCATTTTAATCGAAATATTTCGCCATGCTGTGCTGGCGTTTTACCAGCTAGTGTATTATAAAAGAAAAGGATGCACAAATTATCTTGGACACGCTAAATAATCAACACAAAAGGATACAATTCACGATCGAAAAGGAAAATAACAACAAAATTGCATATTTAGACACAGAACTGGAGAACAACATAGGCAGGATTGTATTCAAATGGTACACAAAAATGATTGCATCGGGACGTATAATGAACTTTAAAGCAAACCAGCCGATAAGTCAAAAAGTAAATACAGCGAAACACATTATACACAAAGCATATACGATTAGTGACGAAATACACAGACCACAATATATATAAAATTAAAAAAATTATTTTTAAAAAATTGTTTCCCCGAGAAGCTTATAGACAATTTAATAACAAAAGCAACAACCCAAAATAAGCACACAGACAAGAACAAAGACACAGAAAAAATAAGCAATACATTAGTATACCCATAAATAATTTAACAAATCGGAAAACAATAACCAAAATAATTCCAGACGCACATTCCAAACACCTAATGTACGCGTACAAAGCACATACAAACACATGAAATTTGCTTACGAACACGAAAGACAAAATACAAAAAGACAAACAACAACACGTCATATATGAGATCAAGTGCAATAGAAAAGAAGGTGAAATATGCAACGGAGTATATATAGGAACAACAAAACGCGCGCTATGTACAAGAATTGCAGAACATAAGGGAGACGCATACAAAGGGAAAATTACAACAGCACTTGCGCAGCATATCTCAACAATAGGACACACAGCTGATTTCGACAACACCAAAATATTGTTCTGATTGCCGAAACGCGGAGGAGAATTATAATAAAGAATGTAATATACTTATTAAAATGAACTACAACGGCCTTATCAACTCGCTTTGGGATACACAAAAACAAAAACATTTGATGACTTGAAATTTGCGCAATAGATCAATAGTGACTCAATTATTCAAAATTTGAAATAAAATTGAAATGCGCCCGCTATACACAGACGCACACTCCAAATCATGTGTGTATAGATGGCTCTTATAGGGTCGCAGATCCTTGTATTCATATAAAAGGGACGAACGGACATACAAACAGATTGACAGGGCCCGTTCGACTTGACTATTAATACTGATCAGGAATATATATATTCTATAGGGTCGAAAATGTCTCCTTCTGCCTGTTCGTACATCTGCACAAATGTTTATACCCATTATTCGTCATTTTATGCGTACACGGTTACATATAATCGAATATAGAAATTAGTTTTTTCAATAATTTAAGTTAGGACACGAACCTGTAGAGGGTCACCCAAATTCTTTGCTTGTACGTTGCATCCTTGACGTGGGCAAATTGGCACAAAAGTTGAATATAAAATTTTAAATTCGTAATTCTGTCTTCCATTGAGTGCAATGTATCTATTGTCGTCAATACCAATTGAGTCATTTGATTTATCTGTAAAACACGAAAAATGTATATGTAATTAAGAAATAAATAAATAAAAACAAGTTAGTTACGACCAGTTAAAGGCCCTGGCAGCCCTGATTAGCTTTTAAATAAATAAATGACATCTGGTTGAATTAGTTCATCTATTGTTTCAACACATCTCCTTCAATTATACATGAATATTGCCTACTGTCTACGATGAGTCACTTTAATTTAAACTTCATGTATGTTATGCTTTTTGTTACACAAATAAAACCAGCAGATACCTTTCGGTGCAAATAAATAACTGATTTATTCAATCGATATAAGGTCGCAAAATTATGCAATAATGCCATGATATTTACACTTCTTATGCAAAAAGAATAGAATTTTACAATAACAAATAATGCACTTAAAATTTTGTGCAACAAAATATCGTGTCCAGCATTCAATCAAATTGTTTTTTTTTTAAGTTCAAGCTTCGAAAACCAACAACAATAGTACATTGAAATTGAGTAGTAACAAATAATGCACTTAAAATTTTGTGCAAAAATTTTGTTTGTTTTGCGTTTTTACTCCCTGTACCCATAAAATGGGTAAAAAGGGGGTACTAAATCTGTGCAAATGTATGTAACAGGCAGAAGGAGACATCTCCGATCCTATAAAGTATATATATTCTTGATCAGTATCAAAAGAGATTTCGATTTGGCCATGTCCGTCTGTCCGTCTGTATGAACGCGTCGATCTCAGCAACTCTAAGAGCTAGATACGCCAAATTTGAAAGCTGTAAAGCATACGCAGATCAAGTTTTTTTTTCCAATTTCAGATATCTCTCCCCGTTTCCCCGCAATTCAATAAAAACGTTTTAAAGGAACAATTTTAAAGATATAGCTTAAAGATTTGGTATGTACAATACTTTAGTCTCTCTTAATCTACTGTCCAAATTTCAAGTCGATCGGATAATAAACACGGAAGTTATTCACGAAAGAAGATTCAGTAATGCAGCGAGAGGGGTAAGAAGAAGCACAGCCACCAATTAAAATGCCTCGCTTGCGCTGTCGCTTTTGCCGGCTGTGTGCGTGCGTCTTTGTGTATGTGTGTGTGTATGTGTAAGTGGACGTAGATGTGATTGAATGTTTTTGACCTGGGTACAGGGAGTTTCGTAGTCGGGTATACTCGACTATAGCATTCTTACTTGTTATATATATATTCAACCATTTTTTTCGACAGTTCCACCTAACTTTTTAATAAGAAGGTACTGTGAAAAATTCAGGCATCTAACTTCTACCATTTGGGGTACCCAAAAGTCGCCAGTCAGTCAGGTGGAACTCTTCTTTATATATAGATATATATGCATAGTATATATTGTATACTGTATACTAGGATATATATTGAGCTGTCGAAGCGAAAGGTTGCGTGCTACATCTGGTTCCGTTGTTTATACTATGTTCCCGAAAAGAAAAATAGTATATTGAGTTTGCGAAATATCCGTCTGTCCGTATGAACGCAATTTTTTTGCCTTTATCTTTGAGCTAGAGCAACCAAACTTGGTACACATGTTGGTGTATATCCTCAATTTATGAAGTGTAGAGATTGCGTTAATCAGCTGTTGGCAAGTTTTGCGGTTAGTGTCGCAATCCTACCGGGAATAGCCCCAAAATACAACGACAGGTGGCGATCACGACATCAAGCAGTCTGACAGCGGTTGACCAAAGCGCGGTTGCATACTTTGCTGTGGCTAATTTTTTAAGGCGCAGTAGCATACCTGTAGGCTGGACTCTTTACCCTGGTAGTAAGATGACCAGTATTCCTAAGGAACCTAAACTGCAAACGACTCCGCTCGTAAGCAGTGCGTCCTTCGCGTTGCCAACACCAAAGCGGAAAAAGAGCGAGTCCGCCACAACAAACGAAATGACAAGGCAAGACTGGTGTAACGCTAGACTAAATTTTGGTAACTTACTAAAAAAAAATATTTCAAAACTTAGTAACAAAGAGTGATATGCGGGCTTTAACAACCCAACTAGAGCAGGTGGCGTCTCAAATCGATGAGGTAAAAGTCGAGAATTTAGAGCTCAAAAAAGGAATTGAAGCAACGGATGATCAGCCAATCAAAGCAAACGCATGTCATCTTCAGGGGGGTGCCGAAAAACAATGACCCGAAGCAGGCTGTGGAAGATCTGTTTAAAAGAAGCTGGGCCTGATTGCTACACAAATTACAACTGTAAGGGTTCTGGTGGATAGAGATCGGGACAGGAACATAATTGCTAAGACGGCTGCAACACAGGTAGCATTAGACTTTTTTTAAAGAACGTTGGCACCAAAATATATATAGAAGAGGATCTGCGTGATGCGAGGTAGCGATTTAAGATTTTCAAACACATCTGCGTACTCTTACCCATACACACCTATTAACAACTACCCACTCATAGAAGCCGCAGTGCAAACAAGGCATTTCAAGTGGCGGCTGCGCTGCAGCTTCCCCCACTCATCATACTGAATCTTATCTTTCTCTTGAACGTTGATATACTAAAACGGGCAGTACTTTCAAGTGGCCGAAACAAGGGCATGTTAACGCGTGAACCCAGGCAAATGAAACCCACCCAACCGAACGAGGGGCGCGCCGCATAACGTGTGGTAACGAAGATCACGGAAAAGATAAATAACTACAAACTAAATAAAAGTTCTACATAAATTAAAACAATAGACAAAAAGTAACTATAACTATAACTATATCTATACACAGATCATATATAAGTGAAGTTCTAAGAAAGGATATAGAATTAGCAGTACATATTAAATGATAAAGGTTGGTATAATTAGAACATAAAATACGAAAAGGGTTATGGATAATTAGTATTACAGGTTTGAAAAGAAAGAGGAAAACAGTTTCTAGAATTTCTGATCGGAAACTGATCTGCAAAACTAATTTTGCCAATTAACTCAGAGGAATCAATTTGCCACTAATTAGTTTGTGTACAAAAATTACACCAAGCATGGTTCTACGATCAGAAAGAGAAGGAAGATTTATTAGTAAATGTCTACTACGATAAGAAGGCAAGCGAGTATTAGGATTCCAGTTAAGACCACGGAGTGCAAAGAGAAGAAATTGTTTTTGTACCGATTCTATTCTATCCTGATGAACCTTGTACTGGGTACACCAAATACAAGACCCATATTCAAGAATAGGTCGAACAAGAGAAGTATAAAGAGTTTTAGTAATGAAGGGATCGTTAAATTCTTTAGACCAGCGCTTAATGAAACCTAGGACACCAAAGGCACGATTAGCGGTGGAAGAGATATGTTTGTCAAATTTCAGCCTGGGATCTTAAAGGATAGCCAAATCATTTACTGACTCAATTCGAACAAGCGGCTTATCATTAAGAATAAATTTATGTTAAAGGGCTTTCGCCTGAAAAAAGGACATTACGTTACACTTACCACAATTAAGATTTAATAAATTTACCCGACACCAGGCTTGAAAACTGTCATGATCAGTTTGCAACCTTTGACCAGATAAGAAATCAGTAGATTACAGACAAAGTTTAACATCATCGGCATACATCAGCACACGAAGTGATATATGACAGAAGGGAGGTCATTTATGAACAGAGCAAATAATAAGGGGCCAAAATGACTTGTGGTACTCGAAATTAACTTGAACAGACTTAGAGATTAGGCCTTTGAAATAAACCTTTCGGGTTCTAAGAGTTAAGTAGTTAGAGATCCAAAGAATTAAGTTATTTGGAAATCCAAGAAGATGAAGTTTGTGAAGTAAAAGAGAATTATTAACAGAGTCAAAGCCTTACTGAAATCAGTGTTAATAACATCTGTTTGCATTGAGATGCCAGAGCTCAAATTTTCATGAGACTTTTAATTTAAGTTATACAACCATAAATAATTCTAAAGTAACAATGACAGCCGTTCAATGTAATTTTCATACATGTACTTTGTTTGGCTGACTACACTTCACATTTCACAGTGGCAAACATGGAAAAGTCATGGAGTTTGAAGTAGGAAGCTAGACAACGGAATCCCGGGTTCGAGTCTCCCAAAGATGTTGGAATTAGATCGGCATTTTTAAAATTATTTCTTTCCTTACACATATATGTAGTTCTAACACTAATAAGGAGTAAGCATTTCATTAATACTGATGTATATTGTGTACATTTATCGTTTATATGGTATACGTGTATATATAAATGCATACACGGACGGACGACGCATCGTCGGTGAAAGAATTTTGATCTTTTATGATTGCACCTAATTTGCGTATAAGCGGCACCTAAAACGCATGAATTCTGCCAAGATTTCTCTTTTGTAAAAGATCAAATTGATATTTAAAAATATCAATTTGATATTTTTTTCATATTAGTTTTTGCCGATAAGATTTAAGATTAATATGATAAAATAAAAGATTAATATGATATGTTGGAAAATATAAAATTAATCTTTCGAACATATCAACTTAATCTTAATCAGGTCCCGGTGAAAATACGGGCTAAATGGCCTTCAAATCACGTAGAAGCTAACTTGCAGTGATTAAAGACCCAAAAATGCAATTGGAATTATTTACATGATAAGGCAAAACCATTTGATAAGGTTGTGAACTATAAGTCCTTTGGAAAAACTCGGCAAAATGATCGCCGATAGCCTGATCAGAGCAGCTGTCATTTTCCAAAAAATACGGTTGATGGAAGTGTTGATGACCTACGCTTCGCATTAACGAAGTTATAAAACCTTTTAGGATCCCGCTGAAACTGTAACCTACAGCCTCTAAGGTAGTTATTATAGTAATGTATATTATATACAGAGAAGCTAGATCGGGCAATCAAATAGCGACATAAATCCAAGAAAGAGCCAGATTCCTTAAACTTCTTATACAATCTCGACTTTCTATTTTTTAAGTTTATTAAGACCTACGTGACTTAACTAACCGGACACAAGTATCAAAAAATGAGTTTATCGTAGAGTAAAAAATTGAATTGCTCTATCCATGTCTCTACACAAGTAAAGCTGAGACCAGTCAGTTTGGGATAGAAGCTGAGCGAGTTTAGTAAAATCGGTTTTCCGATATTGACGAACTCGCTCTGCAGGCTTACTACCTGGGCTTAGCACCCTGGCTGGTAAGTCAATCAACACCTCCAAAGTTGGGTGATAGGGATCTTCTGGAATGGATATAGGGTCAGTACGGCAGACATATAAAAAGGAGGGATCCAAGACAAAAATAAGATCAAGAATTTTATGTGAAGAATTTGGGATACCATTGATTTGATACACTGACATCCCAAATAAGCTGTCAATAAAATCGTGCTGAGATGTGGAAGTTAACACGATGGAGTCAGGACTTAAAATCCAGGTAGTTCCGGCAATATTAAAGTCCCCAAAAAATGCAAGAAAGTCACCTCTATGGTGACAGATTGTATAGCAGAACCATGCAAATAATATAATTAAATACCGGAAGAAGGCGGAATATAAGAACACTTGATAAAACCCAAACACCAGGGATACTCAATTTTACAGCAACAAATTCAATATCTACAGAACTTTTTTTTCTATCTTGTGCGATATTTATTTAAAATCTGCCCTATAGTGGGCAATAATTAAATTTTGTGACAAAACATTGACATTTGATTATTTCAATTGTCATAATAGTGGGTATGGGAGACGGGGGTTAGAGTACTGCGTCCAACGGGAGATCGAGAGGATGCTTCGTTCGGAGCCGCCTTGTCGTTGTTCTGTTATCCATCAGACTCAGAGCTAGCGGGTTGGGGTGCGACAAGAGTCCAGCGGTGTAGCGTTCGCTAAGTCTTGTCAACTCGCTCTCGACCTACGTTATATGTAGCTCGCTGTGGATGGTGGCATTGTCGTGATAGATGTGGACGTTGGACACTATGCGCAGGACTTTATTCTAGAATCGCTGTATCATGCGGCGATTGCTTTTGCTGGCAGTGCCCCAAAGCTGAACACCGTATGTCCATATTGGCCTGAGTATAGCTTTGTAAACAAGTAGTTTAACCCGCAGCTTCAGCTTAGACTGCCTGCCGATAAGTCAATAGTACTTCAGGAGCCTTTCCTCAGCTTGCTTCTTCTTGCGGAGAAGGTGGGCTCGCCATGTCAACCTTCTGTCTAGCGTCATTCCCAGATATTTAGGGTAAGCTTCAATGGGGATGACGGAACCATCGTGGTGTACTGGCGGACAGTTACCCTTGCGGAGGAAGAAGGTTGTCTGGGAGAAGCCAACAATTGCCACTCATAGTATTGGTATTTGATCAATCGAGGGAATAGTGTAGTGTGCACTATTACACTACATAAACGGAAAAATACGTATGGGCGTTGCAAATCAGTTGTGATCCCTGTGATCCTTTTGCATTGAATTATGCATAAACATGTAAGAACGTTGCAGTCGGACGCACCCGACTGCAGAATACTATGTTCCCAGTCTTATATAATTTGGTGATTTGGTTAGGTGTACCAAGTTTGGTTGCTCTAGCTTAAAGATAAAGGCAAAAAAATTGCGTTCATACGGACCGACGGCCAGACGGATATTTCGCAAACCCAATATACTATTTTCCATTCGGGAACATAGTATAAAATGTTTAAAAAACTAAAAGTGCGAAAATATGTATATTTTCAAAAACAAAATTTAACAAGCAAAAATAAAAAGTGGCAGTGAAAACAAAAAAAGACATTTTATGAATAAAAACAATAAACAAATAAAGCCAATATAAATGTCACGCTAACTACTCAAAATACCAAAAAAAATATACAACAAGTAAGAATGCTATAGTCGAGTATACCCGACTACTAAACTTCCTGTACCCAGGTACAAAATTTCCGATCACATCTACGTACACTTACACATACACACACACATACACAAAAGACGCACTCACACGAGCACAGCTAAAGCGCAGCGCAAGCGAGGCATTTAAAGTGGATACAGTGGCAAGCCAATGAGAAGCCATCAACACAAAGCCTCGATGTCGAGGTTCTGAGGTTCTTGTTTAGTGTTCAGGAATCTAATTTATTTTTTAATTTAATTTTAATTTTTTAGAACAGAAGTGTATCTGCAAAAAGGAAAGTTTATAGTTATTTTTAAATAAATTAGAGTTTTGTAAAATATAAAAGAGTTTAGCAGTTAGTATATTCATTAGTATCGTTAACGATAGTAACTATCGCTAGGAATTCGGGGAAAGCACTGTGTATACGTGAATTTTCTCTCACTGCTTTCGTTACTCGTTAAGAGATTGCAACTTCCGCCGTAAGCGCCATTAAAGCTTCGCGGTGGCCGCAACCGTTCTTTTGCGAATTGCTGGCTCTACCTGAGATCGAAGCGTACTCGAAGAGATGTGGACCTCTTTCACGAGGTAAATCTTGAACAGTCCGGCATCCGCCTTAAAATTGTTTTCAATTTAGTTCGCTTGGCATTTGGAGCAGCAGCAAAAATAAAGAAATAGTTGCTTATTTTTGCGGAATTTCTCTGAATTTCTATTCACACACCCTTTTGTTCACACATAAGTGCTTAGAGCTGAAAGCAGCGAATTACAGTTCCTTGGCGGGGACCCTAATTCACGCATTGGACCAAAAATTCCAAGCAAGCAACTCCAAAAATTAAGCGCCGCGTATCTCGCAATTGGCACATTGCATCGCTGAATTCAGACCAGCAACATCAGAAAATCCAGCTGCAGCAGCAGCAGTGACAGTGAAAAAGTGCAGAGACACAGGAAGGCAGTGAAGTGGTGGAATAAAAACATTAAATTCGCTCAGCAAAAGTGCAAAAAAATGCAAAAATAAAAAAAACAAGTAAGAATGCTATAGTCGAGTATACCCGACTACGAAACTCCCTGTACCCAGGTCAAAAACTTTCAATCACATCTACGTCCACTTACACATACACACACACATACACACAGGCGGCAAAAGCGACAGCGAAAGCGAGGCATTTTAATTGGTGGCTGTGCTTCTTCTTCCCCCTCTCGCTGCATTACTGAATCTTCTTTCGTAAATAACTTCCGTGTTTATCCGATCGACTTGAAATTTGGACAGTAGATTAAGAGAGACTAAAGTATTGTACATGCCAAATCTTAAAGCTATATCTTTAAAATTGTTCCTTTAAAACGTTTTTATTGAATTGCGGGGAAACGGGAGGAGATATCTGAAATTGGAAACAAACTTGATCTGCGTATTCTATACAGGTACCTACATTTCAAATTTGGCGTCTCTAGCTCTTATAGTTGCTGAGATCGACGCGTTCATACAGACGGACAGACGGACAGACGGCCAGACGGCCAGACAGACGGACATGGCCATATCGAAATCTCTTTTGATACTGATCAAGAATATATATACTTTATAGGGTCGGAGATGTCTCCTTCTGTCTGTTACACACATTTGCACAGATGTAATACCCCCTTTTTACCCATTTTATGGGTACAGGGAGTAAAAATAAATTAGATTCCTGAACACTAAACAAGAACCTCAGAACTTCGACTTCGAGACTCTGTGCTGATGGCTTCTCATTGGCTTGCCACTGTATCCACCTCAGCCTCAGTAACAGGCTAGACACTTTTGGTTTATGGGGCTTTTAAAATGTATTTATTCCAGAAAGTCTCTGACCATATCTCAACGCCTGCGACATAAGTGTGCCCGTGCCCCTTGATAAAACGGTATTATAACATTGTGTTGTTCTGGCCCCTCAGAAATGTTAATGCGTCATATGTATCTCCCTTGGTGGGCCCGTTGAGAACTGTTAACCGAAAAGCTTCACCCAACTCGATCAGTTTCCTGCCCTTACCATCGATATTTCGCCAACAGTTGGTTCCTTCACGATAATTTGTTCCTTTCCAATACGCGTAGTGAGATCCCCAATTACCTTGACGTTGTTCATGTTCGGCTCACTTAGGGTATTGCATAGCCTTTTGTAGTCATTATGCCAGTTGTTGCAGTTCAAGGAATTGGGAATCATATTGAGTCTCTCGGTGCCTTGCCTCTTGTCAATTGTTGTAACATCTCCAAAAGTAGAGCATCTGCAGATTACTTCCGCAGATTACTTGTTGCAGATATTTCTTTATACCACACAACATACCACCGCTGATACGACCTCTGCTAGAAGCTTGCGTGGCCAAGGTCCACCAGAGGTAAAAGTCGGCAAAATAGGGTTCGTAAATGTCGATATTTTTATTCCCTGTACCCATAAAATGGGTAAAAAGGGGTATTGGATTTGTGCAAAAGTATGTAACAGGCAGAAGGAGACATCTCCGACCATATAAAGTATATATATTCTTGATCAGTATCAAAGAGATTTCGATTTGGCCATGTCCGTCTGTCTGTCCGTCTGTCCGTCCGTCTGTCCGTCTGTCCGTCCGTATGTATGAACGCAAGGATCTCAGCAACTATAAGAGCTAGAGACACCAAATTTGGAATGTAGGTTCGTGTATAGCGGGAGCAGGTTTATTTCAGATTTGAGATATCATCTCCCCTTCCCCCGCAATTCAATAGACGTTTTTTACCAACATCTTTAAAGATATAGCTTTGGAATTTGGCATGTACTTTGGTCACTCTCAATCTACTGTCCGAATTTCAAGTCGATCGGATAATAAACACGGAAGTTGTTCACGAAAGAAGATTCAGTGCCTCAGCGTGGGGGAAGAAGAAGCACAACCACCACTTAAAATGCCTCGCTTGCGCTGCGCTTGAGCTGTGCTCGTGTGAGTGCGTCTTTTGTGTATGTATGTAGATGTGTAGATTGTGGTGTACACAAGTACAGGGAGTTTAGTAGTCGGGTATACTCGACTATAGCATTCTTACTTGTTGGATATTGTTTTTGGTGTTTTGAGTAGATAGCGTGACATTTAAATTTGCTTTAAAGTTTATTGTTTTTATTCATAAAATTTTTTTTTTTGTTTTCACTGCCACTTTTTATTTTTGCTTGTTAAATTTTGTTTTTGAAAATACACATACCCCAGAAAGGAGCAAAATCTATATCTCCCACACCTGTGCAGGTAGAGTCACCAAATTTGGCGTACAGACTACTGTTTTTTTCGCGTCTCTTTCCGAACCCACAAATAACCAAATTATATAGGACTGGAAACATAGTATTCTGCAGTCGGGTGCGTGTGACTGCAACGTTCTCATTTGTTTTTTATTTAGGTTATATAATTTTAATTTATTTTTAGATTATTAAATATTATATTATTTTTATATTTATAATTTATTTTATGTTTAATTTTTATCTTCTGATAATTTTCTGTTTAAGTTTTATATTATTTAAACTTGTAGGTATGTGTATGTATACGCTGGAAGTTTGCATAAGTATGTGATGATGTAACTAACTATAGGTTCATTCACGTATGCCTTAAAAAGGGAGGGTATATGTGTACGAAATCAGCAGAGAGAGATATGTAAGCATCATCAAGTTATTCAAATTACAGCTTTTCTCAATTTGTTCATATTTATAGGTTATGTTTTTAATTGACTTTACTTTATTTATTAACAACTCATATTATCCACAAGATCTAGACAATGATATCACTGAAAAATACAGAGCAACATTTGCCTACTGTGCTGCAGCAAACACTTGGCTAAGCGGAGCTTGTGCTCGTTCTTTAAAATAAGCTAAAAGCTCTCGCGGATTGCTTTAGCTACAGTGAATACTCGTAATATTAGACTCACCAAATTGTCGACGAAGGCCTTCTCGAAAATTCAGGAGTGTTATGTTATGTTGTTTGTGTAGTGTTGTGTTGTGTAGTGTATTGAATAAGTATTTTTATGTTGTGTATTATTGTCGTGTATTTGTGTGGATATTTTTGTTTGCACGAATAATTGTTTTTTATTTTATATTGTTTTCATATCTTATGGCTGGGGTTCTTTACTGCTAATGTGCTCTGCTTATTGGAGGTGTGGTGCTCCCGCGGTATGGCTGCTAAACTTTACTTCGCGGGGACTCCATCCCCGATTAAGCTGAGTTCCTCGCACGTTCAAGAGTCCGTAGGTGGCGCAGGACTGACGCCGCGGAAGTATTCGAAGTATTCAATGTTGTCCACGAACACCGTGGTGCCTACCGGTGCATCTGCATCCGTTGCCTCTCCCGGTCGAACCTGCCGCACCAAAAGAAGACGTGGTTTGCGTCCTCCTCCACACTATTGCCGCACTTGGTGTCGATTCCAGACTCCTTCTGTAGGACCTTACTTGCAGACCGCTGTGCCAGATTGGTGCTGCGTATAGTATGGTCGACCTCACTACGCTAGTTTTTGCCTGCCTTGGACCTCGTGTGTTTAACAGTATGCGCGATAGAGCTCTGCAGGTCACCGCTGCTCGGGAGTTCACATACTCCATGTACTCGCGGAAGGTCAGTCTGGCGTCTAACATGATCCCCAGGTACCGGATACCTCGCTTTGTGGCTATTTCTAAGCCACCAATTCTGACGTGCGCTGTCTCCACCTTCTTACGGCTGATCACCAAGACTGCCTCAGTTTTGTTGTGTGCAAGTTTGAGCCCCACTGAGGTTAGCCACTGCTCAATCTGCAGAATTGCAGAGTTGGTAGCCAGTTCCACCAGCTCGAGCTCTTTGCCAACCACCACGAGGACGACATCATCTGCAAGGCCTATCGCCTGCGTCCTTTCTGGCAGCTCCAGGCGCAGTATCCCGTCGTACATTGCGTTCCATATCAAGGCTCCTAGCACTGATCCTTGTACACCGGCTGTGACCTGGCACCTATCTGCACAGACAGTAGTGTCGTACTGTAGAACCCTGTTGCTAAAATAGCCACGGATTATGCGCAGCAGGTAAGCCGGAGTACCAAAAGCAACCAGTGCATCCATGATGCATGACCATCTGGCTGAGTTGAACGCATTCTAGATGTCGAGCGTGACAATGAGGCAGAACTCCTTGCTTCCGTTTTTCCACCTTGTTCCCGTGATCGCTTTGGCGGCCAGGTCTGTCACTTCTTTGATGGCGTTCACCGTGGATTTGGCCTTCGTAAAGCCATACTGTACTGGCGAGAGACCGCCGCCGCTGGAAATTGCGGCATCCAGTCTGTTGGCGATTAATCTCTCCAGCACCTTTCCTGCCGTGTCAAGCAGGCAGATGGGCCTGTAGGACGAGGCCTCCTCTGGCGGCTTCCCTGGCTTTGGTACTAGAACCAGCTTTTGGAGCTTCCACTGGGCTGGGAACACGCCTTCTAAAAGACATTTGGAGTACAGGTCCGCAAAGAACTCCGGTTGAAGCGATATTGCCAGCTTCAGAGCACTGTTGGGAATCGAGTCGGGACCCGGGGTCTTATCCAGTTTCAGGGAGCGGGCAGCAGCGAGGAGTTTGTAGGCCCGGCCCCAAGGGTCGTGCTCAGCTGTGTCACAGAGTTCCAGGAAGCAATTCCGCTTGCATGCACGTCGCGCCTCCGCGATGGTATTATTCCACCAGAACATGGGCACGTGGTGGCGCCTGTAGGTCCCTGGTTTGGTCATGCTGTCGTTGCAGGCAGCCAGAAGTCGCGCCATTGTGTGGTCAGCACACACTTGTGCGCTTCCGTCGGCTGAGAGCTCCCCCAGCTGGTGCGCGAAAGCCTGCGTGTTGAGCAACTCTGACCGATAAGCTCTTCCGCTGCTCGCATTCCTTTCTAGTAACGCAACTCTGTCTCCAACTTCATAGCGAATAGCCATGTGGTCGCTGGCTGTATAGCAATCGCCGACTTGCCATCTAGCCGTACTGTGCAGAGAGCTGCTTGCAAACGTGAGGTCGATGACGGAGCCTAGCCCAGCTCTGCTGAAGGTGTGCTCCGCTCCATGGTTAAGCAGATCACATCTAGAAAAGCGACCGCCTCGAGTAGGGTTCGGCCTCTAGCGTTCGTGCGCATACTGCCCCATTCCACGGCCCACGCGTTAAAATCGCCAGCGATTATAACCGGGTGCCGGCCTCTTGCGTCTGCAACCAACTCGTCTAGGACGGTGCCGTAGTCTTGCAGGGATAGGCTGGGGGCTAGGTAGCAGCTGTACACCCACAGTTCTCCGACCTTAGCACGCACGAAGCCTTGCGCAGAGTGTACGTTGAAGAGCGATGTGCGGCCCCCACACGTCCAAAGCGCTGCCATCCTACTCCTGTCTGCAGCCCATTTACTGCTATCTCCGATCCTGTAAGGCTCGCTGAGCACGGCGAGTTCTGAATGCTGCTCGCGAACTGCTTGACAGCAGGTCTTGCGCTGCCACGCAGTGGTTCATGATTAGCTCAACTATCTGCATTTCTTGTTTTGTCGCCTTCCACTGATCCGTCATCGCCAACTACTGCCTGCCTGGTGATCTAGGCCTTGGGTTTTACCGTTTTGGCTGCATAGGAAACACTTAGCCTTGTTTTTACAAGCTGCTGCCTTGAGTCCCGCTTCGCCACATTGTATGCAGCAGTTGCTCCTGTCTACAGGATTGCGACACTTGCTGGCGATGTGGCCGCTTTATGGGCATTTGTAGCATCTTGGAGTATTATCCTGCTCCTTGATGCGGCATCTTGTCCAGCCGATCTTTATTCGGCCCATTTTAAGGATATTAGCCGCCATTGTGGCTGCTACCACCACTGTAGCCGTTTGGGTCCCAGCGTGCAAAGGACGAAGACTATTGACCACCGAGGCTTCGCGTGGGAGCCCAAATTGTGCTGCAAGTGCCGACGATATGTCCTCTGGCTTGAATAGCTCGTCCGGCTCCTGCGTTAGGGCACGGATTCCTGCTTTATCGCCAAGTACAGTATCTATCTCCACCCTGAGCGACTGAGTGCTGTCCAGGCAACCCACCCCCACAAAGTAATACTTGTGTGTTTTTTTTTATTTTAAAAAAAAATTTTTTTTTTTGGGTCCGTCAGATACTGTATCGAAAGATACTGTAAGCCCGTACTTGCAGCATGCACGATTCACCAACAAAGTTGGCGCCTACGTACTAAACACACCCCCCCCACACACGCTCCCACTTCCCCTTCGGTATTTCCGTTAAGTATTACTTCGCGGGGGTGGGTTGCCGGGTTTTGCACGCTCACGCGCCACTCACTATCGCATCTTATCCGATTGCCCCGGATGCATGCTGTGAGTTGGCTGTCCACTGTCCACTTAAGCACTCCGATTTCCTTCTACTAATAGCGCTTTGCTATTTTTATTTTAAGTCGCCTCGTACGACAAGCTTTCACATGCTGTTGTGGTATTCTATGCCCCGCCAACCACACAGGGACGGTTGCACATGGTTTTAGCTGTTATCCGGTACGCGCCGCTCACGTTCTCATCTTCTAAGGTCGCTCTGGATATGTATGATCCGTTGGCTTACATCTCTCCAGTTTTCTTCACTCTCCGCCATAAACCTGATTAGCTCCTCTGGGGGAGGAACTGTGTCTGAGGCTGTTCTATTCCTCGGGCATTGGTAGAGGACGTGCTCCGCGTCCTCCTTGACGTCTAGGCAATTTGGGCACAGGGGGTGGGCTCATGCTTAAACCTGTGCAGGTATTTTCTAAAGCCACCGTGGCCTGTGAGAAACTTTTGAGGTGGTAGTTGATCTCTCCATCGCTTCGCTCAATCCATTCACTAAGACAAGGGATCACTCTGTGAGCCGATCTCCCCTTAGTCGCCATGCTCCATCTCGCTTGCCATGTAGCCATTGATGCTTCTCGCTCCGTTCTCCGAATCGTTTTCGTTGTTGGGATGGTGTTTCTCACCGCCCGCCAAGCCTGTATCTTCATCATCTCCCTCGCTAGGAGGTCTACGGGTATCATACCAGCTAGAACCAGGGCTGCATCATCAGAGACCGTCCTGAACCCAGATATGACTCGCAGTGCGCTTAGTCTGTAGGGTGCTGATAACTTCCTACGAAGCTGGTTATTTGCGTCCAGTGCCGACGCCCGTATTGGTGCTGCATAGAGTAGCACAGAGGCTACCACTCTCGCCAGCAGTAAGCGTCTTCAGGCCTTGGGTCCACCCATATTGGGAAGCATCCGCGAGAGTGCTGCCTGCATTCTCGAGGCTTTTTGGCAGACGTGCTCGATGTGGGGTCGAAAACCCAGTCTGTTGTCGAGTATCACTCCCTGGTATTTAATTGCCTCCCTTGACCTGATTGTAGTATGACCCACCTGCACGCTCATAAACTCCACCGTTTTCCTGCTCGTGACCAGAACGGCAAGTTGCGAGTTGAAGACTAGCTTTTAGCATCCAGCTGATTACTACTTGTATTGCGGCACTAGCGGCCACCTCCACCTGCTTTACCTTTTTGGCCACCACTACCAGCGCTAAGTCGTCTGCAAGCCCGATCAGTCTGCAGCCCTGTGGCAGTTGGAGCCTGAGAGCTTCGTCGTACATTAGGTTCCACAGGAGAGGCCCAAGAACCGACCCCTGTGGAACACCTGCCGTAACCCTGTAGCGCCGACGGCTCTCATCTGTGTCGTATTCCAATGTCCTGTCTGACAGATAGTTGCATATTATCCTGTTCAGGTAGCATGGGATTCCGATCCGATCAATGGCACGTTGGATACTCGACCAGCTTGCCGAGTTAAAGGCGTTGCGGATGTCCAGTGTTATATTGGCACAGTACTCCTTCGTGCCCAATCTCCAGCGAGTTCCTTCGATTGCCTTAGCTGCGATGTCCACAACCACCTTGTTAGCATCCACCGTAGAGCGGGCCTTACGAAACCCGTATTGGGATTCGGAAAGTGCTTTTTTCTCCTCTACTATTGCTAGAAGTCGGTTATATACGATTCTTTCTAAGACCTTTCCGACCGTATCTAACAGGCAGATTGGCCTATACCCGGATGGTTCATCAGTTGGCTTGTCCCCTTTCGGTATGAGATAAGACGTTGGAGCTTCCACGCTGTTGGGAATACTCCTTCCTGTAAAATTATGTTATAGGTATCCAAGAACATGTCCTTCCTTAGCTCAATTGCCATTTTTAAGGCTTTATTTGTGATGCCGTCTGGTCCCTGGGCTTTTCTGTCACCTATTTGTTTGCTGGCCGTTGTCAACTCATCAGACGTCAATTGCGGGATAATATCGGTACTGGGTAGGTGAGTACCCCTATTCATCTGCGGGTGGCACGGGAATAAAGTTTCAACTATTGTGCCCGAAACTTGCGGCATATATTGGCTCCGGATTTTCTTTGTCACCACTTTGTACGCAGTACCCCAGGGGTTGACGTCAGCATCTTCGCAGAGTTGCTGGAAACATGAGGCTTTGCTGCGTTTGATGCTATGCTTTAGGGCCCGCCTTGCTATCTTAAAGATTTCGAGCCTTGAGTTGAAGACCGGACGACTGCGAGCTCTTTGTGAGCGCCTTTTTGCCAACAAACAATCCTTCCTTAGCTGGTTAATCTCCTCGTTCTACCAGTAGCATGGAGCTCCGTGTCGGCTTTGTTTTCTCCTGGGCATCACACGCAGATTTTATTTTGCCTGTTAGCTGCTGCCCCATGTATTCAGCAGGTCCCCTGCTCGGCTCAAAGTTGCACAGTGTGTCTGCAAATATCCGCTCGTCTAGACAGTTGTCCTTCCATTTTGGCCCAGTTGTTTTTGGTCGCTGCTGGTTGCGTCTATTCCCTTCGTAGATGTTGAAGCGGATTGCCTGATGGTCACTAAAGGTAAGCTGTTCGCTGACTTTCCAAGACAGTTTTCGGCAAAGCGAGTTGCTGATCATGCTGAGATCTAATATTGACCCTTTTCCTGCCCTGCGGTACGTGAGCTGTTTTCCATCATTTGCCAGGCTTACATCAAGCCGAGAAAATACTTCGAGGAGGCAGGTTCCTCTGGCATTTGTTTCCTTGCTGCTCCACTCCACTGCCCAACCGTTGCAATCTCCCGCTATCACTAGGTGGCCCTACCGCGTGCATCGCCCGTGATATCCTCCAGCATATTTTGAAATTGTCATAGTCCCCAGCTCGGGGGAGCATAACAACTATAGAAGGTGACCCCATTGATTTTGGCCCTTACGTAGCCGTCGTGACTGCTTTTTATTTCTCGCGGTAGTGTCTTGAGGTACCATATGGCTGCCTTGCCACTTGTACATGCAATCCATCCGCTACCTCCGATTGGCTTGTACGGCTCACAAATAACGACGATGTCGGTCCTGTTTTCTCTCACGGACTGCATCAACAGGCCCTGAGTGGCCTCGCTCAACCACTGTTGAAATTAAGCTGGGTGCGCTTCATTGTCGCTTTGCAAGTGCGCTCCTAAACAGGGGGCACCTACCACTGCCGATAATATGCTTTGCATCCGTGTTTTTATATTTGCAGAACATACACTCTGGATCCTTACTGCAGTCCCTTGCGAGGTTGCCTTCCAACCCGCAACGTCGGCACAGCTTAGATCTGTCAACCTGGCTTCTACAGTGTTTCGCCAAATGGCCAAACTCGGACAGTTGTAACGACCAACAGACATACATTTGGAAACGAGCTTCGATATCAAGTGATGGCTGTATTTTATTTTCTAGTTTCTCGACCATTACACCACCCGAGAATCACGTCAAACGAATCAAACGTCAGGCCGAAGATTAGAGGGAATTAGCATCGAATGTCCTTTGCATAGAAAGTACCAACTTCTCTACCAGATAAATTCTAGAGGATTTAGAAACAGTTGCCCACTTTCTTCTTAAAAGTTGTTATTGTACTTATCTGCCCACGTTGGGCGCCAAAAATGTATGTACCATACCGCACGTATTGAGCGAGTCAATCATGCATTGCACAACTGTCATGATCATATGCGCAAAGTGTTGGCTAGGGTGCGCATATGGATGGTCGAGTCAAGGAGAGCATAGCGGACGGGACCCTTCTGGTACCTTAG
Source organism: Hirtodrosophila confusa (assembly GCA_035043065.1). Lineage (NCBI taxonomy): Eukaryota > Metazoa > Arthropoda > Insecta > Diptera > Drosophilidae > Hirtodrosophila > Hirtodrosophila confusa. The sequence goes on along the minus strand of JAWNNI010000010.1, from coordinate 428,332 downwards.
CTCTTTCGGTGTGGGGTGGGTTTTGCTATGTCCTTTAACTACGCCTACATATAATTTTAATTAAAGAGTCCCTACTGAATCTTCTAAAACCAAAAGAAAACAAAGCCTACTAACGCAAAAAAATAATAATATTCCTACCAGAGAGGAAAACACAAGGGGTGAAGCTTCTTGCTTAATCGATGTCAATTGTTGATGTTAATTGGCCCTGGGCGCTCTATACCCACCCAACCATTGGATTTTCTGCGCACTATAATTTCCGAAAATCCCCTAAACATGTTTTATTTATCTACATTTACTCATATCTCCAGGTCATCAGGAAAAAACACAAGTTTTAGCAAATCATTATAAAGTTTAATTCCATTCTGTTTATAGCAAATGTCATCCTATCACAGCCTAAAATCACTCACTGAGCGTAACAGAAGTCTCCAAACTATCCTCTCTTCCTGCGCTCACTTAGCCTTCAGCTAAGCCCTGTAAACCTAGCATATTCAATTGAAGTTACACTGTCAACCTCTACAGTCAAGTTTTTCTGAAAATAAATGAATTTTTAGTGAAGTGAATAAAAAGTGATATACTCAAAGTTTCACCTGCTACCGCGATTGATTATTAACCGCTGTCCACCACCACAACACATTCAATATGTTTTCAATATATAAATTTCAATTGGCTGATCCGCCATCTTTTTTCTAATTAAGACAAAACTTCGCCATGCGGAGATTCATAAATTGAATACCGAATTTTAATTATAACGAAGAAGAAGAGAATTTACAGCTAATATCCGATAAACTAAAAACTTATTGGTTAATCATTATAAAGGGGCATTATTTCTCCACGATCCTGTTTATGTGCAATTCTATTATTATATTATGTTAATTCGTTATTCGATATTCGTAGGTTCTCTTAAAGTGTGTGTTGATTTTTAATTTTTCGTTAATTGGTTTCTCTGTTTCTTAAATTGGACTTTTATTTTGGATTTCTCATATTTATTTATTGTGCACCACTGTAAACTAAAAATTAGTATTCAAACAAATGGCATCTATAATATATAGTGGGTAAATAGCATACAAGTATAAAATATAAGCAATTATATAAATTTGGAAAATAGATAAGGTAGAATTAGCACAATTTTATAAATTTAAACAAAATATACTGTAATTTTTAACTGATACATGTTCTTATCTCAGCTGATTTTTTCGTGCACAATACCGAGGATAATTTTTAAGGCATACTAATATCGCAAATACGAATCGAATATTTATGATTACATTATTTTACGTATTTTACTTTTGTATTTTTTCATTTTATTTCAGTTTATTTGTATATATGTTTATGTTAGATTCTTTTAACTTAATTTTATTTAAGTTAACTTTATTTTTATGTTATATCAATTTAATTTATTTTTAGTTTATCAAATATTATATTATTTCGATTTTCTTTCATTTTATTTTTAGATTTCTGTCAAATAACTTTAATTTATTTTTAGATTATTAAATATTTTATTATTTTATTCATTTTATTTTTTATTTAGGTTATATAATTTTAATTTATTTTTAGATTATTAAATATGGTCGGAAAATTAGCAGAAAACTCTGGCATTCGACATTTTTAATTTTCATGCGATTGGCTTCAAACTCATTTTCAAGGTTCTACACTAACCCATAATAGACGCGGTGGCCAAAGATTTTGGAAAATCTACCCCCAAGTTCGGAAAATTCGCGGAAAAATGTTGTGTGAAACTTTTTGATTATCGTCCGATTGACTTCAAACTTATTTTCAAACTTTTTGTTTATCATCCAATTTTTTTGAAACAAATTTTCAAAGCATCTCACATTAATAATTCGACACATGTGCTACCGGTTTTGAAAAATGCACGCCCACGGTCCAAAAAGGGTGATGTCAGGAATTCAGCTTCATAATAATTTCCAAATATAAATTTAAAAAACCTCGGTACTTTGCGGGCAACACAACGGGCGGAAAATAGTTGGAAAGCTTTAGTCTGGATTTTTAGTATTATTCGTTGAATTGGTTTTCAAATGCCAAATTATTTTGGAAAATTTACTCCGCGTCACCACGGGCGGGAAATGGAAGTCAAGGACAAGTGAGAGGGATTATTTGATTAGTTAGATCGTTTTCAAAGACATTTTCATTGCGCTACACAAAAAACATTAGTCACGTTCTCAACTATGTAGTTTCCTACCCTCACGGGAAGGAAAACTGTGATACGTTATTTTTGTGTATTTATTACGGTTGACGAAAGTAGTCAAATTCAACATAATGCATTTTAATCTAAATATTTCGCCCGGCAACACTGGCGTTTTACCAGATAGTCGCTAATATTATCTTTTCCTTCTAGCGCTATTTTTGTTATTTGCTCCTATATTCCACCTTCTTCTGATATTCAAGTTTATATGCATCATATGACTTGTATAAGAGAAGTTTCCTCTCAAGTACGGGATAATGGCTTTCTTGTTGTGCTAGGTGATTTTAATTTGTCAAATATCTCATGGTCTTTCTTCAATAGCTCAAATTACCTCGTACCTTCATCTCAACATGATTTTTTAGATTGCATCTTCGATAGCTCCTTATTTCAGATCAATTCAATTCAGAATCAACTGAATAGAATTCAGTAGTATTTGTTAATGATTGCCCTAACGCTTCTGTCTCTAGGTCGCTCCCTCTATCCGTCCCTGAAGATTTATACCATCCTACTTTGGAAATCTCTTTTTTCATCTCCAAACCTCATAGTCACTCTTCATTAACTCCTCCTAAGCCTCGCCGTTGTTTTCGCAAAGGAAATTTTGTCTTGCTGAATCAACTTATCTATGCAACAGATTGGTCTATTTTAGATAGCTCGGTTGACATCAATAATGCTCTTACTTTCTTCTATGATACTCTAAATTCTCTTTTAGACGTGTGCATCCCTTATTTCACCCCGTTGCCTTCTTCTTCTAAACCTCCGTGGTTTACGCCTAGTCTCTCCAAATTAAGAAACATTAAGGCAAAATAATTAAAAATTCTTGTTCCTGTGCCGACTTGGCCAAATACTCCATTGCCAAAACTAAGTTTCTTCTGATGAACTCCCAGTGCTATGAGAACTATCTTTGTCGTTGCAAACGGCAATTTGCTCAGGACCCGAAACAATTCTATAATTTTGTTAACTCGAAGCGAAAGTCTTTACGCTTGCCTTCTTCGTTTTTCTGGGGAATGAAAATGCATGCAATGATTCTGATGCATCCGACCTTTTTGCCAATTTTTTCCAAACAACCTATTCCTTAATGTCCCATACTAACTCGTCTTATCCTTATAACATTCAATCTTCTAATTCTATATTTTTCCCTATTATTTCACGTAACTCTCTTCTCTCCGCTGTTAAATCTTTAAAATCTTCCTTTTCTCCTGGGCCCGACAACATTCCTAGTTGCGTGCTTAAGGAGTGCTGTACTCCCCTACTTCATCCATTGCTTAAGCTTTTCAATTTATCCCTCTGTTCTGAAATCTTTCCAATTGTTTGGAAAGATTCCTATATTATTCCACTCCACAAAAAAGGTGGAAAATCTAACGTTTCAAATTACAGAGGCATTGCAAAGTTATCTGCTATTCCCAAGCTTTTTGAAAAAATCCTAACTTCAACTTTGCAGCATCTCTGTAAATCAATTGTCTCACCTGCTCAACATGGGTTCGTAAAGAGTCGTTCCACCACGACCAACTTATTGGAATTTTCTTCTATTGTTAATGAGGCATTCCTCAAGAAAATGCAAACAGATGTCATTAATGCTGACTTCAGTAAAGCACTTGACTTTGTAAATCATGATCTTCTTCTCTATAAACTCAATTGTATAGGATTTCCACCATCCCTTCTGCGATGGATATCCACCTATTTAAAAGGTAGAACCCAAAATGTATTGCTTAGCCATTTCGAAGTCGGTTCACGTCACTTCTGGTGTACCGCAAGGTAGTCATCTAGGCCCATTACTTTTTACCCTTTTATAAATGACCTCCCATATACTTTATTAAATTCTCGTATTCTCATGTACGCTGATGATGTAAAACTCATTCTTTCTTTTTCTGATCCCCTCCATCGTAATTTACTTCAAACTGACTTGAACGCTTTGCAGCTCTGGTGTTCGACCAATATGCTGTATCTCAACTGTTCAAAGTGTATGTTTATGACTTTTAGCCGCACTAGACCCCACTTAGGCCCATATTATATTGACAATATTCCATTGCAGCGTATCTCTTCAGTAAAAGATCTAGGTGTTGTGTTTGATTCAAAATAACACTTTAATATGCATATCTCCACTATAGTTAATGAAACTAATGGTGTACTTGGCTTTATTAAACGTTGGTCGAAAGAATTTAATGACCCCTTTATTACTAAACTCCTCTACATCTCTTTAGTACGCCCTATCCTGGAATACTGCTCTTGCATATGGTCTCCGCAGTATAAAATCCACCAGGATCGAATCGAGTCTGATCAGAAGCAATTTCTGCTCTTTGCCTTACGTGGCTGAAATTGGGATCCCAACCTTCGTTTGCCATCGTACTCCAGTAGGCTCTTACTTCTTAATCTTCCATCTTTAGTTAATGGAAGGACAGTCCTTGGTGTTATTTTTCTTCATAAGTTGATTACCGGCCACATAGATTCCTCGTTTCTTTTAGGGCGCCTCAACTTCTCTATTCCCATTAGACCAACTAGGAACTTTATCCCTATTCTTTTACCCACATGCACAACTGATTACGCCTTACACAGTTCCCTTCGTGTCCTATGCAGGCACTATAATTGTCTCTCCCATCTGTTCTTATCAGAACATTCTCTCTCTTCTCTTAAATCTTCCCTTTTAGGTTACCTACGGGAAGTCTCTGACCACTAACAGCTGTGAGTAGGGGCATAGCTTGCCGGACTGGCAAATAAACACTCCCCCACCGGGTCACTAACTTCCCAGTCTGTTTCTATCACCTTTTTATTTATAAGTTTATTTTTTACCTTTTTAAATAAATTATACCTAGTCTTCACTCTCCTCCCCTCTTTTCACTCAACCCTTCAATGCTCCTCCACACTCTCACTCTCACTCTATTTTTATTTTCGCTTGTCTTATCTGTTATTTCCATACCTATCTCTTCCTCTAACTCTTCTCTTCTTTCATTAAGTCGTATGATTTAATTTTTACATAATATAACTAGTTTAATCTTTCTAACATTTTTAGTTAATTTAAATTTATTTTTATTACTAACTTCTCCCTATTCAGGTGTAGAGACTACTGACGTCATTGACCACACTTGGCTGTGATTCGGGGCATGGCTAGCCGGACAGGCAAATAAAATACCCCCATCGGGTCGGTGTCGTCTTTAGTATTTTATGTAATTTCTATTAGGCTTTTCTATTCTTTTAAAATTAATTATCTTAATATGTTTCATATTTTAGGCGACAGACTTGTTTGTCAGCCAAATAAATAAATAAATAAAAATAAAAAATTCCAATAATAATTAGCGTAAGCGATGTATGTATGACCACTTACATTGTAGAAATTTATACCTCTTAATTTTATGTTTTCCAATTTTTGTTCTTCTACTAATTTCTTACCATTAAGAGAGGGGAAAATCGCACCGTGAGAATGTCTTGAGTTGTTAAATCATGTGCCGCAGATAGTAGATGTTTGCCATTGCGAACAGTGCAGCCTTGTCGCAACTTCAGTACTCCTTGGCTGCGTAGTTTCATCACTTGGCTCTGGTGATTTTCACAATTCCATTTAAAACCCGGGTCGATTGCTGGTTCTCCTTTATTTCGTACTCTAGCCGTTGTATTCCGTCATCCACTTCTTTGAACAGGTTGTTCATATCTTCCGTGGTATTTGGTTAATATATTGAGTGTGGAGTCAATCAGTGATGTTTTTCATTTTGTAGATTTTTTGTAGGTCTTGCTGGTTTTCGAAAACATTCCTTATGTTCGTTTCCATCATGTTACTGTCTTCGGCATCCATTGTCCCAAGTAGTATGTGATGTAATGTCCCAACAAACTCGAATGGTACGCGCTTAATTCTTTTGTTTTTGACAGTTGTTTTTATAACAGTTCTTCATTGTCGTTGCCATTATTTGACATGCTCCTTCATCGATGTGTCACTTAGATATCCTGTCGTAACGAGCCGCCTTTGCTGTTCCTTCATTCGAATTTGCCCTTGCAAATGGTTTAACACCCACATATGTCGACAACAAGCGAATGGCCTTGTTGTCCTTCCACAGAACATTACTTATTTTGACTCCATGTGAGGAGCCTACGTACTCAGTTGAAAAAACCCATGGCTTTTTGTTTATAGTACTATTGTTTGGCAGCGTGCAATTGGGGATACGACTTACACGCCTGCTCTCATCACGCAATGAGAAGTACTGCTTAATTGCCTCGAATTTGCTTTGGTTCATGCAGGTCTGAATCGGTCCAAACGCGTTATTTCCCCAATAGCTTTTTAGATTCGGGTAGCGATATAAGGACTATATATACCCATGTAATGATGAAAATCGTCAATGTAAACTTTAAGCTTATTTGCAATATTATCGGTTAAAACTGCGCGCATGGTTTCCTCGACAATCATATTCATGATTTCTGAATTGAAGCTGTTAGCGAAGAATCTCCTCGAAAGGCTATGTTATTGAATTTTATTAATTTTGAATTTATTGAAATTTTTTTGATGCAGATTTGTCCAGGTCAACATTAGTCTATATGCCAAATTAGGTGACTACCTATGAAACTGTAGGAAATATACCCATGTGAAAAACGTGTTTTGGGAATATCTATACAAGATAAATTGGTCGAAACCAATCCATTTTCCCTAAGATATGCTGTTGGTACTGATCTTTTATTGACCATCCATGGGTTTTTACACCCTTTTTCGTGGATTCTATTGATTGTGTAAGTAAAAAGACTTACATTTTTTGTCCTTATTTACTAAGTAGTACATGTGGATGTTTAGTTTTAATTAGTCGCCTTTTTTCCCCTCCAGCAACCCGAGCAACCACATTGTGCATTGTCCCTTTTCACCAAGACCGTTTTCAAGTGGCCTGGGCAAGCGAGGGTCGGATGCGTGTGTATCTTTTTGACTTGATTTTTGGTGTACTCCTTGAGGGTTGTATGTTTAGTTTTTAAACATTTTACGGGGGGCCATATAACATAGTTTATTTAGTTGTTATTGGTGGATTTCCAAATTCGATTTTAATTTTTTTCTTGTCTGTTTTACATTTTCTTATTACATATAATATGGCTATCAGTTAAAGACCAAGGTTACACGAGCTGCAGACAATCCGCTACTCGCGCGTGCTGAGGTAGCATATCCCAGGCGTCACCGTGGGAGCAGGAAATACGCAAGGTGTCGGTGACCCGTGAGAAGTCACGCGGACATCGATCGCGGCTAAAGGGCCACGTGCGCTGAGCTGGCATTTTTGGCAAGACACCGTGGGACCAACAAGTGCAAGTGGTTGCGCAACGAGACAACAGTGCAGCAACCACAGGCAGAAGCCGGAGCAGCGACTAACAACAACAACTCAACAACAGTGACCAATGGCAGCAGCGGATACCGGCAGCGGAGCAGCGACCGCGTCAGCGGCAGAGGAAAGTGCTAGGCTATAAGTAAACATTGTTCTTTAGATTTAGTTAGTTCTAAATTGGTCTGCAATAAAGCAATTTGTATTTTTTTACATAAATCCTTTGTTCGAAATTTAACTGGCGCCCGAGCAGGGACCCGTTCTGGAAAGTCCGCAACGCGTAAAAATCAGCGACGGTTCGTGTAAAAAGTGCCACAAAAAAAGTGCTACATACGCGACCGATAAAGTGCCACAAAGATAGTGCCACAAACGCGAATACGCCGGTATAGAGTAACGCGAAAGTGCCGTCAAAAAAACGCCACATACGGGTTACAAAAAACGTGCCACAAAAATACCGTGGACTAACAGATCGGGCCAATTCAAAAATCGTCGTTAGTCCTCCCAGATCCGTTCTGAGGACACGCGCATCGAAGTGTAGAGGCGGTGCTTGAGTCACCCGCGTAGGAAGCCATTGGTCACTTCATCGTGGGATAAAAGGGAACCAACCAAATCTACCAGCGCTGGAAAACGCCGAGGGATGTTGCTATTGTAAGCTAGAATTTAAAAACTTTAGTCAAAATTAAGAAATTTAACGAATTAACAAATCTTAACTCAGAATTAAAAAAAATTTTTTTTGCCAGTTAACAAATTTAAATCTAACAAGCGAACCCAAAAGGGAAAGCATAAGCTCACAAATAAAATAAAAAAGAATTATAAATAAAGAATAATAATAATATTTTTCCCAAGCCAGTTGGCAAATCTAAATTGAAACCTCTGAATCCAAAAAAGGGATCAAAATAAAATTTGTAAACTTAAAATAAACCGTTACATTTAAGCCAAATATTACAAAATATCAAGTTCATCAGGCACTTCGGCAAACCCCATGATGGCCGGACGGTTAGTGACTCAAAGAGACGTGGAGGAAACAGTGCTGACAGTGCTAACCGCAAACATAGGTAAGTTAGTTAAGGAAGTTCTTAACCCAAACAAGGATCTATCCGAACATCAGGATCAGACAATCAAGCGGGAGCTAGCTCACAATCTAGGTGAACTGGACAAGTTACCTGACATCGTACGCATACTAAGGGACTTTTCCGGAAATAAAAGCGAATTTAATTCATGGAAGAAAAGTGTCGAAAGGGTACTCAAAATCTATGAGGATTGTGTAGGATCCCCAAAGTACTATGGGATATTGTTGGCTATTCGCAACAAAATAATAGGACAAGCAGACGCAGTTCTAGAATCATACAATACCCCACTCGATTGGAAAGCGATCTCGAAATGCCTGACGTCGCATTACGCAGACCGTCGGGACTTAAAAACTTTGGAATACCAATTATATTCGCTCACGCAGGGAAATAGCTCGATAGTAGAATTTTACCAATCCGTTTATCACCAACTGTCATTGATTCTTAATCAAATAGGTAGCCAGGAGGCTTCACAGGAAACAATACAAGCTCTCACGGCCCTCTATAGAGATAAAGCGTTGGATACGTTTGTACGAGGCTTAAACGGCAACTTATCTCAGCTCTTGGCTATCAAAGAGCCCTACGACCTAGGACATGCATTGCACCTATGTAGCTTGATAGAGAACCAAAACGTTAGAAACTACCAAAATCCCAGAAATCCTCAGGTTAGCCGACCACCACCACCCCCAAGGCAACTCCAGATGAATTATCAGACTCGTCCACAAATGTCTAAGCAGAATTTCCAACCCCATCTCTACTACCAACCCAATCCAAGTCCTCACTCAAATTTCGTTAGACCAGCTCAACCGTTTAGGCCACAGCCTCAACCTGCAGCACCACAATTCAGGCCACAATCTTTGCCACCTCCACCCCCACGTCCACAACCTAAGCAAGAACCTATGGAAGTTGACCAGTCAGTCCGTACACGTAATGTGAATTACATGAATAGACCCGGTAACAATGATTGGGCCGGAAAAAGACCACTTAGTGTAGGAAATGTGCAAAATCCCCAGAAAATACAATATCATATTCAGACCGAGCCAAATGTGGACATTCAGCGCACTACAGATGGAGAAGAACAGGCATACTACGAGGCCACAGGGCAGGAGAACTTAGAGGAGCTACAGGAAGAACTGTCTTGGCAGGGAGAAGACGATCAACAGCAGGAATACATCGATACGTCTGAATTACATTTTTTAGAGTAAACCGTTCCTCACTACCGTATTTTAAAGTCATAATGAGGAACGGGCAGGTTCTTAAATTTCTCATCGATACCGGATCAAATCAAAATTACATACAGAACTCATTAGTACAGAACCCTAAATTAAACAATCAAACTTTTACGGCCAGTTCCGTAGGAGGGAATACAGAAATCACGCACCATACACTGTTGAATATTTTCAATTTAAAGGACAGACCAATGAAGTTTTTCTTACTACCGACTTTAAGAACATTCCACGGGATCTTGGGTAATGACTCCATGAAACAAATAGGCGCAGTTATAGACGTTAAAAACGACATCCTAAAAATAGATAACGGCTATCAGATCAAAATTCACCAATGACAGCGCAGGCAGTGAACACGATAGGCGCGCAACTAAACCAACTAACAAAATCTCAGAAAAGCATTATAGAGCGACTTATGAACACCCATACTAATCTTTTCGCTGACCCCGACACCAAACTCACATATACGACCAAGGTGGTGGGAGAAATCCGAACTACGTCTGACGCTCCGGTTTACGGGAAGCATTATCCGTACCCAGCGTCATTGAGTCAAGAGGTGGAAAAGCAGGTAGAAGGAATGTTGGCAGATGGCGTCATAAGACCTTCGCGGTCATCATATAACGCACCTGTATGGGTGGTGCCAAAAAAGTCCGGTTCGTCCGAAAAGAAATATAGATTAGTGATTGATTATAGGAAGTTGAACGAAGTTACAGTCTCAGACCGCTATCCTATTCCAGAAATTGGGGAGATTATCGCCCAATTGGGGAAAAACAAATATTTTTCGGTGCTAGACTTGAAAAGCGGGTTTCACCAGATTCCTCTCAAGGAGAAAGATATAGAAAAAACAGCGTTTTCGGTGAATGGTGGTAAATACGAATTTACCAGGCTTCCTTTTGGGTTAAAAAATTCCCCATCTATCTTCCAAAGGGCACTGGATGACATACTAAGGGAACACATTGGGAAAATATGTCGCGTGTATATTGACGATATTATCGTCTATAGCAGAACCGAAGCCGAGCACGCCGAGAGTTTAAGTAAAATTTTCACAACACTCCAAGACGCTAATATGAGAATCCAAATCGACAAATGTCATTTCTTTAAAAACGAAGTGGATTTCCTGGGATTCACAATATCGGAAACGGGGGTTAAAACAAACATTGAAAAGGTAGAGGCCATTACAAAATTTCCGGAGCCTAGAACATTAAGGGAACTTCGATCATTTCTGGGTATGACCAGTTATTACAGACGGTTTATTAGGGATTACGCGAAACTAGCTAAACCTTTGACTATACTGTTGAGGGGAGAAGGCGGACGGGTGTCCAAGCACATATCGAACAAGACGCGTATAGACCTAAACGAGAAAGCACTAGACGCCTTGTTCTATCCTATCCAGACTTTGGGAAGGATTTCCAACTTACTACGGATGCGTCAGATTACGCGATCGGCGCAGTTTTGGAGCAGAATCACAAACCAATAGCTTTTATTTCTCGGACACTTTCAAAGACGGAGGAAAACTACGCGACAAACGAGAAGGAGATGTTAGCTATTGTATGGGCCTTACGTAGCCTGAGACACTATTTGTACGGGTTTTCAAGAGTTATCATATACACAGACCACCAACCTTTAACTTTCTCGAACAGTGCTAATAACCACAACGCGAAACTGAAGCGTTGGAAGGACTTTCTAGGCGAATATAACCATGAGATCAGGTATAAGCCAGGAATAGCCAACGTGGTGGCCGACGCATTGTCCAGGGCTCCTCCGAAATCGGAAATCAACACTCTTAGTTCATCAGCGACAGTTCATAGCGACGGAAGTTCTTCTCACAATCTTATATATTCCGTAGAGGCTCCAATTAATGTTTTCAAGAACCAACTATTTTTGTTGACAGATGACTCTGACTCGACTGAATTCGAAATTCCGTTCCCTACCTACCACAGACATATTGTTAAAAGAACCAACTTTACAGAAAACGAATTAATAAAAATTCTCAAGCAGCGGCTTGATCCGAAACTCCTAAACGGAATATGTACGTCAGAGCAAGTTATGGGGAAAATTCAAAACATTTTTCCAAGCCATTTTAGTTCATATAAAATAAGATTTGCTCAGAAACAGGTAGATGATGTAACGTCAGTAAGCCAGCAAGACGAGATAATAGCACTGGAACATAAGAGAGCACATAGGAACGCAAAAGAAAACAAGGCACAGATACTTTCAAATTATTTTTTCCCACAAGCACAAAAGAAAATTCAAGCTATAGTAAATGGGTGCGTAACATGCAAAGAGTCAAAGTACGACAGACATCCGCCAAAAGGCGAAATCCAAGCTTCCCCTATACCAGAATACCCAGGTCAAATAATACATGTCGATATTTATATAGTAGAACAATACAATATCTTAACTGGAATAGACAAATTCTCAAAATACGCACAGGTCAAAATTTTGAAGTCTAGGGCTTCGGAGCACATAAAAAACCCACTGCGGGAAATGCTCATAGCGTTTGGAATGCCTAAGTGGGTGGTGATGGATAATGACAGGGCCTTAAATTCAGCTTCCGTTAGGTTTCTACTTGAAGACCAGTTAGGTATTTCAGTACACACAACCGCGCCGTATTCGTCAACAAGTAATGGCCAAGTTGAGCGTTTCCACTCCACATTGTCCGACATTTGTCGTTGTTTAAAGAAAGACAACAGCAACTTACCGTATTCAGATATTTTATATAAAGCAGTACAAGAATATAATCAGACCATTCATTCGGTAGTTAAGGAAAAACCGATAGAAATTTTTTTTAGAAGCACACTCCACGAAAATTTGTTATCGTTAAAGGAAAAACGGGAGGAGATTAAGAAAAAATTACAGGAGAAACAGATAGTCGACTTGAATTACCACAATAAGAGTAGGAACGAGCCAAGGAAATATAACACAGGCGACACAATTTTTGTAAAAATTAACAAAAGATTGGGAACCAAACTCACGTCTAGGTATAAAAAAGAAATAATAGCTTAGGATAGGAACTCCACAGTAAAAACCCAATCCGGCAAAATAGTCCACAAGAATAACATAAGAACCTAAAATTTCAGATTATTCTTGCCAACATGTCTAGGGATGACCACAGTGCTCGATTATTCAAACTCGCAACTAATATCACTGGACACAGGACCAGCAGCTAGACAGGACGGGACGTTCAAGATCATCCACGTTTTTAGTTTGAGCAAATACGAAGAAATCTACAACACGTTAGATAGCTCATTAATAAAACTCACCTCATCTCATCCTTTTCACCCATTCCTCTCCCTCGAACTGTCACAAATCAAGAGGGACTTGCGTAGGCTTAAGCCCCCGCGAAAATACAAAAGAGCAATAGAAATGATTGGTACGGCATGGAAATGGTTAGCCGGAACACCAGATCGGCACGACCATGAAGTTTTACAAGACAAAATAAATGAACAGCTAGAGAATAACAACAGGCAAGTCGTTATCAATAGAATAATTAATGATAAAATAAATCAAATCAGTAATGTCACGAACACAATTTTAAAAGCTGCTCAGAGTACAAATAACATGAATAATCAAGAAGCAGCTATTCTAAAATATAAAATTCAACTAATAAAAGAAGAACTAACAAATATTTTATATGCCATAAATTGGGCAAAAGCAAATACAATAAATTCATTTATACTGTCGGCAACAGAGATAACCATAGTAGAGCAAATTTTAAAAAAAGAGAGCAAAATTTTTTTCAACATAGAGGAACTATTAGAATTCGCAGAAATAAAGCTTGCTACGAACGGCGAGGATCTGCTTTACATTATAAGCTTGCCAACTCTGAGCGAGGAATCTTGTAGAACAAAGGAGGTTAGAGCCGTTAAAAAGAGACAAACAATATATAACATAGAATATAAGCAACTACTAGAATGTAGTACAGAACTATTCGCAATTAAGGAACCTTGTAAGTCACATAATGACAAAACAATTTGCAACATAAATAATCTCCTAGACTTAAGCAATAACACTTGTATAACAGCGCTATTGAGGCTGGAGGAACCAGCATGCACTTCTGTAAACAACCAACACATTCCGGACCATGAGGAGATACTGCCAGGAACCATATTCTTGAACGACTTCAATGGAAATATAACACCCGATGGTAAAGACTTGAATCTAAAGGGGACATTTATCGTCCAATACCAGAATTCTTCAGTGAGGATTGGAAGAACAAAATACAAAGCCGACATGGCAGAGCCAGAAGCCCCTCTGTTCCAGCTAACAGCGGAACAAAGCGTGGTCGACGAAGTCCTCTCACTGCAAATGATCAAGGAATTAAACATCAATAACACGCGAAAGCTGGAAAGGCTCGGAGACAAAGCTACGTTGGAAATAAGCCTTAATTACACCCTATTCTTTATCTTGATATCCCTGGTACTTGGAGTTATCATCCGGATTGTGTCTAGAAGACACCACACGAGCGCTGCCAGCACAACACCACCAGGCGGCACTACGCAGAACTCGACCCCTGTATTATTGTACGTAGCGACCGAGGACGCTCGCACTTAAAGGGGGAAGAGTTAAAGACCATGGTTACACGAGCTGCAGACAATCCGCTACTCGCGCGTGCTGAGGTAGCATATCCCAGGCGTCACCGTGGGAGCAGGAAATACGCAAGGTGTCGGTGACCCGTGAGAAGTCACGCGGACATCGATCGCGGCTAAAGGGCCACGTGCGCTGAGCTGGCATTTTTGGCAAGACACCGTGGGACCAACAAGTGCAAGTGGTTGCGCAACGAGACAACAGTGCAGCAACCACAGGCAGAAGCCGGAGCAGCGACTAACAACAACAACTCAACAACAGTGACCAATGGCAGCAGCGGATACCGGCAGCGGAGCAGCGACCGCGACAGCGGCAGAGGAAAGCGCTAGGCTATAAGTAAACATTGTTCTTTAGATTTAGTTAGTTCTAAATTGGTCTGCAATAAAGCAATTTGTATTTTTTTACATAAAACCTTTGTTCGAAATTTAACTTATCTATATATATAAAAGAGTGCGTGCTGACTGACTGATTGGCAATCATCGCACAGCCCAAACCGTAAGAGCTAGGATACTGAAATTTTCATAGTAGATTCCATCTATGATGAAAGTGCACGCTAAGACGGGTTTTGGAAAATGCCACCCACAAGCGTGGAAATCGCGGAAAACTGTTGTATGAAACTTTTTTGTTTACCATCCAATCGGCTTCAAACTCATTTTCAAAGATCCACACAAAAAATCATTTGACACATATTTCACAGATTTTGGAAAATCCACCCCCCTGGGCGGAAAATGGGGGTCTCGAGGGTGTATATGCAAAAGTCTAATTTTAGTCCGATCACCTTCAAATTCATTTTCAAAGCTCTTTACGTAAAATAATTCGACACGTGTATCAGCGATTTTGGGAAATTCAGCCCATGGTCGGAAAATTGGTGGAAAATTCTGGCATTCGACATTTTTAATTTTCATGCGATTGGCTTCAAACTCATTTTCATTTTTCTATAGGTCAAAGATTTTGGAAATTCTGCCTCCAAAGTCGGAAAATTTGCGGAAAACTGTTGTATGCAACTTTTTTGATTATCGTCTGATTGGCTCCGAACTCATTTTCAAAGCTCTACACATTAAATAATTCGACACGTGTATCAGCGATTTTGGAAATTTGAGCCTCATGGTCGGAATAATAGCGGAAAACTCTGGCATTCGACATTTTTCATTTTCATGCGATTGGCTTCAAACTCATTTTCAAGGTTCCACACAAACTCATAATAGGCGCGGTGCCCAAAGATTTTGGAAAATCTACCCCCAAGTTCGGAAAATAGATGCGATAGTGAGTGGCGCGTGAGCGTGCAAAACCCGGCAACCCACCCCCGCGAAGTAATACTTAACGGAAATACCGAAGGGGAAGTGGGAGCGTGTGTGGGGGGGTGTGTTTAGTACGTAGGCGCCAACTTTGTTGGTGAATCGTGCATGCTGCAAGTACGGGCTTGCAGTATCTTTCGATACAGTATCTGGCGGACCCAAAAAAAATATAAAATTAATTAATTATTAACGCAGGAGAATCGCCTACTCATCCGGGATCTGGACGAGCTAGTCAAGCCAGAGGACATATCGTCGGCACTTGCAGCACAATTTGGGCTCCCACGCGAAGCCTCGGTGGTCAATAGTCTTCGTCCTTTGCACGCTGGGACCCAAACGGCTACAGTGGTGGTAGCAGCCACAATGGCGGCTAATATCCTTAAAATGGGCCGAATAAAGATCGGCTGGACAAGATGCCGCATCAAGGAGCAGGATAATACTCCAAGATGCTACAAATGCCCATAATGCGGCCACATCGCCAGCAAGTGTCGCAATCCTGTAGACAGGAGCAACTGCTGCATACAATGTGGCGAAGCGGGACTCAAGGCAGCAGCTTGTAAAAACAAGGCTAAGTGTTTCCTATGCAGCCAAAACGGTAAAACCCAAGGCCTAGATCACCAGGCAGGCAGTAGTTGGCGATGACGGATCAGCGGAAGGCGACAAAACAAGAAATGCAGATAGTTGAGCTAATCATGAACCACTGCGTGGTAGCGCAAGAGCAGAAAATGGGCTGCAGACAGGAGTAGGATGGCAGCGCTTTGGACGTGTGGGGGCCGCACATCGCTCTTCAACGTACACTCTGCGCAAGGCTTCGTGCGTGCTAAGGTCGGAGAACTGTGGGTGTACAGCTGCTACCTAGCCCCCAGCCTATCCCTGCAAGACTACGGCACCGTCCTAGACGAGTTGGTTGCAGACGCAAGAGGCCGGCACCCGGTTATAATCGCTGGCGATTTTAACGCGTGGGCCGTGGAATGGGGCAGTATGCGCACGAACGCTAGAGGCCGAACCCTACTCGAGGCGGTCGCTTTTCTAGATGTGATCTGCTTAACCATGGAGCGGAGCACACCTTCAGCAGAGCTGGGCTAGGCTCCGTCATCGACCTCACGTTTGCAAGCAGCTCTCTGCACAGTACGGCTAGATGGCAAGTCAGCGATTGCTATACAGCCAGCGACCACATGGCTATTCGCTATGAAGTTGGAGACAGAGTTGCGTTACTAGAAAGGAATGCGAGCAGCGGAAGAGCTTACCGGTCAGAGTTGCTCAACACGCAGGCTTTCGCGCACCAGCTGGGGGAGCTCTCAGCCGACGGAAGCGCACAAGTGTGTGCTGACCACACAATGGCGCGACTTCTGGCTGCCTGCAACGACAGCATGACCAAACCAGGGACCTACAGGCGCCACCACGTGCCCATGTTCTGGTGGAATAATACCATCGCGGAGGCGCGACGTGCATGCATCAGGGCCAGACGCAGGTACCAGCGATCGTGCAGGCGTCCCTCATTCCTGGAACGTCAAGCCACCTATAAGGAATGCAGGAACAGGCTTAAGGCAGCCATCAAAACCAGCAAGCGGAATTGCTTCCTGGAACTCTGTGACACAGCTGAGCACGACCCATGGGGCCGGGCCTACAAACTCCTCGCTGCTGCCCGCTCCCTGAAACTGGATAAGACCCCGGGTCCCGACTCGATTCCCAACAGTGCTCTGAAGCTGGCAATATCGCTTCAACCGGAGTTCTTTGCGGACCTGTACTCCAAATGTCTTTTAGAAGGCGTGTTCCCAGCCCAGTGGAAGCTCCAAAAGCTGGTTCTAGTACCAAAGCCAGGGAAGCCGCCAGAGGAGGCCTTGTCCTACAGGTCCATCTGCCTGCTTGACACGGCAGGAAAGGTGCTGGAGAGATTAATCGCCAACAGACTGGATGCCGCAATTTCCAGCGGCGGCGGTCTCTCGCCAGTACAGTATGGCTTTACGAAGGCCAAATCCACGGTGGACGCCATCAAAGAAGTGACAGACCTGGCCGCCAAAGCGATCACGGGAACAAGGTGGAAAAACGGAAGCAAGGAGTTCTGCCTCATTGTCACGCTCGACATCTAGAATGCGTTCAACTCAGCCAGATGGTCATGCATCATGGATGCACTGGTTGCTTTTGGTACTCCGGCTTACCTGCTGCGCATAATCCGCAGCTATTTTAGCAACAGGGTTCTACAGTACGACAATACTGTCTGTGCAGATAGGTACCAGGTCACAGCCGGCGTACAAGGATCAGTGCTAGGAGCCTTGATATGGAACGCAATGTACGACGGGATACTGCGCCTGGAGCTGCCAGAAAGGACGCAGGCGATAGGCTTTGCAGATGATGTCGTCCTCGTGGTGGTTGGCAAAGAGCTCGAGCTGGTGGAACTGGCTACCAACTCTGCAATTCTGCAGATTGAGCAGTGGCTAACCTCAGTGGGGCTCAAACTTGCACACAACAAAACTGAGGCAGTCTTGGTGATCAGCCGTAAGAAGGTGGAGACAGCGCACGTCAGAATTGGTGGCTTAGAAATAGCCACAAAGCGAGGTATCCGGTACCTGGGGATCATGTTAGACGCCAGACTGACCTTCCGCGAGTACATGGAGTATGTGAACTCCCGAGCAGCGGTGACCTGCAGAGCTCTATCGCGCATACTGTTAAACACACGAGGTCCAAGGCAGGCAAAAACTAGCGTAGTGAGGTCGACCATACATAATCTGGCACAGCGGTCTGCAAGTAAGGTCCTATAGAAGGAGTCTGGAATCGACACCAAGTGCGGCAATAGTGTGGAGGAGGACGCAAACCACGTCTTCTTTTGGTGCGGCAGGTTCGACCGGGAGAGGCAACGGATGCAGATGCACCGGTAGGCACCACGGTGTTCGTGGACAACATTGAATACTTCGAATACTTCCGCGGCGTCAGTCCTGCGCCACCTACGGACTCTTGAACGTGCGAGGAACTCAGCTTAATCGGGGATGGAGTCCCCGCGAAGTAAAGTTTAGCAGCCATACCGCGGGAGCACCACACCTCCAATAAGCAGAGCACATTAGCAGTAAAGAACCCCAGCCATAAGATATGAAAACAATTTAAAATAAAAAACAATTATTCGTGCAAACAAAAACATCCACACAAATACACGACAATAATACACAACATAAAAATACTTATTCAATACACTACACAACACAACACTACACAAACAACATAACATAACACTCCTGAATTTTCGAGAAGGCCTTCGTCGACAATTTGGTGAGTCTAATATTACGAGTATTCACTGTAGCTAAAGCAATCCGCGAGAGCTTTAAGCTTATTTTAAAGAACGAGCACAAGCTCCGCTTAGCCAAGTGTTTGCTGCAGCACAGGAGGCAATATGTTGCTCTGAATTTTTCAGTGATATCATTGTCTAGATCTTGTGGATAATATGAGTTGTTAATAAATAAAGTAAAGTAAATTAAAATCATAACCTATAAATATGAACAAATTGAGAAAAGCTGTAATTTGAATAACTTGATGATGCTTACATATCTCTCTCTGCTGATTTCGTACACATATACCCTCCCTTTTTAAGGCATACGCGAATGAACCTATAGTTAGTTACATAATCACATACTTACAAGATTAAATAAAATAAAACTTAAACAGAAAATTATCAGAAGATAAAAATTAAACATAAAATATTTTATAAATAAAAAAATAATATAATATTTAATAATCTAAAAATAAATTAAAATTATATAACCTAAATAAAAAATAAATGAGAACGTTGCAGTCACACGCACCCGACTGCAGAATACTATGTTTCCAGTCCTATATAATTTGGTTATTTGTGGGTTCGGAAAGAGACGCGAAAAAAACAGTAGTCTGTACGTTAAATTTGGTGACTCTACCTGCACAGGTGTGGGAGATATAGATTTTGCTCTTTTGTGGGGTATGTGTATTTTCAAAAACAAAATTTAACAAGCAAAAATAAAAAGTGGCAGTGAAAACAAAAAAAAATACATTTTATGAATAAAAACAATAAACTTTAAAGCAAATTTAAATGTCACGCTATCTACTCAAAACACCAAAAACAATATCCAACAAGTAAGAATGCTATAGTCGAGTATACCCGACTACTAAACTCCCTGTACTTGTGTACACCACAATCTACACATCTACATACATACACAAAAGACGCACTCACACGAGCACAGCTCAAGCGCAGCGCAAGCGAGGCACTGAAACACTGAATCTTCTTTCGTGAATAACTTCCGTGTTTATTATCCGATCGACTTGAAATTCGGACAGTAGATTGAGAGTGACCAAAGTACATGCCAAATTCCAAAGCTATATCTTTAAAGATGTTGGTAAAAAACGTTTATTGAATTGCGGGGGAAGGGGAGATGATATCTCAAATCTGATATAAACCTGCTCCCGCTATACACGAACCTACATTCCAAATTTGGTGTCTCTAGCTCTTATAGTTGCTGAGATCCTTGCGTTCATACATACGGACGGACAGACGGACAGACGGACGGACGGACAGACGGACAGACAGACGGACATGGCCAAATCGAAATCTCTTTTGATACTGATCAAGAATATATATACTTTATATGGTCGGAGATGTCTCCTTCTGCCTGTTACATACTTTTGCACAAATCCAATACCCCCTTTTTACCCATTTAATGGGTACAGGGAATAAAAATATCGACATTTACGAACCCTATTTTGCCGACTTTTACCTCTGGTGGACCTTGGCCACGCAAGCTTCTAGCAGAGGTCGTATCAGCGGTGGTATGTTGTGTGGCATAAAGAAATATCTGCAACAAGTAATCTGCGGAATTAATCTTCAGATGCTCTACTTTTGGAGATGTTACAACAATTGACAAGAGGCAAGGCACCGAGAGACTCAATGTGATTCCCAATTCCTTGAACTGCAACAACTGGCATAATGACTACAAAAGGCTATGCAATACCCTAAGTGAGCCGAACATGAACAACGTCAAGGTAATTGGGGATCTCAATACGCGTATTGGAAAGGAACAAATTATCATGAAGGAACCAACTGCTGGCGAAATATCGATGGTAAGGGCAGGAAACTAATCGAGTTGGGTGAAGCTTTTCGTTTAACAGTTCTCAACGGGCCCACCAAGGGAGATGCAGATGACGCATTAACATTTCTGAGGGGCCAGAACAACACAATGTTATAATACCGTTTTATCAAGGGGCACGGGCACACTTATGTCGCAGGCGTTGAGATATGGTCAGAGACTTTCTGGAATAAATACACTTTAAAAGCCCCATAAACCAAAAGTGTCTAGCCTGTTACTGAGGCTGAGGTGGATACAGTGGCAAGCCAATGAGAAGCCATCAGCACAGAGTCTCGAAGTCGAAGTTCTGAGGTTCTTGCTTAGTGTTCAGGAATCTAATTTATTTTTACTCCCTGTACCCATAAAATGGGTAAAAAGGGGGTATTACATCTGTGCAAATGTGTGTAACAGACAGAAGGAGACATCTCCGACCCTATAAAGTATATATATTCTTGATCAGTATCAAAAGAGATTTCGATTTGGCCATGTCCGTCTGTCTGTCCGTCTGTCCGTATGAACGCGTCGATCTCAGCAACTACAAGAGCTAGAGACACCAAATTTGAAATGTAGGTTCCTGTATACCATACGCAGATCAAGTTTATTTCATATTTCAGATATCTCCCCCGTTCCCCCGCAAACCGATTAAAACCGTTTTACAGTAACAATTTTCAAGATATAGCTTTAAGATTTGGCACGCACAATACTTTAGTCTCTCTTAATCTACTGTCAAAATTTCAAGTCGATCGGACAATAAACACGGAAGTTATTCACGAAATAAGATTCAGTGATGCAGCGAGAGGGGGAAGAAGAAGCACAGCCACCAATTAAATTGCCTCGCTTGCGCTGTCGCTATTGCCGCCAGTGTGTGTGTGCGTCTTTGTGTATGTGTGTATGTACGTGTAAGTGGACGTAGATGTGATTGGATGTCTTAGACCTGGGTACAGGGAGTTTCGTAGTCGGGTATACTCGACTATAGCATTCTTACTTGTTTAATTAAATTTTAATTTTTTAGAACAGAAGTGTATCTGCAGAAAGGAAAGCTTATAGTTATTACTCCCTGTACCCATAAAATGGGTAAAAAGGGGGTACTAAATCTGTGCAAATGTATGTAACAGGCAGAAGGAGACATCTCCGACCCTATAAGTATATATATTCTTGAATAGTATCAAAAGAGATTTTGATTTGGCCATGTCCGTCTGTCTGTCCGTCTGTCCGTCCGTATGTATGAACGCAAGGATCTCAGCAACTATAAGAGCTAGAGTCACAAAATTTGGAGTGCAGGTTCGTTTATAGCGGGAGCAGGTCAAGTTTATTTTAGATTTGAGATATCTCCCCCGTTCCCCCGCTATTCGATAAATACCGTTTAACAGTTACAATTTTCAAGATATAGCTTTAAGATTTGGCACGTCCAATACTTTGGCACGCCCCTCTTAATCTACTGCCCAAATTTCAAGACGATCGGATAATAAACACGGAAGTTATTCACGAAAGAAGATTCAGTGCTGCAGGGGAAGAAGAAGCACAGCCACCATTTAAAATGCTTCGCTTGCGCTGTGGCTCGTGTGTGTGCGCCCTTGTGTGTGTATGTGTGTGTATGTGTAAGTTTACGAAGATGCGATCAGAAATTTTTGACCTGGGTACAGGGAGTTTCGTAGTCGGGTATACTCGACTATAGCATTCTTACTTTTTACTCCCTGTACCCATAAAATGGGTAAAAAGGGGGTATTGGATTTGTGCAAAAGTATGTAACAGGCAGAAGGAGACATCTCCGACCCTATAAAGTATATATATTCTTGATCAGTATCAAAAGAGATTTCGATTTGGCCATGTCCGTCTGTCTGTCCGTCTGTCTGTCTGTCCGGATGAACGCGTCGATCTCAGCAACTATAATAGCTAGAGACACCAAATTTGGAATGTACGTTCCTGTATACCATACGCAGATCAAGTTTGTTTCATATTTCAGATATCTCCCCCCGTTCCCCCGCAAATTGATTAAAACCGTTTTACAGTAACAATTTTCAAGATATAGCTTTAAGATTTGGCATGTACAATACTTTAGTCTCTCTTAATCTACTGTCCAAATTTCAAGTCGATCGGATAATAAACACGGAAGTTATTCACGAAAGAAGATTCAGTAATGCAGCGAGAGGGGAAGAAGAAGCACAGCCACTTTTGCCGCCTGTGTGCGTGCGTCTTTGTGTATGTGTGTGTGTATGGGTAAGTGGACTTAGATGTGATTGGATGTTTTTGACCTGGGTACAGGGAGTTTCGTAGTCGGGTATACTCGACTATAGCATTCTTACTTTTTTTTAAATAAGTTAGATTTGCCAAAGTAGAGTTTAGTAAAATTTAAAAGAGTCTAGCAGTTTAGCAGTTCATTAGTATCGTTAACGATAGTAACTATCGCTAGGAATTCGGGGAAAGCACTGTGTATCCCTGAATTTTATCTCACTGCTTTCGTTACTCGTTAAGAGATTGCAACTTCCGCCGTAAGCGCCACTAAAGCTCCGCGCTGGCCGCAACCGTTCTTTTGCGAATTGCTGGCTCTACATGAGATCGAAGCGTACTCGAAGAGATCTGGACCTCTTTCACGAGGTAAATCTTGAACAGTCCAACATCCGCTTTAAAATTGTTTTCAATTTAGCTCGTTTGGCATTTGGAGCGGCAGCAAAAAGAAAGAAATATTTGCTTATTTTTGCGGAATTTCTCTGAATTTCTATTCACACACCCTTTTGTTCACACGTAAGTGTTTTAAACAAGACATGTAACGCTTGTTTTTATGCCCTGCTTAGAGCAGAAAGCAGCGAATTACAGATCCTTGGCGGGGACCCTAATTCACGCATTGGACCAAAAATTCCAAACAAGCAACTCCAAAAATTATGTGCCGCGTATCTCGCAATTGGCACATTGCAGCGCTGAATTCAGACCAGCAACATCTGAACATCCAGCTGCAGCAGCAGCAGTGACAGTGAAAAAGTGCAGAGACACATGAAGGCAGTGAAGTGGTGGAATAAAAACATTAAATTCGCTCAGCAAAAATGCAAAAAAATGCAAAAACAAAAAAACGGCTGTAATTATATAAAACAAGTAAGCAGTTTGCAGTCGGACGTACCCGAAAGCAGAACACCCGTTTTCCAGTCCGGTATAGGAGGTGGCGGGTTGCAAACATTTATTTTGTTTAATTGTGCAGGGCGTCTACAGTAGTGTGTATGAAAAATTTTGTGACTCTAGCTGTGAAACTGTAGGAGACATACCCCTGTACCCATAGCTCTGCCGATTTGCACTGAAGGGGGTGGGGGCGGGGGCATGAAATTTTGATGCATATTTTTCAAGAAGGTCAACATTAGTCCGGTATCAAATTTGGTGACTCTAGCGCAAAATAAAATTTGTTAGATTTAGGCTTCCGCAAAATTGCTGGGGAGGGCTGGAGGTAGGGAGTCGATCTCGACACTTTATAAATTGAGGGTATACACCAACATGTGTACCAAGTTTGGTTGCTCTAGCTTCAAGGGTGTTGAAAAAATTGCGTTCATACGGACGGACGAACGGACTGACGTACAGAACTACAAACCCAATATACTCTTTTTAAAAATTTGTTGTTTGACAACGTGTATAAAAATATAAAATTTCCTAGCCCTCTAAGTCTACTTTCACAAATAATGGAAGAAAATAAACCGATTATATTTTTCTTAAGAGAATTATGGCTCCTGAACTCAAAAATGTACTCAGAAAGAATGTTAAGCTTTCGTTTACCTGTAAGTTGAGAAAATGTGAATAAGTGCCTTCAGGCACTCTTGGGGCTCCGAGTGTAAATATAGTCATTTCCAAATTACGAAGTTCAATTTTTTTTCTTTTTATGATACACCGAAAAACAGTTTTTGTTGGGTGTGCAGCATATTTGCAGTTTGCATTTTGTGCAAATGCACTGCGTTTGCGAAGTTTTACAGTGCTTGCACCATCTTCTTCTACTGTCTTGACCCAACTATTCCGGAAAATGGTCAAGCCGCAAGTCCGAAATTGGATGCTTGGACTTTTCGCCTAGTTTGAGCCCTAGCTGCAAAGGTCGCTGAGAGAGTGGAGACTGAATTGGCCGCTCTGTCTGAGAGGATAGTGACTGCATTGCCAGCCCTTGCTGAGAGCATGGAGATTGGATTGTCCGTCCTTGTGAAGCTCGATTGTTGTGAGCACTGATTGGACCTGGAAAGTTCTTGTTTTGAAACGACACCAGACCTGCAGCAATCGATTGGTGAAAATCGGGTAGCTCGAGCAATTTCTTTGCTAGCGTGTACCATACCGCACGTATTGAGCGAGTCAGTTATGCATTGCACAACTGTAATGATATGTACAGGTGTGGGAGATATAGAATTTGCTCCTTTGTGGGGGAGGGGGTGGTGGAGTCCAAAAATGCAGATTTGTTCAGAAGGTTAACATTAGTCTGTGTGCCAAATTTGGTGGCTCTACCTGTAAAGGTGTGGGAGATATACACTTCATAAATTGAGGGTATACACCAACATGTGTACCAAGTTTGGTTGCTCCAGCTTCAAGATAAAGGCAAAAAAATTGCGTTCATACGGACAGATGGACAGACGGACATTTCGCAAACCCAATATACTACTTTCTCTTCGGGAACATGGTATAATGAAATGAATAAAAAATAAAATAATAAAATATTTAATAATCTAAAAAAAAATTAAAGTTATGTAACAGAAATGAAAAATAAAATGAAAGAAAATCTAAATAATATAATATTTGATAAACTAAAAATAAATTAAAATGATATAACATAAAAATAAAGTTAACTTAAATAAAATTAAGATAAAAGAATCTAACATAAACATAAAAAATCAACACACACTTTAAGAGAACCTACGAATATCGAATAACGAATTAACATAATATAATAATAGAATTGCACATAAACAGGATCGTGGAGAAATAATGCCCCTTTATAATGTTTAACCAATAAGTTTTTAGTTTATCGGATATTAGCTGTAAATTCTCTTCTTCTTCACAATGAAGAACTGTTATAATTAACTCCAAGCTAATAATGAACTCATATTTAAAAACAAAAGAATTAAGCGCGCACCATATGAGTTTGTTGGGACATTACATCACATACTACTTGGGACAATGGATGCCGAAGACAGTAACATGATGGAAACGAACATAGGGAATGTTTTCGAAAACCAGCAAGACCTACAAAAACTCTACAAAATGAAAAACATCACTGATTGACTCCACACTCAATATATTAACCAAATACCACGGAAGATATGAACAACCTGTTCAAAGAAGTGGATGACGGAATACAACGGCTACAGTACGAAATAAAGGAGAACCAGCAATCGACCCGGGTTTTAAATGGAATTGTGAAAATCACAAGAGCCAAGTGATGAAACTACGCAGCCAAGCAGTACTGAAGTTGCGACAAGGCTTCACTGTTCGCAATGGCAAACATCTACTATCTGCGGCACATGATTTAACCACTCAAGACATTCTCACGGAGCGATTTTCCCCTCTCTTTACAATAGCTGATAAGATAAAATTAGAAAATGTAAAACCAATGGTAAGAAATTAGTAGAAGAACAAAAATTAGTAAACATAAAATTAAGAGGTATAAATTTCCACAATGTAAGTGGTCATACATACCTCGCTTACGCTAATTATTATTGGAATTTTTTATTTTTATTTATTTATTTATTTGGCTGACAAACAATTTATTTCGCCTAAAATATGAAACATATTAAGATAATTAATTTTAAAAGAATAGAAAAGCCTAATAGAAATTACATAAAATACTAAAGACGACACCGACCCGATGGTGGTATTTTATTTACCTGTCCGGCTAGCCATGCCCCGAATCACAGCCAAGTGTGGTCAACAATGACGTCAGTAGTCTCTACACCTGAATAGGGAGAAGTTAGTAATAAAAATAAATTTAAATTAACTAAAAATGTTAGAAAGATTAAACTAGTTATATTATGTAAAAATTAAATCATACGACTAAATGAAAGAAGAAAAGTGTTAGAGGAAGAGATAGGTATGGAAATAACAGATAAGACAAGCGAAAATAAAAATAGAGTGAGAGTGAGAGTGTGGAGGAGCATTGAAGGGTTGAGTGAAAAGAGGGGAGGAGAGTGAAGACTAGGTATAATTTATTAAAAAAGGTAAAAAAATAAAAATAAAAACAGACTGGGAAGTTAGTGACCCGGTGGGGGAGTGTTTATTTGCCAGTCCGGCAAGCTATGCCCCTACTCACAGCTGTAAGTGGTCAGAGACTTCCCGTAGGTAACCTAAAAGGGTTGCCATTATTTGACATGCTCCTTCATCGATGTGTCGCTTAGATATCCTGTCGTAACGAGCCGCCTTTGCTGTTCCTTCATTCGAATTTGCCCTTGCAAATGGTTTAACACCCACATATGTCTACAACAAGCGAATGGGCTTGTTGTCCTTCCACAGAACATTACTTATTTTGACTCCATATGAGGAGCCTACGTACTCAGTTGAAAAACCCCATGGCTTTTTGTTTATAGTACTATCGTTTGGCAGCGTGCGGGATACGACTTACACGCACTGTGCCATGGCTATAAATACCTTTCGCTCCCAAATAGACCATCAAAGGCAGTGACGTATAGAAGTTGTCAAAGTAAACAATGTGATGCTTAAAACTTTGTACGGTTTTTGTCAAACGTACAACAATGTTGACCGAAATTCCATGATCTGGGTGACCAGGCAACCTCACGTTATCATTTGCACCGCTGTTGATTTCAAAACGGTATGCATAGCCAAAAGAATCGAACAAGCAATAGCTTGATACCCCACTTGTGTGGCTTATTGGGCATATACTCCCCTACTTCATTTTTGTGCTGCACATTTGTTCGTCGAAACAAAGGCGGGCTTGCTTTGGCGCGGAGTCAAACCGGTTGAGAATGTCAACAAATTTTCGCGTGCGGAACAATAGATAGTAGCCTGGTTCACCCTTTTTGATCCGCTTTCTCTCATCACGCAATGAGAAGTACTGCTTAATTACCTCGAATTTGCTTCGGTTCATGCAGGTCTGAATCGGTCCAAGCGCGTTATTTCCCCAATAGCTTTTTAGATTCGGGTAGCGATATAAGGACTATATATACCCATGTAATGATGAAAATCGTCAATGTAAACTTAAAGCTTATTTGCAATATTATCGGTTAAAACTGCGCGCATGGTTTCCTCGACGATCATATTCATGATTTCTGAATTGAAGCTGTTAGCGAAGAATCTCCTCGAAAGGCTATGTTATTGAATTTTATTAATTTTGAATTTATTGAAATTTTTTTGATGCAGATTTGTCCAGGTCAACATTAGTCTATATGCCAAATTAGGTGACTACCTTTGAAACTGTAGGAGATATACCCCTGTGAAAAACGTGTTTTGGGAATATCTATACAAGATAAATTGGTCGAAACCAATCTATAATGCACGTTGCAACTTTGGTTCACCTGACAGCGCAACTCTTCAGAGTTGCAGCTAATTGTTAAACCGTCGCACTGCCATTTTCCCTAAGATATGCTATGCGTAAGGTCGCGATTTTGTTGGTACTGATCTTTTATTGACCATCCATGGGTTTTTACACCCTTTTTCGTGGATTCTATTGATTGTGTAAGTAAAAAGACTTACATTTTTTGTCCTTATTTACTAAGTAGTACATGTGGATGTTTAGTTTTAATTAGTCGCCTTTTTTCCCCTCCCGCAACCCGAGCAACCACATTGTGCATTGTCCCTTTTCACCAAGACCGTTTTCAAGTGGCCTGGGCAAGCGAGGGTCGGATGCTTGTGTATTTTTATGACTTGATTTTTGGTGTACCCCTTGAGGGTTGCGAGGGTTGTATGTTTAGTTTTTAAACATTTTACGGGGGGCCATATAACATAGTTTATTTAGTTGTTATTGGTGGATTTCCAAATTCGATTTTAATTTTTTTCTTGTCTGTTTTACATTTTCTTATTAGATATAATATGGCTATCTATATATATAAAAGAGTGCGTGCTGACTGACTGATTGGCAATCATCGCACAGCCCAAACCGTAAGAGCTAGGATACTGAAATTTTCACAGTAGATTCCATCTATGATGAAAGTGCACGCTAAGACGGGTTTTTGGAAAATTCCACCCACAAGCGTGGAAAATCGCGGAAAACTGTTGTATGAAACTTTTTGTTTACCATCCAATCGGCTTCAAACTCATTTTCAAAGATCTGCACAAAAAATCATTTGACACATATTTCACAGATTTTGGAAAATCCACCCCACCTGGGCGGAAAATGGGGGTCTCAAGGTTGTATGGGCAAAAGTCTAATTTTAGTCCGATCACCTTCAAATTCATTTTCAAAGCTCTTTACGTAAAATAATTCGACACGTGTATCAGCGATTTTGGGAAATTCAGCCCCATGGTCGGAAAATTGGTGGAAAATTCTGGCATTTGACATTTTTAATTTTCATGCAATTGGCTTCAAACTCATTTTCATTGTTCTATAGGTAAACTAAATAGGCGCGGTGGTCAAAGATTTTGGAAAATCTACCCCAAGTTTGGAAAATTCGCGGAAAAATGTTGTGTGAAACATTTTTGATTATCGTCTGATTGACTTCAAACTTGTTTTCATACTTTTTTGTTTATCATCCAATTTTTTTGAAACAAATTTTCAAAGCACCTCACATTAATAATTCGACACATTCGACACGACAAAGGGTGAAGTCAGGAATTCAGCTTCATAATAATTTCCAAATATAAATTTAAAAAACCTCGGTACTTTGCGGGCAACACAACGGGCGGAAAATAGTTGGAAAGCTTTAGTCTGGATTTTTAGTATTATTCGTTGAATTGGTTTTCAAATGCCAAATTATTTTGGAAAATTTACTCCGCGTCACCACGGGCGGGAAATGGAAGTCAAGGACAAATGAGAGGGATTATTTGTTTAGTTAGATCGGCTTCAAAGACATTTTCATTGCGCTTCACAAAAAAATTGTCACTTGGCTCAACTATGTAGTTTCCTACCCTCACGGGAAGGAAAACGGTGATACGTTATTTTTGTGTATTTATTACGGTGGACGAAAGTTGTCAAATTCAACATAATGCATTTTAATCTAAATATTTCGCCGGGCAACGCTGGCGTTTTACCAGATAGTCGCTAATATTCCAATAATAATTAGCGTAAGCGATGTATGTATGACCACTTACATTGTGGAAATTTACACCTCTTAATTTTATGTTTTCTAATTTTTGTTCTTCTACTAATTTCTTACCATTGGTTTTACATTTTCTAATTTTATCTTATCAGCTATTGTAAAGAGAGGGGAAAATCGCTCCGTGACAATGTCTTGAGTTGTTAAATCATGTGCCGAAGATAGTAGATGTTTGCCATTGCAAACAGTGCAGCCTTGTTGCAACTTCAGTACTCCTTGGCTGTGTAGTTTCATCACTTGGCTCTGGTGATTTTCACAATTCCATTTAAAACCCGGGTCGATTGGTGGTTCTCCTTTATTTCGTAACGTAGCCGTTGTATTGCGTTATCCACTTCTTTGAACTGGCTGTTCATATCTTCCGTGGTATTTGGTTAATATATTGAGAGTGGAGTCAATCAGTGATGTTTTTCATTTTGTAGATTTTTTGTAGGTCTTGCTGGTTTTCGAAAACATTCCCTATGTTCGTTTCCATCATGTTACTGTCTTCGGCATCCATTGTCCCAAGTAGTATGTGATATAATGTCCCAACAAACTCATATGGTGCGCGCTTAATTCTTTAGTTTTTGAATATGAGTTCATTATTAGCTTGGAGTTAATTATAACAATTCTTCATTGTCGTTACCATTATTTGACATGCTCCTTCAAACCAATACCAATGTACTAGTGCCTTGCAGTTAATTGTTAGTTATTCAATATATTTCCCGAATTGGTTTAGTTCTGTTTCGTATGGGTCTAATTTGCAATATATGATCATATTCCATTTTGAAGACTGGAATACTAATACTCGCTTGCCTTCTTATCGTAGTAGACTTTTATTAATAAACCTGCCTTCTCTTTCTGATCGTAGAACCATGCTTGGTGTAATTTTTTTAAGCAATCTAATAAATGGGAGATTGATTCTTCTGCATTAATCAGCCAAATTAGTTTTGCAGTTCCGATCAGATGTTCTAGAAACTTTCGTCCACTTTCTCTTCAAACTTGTAGTTCTAATTATGCTATTCATAACCCCTTCCGAATCTTATGCTCTAACTATAACAATCTTTTCCATATAGTAAGTAATGCTACTACAATTTCTACACTTAGAACTTTACTCTTTCGTTATTTATGTAATCCTTACAGACATTTTTTATTTTATAATGTTATTTTTGTAATTGCATGTCCGCGATCTTTCGCTACCGTACGTTATGCGGGAGGTGGTTTGCATTTATGCTTGGGTCCGCGCGTTAACAAGCCCGTGCTTGGTGTCGTTGGGCCACTTGTATGTACTGTTCGTTAGTACTTGAACGTCCAGAAAATAAAGACACGATATCCACCTAGCCCAATTTTTCAATTGTCGTGCTATTTTCTAGTGGCGTTATTCATTTTTGATTGTCTGTGCTTCTGATGTTGATACCCCTTGTATTAGCAGACAATTCAAAATGACTGCTGGCCATTTTGTTGGGCTAGTGTTTTCATTTTTATCAATACCATCTTGTCTATTTCCAAATTGGTTGATTCCTTTTGCCATTTTAGTCGTTTTTGAAGAGTCACGAGGTACTCGTCCTTCCATTTTTGCCAAAAGTGTTTTTTTCATTTTGGTAATTAGCTTTCAACGATCCAATGCTGATACAACCTTATCGTATACATTTTCTTGTACGTCGATCATGGGTCTTCCGATCAAAAAAGGACCCGGTGTCAAAACGTCGTCGAGCTCGTTGCCGTGGTCGATTTGAAATTACGGTCTTGAGTTTAATATTGCCTCTACTTGAGCTAATAATGTACTCATTTTTTCATAGATCAGTGTACTGTCGCCTATGATTATTTTTAAGTGATGTTTTACTGATTTCAATCCAGATTCCCATATTGCTTAAATATGGGGACATGCCGGCGGGATAAAATGCCATTCTATTTTTTCTTCTGTTAGCACTGGAGATATACTATTTTGTTGTAAGGCTTGTATAAATTCCGTATTTAGTCTCTTTTTTGCTCCAATGAAGTTCGTACCGTTGTCCGAGTACATGTGCTCGCTTCAAAACTGCTTTTAAAAGACTACTGTGCAATAAGTGTCTGGAAAAATTGTTTTTTCTTGCTGTGTGCGAGAAAGAGAAAAGAAGCGGTATATATATAATGAAGAAAAACAAGAAAATACAAACATTGCATTAATACATAAATTTTTTTTATTCTGAATTCAGTTTAACAATTAATAAAGTGTTTATGTTTTCTGCACTTAGTGAGCTGCGCCTCTCATTTAAAATAAAGTGCAGGGCGGAGAAAGCTCTTTCCGCTTTCCGCTCAGCTTCAGACCACACACATTACAAATAGATTTTACATTATAAAATTTGAAAAACAAATATACTTTTTTATTTTGTTCGCGACCCACACAATCACAATGGTTAAACCTCAATGCATATGTATGTATGTATGTAATTGCGACTAGAAATCGCCAACTCAAGTTCGCTCCCACGCAATAGAAAATGTACGATCAAAGTAGTCAGCGATCAAAGACTGGACCAAGAAAAACATACATAAGTCCAAGTGTCTTGCTTTGAGCGGAACAGCTGTTGAGCGAAAACACTTTTGAATGTGTTTGTTTGCTTCACGTTCTCATATTGTTCGTAGATCGGTTTTATTGGGACACTTTGAAATGGTTGCTTCTAGGTGAATTGCTTTTGTGCTTTGGAGGTTCTGATGTTGATCGGTCCAGCATAGTCTACACCTATGTGACTAAATGGCTGTGATATTGTTACTCTAGGCTCTGGAATTTGACCCATTAGTTGTTGTGTGTTGTGTTGCCGAAACCTTGTGCATTTCGTGCACTGGTGTATTATTCTTTTCGTCGCGCCTGTTAGTCCGATTATCCAAAAGTTTCGTCTTATTCGTGCTTCTGTAATCGGATTTCGTCCATGTAACGTTTTCATGTGTTTTTCCCTTATTATCAGATCTGCCAAGTGTGATTTTTCTTATTATGATTGAATGCTTTTCATTGTAGCTAAGTTCTTCAAATTTTTGCCTTTCGCCCACCCTTTTCCCTTTTCATCCAGAAATGTGTGTAGCGGCGCAAGTTTACTTTTTGTCTATTTGCAATTTATCCCGTAGTCGTGTTACTTCATCGAAGTATTCTCTATACTGGTGTTGTTTGATTATTATCCACTGTGCTTCTATGAGTTCTTCCACTGTCAAAATTTCAGTTTGGCCCTTATTTCGACACCGGTTGAAGAACCATCTGATATATGCGATATGCGATGATTCTGATTAGTTTCCTTAGATTACTGAGTTTGGTTTCTAATTGATCCAGGACGTTGTCTTGCCTTGCGGTATGTAGACTCATTAGATTGATTTCTTCTTTATCTGCTGGCCATTTTCCTGATTTTCTTGTAACCAATCGGTTACAAGACCAACCTTTCCACCACAGCGTTAGATCCATCAACTTATCTGGCTGGATGCCTTTGGTTCCTGTGCATAGTACACGAAAAGGATTGTGTAAAGCATAATCAGTAGTGCGTGTAGGAATAGATAAGAGAATAAAGTTTCTAATAGGTCTACAAGCGACAGAGAAATTAAGACGACTTAAAGGAAGAGGAGAATCTTGACGCCACTAATCAACTTATGTAAAAAAAACCACACCAAGAGTTATTCTACGGTTAACTAATGTCGGAAGATTTAAAAGTATGAGTCTACTGGCAGACGAAGATAATGATCCCAATTTAAGCTGCGTGGGGCATATAAAAGAAATTGCTTCTGGACCGACTTAATACGGACCTCACTATTTTTGTACTGTGGAGACCATGTGCATGAGCAATATTCCAGAATAGGGCGTACGAGCGACACAAAAAGCAGTTTTATGGTGAAAGGATCGTTAAATTCCTTCGACCAACGCTTGATGAATCCGGGTACGCCCTTGGCAACATTATAGAGGAAATATGCAAGTTAAAGCTAAGTTTTGAATCAAAAGTAACACCGAAGTCTTTAACACAGGCAATACGTTTTGAGGGAAAGTTATCAATAGTATAGTTACCAAGATAGGGCTTAGATCGACAGAAAGTCGTAAACATGCACGTACACCAATTGAGAGGAAGATAATTAGCCAAGCACCAAAGTTACATAGAATTTAAGTCACATTGAAGTAGATTAGTTTGGGGAGGATTGTTAAATGATAGAATAAGTTTTGCATCATCTGCATACATGAGTATACTAAAGTGTAATAAAATAGATGGAAGATTATTAATAAAAAGTGTGAAGAATAAAGGACCGAGGTGACTTCCTTGGGGTACACCAGAAGTTACAAAAACAGGTTTCTATTTTTACTCCCTGTACCCATAAAATGGGTAAAAAGGGGGTACTAAATCTGTGCAAATGTATGTAACAGGCAAAAGGAGACATCTCCGACTCTATAAAGTATATATATTCTTGATCAGTATCAAAAGAGATTTCGATTTGGCCATGTCCGTCTGTCTGTCCGTCTATCCGTCTGTATGAACGCGTCGATCTCAGCAACTATAAGAGCTAGAGACACCAAATTTGAAATGTAGGTACCTGTATACCATACGCAGATCAAGTTTGTTTCCAATTTCAGATACCTCCCCCCGTTTCCCCGCAATTCAATAAAAACGTTTAACAGGAACAATTTTAAAGATATAGCTTTTAGATTGGGCATCTACAATACTTTAGTTTCTCTTAATCTACTGTCAAAATTTCAAGTCGATCGAATAATAAACACGGAAGTAACTCACGAAAGAAGATTCAGTAATGCATCGAGAGGGGGAAGAAGAAGCACAGCCACCAATTAAATTGCCTCGCTTGCGCTGTCGCTTTTGCCGCCTGTGTGCGTGCGTCTTTGTGTAGGTGTGTGTGTATGTGTAAGTGGACGTAGATGTGATTGAATGTTTTAGACCTGGGTACAGGGATTTTCGTAGTCGGGTATACTCGACTAAAGCATTCTTACTTGTTGTATTCTGCATTATTAAGATGCATTTAAACATATTGTTACGTGACAGGTGTTTCTCTGTGGGCAGCGCCGGCCAGCCAGATGCTCTCATAATAGGGGTGGGTACACCCGTGCCCGCCGTCACGATCAATCACAACATCACCAGATCTGCACATCACTAAGCAACTGACATAATAAACTAAACTACAAAAAAAGGCATCAGCAATACAAAAAAAATACAAACATACGTTCAGTACTGAATCGTGGCAGCAGATGTTATTGCCACGGGGTTCCGCCCAACCTGTGTTGCTAAGCAATATTTAAAGACACCACCCTAAAACAACAGATGATGGCACCTATCCCTAAATTTGTAAACAATCCCTCCGCTCCATCACAAGACTTAAGCTTCCATTTCAAATATCATGAATCTAATATATCATTTCAGAAATGCGGGCGAACATTTACTTAAGTGCAAAAATACATTATTTAATTTAAATTTAACGAATAATAATGGCTTAACAGTGAGAAAACATTTATGTTAAGCTTATGTTAAGGCAATTTTACATTAGGGGACACTGGTCACACTGGGCCTTGAGTGTTCAAAAGTAAATTTTTGGCAATTTTAAATTAATTTAATTAAGCCATAAGGGCTTTACAAATTATGAATATTTTGCTCAAGGCAACTCAAATACATTGATTATTACTTGCTAAAACATACTGCAAGTGGATACCGGCAAAAATGAGGAAAATGTCGTCGAATTAAAATTTTCATTATTCTTGGGTAGGTGCGTAATTACACACACATATGAAGGTTTTGCATATACTTATATGTTACTTTCTTTTTTTTACTCACACAGCTGCTTTATGGTTCTTACGTTGTCGTTGAAGTTATCGTGGGCCCAAGATGACGTTGACGATACGAAGAGCTGCTAGGAAGACACAATTTTATAAGTACATAGCCTATATGTGTGTGTACGTATTTACGTACTAAATTACAAAATTCATTCGGTGTCCGACTTACACGACGTTAGCAAGTGATTCTAGTTTTCGGTTACAAATGTATTATCTTACTTAAGATACTTTAATTTTAAGCAGTCGCAAAATCCAAAATTTCAAATTGTTACAAAGTCAAAGCGCGCAGCGCTCAGCAACAGCTGTTTCGTTTTGTGTTGTATTGTATCAGCCAATACGATCCACAACCAAAACCATCAGCGGCTGTTTTGTACAAGGTCAACAACAACACAACGGCTTGCGCATTTGTATTATGTGCACCGCCGATTAACTACAACTGTTGGTCACTACACTTGCAGGAGCCGTCTCTGAAATCGGTTCTCCGTATACTTATGGTTATGTAGGTATATTTTTCTCGAACTGCTCCCTGCGGCTTTCGCTGGCTCTTGGAGACGGACTTGCGGCGGCTGCTGATGCAGCGGTCAACGGTTATCCGGCAGACGAGTCGTTCAAAATGTTTGCCACCAAAGGCTCCCAAGATTTTGGAGATGAAGTGGCTCAAGGATTAACGGCCGAGCGGCCCAGAAGCCAATTGCTAGAGAGCCCGTAACGGCTCTCTAGACAAACGGTGAAGCAACCCACGGCTCTGATTCCACCAGGCTGGTGTCTCACACATAATGGTGGCTACCCAAATCTATAATACATATCGGCTATTAAACGGCCCACAATTTGCGTCGCATGCGTACCTTTTGGGGATGCACAAAACACTTATTTTTGCCTATTAAGTGCAATTCGCACCCCTTGCATTTCGGTTTGAAAATATTACTTCAGCAAAAAATATGAAGACAACCGTAACCAAATCCCGTTCATATTGAAATTGCACTTGCAGCGTAAATACGTCTGCTCGCTTTCGGATTTCTCGACCTTGTGTTGACCGCTTTACCGACGAATCGTCCGCACGCTGAGCTGCAGAGGTTTTGCCGAACGAGTGCATTAACCTATTAACCGATTCGTTGCCTAGCTCACTCATAGCTGTGTGCGTAGGCGTAAGCTAGGCCGCTAGACTAAGGGGCCTCACTATATTAACCTTAAATATCATAAAAATAAATTCCACTTATTATTTAAATTTAACATTAACGGCTTAATTATTTGGGTAACTTTTATTTATTTAAATAATTCATTTATTATTATTAAACCAATGTACAAAGACTTTCTGGTTATTCTAGAACTAGCTTAACATACTTAAAGTTAAAATTATAATAATTATATCTAAAAAACAATTTTGAATATTATAAAAAGAACTTCTTGAAAAGTTCCTTAATTAAAAAATGTATTTAGACTGAAGTCAAACTTAATGTCAGTTGGCAAATCATTATAAGATTTCATGGCTCGTGTTAATGGCTCATTAAGAGCATAGACAGTCCTATGAAAACCCACATTAAATGGTAAAAAGTTTTGCAAGCTTCTACCCAAAAATTGAGCTTCGCAAGAAGGGCTGAGCAATCTACACTGCCAATAATAATATTATTAATAAATAGTAGACCAGCAATCCTTCGCCTATCCTCTAGCGTAGTCAGGTGCACTAACCGAGTTCGACTTCTGTATGAGGGGAAAGGTAATGAAAAATGTAGGGGACTTAATGCAAATTTGAGAAAACGCTTTTGTACCCTCTCAATTCTCTTACAGTGAACCACTGCAGAAGGGTTCCAAATAATAGATACATATTCTAAAATTGACCTGACAAAAGCAGAATATAAGATCAGTCTAGTATATGGGTCGTTAAATTGAGAGGAGTTACGCCTCACAAAACCTGCCATCGCATATGCTCTTGGCAACACATAATTTATATGTTCAACGAATAGAAATTTTGAGTCGAATAGTACTCCTAAATCTAAAACTTCAAAGTTGCGTGTTAGCACTTATCCCGTTAGCAAATAGGAAGCTTTAAATGAGAGTAGGCATTTACTATAAGTTACATAACAACATTTGGACAAGTTAAAAGCTAGCTGGTTACGAATACTCCAATCTGATAAATTAGATAAGTCCTGCTGTAATTTAAAAATATCTCTGACTGAAGAAATGCACCTAAATATTTTAAGGTCATCCGCATATAAAAGATAGTCTGCAGATTTAAAGCAACTCCCAATATCATTAATAAATATAATGAAAAGCAGGGGACCTAGCGAGCTCCCTTGAGGAACACCAGAGGAAGCAAGAAAAGAAAAAGATAGAGTATTATTTATGTCAACTCGATAAGAACGACCACTCAGATATGAGTTAAGCCACTTCAAGATCGACGAGTGAAACCCGAACTTCGGCAATTTCAAAACTAGAACACTGTGACTAACTTTAGGCTTTAGAAAAATCAGAATAGATTGTGTCTACTTGGCAGCGACAGGAAAAACTTTGGATACAAAGATTGTAAAAAACCGATAGATAAGTCACAGTAGATCTCCCTGGTAAAAACCCGTGTTGCCTAGGATCAATGTATGGCTTTATTAAGAAAGCAATGTGCTTAGCTATTATGCGCTCAAATAATTTAGAAACATTACTATTATCACATTTATGGCCATTCTTAAATATTGGCGTGATTGTAGCTTGCTCCCGTTTATCAATAAAAATGCCGGAAGCAAGAGACTTAGAAAAAATTACTAGCAGATGTACACTGAGTGTACTAATGCACGACTTAAGAAAAACAGCAGTTATACCATCACAATCTGGCTTCATTGACGTATTTAGATTACGGGCCGCATCAAAAATATCTGACACTGATACTCTGATATTTCCCACATTTAAAAGAGTTTCAGTGGAGCTGTTGGTAATTTCATCATCACACTCAATCCGAGGCTCAAAGTTCGATTTGAAAAACCTAGCAAAGAGGTTAGCAGTACCTAAATCAGAGTTAAATAAAAATGAATCATAAGTCATAGAAGAAGGTAAGGATGACGAAGATTTCTTGGATTTGATAAAAGTCCAGAACATTTTGGGGCAACTCTTGATCCCATGCTCGATGCTCAATATGTATTGGTTATAAAGAAATTTATTTAAATAATCAAATTCCCGCTTATGTTGACGATATCTATCCCAATCAGAGGGTCTATGGTGCCGAACGTAACTCATAAAATTTATTTCGCAAGTTTTTCAATTTTTTCAGCCCTTTTGTGTACCAAGGCAATTTGTGAGAGTAATGCCTTTTAATAGGGACATTATTAATTAGAATACGGTAAATTACTGAGACAAAAATATCATAAACGAAATTATCAAACTGACATGCGAGAAGACTTGATTCCAATTAATAGCAGAGATACAATTATTGATTACCTCAAAGTTACAATGAGAAAAATCAAAATCACAAATATTACTATAAGTAGGCCGTAAAGTAGGTAAGAACGAGTAAAATTTAATTGTAAGTAAAAGGGGAAGATGGTGCATGTCACAATTAGAAAATGAATTTAAGCAATGAATTATGCTGTAATTAATATCTATACTTAGAAAAACAAGGTCTAATATTTTATGCCAGAAATTGAAGTTAGAATTAATTTGGGTTAATCCCATACTACAAAGTTCATCAACCACCAACATTTCATGAGGTTGATGTACATTAGAAGCTAAATAAGTAGAGTCATTAGGAGACGGAGACCATATAATTTTCCAAGGTTGAAATCTCCCATAACACAGAGAAATTGGTGGGTTTCCAGTCCTTGGTGAAGATTAATAACGTTGTCCACATGCTCCTTATACAGACCAAAAGCGCTGTTTGGAGGTATGTATGAGACGCAGATGCAAATAGTGTCAATGTCACCCGTCACAAAGACAGCCAACTGAACAAGTGTTGAATCATTATTGGCAAGGCGTGCGAGCCAACTTCGCAAATTTCGCCGCACAGCCACAATAACACCTCCACCTCTCGAGCGCTGAAGCTTAACAGAGTCTCTGTCTTTACGAAAGACATGAAAGGCTTAATTGATCGTCCATCTGGCACCATTAAGTTATGCGAAAATCAGAGTGAGCGTTGGACAAGAGGCCAAACTGGCGTAGAGAGCGTAGTATGCACTATAGCAGCAGCAAAGAGTTCCAGAGCACCAAACAATCCAAGCGATGACAAGTGCAACGGCGCGGAGAGCAAAGGCCTTATCAGAAAGCAATAAAGCGTTTTGGCGATATGCAAAACGAGAGCGGGTGATGAAAGTGCCACTCTTAGGTAAGGGCAGCAGTGCGATGATGAGGAGAAGAGCCGAGCTGCAGCAGCATACGACAAGTTTACCATCTCGGCAGCACAGCAATTGTTACGCAGAGTAGAAGTCGACAGCAGTCGACAAAATTGTTGTTGTAGATCCGAAGTTGGAGAGAGTGCGTGAGAGAAGCTTGACTCTCTTACGCATAATCGGTAGCTAGTTGCTACAACAAGATTAGTATTGACGCCACTGGCGTCACTCAATGGGGGTTTTTTGGAATTGGCGAAACGTTTTGGAAGCAATCCCGGATCGGCGATGATGTGCGGGGATGGTTGGAGGCTTGTAGATTAACGGCCGTAGTTTCAGGATCAGCCCTTGGTCTGTGTACAAATCTGGCAACTTTCACAGATAAAGGCCAGAATGAATCACAGAAAACGTCTGAAGAAAAAGGCTCAGGAATTCCAATTTTAAAATTGACAAAGCGCATTGTGTCCAAATCAGCATCACGCTTTACCAGCTTAAAGCAAGTGAGCACATTAGAATTCACTTTCAGTTTGTCAGCAACATATTTTAACACCGCCTCCGGATCCGTTTGCGTTGAAAATTTACCAACATGCAAATACTTTAGGCTGTGCTTTACCTCCAGACCAGTACAGTTAGGAGCAACACCAACAACATGCTTTCTGTTATTGTTTGCACGCTTCTTGGTTTGCTTTTTCCGCACTGTCACAAAGTGTTTGTTGGTTTCCTGAGGTTGAAGATCAGCTGCAGTGGCCGGCAACTGATATGGGTCAATGACCTCGGGAACTTCAGCAACAGAATTTGGAATAGCACAATTAACGATGTTATTGTTTTGATTGGCAACGTGGCTAGTTTTGGTAGGACACGTCTCCTTTAAACTAGTCTTTAGCTCTTCATATAGAAGTTCAAGTTTCTGCACTTTAGCACTTATTTCATAAATTTTGAAATGAGAGTCATTCGATACCACGCAGTAGTCGCACTGCCATAATCGATTAGGAAAATGCGTTAAAAGGTTGATTGCCTCCGACGATATATCAATACAAGCAATATGATAAACACGGCGGAAGATTGAAGAGCATTGAATTGCGTCAAAGTTCAGAAGCTGGGTTGCCGAAACCTCAGTCTTCCACTCAACGCAAAAGAGAAACGACATAGCGAAAAAGGCAAGAAAGCGTCCGTACGCATCAAATGCTAGCTGACAACTTCTATTGCTTAACTGCTTGAAGTATCCTTTAAGAGCTGGTGAGGTGGTTCTGATGGTCAGACTGGCAGGGGGCCCTGGTTTAACAATTATATCTCAGTCGTGAACGGAGGGCTCAGGTACTTGGCAAACACCTGTTCTATTTTTGCCTTACCCGGGTACTGCGGACCTCTGCCCGGGTGGACCTTTCCCCTTCTCCGCAACTCGTGGGAATCAAAGAAATATGACTAACAATAACTACAAAAACAACAACAACAACAAAAGAGCCCGGTACTCTACGAAAACCGGAAGGAGCAACCAGCTCCGGTAAAAAGAGTGCTCCGACTCGTATGAGCACGCAGAAGCCTGCAGTTCCCAGCATTTCAACCGGAGCACGCCCGTCTTCTACCGGCATTAAAGCCACCAGTAGGGCCCCGGTCTCTGGCGTGTCAGCTGGTAAGAAGACGGAAACGGCGATGGAGAAGAGTGCTGTGACAAGCGGCGCAATGGACCAAAATCCTGCTGCGTCCACCCCGGGCTGCTCCAACATAACCACCAATTCTATTGGCACGTCAGTTGGCAGCAAAACGAGTGTGGATACAGTGGTGAGCAAAAGGGCGGCCGAATTCACTCGACCGGACCCGTCTAAAGCCCGTCCGAACGACAAGCGGACGGCCAAACGGATTCTGACGCGCAACGCAACCGCTCCGATCACCAGGAGCAGGCGTTTGCAGAAGACTTCGCCAAGATCCAACAGGATCTGGAGTGGGCAAAGGCTGTCTTGCCCAAACTGGAGGATCCTGTGCAACAAGCCGCAACAAAGCGTGATCGCTCCTTGGAGGAGCCGAGCACCACGTCCAAAAGAGTGCGAACCCACGCTCCATTGTCGAGATCCTTCGCAGAGGTGGCGAAGGACAAGATCCGAATAGGGGTCATCGACAAGATTTGTCAAGAAGGCCGGATTCCACGACACCAGTGGCGATGGGTGCAGGTTGCTCTAGCACCAGTCTGCCTTAAAATGCTGTGCGAATCACCAGGCCCACCACAGATATGCGAGGATGCAGGATGGTCTCAAGGAACCATCAAGCTGATCGCATGCGGGGAGAGGTCGGCGCAGCTGTACAATGCCGCGATTAGTAAGTAAGGGGAGGTATACCCCGGAGCGCAACTCATAGCGGTGGATGCAAATTACATCCCCTCCAGACCTAGGGCAAGAGCTTGGCTTCCGTGCGAACCCTCGGACCCGGCGGAGATCCTCGAGATGGTAAGGCTGTGCAACCCGGATATGCCTGCTGCCAACTGGCGGGTCCTGACAGTGGAGAAGACAAATCGTGCCTCGATGCAGGTTATCTTTCAAATCGTCAACGAAAGTTCGAAGCATTTGGAGGCTAAGGGCGGTAGCATCTGTTATTCTTTTGGTAAGGTAGGCGTAAAGGTCTACAAATCTGATGCTGGAGCGCAGGCGGAACTGGCCAACTGTGTTGAGGCGGAATCGGTGGACCCACCGAGTGAAACCAAGAAGATGGAAACCGAATATGCTGCCACATCAGGCAGCATCGACGGCTACATCTCATCGGGTTCAGATTACGGTGGCACACTGGGCCGCATGTACACGGAGAAGGAGCTTCTTGGTGAAACCTCGGCCGATGAAGCGGACCGTACTATTACGGATTGGAGTACTGACCTACTTGATGCAGATACTCCAAATAAATCTGCATCACAGTAGGGCAGCCTCTGCTGCGCTTCTACTGCGCCTAGCACCTGACGTGGTGGATGTGGTGTTGGTCCAAGAGCCATGGATTGCTGCTGACAGAGTCTGTGGCTTGTGGACTCCCAAATACACCCTACTTCACAGTACTGGTAAAGAAAAATAAGAACCTGCTTATTAATCAAAAAACGTTTCAATGCTCTTCTACCCTCCCAGTTCAGTGATGGTGAAATCATGGTAGCCAGCCTCGAATTGGGGTTAACTCTTACAGGCTGGAATCTTTCTACCTACCTCATGACACCGAGGGATGCATACCGTCACCCACTTTTCGTGAACTGGTCACAACAGCACGGGTTCGAGGACGAACCTCATTATGGGAGGACACGCTAACGCTCATCACACACAGTGGGGTAGTACTAACACTAACGAGCGGGGTGAGCTACTTTTTGACTTTCTACTTAATACCAATGTTGCGGCTAGAGTGAGCTTTTTCACTAGCACCTCTGACTCAAAATAGTCAGCAATTAATCCAATCGTCAAATTATGTTGCGGCTAGAGTGAACCCTTTCACTAGCACTTCTGACTCAAAATAGTCAGCAATTAATCCAATTGTTTGAACCACCAAATGCAAAACAAAAACGCACGAACACTGCTTCTGTTTAAAGCAAATACAATTTGGGGTTTATTGGCAAATGTTTAATAATGTTTGTTGCACAAAAGGTTGTTATGTAAGTCAAGCGACAGGCCAACGTGCTTGCCGCTTGTTACAATTTTGATTCCGAGACGAACAATTCGATATGATAGATAATTTCACACTGAGAGCCGAATTCAAGATCGACTGCAGCTGAACCAAAAGGGTCCAGCGCGGGCGACAAAGCATTAAGCTACAAATGAGCGTAATGAGTGCGTTTGTTCGAAACTACACTTTGTTTTTGCTGCCAACGTCTAGGCTGCGCTGCCTGGTGAGGCGCTGAACCGAACATACTCCCCCGTTGGAGGACTCGAGTCTTCAACGTCCCTCTTTGGCAGCGAACACAGCTTTGCAATAGCTCTAGTTGTGATTCCAGTGGCAGTCTTCAGTTCGGCGACTCGTGCTACGCCATCCGCCCCGACGATCAGCTTGGTTAGTCTTGCCAGGGGCCAACTGAGAGGAGGAAGATTCTCGTTCTCTACGAGAACAACGTCACCGACAACAAGTCCAGTTTGATCAGATCTCCACTTAGACCTCTCCTGCAGAAGAGTCAGGTACTCTTCTTGCCACCGTGACCAGAACGTTTGCTGAAAATAAGACACGCGCTGCCAGCGATCGAGGCGATTGAAGTTTAATCCAGTGATGTCTGGAACAGCAAGCGACTTGGGCGGTGTTATACCCATAAAATTAGCTGGCGTCAAAACATCAAGATCATCTGGATGCTCTGTAACTGGAAGTAATGGGCGTGAATTAATGATTGCAGTGATATGACAAACAAGTGTACGCAAATCATCAAAACTAAGGAGCGAATTAGCAGCGGATCGATAAAAAATGGTGCTTTGCCATTTTTACTGCAGCCTCCCAAAGCCCGCCAAAGTGCCTGGAGCGAGGTGGGATGAATCGCCAGTCAATTGAATCCGCCACACAAAAATCTTGTACTGCCTTTCGATGCTTGTC
This sequence comes from Hirtodrosophila confusa, assembly GCA_035043065.1. Lineage (NCBI taxonomy): Eukaryota > Metazoa > Arthropoda > Insecta > Diptera > Drosophilidae > Hirtodrosophila > Hirtodrosophila confusa. The sequence continues at coordinate 383,805 of JAWNNI010000010.1, read as the reverse complement.
GCTCATAAATAATTGCTTAAGCTGCTGCAGTTCCGACCAGATTTCCTTCGGGCGACACCTGGTGCAAATAAAACGCTGAAGAGCGCTAAGGAACGCTGATGTCGACAAATCCTGGACCAATTCTAAGTGCACGGCCTTAGTCGCAAAACAAATGAATACGGAGATATAGCATTTGATTGGTGCCCTAGTGCAAACTTCGCTTTTATAATAAAATGGACCACAAAAATCTACTCCGGTGATCATGAAAGTGTACGCCGAGTCATCCACTCTCTCCTTTGGAAAGTCCGCCATGATGTGTTGAAGCAATCGAGGTGTTGCTCTGAAACATCTGATACATTTATTGACGATGCTCAAAACAGTTCTCCGACCACCAATAAGCCAATACTGATGCCGAATAATTGCCAACAACGCTCGTGGTCCAGCGTGCAAATTTCGCTCTTGGAAGTATATAATCATCGCCTTGGTGACAGGATGACCCCTAGGGAGTATGATAGGTTGGCGAGCGTAAAAGTCAAGTGATGAATTGCTCAGCCTCCCACCAACGCGCAAAATTCCAAATTTATCAACAAAGGGATCAAGTGATGAAATAGAGCTAGACGAAGACGCACGCCCGTTATCCTTGATATGCTTGTAGTCTGACCACAAGTGCGCTTGTTGAATTGAACGAATAAGCATCCGGTTGCCTCCAGCTATGTCAGCTACTGTTAATCCAACAGATTTAATTCCCTTCTGAAACTTGAACATGAATCCAAATATGCGTTGCAATTTGTAGAAGGAGTTTGCATATTTATGTGCTTCTGTAATGTCGACAAAGGGGCAAACTGCAATCAGAACCCGCTTCCGAAGCTCTAAAAGTGGCGCCTTTGATGTCGCTGGCCATGTGCTCTTATCATTGGGAAGAAAAATTGGTCCATGAAACCATAATCGAGACAGTAGCAAATCCGTAGGCAAAGTACCTCTTGATAAAATGTCCGCCGGATTCATTTTTGTTGGGACATACCGCCTTTCCATCTGCGCTGTCAGCTTCTGAATGCTGGCGACTCTATTCGATACGAATATATTGAATTGCGTCGGCTCATTCCGAATCCAAAACAGTGCAGTTCTTGAGTCTGACCAACAGTAAAACTTTCCAGCAAACAGTTGTATACTCGCGATCTCGTTAATAAGCTCAGAGAGCAATGCAGCACCACAAAGCTTTGGGACTGTAAGAGCCTTGAGAGGAGCCACACGGGATCTGGAACATAAATGATGACTATGCGTACTTTCAGTGGACTTCGATACGATATAAATGCATGCATTATCGCAAATAATCAGCCATGCAGTTGTGAGAGAGACTGGCAAACTCTCATCCCACTGAAGCCTTTCCTTCCACAAGAGCTGCAAAAATATCTTCGCTTTCGTTATGACCAGCCCAATCAAGCCGAGAGGGTCATAGAAGCGAGCAATGGTGGACAGCATAGAGTCATTAAATCGTCGACTTAAAAATCGCGCTTTAGTATGACTGAGCCAATTGGAAATGCCTCTTGCTCATCCTTAGAAAACTGGTGCATGCATCGAATGGCAGAAATGCAGCTGGTCTTGTCCCATAGGAGACAGTGTCAAGTCTATAAATTTGCATCTTCTCCTGAGGCGATTCTCTCCATAAGATGCACTGCAGGTAATTGTCCGGCTCCGATACGCGCACGCACCTATACATCTTGCAAGTATCGCCGGTCAATGCGACACGAAACGTTCGGAACCGTTGCAAGGTGTGCAACAGTTTCGCTTGGATGATGGGTCCTGTCATGAGGACATCATTAAGCGAAAATCCTGAAGATGTTGCTGCTGAGCCATCGAATACGACTCGAAGCTTGGTAGTAGTGCTTTCCTCCTTCAGGACACAATGATGAGGCAAATAACATCTGCATAAAGGAGTTGATTCGGGCCCCACTAACGACATGTGAGCCAAATCTCGATATTCCTTTATAAATGCAGAGTACTGCGCTTTAAGCTGCGGATGACGCTCCAGTCTTCTCTCCAAATTGACGAAGCGACGAAACGCTTGCGTGTATGATATATACAATACATCCAAGTTTCGCTTCAGAAGCAGCTTCACTGAAAATTCCCAGATGGCAGGCGAGAAAAATTATTCCTGAAGTGATCTTCGCAGTCAACATCTTCCTGCTTAACTTTGTCTGATGCCAAGCTGCAACATTCGATCTCCCAGAACCGTTTCAGCAACACCGCGAATTTGTCATGCGAATCCTCCTCAGTAGTCGCTGTGGAATGTGTTGAAACCAATGCTGTTGTGCGCGATTGATGGCCCCCTCCCGATACCACCCAACCAAAACGAGTTTTTTGCAGCAATGGTAATCCTGGCGCCAGCTCGACTTGGCCGACTGAGAGAAGGCCAAAAAATAGGCTTGCTCCTATAAGGAGATCAATGCGTTGAGGCCTGAAAAATGCTGGATCCGCTAACCGTATATTATCGGGAATCCTCCAATCTGCAATGTCAACAGAAAAACTTGGTTGATGATCAGTTATTCTCGGAGCGACTAAAAGCGACGATGTTCGTTTCATAGTCCAATGCCTGAGAATGCACATTCAGACTGACGGTGTAGCCCTCAGATGCAACGCTGGTATCGCCAAGACCCGATACGGAAGCCGTTGACTTAGTCTTTTTCACCTGCAGGTGTTGTGCGAAACTAGACGTAACTAGATGGATCTGCGATCCTGAGTCCAATAGCGCGCGACACGGTATTAGGGATCCAGCATGATTCCTAATCAAACTAACTGCGGTTGCTAAGAGCGTGACGTCATTGTTGAGATTCTGGGCAATGAGAGAGCTAGATGGAGATGAACTTGCTTGGGGGGTGATTGCGCCGCAGATTGAGACAAATGCAATGCACCAGGTGGCGCTGACGAAATTGGCGTATTGAAGTGAAGCAATGTATGATGCTTCATACCACAGGTGCGACACCCACTCGATTTACAGGCACGCACCTGATGACCTTTTTTCAAGCAATTCAGGCATAAGTCAAGCTTCTTTGCCTCCTTGAGCCGAAACAAAGGTGACAGGTTGCCAAAAAGTGTGCATGAATATATAGCATGCCCTTGCTTGCCACAAAATCCACAAACGGAATTACAAGAGTTAGTTGCTACAAATGTACTTCTACTGTTGTTAATTTTGTTGCTCTTTCCGACCTGCTTGCCAGGCGAGTAGGTTGCCGTGGCATGTTCCATATTTTCCATTCGCTGGCATCGAGCATCCAAGAACGCTGTAAATTCGTCAATCGATGGTATCTCGGCCATTGATACATGCTCCTCCCATTTAGATTGCGTTGCGCTGTCCATTTTTTTAAGAAGCATGTAAATTAGCATGCATCCAGCTATTTGCTCTGCACTTCCCATTGCCTGCAAAGCGCGCAAGTGCGCATTCAGGCTATCCGAAAATTGACGCAGCTTACTGGCGGACGACACTTCTAATCTCTCAAGCCCCAGAATCTCGTAGACGTGTGCCTGAAAAACAAGACGTTTGTTACTAAAACGATAATTAAGCAAATCCAAAGCGACAGAATAATTTTCCGCAGAAATCTCCAACGCCCTTATAGCATCCAAAGCTGGACCTTGCACACAGGATCGCAGGTGTTAGAGTTTCTCGATACTTGACAAATCCGGATCCTTGTCGATGATAGTTTTGACGAAATATCAGCAAACTTCGTGTAACAGCCCGAAAATGTTTCGGGGATGCGGGATCGATTGGACAAAAACACGGTTGGCCGGTCCAATGAGTCATCGTGGCGAAACGTAGAACAAGTCGGATGTTCTGTTTGCCGTTTCTGAATATGATACCGAGCACGAACTTCGACCGTTATCACGAACTCGTCAAAATCACTTCGCAATTTGCTACCGATTTCGTTATAGTCTAGTTCTTCGAGAGAGTCATGCGCGCTTCTAAATGCCGCCTTAATACTCGAAATCATGCTTAAACGCACTTCTAATTCGATATTATTCATTGCATTGGTTTTGACATCACTAAGTTAAATTTCCATGGACTTCAACGTGCACGTTCAAATAGCGCATTGACCTTGCGCTTAAGAAATGTCACCCTGTTTGTCGTACCAGCATTGTCCGCATTTTCTTCATCTGCCATAGTTCCGTTATTCTTTGCGCACACTCAAAACCGAAAACTGAGTAAGTGAGAAGAAACGGACACTGTACATGCTTGTATAAAAACGCGCGCCAACTGTAAATGTATGTATGTATGCGTGCGTACGTCAACGGCACAATATGTACATATGTATGCAACTATGCGCGCACTTTGCTAACAAGCGAGAGTAATTGTTTTAAAAAATTATTAACAAATTATTAATCACGTCGGTGTCACCAAATTATGTTGCGGCTAGAGTGAGCTTTTTCACTAGCACCTCTGACTCAAAATAGTCAGCAATTAATCCAATCGTCAAATTATGTTGCGGCTAGAGTGAGCCCTTTCACTAGCACTTCTGACTCAAATAGTCAGCAATTAATCCAATTGTTTGAACCACCAAATGCAAAACACAACGCACGAACACTGCTTCTGTTTAAAGCAAAATACAATTTGGGGTTTATTGGCATATATTATAATTATAATGTTTGTTGCACAAAGGGTTTTTTATGTAAGTCAAACGACAGGCCAACGTTCTTGCCACTTGTTACAGTTTTTATTTCGAGACGAACAGTTCTATATGATAGCTAATTTCACACTGAGAGCCGAATTCAAGATCGGCTGCAGCTGAACCAAAAGGGTCCAGCGCGGGCGACAAAGCATTAAGCTACAAATGAGCGCAATGAGTTCGAAACTACACTTTGTTTTTGCTGCCAACGTCTAGGCTGCGCTGCTTGGTGAGGCGCTGAACCGAACAACCAATTTAAATCTATGTAAAAGAGGTAACGACGCTACCTTTATTATTAAAAAGAGAAGCGAGGTCTTGGATATTACCCTTATATCAGACTGCGTTTCCCAGCGAGTGGCGTCCTGGAAAGTTCTACCAGGACACTCCTTCTCTGACCACCGCTACATCGAATTTCGAATTGACGAATCTCCCCTTAAGAAAACCCAAAAAACCAAAAAAAAACCAATTGGGGTAGATACATGCGTATACTAAGGAATAAACTGGCTCAGAACCCGCCCCTGACTCTGGAAAACGCTGCTGAGGTAGACTCTCAAGTCGATACCCTAACTAAGGCATGCAACGAAGCCCTTGACGAATCTTGTACTAAAAGAATCCCCAAAGAATCTTTCAAACCACCATGGTGGTCTACCTATCTCGATAGATCTTTTAATCAAGCCAAAAGTACGAAGCTCGAAACAACCTGGGCGGAGTACAAGACTGAGCTAAATAGCTACAAAAAATCATTAAGAAAGGCAAAGCGAACCTCGTGGGCTAATTTATGCAGTAGTGTCGAATCCACTTCTGATGCCTCGCGTCTGACGAAGATTTTAGCCTTCTCACCAACCCCCCCAGGGCAAGGAACAATGGATCGTGGACAGAATCCAGTTCGCAAACCCTCGAACTTCTGCTAGATACCCATTTTCCGGGGTGCTCACAAGCACCACGACCACCGACTCAGTTATCTTGCAGCCCTTTATATAGGGCCAAAGATATTATAAACGACCACAAGATCAGGTGGGCTATCAGCACCTTCAAGCCCTTTAAATCACCGGGTCCAGATAACATATATCCGGCTCAACTTCAACACAGCATCAGCTACATTTTAGCGTGGCTTCATAACATCTTCATAGGGTGTCTCACGACGAGCCATATCCCCCTAGCATGGAGGGAAACAAAGGTTGTCTTCATACCCAAGGCTGGTAAACCTTCCCACGTCAAACCGAATGACTTTAGACCAATCAGTCTTTCCTCCTTTCTACTAAAAACCCTAGAAAGAATTTTAGATGCCCATCTCAGAAACTTTATCAACCCATCTCTACTATCGCGTACACAGCACGCATATACCAAAGGCATGTGCAATGAGACAGCTCTGCACTCCCCGGTCTCTCGCATCGAGAGATCGCTAAGTGTTAAGGAAAATAGTTTAGTGACCTTCTTAGACATAGAAGGGGCCTTTAATAACGTTCTCCCAGAAGCTATCACCGCTGCACTGACGAGTCTGGGGGTTCAGAATCCCCTGGTGGAGCTCACAGTGAGCTCCTGCTTAGGGGAGTCCTCGATCAGCAGGTGCGTCAGGCGGGGCACTCCTCAGGGAGGTGTCCTATCTCCACTTTTATGGATGCTTGTGGTAAACCAACTGCTATGCACACTAGAGGCGGAGGGCCACGTGGCGGTAGCTTATGCGGATGATGTTGCAATCATAACCCAGGGTAAATTTCCGCAAACCCTTTGCGACAGAATGCAATCAGCACTCAAAAATCTAGTAGAATGGACCAAAACTTGTGGACAAGTCGTGAATCCGAGCAAAACAGAGCTCATTCTTTTCACTAGGAAATACAAGCCCCCGAATTAAAACCTCCCTAGAATCAACAACACGATTCTTACCCAAAGCTTTCAAGCGAAATATCTAGGCGTAGTTCAGGACAGTAAATTATATTGGAAAGATAATATAAAGCAGAGAGTAAGCAAAGCAACTACTGCCCTCTTTGCTTGCAAGAAGGCCATAGGCACTAGATGTTGCTTCTCTCCACTCATAGTCCATTGGTTGTACACAGCAGTCATTCGACCCATCCTTCTATATGGAGTGCTTGCCTACCCTAAAGCAATCCATAAAGTCCAAAGAAGTGCAGAAATCTGCATTAGTGGAGCCCTACGCACCACACCAACGGAAGCCCTGGACATCATGCTTCACCCTATTCCCCTAGATCTTCTATCCAAAGAACTAGCTACAAACTCAGCTATTAGACTCAGGGAATCCAATAATTGGACGGTGAGCAACTCGGGGCATTCCGTCGTTCTCGAGTCCTTACCTAGGGTTCCCCCTATAACAGACTACTGCATACCAAGACTGACTTTCGTTAAGTTGTACAGGGTCTGCATACCCAGTAGACAAGACTGAGAAAAGCCGCTTCAACACGTACCAGGTTCGATCAGAATCTTCACATATGGGTCGAAGCTGGTTGAACGAGTGGGCGGCGGTGTATACTCTCCCGATTTAGGAATCAGTTTTAGCTTCCGTCTTCCCGATCACTGTAGCGTGTATCAGGCAGAGGTGAGGGCCATCCAGAAAGCCACCCTTTGCCTGCGCAGTGTAGGGAACATCTATATCTACTCAGATAGCCAAGCCGCCTTGAAAGCGCTCGACTCATGCACCAACATTGCAGCCTCACTAACTGAGTGTCGCCAGTATCTGAATGAGATAGCCCAACAGCTCAGTATAAGCCTTGTATGGGTGCTTGGACACCGTAATATTGAAGGTAACGAATTGGCAGATGAATTGGCCAGACAAGGCACCAAGGATACACTCCTCGTTGATAGGAGCAACGTCGGCATGCCTCTGTCCACTTTCCGACTGCGTAGTAAGGAGTATAACAGGCGTCAAGCTGCTGAACGCTGGAGATATCTCACTACATGCATGGTCTCCAAAGCGCACATCTGCTTTGATCAAACACACGAGATTCCACATCTCTACAATCATAGGGGCTCTCACAGGCCATTGCCCAATAGGAACTCACGCCAACAGACTGGGCGTATCACACCACGACTTCTGTAGAAGTTTTGGCATAGTAGAAGAGGAAGAGAGCGTAGAATCTGGAGTCAATTTTTTTGTAAAACCAATCATTAATCATTTAAGATTATTAATGAACTAGCTAGTAAGTCCCCAGCATTGTGCACCGAAATATGTAGATTGAAATGAAAACCAAATTATAAAGCGTCAAGATCGAAAATTTTTGTACCCCCTGACCCCCTCCCCAACAAGGGGGCAAAATCTATATCTCTCACACCTCTCTCTCTTTCCGAACCCACAAATAACCAAATTATATAGGACTGGGAACATAGTATTCTGCAGTCCGACTGCATCGTTCTTACTTGTTTTTGTATGGATCAGGCAGAAGGAGACATCTCCGACCCTATAAAGTATATATATTCTTGATCAGTATCAAAAGAGATTTCGTTGTAGCCATTTCCGTCTATCTGTCCATCCGTCCGACTGTCCGGATGAACGCGTCGATTTCAGCAACTATAAGAGCTAGAGACACCAAACTTGAATGCAGGTTCCTGCATTTTTGTTTCCGATTTCAGATATCTCCCCCAGTCTTGACACTTTATAAGTTGAGGATATACACCAACATATGTACCAAGTTTGGTTGCTCTACCTTCAAGGGTGTGGAAAAAATTGGTTAATACGGACAGACGGACATTTCGCAAACCCAATATACTATTTTCCCTTCGGGAACATAGTATAAAAATAAAATGCTTGTCTGTGTGCGTCGTTGTGTATGTGTGTGTATATTTTTATACTATGTTCCCGAAGGGAAAATAGTATATTGGGTTGTCGAAATGTCCGTCTGTCCGTCTGTCAGTATGAACGCAATTTTTTTGTCTTTATCTTTAAGCTAGAGCAACCAAACTTGGTACATCTGTTGGTGTATACCGTCAATTAATGAAGTGTCGAGATCGACCCCCACCACCACCCCCTCCCCCACAATTTGGGGAAAACCTGTATCTTCCTCATTATTAAAGATATAGTCACCAAATTTGCATACAGACTAATGTTGAGATTCCCGACAGATCTGCATCAAAAAAATTTGACCCCCCCACCCCCACCCCTACAAAACGGCATATGATATCCCCAAAACACGTTTTCCAAGGGGTATATCTCCTACAGTTTCAAAGATAGAGTTACCTAATTTGGCATACAGACTAATGTTGACCCCCTGGACAAATCTGCATCAAACATTTTTGGACATCCCCACCCCCTCCTCCACAAAGGACCAAAATCTATATCTTCCACACCTGTGCAGTTTTTTTCGCGTCTCTTTCTGAACACAAAAATAACCAAATTATATAGGACTGGGAACATAGTATTCTGCAGTCGGGTGCGTCCGACTGCAACGTTCTTACTTGTTTATTTTATTTTTTGATATACGAACAAAATTGCATAAAAATAAGAAATGAAAGAAAAAAAAACAAAGTGAACAAACAAAGAAAAACATAGATAATTAAATGTTTAGTGGATTTCACCGATCCCTCGAGACAGCTGCATAGCAGTTCTTCGAGGAACGGACGGTAGCTAGCCTCAGTGTGCCACCAGCTTGTCGACGATGCCGCGTCGTCTCCTCTCCTTTCAACGCAGCTCAATCATTATTAATGCTACCATATTAGCTATGGCAGCCCACCTTGCTGTGTTATTCGTCATTTTGGTGACGACGTTCTCTGGTTTTAGGACGGCATGATTTGTCGTCGCTTCGGCTCTTTCTCTGCTGATCTGCGGGCAATTGAAAATCGCATTTTCAGCGTCTTGGATTATTCCAGTTTCGCAGTGGTCGTAGAATGGATCTTCGGCGTGCTTTAAGCGGTACAGATACGCTTTAAGGCATCCATGCCCCGTCAGCACCTGTGGTGGTTGTGGAAGCCTTTCTGTCCGTGGGGGCGATGTACCCATAATTTGTCATCGAATATGAGTCGATAGGTCTTGCCATTAGTTCCATTCTCCCAGTTCCTTTGCCACTTCGTGAGGGTGTTGTCGCTCTGACGTACTCGAGATTGTGCTTGTAAGTCAGGATGCCACCGGTTACGCTGTACTGACGCTTACTTTCTCCAATGTCATAAAGCAGGATCCTATCCGGGAATGCTGAAAGTGACTCCTACCAAATTAACTACTATCACTACTCCTACACCACTACTACCACTCCTTCAGAATATTGCATTTTAGCTGCGCCGACACCCTCTTCACTCACTGTGGTCACTAGTTTGTTTGCAAGCCTTTGAGATGTGCCCAAAATTACAGATGACTCCTTACTGCAGCTGTTGTGGCGGTTAGAGCGCAAAAGTGCATTACGGTGTGAATGTAAAATCTGTTTGCATCTTAGATTGATATCCATTAATGACATGAAGAGTTAGTTACAATAGCTTAGTGGTAGTAGATCTATATTTCACAAACCCGTGCTGGCAGGGTGAAATTATGGATCTACACAGATGTTGAAGTTGAGAAGTTATTAACTTACAACTTTCAGCACAGTACCTAAGCACACAGCTAGTTACTCCATCAAGTGGCGGTGAAAATATGGGCTTAATGGCCTTTTGATCACGTAGAAGCGAACTTTCCGTAATTAAAGCCTTTCTTAGTCTGTCTCATAAATGCCATAATATCTTTTTCAACATCCCTACATTCGCAAGTCGATTTTAAGCCAGACTTGGACTCAATCTGGTCAATTATTCTGCTGTTGTGGCCAGCAGATTTTTCGTGTAAAACGTTATCACACAGCCAGCAGCAAACAAAACCCAATTTTACGTTTACTCGAACCTAGCAATTTTTCTTATAGCAGACAAGCATTTTTATTAAAAGAAAAATTAAAAAGACGAAGAATAAGAAAAGTAAGGAACAACTGCCCAAAAAATAAAAAGTATAAACAAACAAGTAAGAACGTTGCAGTCAGACGCACCCGACTGCAGAATACTATGTTCCCAGTCCTATATAATTTGGTTATTTTTGTGTTCAGAAAGAGACGCGAAAAAAACTGCACAGGTGTGGAAGATATAGATTTTGCTTCTTTGTGGAGGAGGGGATGGGGATGTCCAAAAATGTTTGATGCAGATTTGTCCAGGGGGTCAACATTAGTCTGTATGCCAAATTTGGTGACTCTACCTGTACAGGTGTGGGAGATATAGATTTTTCTCATTTGTGGGGAGGGGGTGGGGGGGTCAAAATTTTTCAAATTGTCAATCTCGACACTTCATAAATCGACGGTATACACCAACAGGTGTACCAAGTTTGGTTGCTCTAGCTTAAAGATAAAGGCAAAAAAATTGCGTTCATACGGACAGACGGACATTTCGCAAACCCAATATACTATTTTCCCTTCGGGAACATAGTATAAAAAGAAGGCACATTTGGGTTGAATCTGATGACGCTGATTTGTACTTAGGCACAACAACACCAATAAGAAAATATTACAGCGCGGGCGCGTCGGCCGGAATCAGCACAACAAAACGAAGACAGAAACCGTAACGAACACCAACGATAGAAGCGAGCGAGAGCGTTAAGCGTTTTATGAAATAAATTGCAATTTAATGTCCAACAATGTGTTCCACACAACCAATATACAACACACATCACAAGAACAAAGTAGCACAAGTTATCACTTGATATCACAAGGAAAAAACAAACTAAAACGATGCGCAAGAAAAAAACACGTCCGTTGCGAATGCGAAGCGAATACAAATGCGAATGTCTAATTAGCATTTTCAATCAATTAGCATTTGTTTGGCATCCATTTTGTTGCTCTCAGAATCTTTGAAACAACCTGCCGTCAACTTGTCGTCTTCGTAAAATTGACAAGAATTTGCTACGTGCATTTCACAAGCCTTTGGCGCCAACTCGTCGCCTGTGTGAATTTCACTAGAGTTTCCTGTGAGCATTTCAGAAGGCTTTGCGCCAACTCCTCACCGTCGTTTGTCATAGAACCGTTACGTTCGAATTCTGGTAACAAGCTTGTCTTTGCTACGTTTATGGAAATGTCACTAAATGCAATTTCCAAATTTGAACCTTTTCTGTGCTGATTTTTAACAATATTAAACACCGCGGACCGCATTTTTTGAATAGACGTTTTTGAGTCCACACTCAAGCCACTGCTATTTAGTATATTTAGCAATTGATTCTGTTGTTTTCGCTTTATTTCGCTATATCTCAGAATTTTGACAGGCACAGTAGACCGCGCGGATCTCATAGGATTAACTTTATCAAATCCACCTAGAATCGATATTGGCTTAAAGCGACCTCGATGCTTTAAGCTAACATTATTTCTACTTAGAAACTTACTCTTACGTTATTTATGTAATCCTTAGGAACTTTTGTACAATGTTATTGTTGTATTTGCATGTCCGCGATCTTTCGCTACCGTACGTTATGCGGCGTGCCCCTCGGTCGGTTGGGCGGGAGGTGGGTTGCATTTATGCTTGGGTCCGCGCGTTAACAAGCCCGTGCTTGGTGTCGTTGGGCCACTTGTATGTACTGTTCGTTAGTACATCGACGTCCAGAAAACGCCAATAATCAATAATCAAATTATCAAATTACAACAGACTTAAAACAGAGTACTCTGCTGTCGGGTACGTTCGAGTGATATGTTTTTTCCTGTTACTCCTGTAGTCATAAAGTGGGTTAAAAGGGGGTATTAAATATGAGCAAGTGTATGTGACAGGCAGAAGGAGACACATCTCCGACCCTATAATGTGTATATATTCTTGATCAGTATTAATAGCCGAGTTGATCTAGTCATGTGCGTCTGTGTTTTCGCGACATAATTCAACCAAGCACACTTAGTGGATATTTTTTTAAAAGTATTTTATCCCTGTACGAATGTCATGAAATATTAAAATTTTTATCGAAATTAGTGTGGATATGACGCTGCAATTTCACAAACTATATTTTTAAGTAATATAATGTATTGTTTTCCCAATCTGATTCATATGACATATATAACATATAGCTCCCATAGGAACGATCGACAAAAATTTAAGTCATTGCAAGAAAACTGTATTATTTAAAAAAATATTGCACAAAAATTCTAATAATTATTAATTTTGCGTACATTTTTATAAGTAGGGAAAAATTTAACGAAATCTTGTGACTATATCTATATACTGATTCAAAATCCATGACTATATCTAAGAATTTGCATAGAAATTAAATACATTAAATTGGGTTTATTGTGCAATCAATCTATTCATTTTAATCACAGTCAACATCATCGCTATCTTCATCAGAACTACTCAATAGTGTCTGAAGGTCATTACTTCTATCCATACCGATTGATGGTTGTTTCAACAACCCCAAAGCTGCTTTTGGAAAATGTTATTCTTTATTGGTAATTTAGAATGGCTCGATATAATTGGATCCAAAGTAATTAATAATCTGTTAAGAATATCCTGATTCGTTTTATCTCGGCTCACTTTGTTGGATTAGTTTTCCCGACAATTTTTGAAATGTTTATTCAGTGCTTCTTGCGCATCTTCTGTAAGTTGGCCAACTGATAGTAAGGCATTTTCCATATTTTTGTGGCCCATGTATTATATATTTATGAAGAGTAGTTATGATACCAACAATAATTTTCAACGAAATGGCTGGCTGTTTTTAGTACATACTCCTTAAACTTTTGACAGGAAACTACAATCATAATAATATGAATTTCTATTATTAGCTCAACATCAATGCGTATTATATCAGTTTTGATAAAACAGCTGACTATGAAATGGTCAAGGGATGGAGAACAAATCATATTTATTTAGTATTTAATACTAATCGGAATTAAAAAAAAACTTGTTGCATTTTTTGTCAAAAACATAAATTTGACCAATATGCACCAGAATACCACATGAAAACAGAAAAAAACAAGTAAGAATGCTATAGTCGAGTATACCCGACTACGAAACTCCCTGTACCCAGGTCTAAAACATTCAATCACATCTACGTCCACTTACACATACACACACACATACACAAAGACGCACGCACACCGGCGGCAAAAGCGACAGCGCAAGCGAGGAATTTTAATAGGTGGCTGTGCTTCCCCTTCCCCCTCTCGCTGCATTTCTGAATATTCTTTCGTGAATCCATCAACTGTATTTTTTGATAAAAAGACAGCTGACTCAGATCAGGCTATCGCCGATCTTTTTGCCGAATTTTTTCAAACGACTTACAGTTCACAACCTTATCAATTGCTTTCGCCTTATCCTTATCAGGTAATTAACTCCAATTGCATTTTTGGGCCTTTAATCACTGAAAGCTCGCTTCTACGTGATTTGAAGTCTATTAACCCCGTATTTTCTCCGGGACCTGATGGAGTACCAGGCTGTGTGCTCAAGTACTGTGCTGAAGGTATTTTTAAGCCATTATTTGTTCTTTTTAAATTGTCCGTGGAGTTGTGTTCTTTCCCCAATATTTGGAAAGAATCATTTATTATTCCTCTCCATAAAAAAGGAAACAAGTCTAATGTCGAGAACTATAGAGGTATTTCTAAGTTGTCTGCTATTCCTAAGATTTTTGAGAAATTAATAACTTCTCAACTTCAACATTTATGTAGATCTATAATTTCACCCTGCCAGCATGGGTTTGTGAAATATAGATCTACTACCACTAACCTATTGGAATTCACTTCTCTTATTATTAAGGGATTTCAATCTAAAATGCAAACAGATGTTATTTATACTGATTTCAGTAAGGCTTTTGATTCTGTTAATCATTCTCTTTTACTTCACAAGCTTCATCTTCTAGGATTTCCAAATAACTTAATTCTTTGGATTTCTAACTATTTAACTCTTAGAACCCAAAAGGTTTATTTCAAAGGCTTTGTCTCTAAGTCTGTTCAAGTTACTTCTGGAGTACCACAAGGAAGTCATCTTGGCCCCTTATTATTTACTCTTTTCATCAATGACCTTCCTTCTGTCGTAAATTACTCTCGGGTGCTGATGTATGCCGATGATGTTAAACTTTGTCTGTCATCTACTGATTTCTTATCTGGTCAAAGGTTGCAAACTGATCTTGACAGTTTTCAAGCCTGGTGTCGGGTAAATTTATTAAATCTTAATTGTGGTAAGTGTAAAGTAATGTCCTTTTACAGGCGAATGCCTTTTTTTAACAGTTATATTCTTAATGATAAGCCGCTTGTTCGAATTGAGTCGGTTGATGATTTGGGTATCCTTTTAGATTCCAAGCTTAAGTTTGACAAACATATCTTTTCCACCGTTAATCGTGCCTTTGGTGTCCTGGGTTTCATTAAGCGTTGGTCTAAAGAATTTAACGATCCTTACATTACTAAAACTCTATATACTTCGCTTGTTCGACCTATTCTTGAATATGGGTCTTGTATTTGGTGTCCCCAGTACAAGATTCATCAGGATAGAATAGAATCGGTTCAAAAACAATTTCTTCTCTTTGCACTCCGGGGTCTTAACTGGAATCCTAATACTCACTTGCCTTCTTATCGTAGTAGACTTTTACTAATAAATCTTCCTTCTCTTTCTGATCGTAGAACCATGCTTGGTGTAATTTTTTTACACAAACTAATTAAAGGCGAAATTGATTCTTCTGAATTAATTAGCCAGATTAGTTTTGCAGTTCCGATCAGAAATTCCAGAAACTTTCTTCCCCTTTGTCTTCAAGTTTGTAACACTAACTATGCTATCCATAACCCTTTTCGTATCATATGTTCTAATTATAACAATCTTTATCATTTAATATGTAATGCTAGTTCTATTTCCGTACTTAGAACTTCAATTTTATGTTATCTGTGTAATCTATAGTTTTTTGTATATTGTTTAATTTATGTAGAACTTTTATTTAGTCTGTTCGTTTTTATATGTTTCGCGATCTTCGTTACCGCACGTTATGCGGTGCGCCCCTCGGTCGGTTGGGCGGGAGGTGGGATTGCATTTTGCTTGGGTCCGCGCGTTAACAAGCCCGTGCTTGGTGTCGTTTGGGCCACTTGAATGTACTGCCCGTTTAGTACATCAACGTCCGAATATAAATAACTTCCGTGTTTATTATCCGATCGACTTGAAATTTGGACAGTAGATCAAGAGAGACTAAAGTATTGTACATTCCAAATCTTAAAGCTGTATCTTGAAAAATGTTACTGTAAAACGGTTTTTATCGATTTGCGGGGGAACGGGGGAGATATCTGAAATATGAAACAAACTTGATCTGCGTATGGTATACAGGAACCTACATTTCAAATTTGGTGTCTCTAGCTCTTGTAGTTGCTGAGATCGACGCGTTCATCCGGACAGACGGACAGACGGACAGACGGACAGACGGACAGACGGACAGACAGACGGACATGGCCAAATCGAAATCTCTTTTGACACTGATCAAGAATATATATACTTTATAGGGTCGGAGATGTCTCCTTCTGCCTGTTACATACTTTTGCACAAATCCAATACCCCTTTTTACCCATTTTATGGGTACAGGGAGTAAAAAGATCCTGATTCTATGTAGCATAAATCATAAATAATACTATAAATATATGTTTCGAGTAGATATGCACTTGAAACTTGTGTACACTAATTTAATCATATGACGACTTATCAATTAAAAAAAAAAGTTACTGACAAAATGGATTAAAATTCAATATTTTGATTTGCGCAACGTTTGTTTTTTGTAGGGCTATGCAAATTTCTTTGAAGCCGATCTAACTAAACAAATAATCCCTCTCATTTGTCCTTGACTTCCATTTCCCGCCCGTGGTGACGCGGAGTAAATTTTCCAAAATAATTTGACATTTGAAAACCAATTCAACGAATAATACTAAAAATCCAGACTAAAGCTTTCCAACTATTTTCCGCCCGTTGTGTTGGCCGCAAAGTACCGAGGTTTTTTAAATTTATATTTGGAAATTATTATGAAGCTGAATTCCTGACTTCACCCTTTTCGGACCGTGGGCGTGCATTTTTCAAAACCGGAAGCACATGTGTCGAATTATTAATGTGAGGTGCTTTGAAAATTTGTTTCAAAATAATTGGATGGTAAACAGAAAAGTTTGAAAATGAGTTTGAAGTCAATCGCACGAGAATCAAATGTCGAATGCCAGAAATTGCCACCGATTTTCCAACTATAGGGCTGAATTTCCCAAAATCGCTAATACACGTGTCGAATTATTTTACGTGAAGAGCTTTGAAAATGAATTGAAGTTGATCAGACTAAAATAAGACTTTCTCCCATACAACCTTGAGACCCCCATTTTCCTCTCAAGGGGGTGGCTTTTTCAAAATCGGTGAAATATGTGACAAATGAGTTTTTGTGTAGATCGTTGAAAATGAGTTTGAAGCCGATTGGATGGTAAACAAAAAACTTGCATACAACAGTTTTCCGCGATTTTCCAAGCTTGTGGGTGGTCCGATTTATAACGACAATTTTAAAGATAAAGCTTTGCGATTTGGAGTATATTTATAATACTTGTGTCATTCTTAATCTACTGCAAAACACTCAAGTCGATCGGATCAAAAGCACGGAAGGTATTCACGAAGGAAGATTCAGCACTGCAGAGCGGGAGGTAGAATCAGCGCAGACACCAATTAAAATGCCTCGCTTGCGTTGTCGTAGCGTTGCTTTAGTTCATTTTTTTTCCTACTCTCGTTTAATTATTTGAAATTTGAATTTTTGCATGCACAAGGTTCTGTTTCTCTCTCGCACCACCATGCGCAGCTCTTGCATTGCAAGCGCTGTAAAGTTGCACACTGCAGTACAAACCTCTAAACTTGCTTGCATCTCCTCAATCGGGCTGTGCTCAGTGGGTGTCAGACCCACCACCGAGCTAAGCCAGAGTCCTCAATGGAAGAGTATATAACCTGCGTCTTTAACTGCATCGTCTCCACACCAAGCGCAATACGGCGAGGGGTCATGGCCGATCCTGTACAGGTACTTTCTGAGACATCTATGCCCACTCAGTTACTGAGTTATGTAGTAGTTCCCAGAGACGTGCTTCCGCTCTATCCACCGAACAATGTTGGGGATCAGGCGGTGCGTCCAGCGTCCTTTACTTGACGCATCCCAGCGTGCTTGCCAACGTAAGATAATCTCCACTATTTACTCCAGACAAGCCACTCTTCTTGGCTGGAACTCGCTAGTGGCATTTGCGACAGATTTTTCCTCAGTAGCCAGGGGGTCGATTGGCAGCATGCCCGCATTGACCAGTGCGGTGCTGTCAGATACGGTCTGATACCCGCTGCATATTCGAAGCGCACAAAGACGGTGCATCGAGTGGATAAGATGATCGACAGAACAACGCTGGTCAGCAACCACCTCCTCTCTTGCTTAGGACCTCTCGTGTTGAGCATACATGACGTTCCACAGCAGGGGCCCTAAGACTTCTGCACTTGGGGCACTTCTGCTGATATTTTTGGAAGTTGATGTACTAACGAACAGTACATACAAGTGGCCCAACAACACTATGCACGGGCTTGTTAACGCACGGACCCAAGCATAAATGCAACCCACTTCCCGCCCAACCGACCGAGGGGCACGCCGTATAACGTACGGTAGCGAAAGATCGCGGTCATGCAAATACAACAATAACATTATACAAAAGTTCCTAAGGATTACATAAATAACGTAAGAGTAAAGTTTTAAGTGTAGAAATTGAAGAAGCATTACTTATTAGATGGAAAAGATTGTTATAGTTATAGCATAAGATTCGAAAGGGGTTATGAATAGCATAATTAGAACTACAAGCTTGAAGAGATAGTGGAAGAAAGTTTCTAGAACATCTGATCGGAACTGCAAAACTAATTTGGCTGATTAATTCAGAAGAATCAATTTCCCCATTAATTAGTTTGTGTAAGAAAATTACACCCAGCATGGTTCTACGATCAGAAAGAGAAGGCAAATTTATTAATAAAAGTCTACTACGATAAGAAGGCAAGCGAGTATTAGTATTCCAGTTAAGACCCCGGAGTGCAAAGACCAGAAGTTGTTTTTGTACCGATTCTAATCTATCCTGATGAACCTTGTATTGGGGACACCAAATACAAGAACCATATTCAAGAATAGGTCGCACAAGAGAAGTATAAAGAGTTTTAGTAATGTAGGGATCGTTATATTCCTTCGACCAACGCTTAATGAAACCCAGGACACCAAAGGCACGATTAGCGGTGGAAAATATATGCTTGTCAAAGTTAAGATTGGGATCTAAGAGAATACCCAAATCATCAACCGACTCAATTCGAGCAAGCGGCTTACCATTAAGAATATAATTATTAAGATAATTATTAATTTGGTGCGTTGCGATGCCATCGGACGTGGACGGGGGACTCCAAATGTCAAGAATGCAACCCCAATCGGCTGTGTTGAACGCATTCTTAACATTCCGTGTCGCAATGAGGCAATACAGCTTTGCGCCACCTTTATAACCGGATCCTTCTATCGCGTCTGTTGAGAGTAACCACTCTGTTGATGGCGTCAATGGTTAATTTTTCCGTACGGAATCCATGCTGCCGAGGCGACAGGAAACCGCCTCAGCTAATAGCCTCCTCCAGCCTCGAGAAGGTTGTCATTTCGAGGGCCTTACCCATGGTGTCAATCAGGCAATTTGCCTGAAGGAAGCACAAGCTTCTGTATCTTCTGTAACGAACCTTTAGGATTCGTCGGGTCTAGCTCGGTCGACCAGGAGTTCGTGCCAACAAATTTATATTTGCAGCACTTGCGATTAATAGGAAATCAATGTGTTTAAGTTTTAAAATATATATTTACGGATACTTTAGTTTACAATTTGGTATCATTTAAATCTACTCCCTCGTTGTCGCTCGTAATGGTGGGTGCCGCTCTTGCCAAGTAATCGTGATTCCAGTGCCCTTCTATAGGATTCTCCTGAAGTTGAATTGTAGCTCCGGCCCGTTGCCCTTCCCGCGCTTTCTCGCTCGCTGGTATCGACGTCTTGCGGCTAGTCAGGTGGTAGGCGCCTACGCAATGCTATCATTCCAACAAAAAGTCGGCTTGAGGTGTATTCTGTGTATGTGTTGGCATGCGCCATGCTATAGTCGCATTCGGCTTCCAAGAGATGGGCCACCAGGTCGGCCACCCCGACCAGCCCCTCAACCCCATGCCAGCGCTGCAGCGAAGCTGGCTGTGCTCAGCGTGTTCGTGCTGTACGACTTTCCTCCGGTACAGAGATGGCTCCCAGAGGTCTCTCCAATGGAGAAAGGTATGGCTTTGTGGTCGCTGCAAGCGTAGTGGTCACTAACTCACCAAATTGCAGTGTTAAAAAGACGGCTACTGACAAAGGTGAGATTAATGATAGATCCCAGAGCGCCGCGGCTTAACTTGTTTTTCGACCCATGATTTAGCAAGACAACGTCCAGCGTAGCGATGGCCTCATGAAGGAACCGTTCTCGTGCATTTGTGGCGGTACTGGCCCACTCCAACGGCCAGGCATTGAAATCGCCACCTACGATCGCAGGGTTGTGGTCCCGTACATCGTTTGCGTTGCAGAACTCGTCCTGGCTCAGGATAGGCAGGAGGTAGCAGCTGTATACCCAGCACTGCGTGAGCTTGGTTCGCACAAAATGTGATGCTAGAAATGAAGAGGCTAGCTGCACAGCAGGCACGCCAAAGGACCAGATTGCTGCCTTCTTTGACGTACTCCAGGTCCAGTTGTTCTGATCTTTACGATCGCCACGTGCGTCCTTAGCACCCGCACCGACTGCGTGAGCAGATCTTGGACTGCCTCACAGTGGTGTAGGCTTATTTGGATAAACTTAAATAAAGCTTGGTTACGGCCGTTGGACACCTTTTTGGACGCGTTGGGTATTGGACATCGCATCCACCTATGTGGCTGTGGCCGTTCGCGACACAAAGAAAACACTTCGCCTCATTTTGCAGTCATGTTCTTTGTGGCCACTTGCAGTATTTCAGACACCAGGCGCTTCTGTCGACTAGGCTGCTGTGCTTTGTGCCGACATCATTTCGTCCAGGTCACATACCGGCAGCAGAGCCTCCTGGGTTAGCGCGCGTGTTTCAATTTGGACAACAAGTGCGTGGCTAATATCCTCTTCGAGCTGCTGCAGGTTCTCCACCATGGCGGCTTCGCACTTTGCTGTGCGACTCACCTTGCGCACATTTTAAATTTTTCACCACTGCTGCGGGTAACCATCTTACGAATGTCACTGTAGGACATATTGTCACTTGCCTCAATCAGAATTGCATCTGAGCGAGGTTTCGGCAGTCTCCGTTCATCATGTTGAGTTGCCTTTCACTTTTTGCCAACCGTTTGAGCTCACACCCTTAGTATCCGGTATTCGTACAGCATTGTTCGCTGCCGAGGATTTTGGATGAATTCCTACGGCGTTGGGACCCTTTGGTCGCTTAGGAGTGGACTTTTTTGGTGCCATCTCTTTGGCACTTAGCAATTCGGTTGTACACCGTTTTCGGTGAGCACTGGGACTCCTGATCCTTTTTGGAACTGCTTCAAAGGTCCTACTGTTCAAGTTACCAGGGAACAGGGCAGCCGTCTGCATTCTCAGAAGACGCTGAGCCAGCTCCTTCTTATCCTTGTTCAGGTATCTGAATGGGCTTGTAGGGGCTGCTGTTACACCTGACAGTTCAGTCGGCTTCTGCCCTTGAACTGTTATCAGCGACGCAATTTCGCCATCCGGCTGCTTGTTTCCATGTTTCCTGGCCCAGGTGCCAGTTGGCGTGGACCATTGCTGTGGCGAGGTTCTCTGCAGCGATGGGTGCTGAAGGTTACCACTCCCGCCTGATACAGGTTCTTGTGACGGCTATCCAGGACTAGAAAGAAGTCCCTCTGTTGCCATTGGTTTCCTCGATGGGAGTTATACCGCCCCGAATCGGTCATCAGAGACCTGTGTTAAAGTGCGCTGCCGCAGCTGAAGGTTGGCTGACGATCAGTTCCGCTAGCTTTGCACTTGATTTCTCCCTAATTCCTGGATTTCGCACCATTAAATATTTAAAAATTATTTTAATATTGAGCCTAAAAGTATGCAACTGGGTTACGCCCACTTACCTCTGTAAGCTCGCTGTTAACTTAAGATTCTCCAAACCAGGGCTAATGTATGATCAGCTGCTCATGTGCCAGCTTGAATCACAACACTAGAGGAATTGGGAGGAAATTTATGTTTGTTGCTGCACGCACACCAGCGATAAGTGAAAAGCGCGCAAAAACATGGCGTTCCCACCCCCCTCTGAAGGAAACAACAAACAAGTACCGGCAGCCGAAAAGGTAAGGAGCAGTGCCGGACACTGTGTGTCACAATTTCAGGTAAGTGTCTGTGCCTATTGGAGACCCACTCTGATATTTTTTGTGCTATTCAGCAGGGAAGGGCACTATAACTTGCAATCTGGGAGGAGCGACTAGGAAAACGCAACCGCACTTGAAAATACAAACACTCTATCTCAATATGTGTATGTCTGTGTGTATGTATAAGTGTACGAAGAGTAAAGCATTGTAACTTGTTTTTTTTGTCACATTTTTTCGTAAGATTTTCACGTAACGTCGCTGTGAAAATGCCGATATAGTGTGATAGTGTTACAGTTATAATTAGTGTGCATATTTATGTATTTAATGTTTTCCAATTTAAGGACATCGTACTTGAGGTATTTGAAAAATAATACATACGCTAAAAATCGGTGCATGGCTCCGTTCTATGGAACGTTTTCTGCGCCTTATTTCTTCTGTGCCATCATTTGTATCAATTGTTTCCGTGGCTTCCATGGGTAGCATCATTAAATTGCTATTTTCATCTTTACTCTAAAAAAAATGCATATAAGAACGTTGCAAGCTTAAGTTCCTGATTGAAGTACTTGTGGGGGCGGAAGGGACGTAGTAAAACAGTTTATATGTATGTATTTACATATATATGTATACATACATATATATATGTACATATATTTATAAATACATACATATAAACTGTTTTTACTACTATATATATATATAGGAAAGAAACAGTTTGGCTGTTTGCGGGAAAGGTCAGGGAGCTGGAAAAATAATTTGGAGGAAATCCCTCATGGAAGTCAACGTTAGTTAATTTGTTTGTTAATTTGTATGGCCTTATATAAAAACGGTTAAATGATATAGATTTTGCTGAGTTTGGGGAGATGGTAGGGCTAGGAAAAATATTATACGGCAAATCTGGCAAGCTGTTAACTGCAAATTTGATGACTGGCATTGAAGAAGGTCACGAGAAGTCGATTTTTGTGAAAAGTGTAGGAAATATTAGCTTTAGTTGAACTTTGTGGGAAGGGTGGGGATAGGGGTGATTTAAGCCCTTTATCTGATATATGTGTATCAACATGTGTACCGTTTTTGGATGCTCTAGCTTCAAGGGTGTGAAAAAACTTAACTTCGATCAGGCAGAAAACTTATAAGAGCAGATAAGAATACAAATACATCTTTTCAATCACAATATCGGAAATATCTCAATGAAATTACCATTGTTATGCACATCAGGACCTGTAAAATAAACATTCCAAAAGATAAGAATGCTAGTGTGGTCAATGCGATGTCTGTGATATCTTTTAGACTTATTTCTTTCATTTGTTGCGTTGATTGAGTCATATCATTGGATAGCTCTGGCATTATTTGGTGACTTCCGTAATCCTCATAGCCATTTTCATAACCTGCAAATTTTTAATATAATATATATTAGGGAACATTATATTTTATAAGCTCACCAGTTTTGCTAATCTGATTAATTTTTGCGACAAGACTTGGATTCTTTATTAATAAACGGGGCATCTGCGTAACTTTATGCTGAGATAACTTTAGAAATAAATACAAATGCATTAATTGTTAGTAATTTCATGTCAATATTGCTAAGCTAGGTAAAAAATTTAATTTACGAATATCTATTATGAGGAAACATTCCTATCTTAGTGTGTATATATCAAAACTATTTTAAAACAAGTAAGAATGCTTTAGTCGAGTATACCCGACTACAAAACTCCCTGTACCCAGGTCGAAAGTATCCAATCGCATCTTCGAACACTTACACATGCATACAAAAATACGCACACGCACGAGCCCTAGCGCAAGCCAGGCATTTTAAGTTGTGGCTGTGCTTCTTCTTCCCCCGCGCTGTAGCACTGAATCTTCTTTCGTGAATAACTTCCGTGTTTATTATACGAACGACTTTAATTTTGATAATAGATTGGGAGTGACTGAAGTATTGTACATGCCAAATCCCAAAACTATATCTTGAAAATTGTTCCTTTATCGAATTGCGGGGGAACGGAGGGAGATATCTTAAAAATATAACAATCTTGATCTGCGTATGGTATACAGGAACCTACATTCCAAATTTGGTGTCTCTAGCTCTTATATTTAGTTGCTGAGATCGACGCGTTCATTCGGACAGACGGACGGACGGACAGACAGACAGACATGGCCAAATCGAATTCTCTTTTGATACTGATCAAGAATATATATACTTATAGGGTCGGAGGTGTCTCCATCTGCCTGTTACATACATTTGCACAGAATTAGTAACCCCTTTTTACTCATTTTATGGGTACAGCGAGTAAAAACTGGCTATGGGTGTTATATTGCGTCCCACCTCAAAACCAGCATTCTAT
The DNA here is from genome assembly GCA_035043065.1 of Hirtodrosophila confusa. NCBI lineage: Eukaryota > Metazoa > Arthropoda > Insecta > Diptera > Drosophilidae > Hirtodrosophila > Hirtodrosophila confusa. Next base: position 359,586 of record JAWNNI010000010.1, on the reverse strand, counting down.
TCTGAGCTAGGCGGCGATTTCCGCATGTCAGCTATAGTGCTTATGCTAGAGCTGATCGCTATCGTTTTGGGAATCCGGTTCGAATCCAGGCGTCGACCAAATCCAATTTTTTTAAATTGTTCGCTATGAATTTGGTCGGCCGATGTTCGTTTGGGTAATGCTCGTCTCGAGCTCGGCATAGCTCGTGCGCTTCAATAGCTTTGCCATCCAACAGCTATGAATTCACTGGCCAAATTTAGATTTTCGATCCTGAGCATGGCCACCCTTACAACAAATGGTATATTACTTTTCGAACAAGTTTGCCACGTTGACTATATAATAAATATATATATCAATTCATATGATGGGGTAACAAATTTATAGTTCACTAGCTGGTAAAACGCCAGCGTTGCCCGGCGAAATATTTAGATTAAAATGCATTATTTTGAATTTGACAACTTTCGTCAACCGTAAGAAATACACAAAAGTAACGTATCACAGTGTTCCCTCCTGTGGGGGTAGGAAACTGTATAGTTGAGCCACGTGACTAATGTTTTTTGTGTAGGGCTATGAAAATGTCTTTGAAGCCGATCTAACCAACCAAGTACTCATTTGTCCTTGACTTCCATTTCCCGCCCGTGGCGACGCGGAGTAGATTTTTGGCATTTGAAAACCAATTCAACGAATAATACTAAAAATCCAGACTAAAGCTTTCCGAGGTTTTTACTCCCTGTACCCATAAAAAGGGTAAAAAGGGGGTACTAAATCTGTGCAAATGTATGTAACAGGCAGAAGGAGACATCTCCGACCCTATAAAGTATATTTATTCTTGATCAGTATCAGAAGAGATTTCGATTTGGCCATGTCCGTCTGTCTGGCCGTCTGTCCGTCTGTCCGTCCGTATGTATGAACGCAAGGATCTCAGCAACTATAAGAGTTAGAGCTAGTGCAATACTTTAGTCACTCCTAATCTACTGTCCAAATTTCAAGTCGTTCAGATAATAAACACGGAAGTTATTAACGAAAGAAGGTTCAGTGTTTCAGCGCAAGGGGAAGAAGAAGCACAGCCACCACTTAAAATGCCTCGCTTGCGCTGCGCTCGAGCTGTCGCTCGTGTGTGTGCGTCTTTTGTGTACGTGTGTGTGTATATGTATCTGTTTGTGTGTGTGTATGTGTACGAAGATGCGATTGGAAATTTTTGACCTGGGTACAGGGAGTTTTGTAGTTGGGTTTACTCGACTATAGCATTCTTACTTGTTTTTATTTATATTTGGAAATTCCAGACTTCACCCCTTTCGGTCCGTGGGCGTGCATTTTTCAATACCATTAGCACATGTGTCGAATTATTTAATGTGAGGTGCTTTGAAAATGAGTTTCAAGATAATTGGATGATAAACAGAAAAGTTTGAAAATGAGTTTGAAGCCAACCGGGCGAGAATCAAAAAGTTGCATACAACAGTTTTCTGCGAATTTCCCGAACTTTGGGGTAGATTTTCCAAAATCTTTGGGCACCGCGCCTATTATGAGTATGTGTAGAACCTTGAAAATGAGTTTGAAGCCAATCCCATGAAAATTAAAATTGTCGAGTGCCAGAGTTGTCCGCCTATTTTCCGACCATGGGGCTGAATTTTAAAAAATCGCTGTCGAATTATTTAATGTGTAGAGCTTTGAAAATGAGTTCGGAGCCAATCAGACGATAATCAAAAAAGGATCATACTACAGATTTCCACGAATTTTCCGACTTTGGAGGTAGATTTTCCAAAATCTATTTAGTTTTTCTATAGAACAATGAAAGTGAGTTTGAAGCCAATCGTATGAAAATTAAAAATGTCGAATTCCAGAGTTTTCTACTGATTTTCCGACCATTGGGCTGATTTCCCAAAATCGGTGATACGGGTGTCGAATTATTTTACGTGAAGAGCATTGAAAATGAATTTGAAGGTGATCGGATTGAAATTAGCCCTTCGCTTATACAACCTTGAGACCCCCATGGGGTGGATTTTCCAAAATCGGTGAAGTATGTGTCAAATGAATTTTTGTGTAGATCTTTGAAAATGAGTTTGAAGCCGATTGGATGGTAAACAAAAAAGTTTCATACAACAGTTTTCCGCGATTTTCCACGCATGTGGGTGGAATTTTCCAAAATCCCGTTTAAGCGTGCACTTTCATCATAGATATAACCTACTGTGAAAATTTCAGCATCCTAGCTCATGGTTTGGGCTGTGCGATGATTGCCAATCAGTCAGTCAACACGAACTCTTTTATATATATATAATTAAGAAACGGTATTTTTTAGTGTATAAAAAATATATCATTTATTCATTGAATAAATTTGACCGCATCAAATGGAATACAAAAATGAACTCTATTAATCTAAGTGCGTGGGCGCTGATCAAACCTCGGACCGAAGCTTTTAGGAGGCTTTAGATTGAAAAACGTTTATGTTGAGAGCGAGCTTTTGGCTCTCTTAAAGAGTAATCTCTTAGGGAGATTACGAGAGAAGTAGCGACGTTGCGTCAGCCGAGATTTGTGCAGCGTCTGCATTTTCGTGTGGGAAAGTGGTGGCCTGATGCTAACTACGACAAGTGGCTTGGGTTCTTAGATTTAGGGTCTTTTGTTTATGTCTGAACGATATCCGCCAGTGTCGAAGTTATCAACGGATTTGTTTACAATAATTTGGGTAGCTTATGACTGTATGTGGTTGCTAAGTGGTATGTGGTTGCTAAGTGTGTAAGTGACGGGAGATGGATATATCACTCCCCCAACCATTAGAAATTTGCCTGTCCTCAGGCGGCTAATCTTGGATGTTAGGGTACAAGTGGGGTGTCGAATCTTTAATTACAACTATTTCTTCGTTAATATCTTTGATTTCTTCTTTCTTAGTTTCTTGATTTGATTTGGTTTTTATGTATTTCATTACAATATTATGTGGTGCTGTTTTGCATTTGATATAAAGATAAGATATGCCAATTATGGCCATTAAAACTAAAGTGGTTATGGTTATAGCTTTATAAATTGTGTTTTGCTTATTATTAAATAAAATCATTTCCTTAATTTCTACGTGCGATAGTGGTTCAAGCTTAGTAACGTTATGTTCAGTAAATATTAAATTGGTATATTGCTGAATATTGTTTGTAATTGTAATATTGTTCAGCTCTGCAGTACAATTGTATATTTTTATGATTTTATTATTTTCAATGTAAATTCTTGGTTGTTACAATTTTGATATAATTTATTTCGGGTCATATTCCATGTAATTAAAATATTTGGTTCAATGTATTGAATGTAATTTTCTTTACGAAATTTATTAAAAGTACAAGTTGGTGTTTCATGTTTTATAATATTGGCAATACAATGATCTTTGACGATTTCTTTTGTCAAGGTGTTTATTACATTATTGTTGTGTATATAAAATTTACTTGCAATGTTTTCGTTAATAATTTGCCCGTTATTATCTGGTAATCAAGAATGTTGGTGTTTCTATTGTGTAAATGGGGATTTGTGAAATCAGAAATATTTCGTTAGTTGTGCTGTGCTGTACCAACCGGAAGTTTTTATGTCAATTATATTTTTGTGGTCAATATTTTCAAGTCTGTCGTGTTTAAGTAATTTGGGGTTAAGAATTCCTAGACGTGTTAGTTGTGTACCCATTTCAATGTCTTCAATATATTCGGTGAAGTGTTCAATATTAAAAATTAATAAGTTGAGTTTCTGTTCGGTTAGCATAGCATAATTTTGCTTATATATCATGTTAATACTGTCATTAAAAGTGTCGATGACATTGTTCAAGCTACTAGTTTGTATAGAATTTTGTGCAAGGTTTGTAATTTGTTGTTCAATTTCTAATTTATCGTTTTCATCGAGTGTGCCGAAAAGGTATTTGTATGTGGAACCCACAAAGTTTATAAGTCCTCGTTTGTTACGTTTTGTAATACGAATGCCACTCATTTCTCGTTGTAGTTTGTCAATTAAATATTTTATCTGTGGTTTATCGTTAAATTCTTGGCTTATTATGTTGTTGAATGTGTACTCTATGTGGTTTATATTTACGGTAAAACAATGGTTTTCAAACTTAATAGGTATTTGTATTGTTCCTGATTCAAACAAAATGAATCCTTGATTATTTTCAATGGGGCTGATTTCAATTGATCCTGCTGTTATCAGTTTTATCATTGTCATTATCATGATTGCTGTTATGGTGGATTTGTACAATTGAAAGTGTCGGCTTCCTGTGAATATTTGCTTTTATTAATTTTCTTTTTCTTTTTAAATTTGCTTCTGTAATGTGTAACCTTTCTACCTCTGTTTGTTTCTTCGAAGTGTTTTTCGTCAATTTGTCTTAACTGTCCTGTTTTCTTAAAAGGGTTTGTAGTTTTTGATTTAACTAGTGGGGCTTGCCTGAATCTAGTATCTATTTCAAAATTATTACGTTTTTTATTAAGTGCTTCTATTTGTCTTCTTTTATTTTCTTGGACGCCGTATTCTGGAGTTCCTGCATAAATGAATATGTCTGCTGGGGTCCTGTTAGTTAGTTAGTTTTATGTTTTGTTTTGTGATTATACGTGTATAATATGGTTTCGAACTTAGTCATCTTATTTTCTATGTTTGCTTCATTATTAACTATTCTTAATTTTTCGTTAACTGTTTTATGGAATCTTTCCACATCTGCAATGCCATTCTTGCTGGATGTGATGTTTATTATAACGCCTTCAGATTTCAACCATGCCTGCAATGCTGCTCATATGAAAGCTGAATCTTTGTCGGCTTTTATTTCTTGGGGTTTTCCCATTTCATTGAATATTTTAATGATGGCTCTTTTAGTTTATAGCCAATCTCTGCTTTTTACTTCAATGAGTGCTGCAAATTTTTAATAAATGTCAATGCATGATAGGAATTGTACATTGTCTATCATGTAGAAGTCCATGACATATTTTTCCCTAATGTTAAAGATTTCTGGTGTTAATTCAAAGGTTAGTTTTGTGTCCCTATGTTCTGTTTTAGCTATGTTACAGATTTCACATTCGTTCAGAATGTTTTGGATTAGACGTTGGTAGTCTGGATAGTAGTATTTTTCCTTGAACCAGTTTAGAGTTTTATGAGTTTTTAACGTGAGTTCTTTAAATTCAGCATATGTTTGGATATTGGTTAGCATACTAGTGGATCGCATAACTTTTGTTATTTGATCTGGGCTTATGATTTCTAAATACGCCTTTTGAAATGTAGGAAAGTCTGTTTCGTTATGGAAATAGATTACACTATTTTTGGTACAGAGATATTCTTTAATTATCTCTTTTGCGTATGCATTGTTCATATTTTTGTATGTGATTTTTACAATAGTTTTGTGAAAGTAGTGGATAACTTCCACTTTATTTTCACCCCTTTGATGAATTCCAATTGCCTACTATAATAATTGATCGGCCTTTCTGTTATTTGGATAAGGCCCGAGTTATCTTCATGTGCGCTGTGTATTGTGGCTACATTACTATCTGCTGATTCTCCTAATAGGTTTTCTTCTAGTTTTATTTTGGAAAGAGCGTCGGCTACCTTATTTTCTTTCCTGGGAGATATTTGATATGAAAATCAAACTCATTTAGTCTGATCTTCCACCGTTGGAGTTTCATGTTAGGCTCTTTGATATTGTTTAACCAGGCTAATGGTCTGTGAGCACTTAAGATCTCAAACTTTCTACCGAAAAGGTAAAATCAAAAATATTTCGTAGCCCAGACAATAGCTAACAACTCTTTTTCAATAGCAGAGTAATTTAACTCATGCTCATTGAGAGTTCTACTTGCAAAACAAATGGGCTTGTGTTCTTGTGACAGAACAGCGCCAATTGCTATGTTGCTTGCGTCACTAGTTAAATGAAATGGTTTATCGAAATTTGGGTAGACCAATATAGGGTCAGACGTGATCAGCAATTTCATCTTTTCGAATGCCGAAATGTATTCTTTTTCTTGACTGTTAATAGTTGCTCCCTTTTTGAGTTTCAATGTCATTGGTTTAACTATACTGGCAAAGTTCGGTATGAACTTTCTATAGAAGCCGCATGTTGCGGCTAGGGTGAGCTTTTTCACTAGCACCTCTGACTCAAATAGTCAGCAAATTAATCCAATTGTCAAATTATTTCGCGGCTAGAGTGAACCCTTTCACTAGCACTTCTGACTCAAAATAGTCAGCAATTAATCCAATTGTTTGAACCACCAAATGCAAAACAAAAACGCACGAACACTGCTTCTGTTTAAAGCAAATACAATTTGGGGTTTATTGGCAAATGTTTAATAATGTTTGTTGCACAAAAGGTTGTTTTATGTAAGTCAAGCGACAGGCCAACGTGCTTGCCGCTTGTTACAATTTTGATTCCGAGACGAACAATTCGATATGATAGATAATTTCACACTGAGAGCCGAATTCAAGATCGGCTGCAGCTGAACCAAAAGGGTCCAGCGCGGGCGATAAAACAGTAAGCTACAAATGAGCGTAATGAGTGCGTTTGTTCGAAACTACATTTTGTTTGTGCTGCCAACGCCTAAGCTGCGCTGCCTGGTGAGGCGCTGAACCGAACATACTCCCCCCGTTGGAGGACCCGAGTCTTCAACGTCCCTCTTTGGCAGCGAACACAGCTTTGCAATAGCTCTAGTTGTGATTCCAGTGGCAGTCTTCAGTTCCGCGACTCGTGCTACGCCGTCCGCCCCGACGATCAGCTTGGTTACTCTTGCCAGGGGCCAACTGAGAGGGGGAAGATTCTCGTTCTTCACATGAACAACGTCGCCGACACTAAGTCCAGGTTGATCAGATCTCCACTTAGACCTCTCCTGCAGGAGAGTCAGGTACTCTTCTCGCCACCGTGACCAGAACGTTTGCTGAAGATAAGACACGCGCTGCCAACGATCGAGGCGATTGAAGTTTAATCCAGTGATATCTGGAACAGCAAGCGACTTGGGCGGTGTTGTACCCAAAAAATGAGCTGGCGTCAAAACATCAAGATCATCTGGATGCTCTGTAACTGGAAGTAATGGGCGTGAATTAATGATTGCAGTGATATGACAAACAAGTGTACGCAAATCATCAAAACTAAGGAGCGAACTAGCAGCGGATCGATAAAAATGGTACTTTGCCGTTTTTACTGCGGCCTCCCAAAGCCCGCCAAAGTGCGGGGAGCGAGGTGGGATGAATCGCCAGTCAATTGAATCCGCCACACAAAAATCTTGTACTGCCTTTCGATGCTTGTCGCCCATAAATAATTGCTTAAGCTGCTGCAGTTAATTCTTGGCGCCTACGAAGTTGGTTGCATTGTCCGACCAGATTTCCTTCGGGCGACACCTGGTGCAAATAAAACGCTGAAGAGCGCTAAGGAACGCTGATGTCGACAAATCCTGGACCAATTCTAAGTGCACGGCCTTAGTCGCAAAGCAAATGAATACGGAGATATAGCATTTGATTGGTGGCCTGGTGCGAACTTCGCTTTTATAATAAAATGGACCACAAAAATCTACTCCGGTGATCATGAAAGTATCCGCCGAGTCATCCACTCTCTCCTTTGGCAAGTCCGCCATGATGTGCTGAAGCAATCGAGGCCTTGCTCTGAAACATCTGATACATTTGTTGACGACGCTCAAAACAGTTCTCCGACCACCAATAGGCCAATACTGATGCCGAATAATTGCCAACAACGCTCGTGGTCCAGCGTGCAAATTTCGCTCATGGAAGTATATAATCATCGCCTTAGTGACAGGATGACCCTTACGGAGTATGATAGGATGGCGAGCGCAAAAGTCAAGTGATGAATTCCTCAGCCTACCACCAACGCGCAAAATTCCAAATTTATCAACAAAGGGATCAAGTGATGAAATAGAGCTAGACGAAGACGCACGCCCGTTATCCTTGATATGCTTGTAGTCCGACCACAAATGCGCTTGCTGCATTGAACGAATAAGCATCCGGTTGCCTCCAGCTATGTCAGCTACTGTTAATCCAACAGATTTAATTCCCTTCTGAAACTTGAACATAAATCCAAACATGCGTTGCAATTTGTAGAAGGAGTTTGCATATTTATGTGCTTCTGTAATGTCGACAAAGGGGCAAACTGCAATCAGAACCCGCTTCCGAAGCTCTAAAAGTGGCGCCTTTGATGTCGCTGGCCATGTGCTCTTATCATTGGGAAGAAAAATTGGTCCATGAAACCATAATCGAGACAGTAGCAAATCCGTAGGCAAAGTACCTCTTGATAAAATGTCCGCCGGATTCATTTTTGTTGGGACATACCGCCATTCCATCTGCGCTGTTAGCTTCTGAATGCTGGCGACTCTATTTGATACGAATATATTGAATTGCGTCGGCTCATTCCGAATCCAAGACAGAGCAGTTGTTGAGTCTGACCAACAGTAAAACTTTCCAGAAAACAGTTGTATACTCGCGATCTCGTTAATAAGCTCAGAGAGCAATGCAGCACCACAAAGCTCCAGCTTTGGAACTGTAAAAACCTTCAGAGGAGCCACACGGGATCTGGAACATAAAAGATGACCATGCGTACTTTCAGTGGACCTCGATACGATATAAATGCATGCTCCGTAAGCATGTATGCTGGCATCGCAGAAACCATGAACGTCAACTTCTGAATCTGGATATGAGACCAAACGTGGAAAAACAAAACGCTGCGAATTTGATAGATTATCGCCAAAAGTCATCCATGCAGTTGTGAGAGAGACTGGCAAACTCTCATCCCACTGAAGCCTTTCCTTCCACAAGAGCTGCAAAAATATCTTCGCTTTCGTTATGACCGGCCCAATCAAGCCGAGAGGGTCATAGAAGCGAGCAATGGTGGACAGCATAGAGCGCTTCGTTGGCCTTAAAGACAGCTGCTTGGGCGAAACGGAGAAAAACAAATCGTCTGAAGCAGGATCCCAAGATAATCCAAGTGCCTTCGTGAAATCAGTTCCATCATGGAGCTTCAATAGCTGTTCTTTATCCTGGCTAGGGATTCCACTCAGCAATTCCGGAGCATTAGAGCACCATATTCTAATCTGAAAATTGCCCTTAGCCAACAATTCAGAAGTCTGCTTCATGATTGTGGCAACTTCATCCACAGAATCTCCGCCAGTCATTAAATCGTCGACGTAAAAATCGCGCCTTAGTATGACTGAGCCAATTGGGAATTTCTCTTGCTCATCCTTAGATAACTGGTGCATGCATCGAATGGCAAGAAATGCAGCTGGTCTTGTCCCATAGGTGACAGTGTCAAGTCTATAAATTTGCATCTTCTCCTGAGGCGATTCTCTCCATAAGATGCACTGCAGGTAGCTGTCCGGTTCCGATACGCGCACGCACCTATACATCTTGCATATGTCGCCGGTCAATGCGACACGAAACGTTCGGAACCGTAGCAAGGTATGCAACAGTTTCGCTTGGACTATGGGTCCTGTCATGAGGACATCATTAAGCGAAAATCCTGAAGATGTTGCTGCTGAGCCATCGAATACGACTCGAAGCTTGGTAGTAGTGCTGTCCTCCTTCAGGACACAATGATGAGGCAAATAACATCTGCATAAAGGAGTTGATTCGGGCCCCACTAACGACATGTGAGCCAAATCTCGATATTCCTTTATAAATGCAGAGTACTGCGCTTTAAGCTGCGGATGACGCTCCAGCCTTCTCTCCAAATTGACAAAACGACGAAACGCTTGCGTGTATGAGTCCCCCAATACATCCAAGTTTCGCTTCAGAGGCAGCTTCACTGAAAATTCCCCAGATCGCAGGCGAGAAAAATGATTCCTGAAGTGATCTTCGCAGTCAACATCTTCCTGCTTAACTTTGTCTGATGCCAAGCCGCAACATTCGATCTCCCAGAACCGTTTCAACAACACCGCGATTTTGTCGTGCGAATCCTCCTCAATAGTCGCTGTGGAATGTGTTGAAACCAATGCTGTTCTGCGCGATTGATGCCCTCCTCCCGATACCACCCAACCAAAACGAGTTTTTTGCAGCAATGGTAATCCTGGCGCCAGCTCGACTTGGCCGACTGAGAGAAGGCCAAAAAATAGGCTTGCTCCTATAAGGAGATCAATGCGTTGAGGCCTGAAAAATGCTGGATCCGCTAACCGTATATTATCGGGAATCCTCCAATCAGCAATATCAACAGAAAAACTCGGTTGATGATCAGTTATTCTCGGAGCGACTAAGGCGACGATGTTCGTTTCATAGTCCAATGCCTGAGAATGCACATTCAGACTGACGGTGTAGCCCTCAGATGCAACGCTGGTATCGCCAAGACCCGATACGGAAGCCGTTGACTTAGTCTTTTTCACCTGCAGGCGTTGTGCGAAACTAGACGTAACTAGATGGATCTGCGATCCTGAGTCCAATAGCGCGCGACACGGTATTAGGGATCCAGCATGATTCCTAATCAAAATAACTGCGGTTGCTAAGAGCGTGACGTCATTGTTGAGATTCTGGGCAATGAGAGAGCTAGATGGAGATGAACTTGCTTGGGGGGTGATTGCGCCGCAGATTGAGACAAATGCAATGCACCAGGTTGCGCTGACGAAATTGGCGTATTGAAGTGAAGCAATGTATGATGCTTCATACCACAGGTGCGACACCCACTCGATTTACAGGCACGCACCTGATGACCTTTTTTCAAGCAATTCAGGCATAAGTCAAGCTTCTTTGCCTCCTTGAGCCGAAACAAAGGTGACAGGTTGCCAAAAAGTGTGCATGAATATATAGCATGCTCTTGCTTGCCACAAAATCCACAAACGGAATTACAAGAGTTAGTTGCTACAAATGTACTTCTACTGTTGTTAATTTTGTTGCTCTTTCCAACCTGCTTGCCAGGCGAGTAGGTTGCCGTGGCATGTTCCATATTTTCCATTCGCTGGCATCGAGCATCCAAGAACGCTGTAAATTCGGCAATCGATGGTATCTCGGCCATTGATACATGCTCCTCCCATTTAGATTGCGTTGCGCTGTCCATTTTTTTAAGAAGCATGTAAATTAGCATGCATCCAGCTATTTGCTCTGCACTTCCCATTGCCTGCAAAGTGCGCATTCAGGCTATCCGAAAATTGACGCAGCTTACTTGCGGACGACGTTTCTACTCTCTCAAGCCCCAGAATCTCGCAGACGTGTGCCTGAAAAACAAGACGCTTGTTACTAAAACGCCAAAGCCACGGAATAATTTTCCGCAGAAATCTCCAACGCCCTTATAGCATCCAAAGCTGGACCTTGCACACAGGATCGCAGGTGTTGGAGTTTCTCGATACTTGACAAATCCGGATCCTTGTCGATGATAGTTTTAAACATTGACGAAAAATCAGCAAACTCCGTGTAACCACCCGAAAATGTTGGCAGTTTTAGTTCGGGGATGCGGGATCGATTTGCCATAAACACGGTTGGCCGGTCCAATGAGTCATCGTGGCGAAACGTGGAACAAGTCGGATGTTCAGTTTGCCGTTTCTGAATATGATACCGAGCACGAACTTCGACCGTTATCACGAACTCGTCAAAATCACTTCGCAATTTGCTACCGATTTCGTTATAGTCTAGTTCTTCGAGAGAGTCATGCGCGCTTCTAAATGCCGTCTTAATATTCGAAATCAAGTTTAAACGCACTTCTAATTCAATATTATTCATTGCATTGATTTTGGCATCACTAAGTTGAATTTCCATGGACTTTGCACGTTCAAATAGCGCATTGACCTTGCGCTTAAGAAATGTCACCCTGTTTGCCGTACCGGCATTGTTCGCGTTTTCTTCGTCTGCCATAGTTCCGTTATTCTTTGCGCACACTCAAAACCGAAAACTGAGTAAGCGAGAAGAAAAGGACACTGTACTTGTTTGTATAAAACGCGCACCAACGGTAAATGTGCATATGTATGTATGTATGCAACTATGCGCGCACTTTGCTAACAAGCAAGAGTAATTGTTTTAAATAATTATTAACAAATTATTAAATCACGTCGGGGTCACCAAATTATGTTGCGGCTAGGGTGAGCTTTTTCACTAGCACCTCTGACTCAAATAGTCAGCAAATTAATCCAATTGTCAAATTATTTCGCGGCTAGAGTGAACCCTTTCACTAGCACTTCTGACTCAAAATAGTCAGCAATTAATCCAATTGTTTGAACCACCAAATGCAAAACAAAAACGCACGAACACTGCTTCTGTTTAAAGCAAATACAATTTGGGGTTTATTGGCAAATGTTTAATAATGTTTGTTGCACAAAAGGTTGTTTTATGTAAGTCAAGCGACAGGCCAACGTGCTTGCCGCTTGTTACAATTTTGATTCCGAGACGAACAATTCGATATGATAGATAATTTCACACTGAGAGCCGAATTCAAGATCGGCTGCAGCTGAACCAAAAGGGTCCAGCGCGGGCGACAAAACAGTAAGCTACAAATGAGCGTAATGAGTGCGTTTGTTCGAAACTACATTTTGTTTGTGCTGCCAACGCCTAAGCTGCGCTGCCTGGTGAGGCGCTGAACCGAACACCGCACATGCCTAAAAATGACTTGATTTGTTTTGGAGTTTTAGGTATGGGGAATTTTATGATTGCTTCTATCTTATTCGGGTTTGGTTTTATCCCATTTGTGGTCACAATATGACCCAAGAATTCAGTTTCTTTTTTCAGAAACTCACATTTGTCAAGTTGAAGCTTTAGGTTGGCTTCCCTCAATTTCCTGAATACCTTTCTGAGTGATGATAGATGCTCTTCCAATGAAATGGAGTAGATGATGATATCATCAAGGTATACGAGACAATCCTTATAGATTAAATCTTCTAAAAGGTTGTTCATACAACGCTGAAACGTTGCAGGAGCATTTTTAAGTCCAAAAGGCATGCGAGTGTACTCGTAGTGGCCATGTTTGGTACTAAATGCAGTTTTGGAAATCGACTTCGGATCCATTTGGATCTGGTGAAAACCTTTAGCTAGATCGATGGTTGTGAAGTATTGGCACTTTCCTAATTTGTCAACAGTTACTTCGTTGAGTCCGCGATAGTCAATGACTACCCTAAATTTTGGTTTTCCCGAGGCATCGCTCTTTTTTGGCACGATCCAAATCGGGGAGCAATATGGGCTGTTAGATTTTCTAATAATCCCTTGCTCAATCATTTCGTTTATTTGTTTGTTTACCTCGACATCGTAAGTCTGAGGGTATTTATAAGGTCTCTTATAGACCGGGTCTTCGTGTTTTGTTTGTATTGCGTGTTTTATGGTACTTGTAAACGTCAAATTTTCACCTTCTTTGTACTGTATCTCACGGAATTCGAATAAAACTTTTATGAGCTTTTCGCATTCTTCTTGATTCAAATGATCTAACCTAAATTCATTGGATTCTTTTAGCTCATTGTTAATGGCAAAGTTAAAGAATCTGTCCTCTGAGGACGGAGGATCGAGGCACTCTGGTGCGGTCAAGTCCTCTTCTGTTTTCTCATCATTATATCTGAATTTGTATTCGCCTAATGTTATTGTTTCATTCGCGTAGTCAATTTGCGCTTGACACGCTGCGAGGAAATTCCTACCTAACAAGGCGTCGTAGTTTTCTGAGAAATTATGAATATAAAATGTTTGGTGTGATGGACAAATCTTACTGGGTCCTAATTTTATACTTTCGCTTAGTTCTATGGTACCATTAATTGTGTGTACTTTTAATTTATCGATTTTCTTTGGGAATTTTAAAAAGTTTTCCCTCTTTATATTTATAGTTGAACCTGTATCAATTATACATTTCAGCGGCTTGTCATTCATAGTTATTCGTATGAATGAGTTGGCGTTTCTTCGTCCGTCTCTTCCTGATCCGAGGCATGTTGATGAAAATTTTCGGAAGTATCCAATTTCATATGCCCAGATGTACTTTGTCTGTGTCTCTTTATGGATGGATTTGGTGCATTAGATGCAAAAGGTTGGTTCTGTTGATAGTTCATTGTATTCTGAGTCCTACCTTGAGTTAGTTTATGTCGGAATTCGTTCTGTAATTGTTTTGGGTCTTCGTAGATTTGCTGTCTATTTTGTGAATTATTGTTTTGTTGATAATTTATAGTTGGTTTACTTGAAGTGGCAGGCACTTGGTTTGAATTTTGAGAATTGTTTCCCCCATTCCTACGATTTGAATTGTTTTGTGTGTTAGTGTAAGTTTTTATGAAACTATCGTATAATCCCTCTCTCTGAGCAATTTGTTTTAAATTTTGTATAGTGCTAATGTCATAACGAGCAAGTGTCATGAAAAGCCTATCTGGTAATTTTTTGTTAATTACGTCTTTAATGGTGTGTTGCATTGCATTGGTATACAAGTTGGTATTGTTTGGAATGTTTTCTAATGTTAATTTGTTTACAATCATGAAGGACTTATGTTCTAATTCCTCGATGAACTTACGTAGACTTCCGTTAAAGTTGGTGTTGTATAATCGTCTCAAAAGTTCCTCATATGGCGTCTGCACTTTGAAGGCATCGATGAGAGCCTGTTTTAATTCCGGCCACGTATTAGATTGGTGTAACTGCGATATCCGTAGAGCTTCTCCAAATACTTGTAGTTCGATAGCTCCGAATAGGACGCTATGTTGACGAACATCCCTCGTTGGATACAATTGTAATATGAAGTCGATTCGTCTAATGAAGGCTGCTAGGTGTTCCGGTGACCCATCAAAGTCTGTCTCAATTGAGACAATGCCTGATTTAGATGTTGTTCTGATAATTCCAGAGTAATTTTTGATGTGTTGGTTGTTGGGCTTTTAGTTAATTTTTTCGACGTTGCAATTTTGCACTTTATGATCTTTGTTTTTGTTGATTTAAATAATTTTGTTATAGATTGTGTTGTTTTGATTTTGATTGCATAGTTCTGCACACAAATTTTCGCGCAGATATTGGTGGCACATAAATTTTCGTTGTTTTCGCGTCACCAATTTGTTGTTACTGGGCTTAGATTGTTTATGTTTTTGCACACAAATTTTCGCGCACAAATGTTGGCGGCACACAAATTTTCGCGTCACCAATTGTTATTATTGAGTTTATTTGCATATGCAAATTCCTCCCAGTGAAACACGGGTTACAGGGATCAAAAATTTGATTTGTAACACCCAGACGTGTTCGCTGTTATTGTAGTGTTTAAACACTACCAAGTAATCTCGATTAGCCAAAGACTAATACTTGTTGAGATTTACTTGACGATCCTACGTAGGAATCGTATCCAGGATTACTGACAGAGGTTGCGTATTTTACAACTTGAGAGTATCCTACCAGCTGCGCCAATTAAGAAACGGTATTTTTTAGTGTATAAAAAATATATCATTTATTCATTGAATAAATTTGACCGAATCAAATGGAATACAAAAATGAACTCTATTAATCTAAGTGCGTGGGCGCTGATCAAACCTCGGACCGAAGCTTTTAGGAGGCTTTAGATTGAAAAACGTTTATGTTGAGAGCGAGCTTTTGGCTCTCTTAAAGAGTAATCTCTTAGGGAGATTACGAGAGAAGTAGCGACGTTGCGTCAGCCGAGATTTGTGCAGCGTCTGCATTTTCGTGTGGGAAAGTGGTGGCCTGATGCTAACTACGACAAGTGGCTTCGGTTCTTAGATTTAGGGTCTTTTGTTTATGTCTGAACGATATCCGCCAGTGTCGAAGTTATCAACGGATTTGTTTACAATAATTTGGGTAGCTTATGACTGTATGTGGTTGCTAAGTGGTATGTGGTTGCTAAGTGTGTAAGTGACGGGAGATGGATATATCACTACATAGATAATGGTGAGACATGGCTATCTTTTGACAAATTTGTACTCCCTGTACACATAAAATGGGGTACTTATTCTGTGCAAACGTATGTAACAGGCAGATGGAGACACCTCCGACCCTATAAAGTGTATATATTCTTGATCAGCATCAAAAGATATTTCGATTTGGCCATGTCCGTCTGTCTATTCGTCTGTCCGTCCGTATGTATGAACGCAAGGATCTCAGCAACTATAAAAGCTAGAGACACCAAATTTGGAATGTAGGTTCGTGTATAGCAAGAGCAGGTCAAGTTTATTTTAGATTTGAGATATTCGCCGCCATTCCCCGTATCCGATAAATCGCGTTTTACAGTATCAATTTTCCAGATATAGAATTGGGATTTTGCATGTATTATACTTTGATCACTCTTAATCTACTGTCCAAATTTCAGATCATGGTACGTATGGTACGACAGCGCAAGCACAGCATTTTAAGTGGTTGCTGCGCTTCTTCTTCTCCTTTTTCGAAGTGATCTATCTGACTTAGCTTTGAAGATACTATCTTTGTTGCTGCAGCAACCTCATGGATGATAACAACACAGCTTGCGGCACTTATTGACGTATATCGTTTGCATGATATCGTCCAATTAGTTCACCTCGGAGATCCTCCCACTCATAGTAGACATTTCCGAACTTACGACGTATTCGAGCTGTCACGAAGGCAGGTATTAATTTGGCATTATAACCAGTCTGGAAATTTGTTTTGCTTAAAATTTCTTCTGTAAACTTCCTGTCATACAGCATAAGCAACTTCTCGTTTTGTTTCCTTTGTAGTGTGTATATTTATTAAACAACACCCTGTATTTATATGCATAAATGGTGCATATAATAAAACACATAAAGCCAAAAGCGCAGAGCCACTTGAGGTTAATGACTCAGGTTCATATTACGCAGCGCGGACCGCTAGTACTCTAGCTGGCCGTTTAGCTGACGGCGCATATCCCACGGTACGCTTATGTAGCGCATACCAAGAGTACCAATAGGTACTCACAAATGCATACACATACAACACACTATCTCTCTCTTAAGTGTGCTCTGCTGCGATAGAGCGATATACAAAAGAATGCCAATATTTTAAGTTTGAGAAAACGGACAGAGTGCCGAATAAAGAACATTCTAAAAAACTCACATGAAGCGAACAGTCGTGTTTTCATTCACAGAAAATAATACACCTTTTACACCTTATTACTTCACAGGCCTTATTGCGAATTAGTTCGAATGAGTCTTCTCGTGAGAAAGTCACATCAGACGTCATTAATTGTTGACCAAAAACCATGTGGTAAGGTGTGCTCCCTATTCCTGCATGAACTGATGATCTTAAGGCACAGGAGATGATACTGAGGTGCTAGTCCCAATCTTTTTTATCGGACCTTACATACGAGCAAATAGCCGCAATAATGGAGCGATTAACACGCTCGGAAGCGTTCGCCTGGGGCGAATGCACAGCCGTTAGAGTATACAAAAACTTGAGCTTACGAAAAAACTTTTCAAAAGCTTCTGCCTTGAACTGAGAACCATTATTGCTCATGTGTATGGTCTCCACAGTACAAAAATAGTGAGGTCCGTATTGAGTCGGTCCAGAAGCAATTTCTTCTATTTTCCTTACGTAGCTTAAATTGGGATCCTATTCTTCGTCTGCCATCTTATCCCAGGAGACTCTTACTTTTAAATCTCCCAAAATTAGCTAACCGTAGAATAACTCTTGGTGTGGTTCTTATACATAAGTTGATTAGTGGCGATATAGATTCTTCTTTTCTTTTAAGTCGTCTTAATTTCTCTGTCCTTTGTAGACCTACTAGAAGCTTTATAACCTTACCTTTTCCTACATGGCCCAATACAATAAATATGCCAATGTTTGCAGATACTATCTTTGGTGCTACAGCAATTGCGTAACATACAATCCAGCTGTCGATTATTGAAGAAGACGCGATGACGTCATTGGCCATATAAGTCTGTACATTCTGTCATTCTCTAAAGATTAATAATGAAACGGAAGGGATGTTTTGCGCTGGCGGAAAAATCAAATTACCTCATATTGAAGCACCACCAGAGCCACCGAAAATTCTACTTGCTGGATATACCGTTGAATCGAAGCATTTCCTATCTAACATCATTAAATATGACTCTTCATGCGAAGGCTAAATCTTTTACAAAGCTGGCACCCTGCTCATGCTCCCAGATAGAGATCATAAATTCCTTCAAATGTACTTCATTGATGATGATGATAAAGATTGTAGTGGCGCTTGTTCCATCGTATTTAATTCAAACGCCAAAAAGGTAGGTAATGAAATTTTTCACGAAATAACCATTTGCTTGAACGACCCTGAAAGTATGCACTACTAGACATTAACAAGTCGGTTAACATTTAGTAGCAGATTTCTGTTAGTTTTAGTAGTATTGTTAATTGCACTCGTATGGGATATATTCGATAAAATTAGAAATGCATTCTTATTAGTAAAATTCATTCCTGCTGGAAGAATGCATCCTCGTGGTCTGTTGCCTGGTTTTGATTTCTGGACGTTGATGTACTAACGAACAGTACTTACAAGTGGCCCAACGACACCAAGCACGGGCTTGTTAACGCGCGGACCCAAGCATAAATGCAACCCACCTCCCGCCCAACCGACCGAGGGGCACGCCGCATAACGTGCGGTAGCGAATGATCGCGGACATGCAAATACAACAATAACATTATACAAAAGTTCCTAAGGATTACATAAATAACGTAAGAGTAAAGTTTTAAGTGTAGAAATTGAAGTAGCATTACTTATTAGATGGAAAAGATTGTTATAGCTATAGCATAAGACTCGAAAGGGGTTATGAATAGCATAATTAGAACTACAAGCTTGAAGAGAAAGTGAAAGAAAGTTTCTAGAACATCTGATCGGAACTGCAAAACTAATTTGGCTGATTAATTCAGAAGAATCAATTTCCCCATTAATTAGTTTGTGTAAGAAAATTACACCCAGCATGGTTCTACGATCAGAAAGAGAAGGCAAATTTATTAATAAAAGTCTACTACGATAAGAAGGCAAGCGAGTATTAGTATTCCAGTTAAGACCCCGGAGTGCAAAGAGCAGAAATTGTTTTTGTACCGACTCTAATCTATCCTGATGAACCTTGTATTGGGGACACCAAATACAAGAACCATATTCAAGAATAGGTCGGACAAGAGAAGTATAAAGAGTTTTAGTAATGTAGGGATCGTTAAATTCCTTCGACCAACGCTTAATGGAACCCAGGACACCAAAGGCACGATTAGCGGTGGAAAACATATGCTTGTCAAACTTAAGCTTGGGATCTAAGAGGATACCCAAATCATCAACCGACTCAATTCGAGCAAGCGGCTTACCATTAAGAATATAATTATTAAGAAAGGGCATTCGCCTGTAAAAGGACATTACGGTTAGATGGTATTTCCGCAATCCAGACTCGCTCTTTTTCTTAGCGATCGTCGACCAGTGCGGATGTCTTAAGTCCAACTCTCTAAAGAAAACTTTCAACGTGTTTAATTGAACTGCACGATTTTGTAAATGCTTTTGATATGTATAAAATAAAGACACTGCTGAAGGCCCTGGCAGCCATGGCAAAAATTCAATGTTAACTCATAGTTTTAACTAGAAGTTATCATTAATTAAATAAATAACATAAATAAAATAAGACAATTTAATTAAAAAAAAAAACGTTCCTCCTCTACAATAGACAAACAAACCTGCCTAGTGGCAACAGAACCAGCGCCAGTATGTTTTTTTCAATTCGTGAAATGAAAAAAAAATCAATTAATAATATAATTGGTCGACAACAACCTCATTTCCTTAAGGCCATAAGGCTGTCTTTCAAATTCATGGTGCTCTGTGTAGCAGAAAAAAAATGGTATCCGGCCCAAATATTTCTCCAGGTGCCAATTCAATCAAGGGTAACTTTTTACGAATATTTCTCGCTCGTACCAGCCATTAATTGTTCTTTCGAACATTAATTCACCTTTTGCACACACAGAGTGGCAGCCAGTATTTACCCCGAAAGCTCCGCTTTTATAGGAGTCAAGTGCTCTTAAAACACAGAGGCGACAAAGAGAAGGCAAAGAGAAGATGCATTAGTCGATCACGCGCGGTCAGTCAAGCAGCAGTGCAAGCGCCGTCCGTCGAGCAGCAGTGCTAGCGCAGTAAATAAAGGGAGAAGCGAGCCAGGTGTCTGACGAAAAGCGGAAAGTGCGAGAAAAAGTGCCAAGAATGTGTAAAGCCCACGTGCCATAACACATAGTGCTATAGAAAAAAAATGTTTTTTTGTTGTGTTTTCTACATTATTGGCTAATATACACTAAGCGCTACTCTGAAAGTTAAAATATTGCCACCCCCGATCGGCCCAAGAAGCAGTCAATGTGCTTTAAATTTATTATTTTGTTGTTAATATTCTGGTTTAGTTTTTTTTTGTTATTCATGCATGAAAAAAGCGAAAAGTTGCAGGCCTAACAATAAGTGATGTACCTAAATAAGTGAAAGGTAAGAAAACGGAAAAAAAAGTTCAATATAAATAAATTAAAAAAGAAAGAAGACTACGCTTGTGGCCAGTGAATGAATTAATAATGCCAAATGAATATTATATGTAAAAAACAAAATAAATAAAAACGAACACAAGCCTTATAATGCACATACAGTGTCCGCAAGCATAATATTCCCACATCATACCCTCCCATACGTGAACATAGTCGAAAGAACTTTCGTCGCTGGACCTGTAAATTGGAAAGCTGAAAACTATTATTCTACTCATTTTTTTGGCAATTGTTTATATTCTTTTATCCAAGGTATCACTCAGCATGTTCACGAGCTAAGATGATTACCCGCAGCCACCCAATTGTGCGCATGCGTACAACAACTTTTTGTTGTTGCTGTAGTGTTATTGTTTTGCATTATCTTATGCACAACATGAACTGAGCTCACAAGAACCTGAGTGATATTTACGGTAATCGTAATTGATAATTGATTGCAGCCCAGTTATGTTGTTTTTGTTTTTTGCATTCTTTGGTCTAGCTGCTATTTACATCAGCTGTGCGTATTACAATCGTGGCACAAACTAATAGACCCACTTCAATTAACGTAACGATTTATAATGAACAAACATATTAATTGATTCCTGCCACAAGAAAGTAAACTTAATTAACTAAAGCCTAATATAAAATGGTTAAAATAATAATAAATAGTTAGTTATACCTTTTTACTCCCTGTACCCATAAAATGGGTAAAAAGGGGGTATTACATCTGTGCAAATGTATGTAACAGACAGAAGTAGACATCTCCGACCCTATAAAGTATATATATTCTTGATCAGTATCAAAAGAGATTTCGATTTGGCCATGTCCGTCTGTCTGTCCGTCAGTCTGTCCGTATATATGAACGCAAGGATCTCAGCAACTAGAAGAGCTAGAGACACAAAATTTCGAATGTAGGTTTGTTTATAGCAGGAGCAGGTCAAGTTTGTTTTAGATTCGAGATATCTCCCCCCGTTCCCCCGCAATTCGATAAAAAACCGTTTTACAGGAACAATTTGAAAGATATAGCTTTGGGATTTGGCATGTGCAATACTTTAGTCGCTCCTAATCTACTGTCCAAGTTTTAAGTCGATCAGATAATAAACACGGAAGTTATTCACAAAAGAAGATTCAGTGCTTCAGTGCGGGGGAAGAAGAAGCACAGCCACAACTTAAAATGCCTCGCTTGCACTGTGCTTGAGCTGTGTTCGTGTGAGTGCGTCTTTTGTGTATGTGTGTGTGTTGTGTATGTGTACGTAGATGCGTACAGGGAGTCTAGTAGTCGGGTATACTGGACTATAGCATTCTTACTTGTTATACATAAGTTGACTAGTGGCGACATAGATTCTCCTTTTCTTTTAAGTCGTCTTAATTTCTCTGTCCATTGTAGACCCACTAGAAACTTTATGCCCTTATCTCTTCCTACTTTCGCATCCCTACCCTTTCCCAGATCCTACTTTCCTTAATGTTATCTCTAACCAACCTCGCTGTGAGCTGAGTCACAGCTTGCCGGACTGGCTACTAAAACTTCCCCCACCGGGTTGGAGATTTCATTCCTACTTTTTTTATTCTTCTTCTTTAGTTTTATTTAAATTTAATTTAAAATTAACCTAAAATTCTATCAGCTTTTTCTTCATAGCCAACTATTCACTATCTTGCTAAAGGCTCTAATAACGCCATCAGCAAATCTTTGCTGTGAATAGGGGCATAGCTAGACGGACTGGCAAATAAACTTCCCCCAACGTGCGCGTGTCGTTATTAGATTTCAATTGTAATTTCGTGTAGGCTTTTAATTTTTTCCTTATATTTTATATTACATTATATTTTTTGATTCGAGGCAGCACTGTTTTGCCTTCGTAAATAAATATATAAAATAAATGTGGCTTATTTCGTTTAAAGAATTAGAAGTAGTGGTTTTGCTTAACAATATTTCCATCTTCCATGGATGTATTTCTTCTACTGTAATTGTTACGTTATTTATTTGTATGCTACATTGGTTAACTTGAATTATTTTGTTACATGTAACTGAAAATGGTGTGTTTATGCAATTGAAGAATATTTATGTTTGATTTATCTTAAAAGTAAGAAAAATATAAGGATTATTTATTGGATTGAGGGTGTTTGCCCTTGTTTAAACTTACATAATACATTAGTTTTTATACTATGTTCCCGAAGGGAAAATAGTAGTATATTAGGTTTGCGAAATGTCCGTCTGTCCGTATGAACGCAATTTTTTTCCACACCCTTGAAGCTAGAGCAACCAAACTTGGTACACCTGTTGGTGTATACCGTCAATTTATCAAGTGTCGAGATCGACCACCCCCACCACCCCCTCCCCCATAATTCGGGGAAAACCTGTATCTTCCCCATTTTTAAAGCTATAGTCACCCAATTTGGCATACAGACTAATGTTGAGATTCCCGACAGTTCTGCATCAAAAAAATGTTGACCCCCCACCCCCACAAATCGGCATATGATATCCCCAAAACACGTTTTTCAAGGGGTATATCTCCTACAGTTTCAAAGATAGAGTTACCTAATTTGGCACACTAATGTTAACCTTCTGGACAAATCTGCATTCAAAATTTTTGGACCCCCCACCCCTCCCCCACAAAGGAGCAAAGTCTATATCTCCCACACCTGTGCAGTTTTTTTCACGTCTCTTTCTGAACACATAAATAACCAAATTATATAGGACTGGGAACATAGTATTCTGCAGTCGGGTGCGTCCGAGTGCAACGTTTTTACTTGTTATAAATTAATAATGTGCAACCGAGCATGTAGCATCGCTGTACTCTATCCCGAACCCCCAACGCCCACGAGATATAGCCGGAAAACTAGCGCGTGCTCCGCATTCAATGTCTACTCTCCCACCAGCTCGACTCAATTGCAACTCTGCGTTGTATGTTACAAGATGAATTGGTTACACGTTGTGGAATACATACCTTGCTAAGAAGATCTAACTTTACACACCTGATATCTACAATGAAGCATTAACTAATTTGGAGGATCTCGATATGATGATTTTGATTGAATCAATATTAGAATTGGGTATGCCCTCGAAATGCAAGCAATTTATTCAAAAGAGGCCTCCGCTCAAAACAAATATACAACATACATTTCTTTGATTCGGGTGTACTATGCTTATAAAACACCACTAGCCGCCGTCGTGTGGCCCTCTCATTCTCATGAGAACGCGAGAGCATAATTTGTATGGCATCGGAGCCCCTCTGCCTTCACTCTGTGATGGCACTGATGTGAAGCGCGCTCGCATTTTGTCTGTATGCATGGATCTGTGTACGATTGTACGCATCGCATCGTGTGGCTCTGATGTGAAGTCACCACGATCGCATCCTATTCAAACGTTTGCGTTCTCATCATTTTCAAAATTAATGTACATATTATAGGTGTATGTTTATATTTCAGTCCTTTATTAATTTACAACAATGCGCAGCTTGCTGCTAATAAGTTCCACGACCGAAGACAAACTGCCTCGCGCTCTGTTATTCTTACAGACATTACGATCTAACAGGGTACTTATAATGTTAATGCTAATGTTACTTAATAGCTATAGCAGTGTCAGTTTGACCCTAAACAATATGTATGTGTTTCTATGTTTATATCCTACTACAATATGAACCAAAATAGAACAAACTAAAGTTGGTCTTAAAGAATGTGTGTTTAGCGACGTATAATTTGTAAATGAAATATTTAACAGGCTCGACGTCAACAATTCAGGGTGAATATGGAAAGGTAGATATGAAGTATTGGCTGGTCATATAGCGCTATTTTGGATGCTGACAAGCATCCTTATCAGTGACCTTATTGTTATACATTTTTGTCCAAACTTGTCCGTATATGAGTAGTAGTCGGCTAGATTCGAACCGGAGTGGTCCCGTCTGTAAGGCGGATGCCTTAACCTCTGACCCACTTGCTGTCCGATCCCGGCTTGAACTAATTACTGTCATCAACAGGTCCATTTGAAATTCAAAGTCCGCACCAAAGCTTAATCCCTTTATCTAAGTTTCTAACCCTTACAGTTCTATTTTATTATTATTAGAACCACTAGTATTGAACTTTTTATTTTTTATTATTTTTTTATTTTTTTTAAATTTTTTTTTATTTTTATTTATTTATTTTTTTTAAATATTTTTTTGGTCCTTTTAATTTCTACAGGTAAGCCCGTATGAAAATTATTAAATAATTATAATTTATTTCCAGGGTATACAGGCATCGACTTACAAGTGCGATATTGTCTTAACGAAAATCGTTCAAGGTGTGAGCATTTTTCACGATCAATTGGCGGTTATCATTCTTGTAAACACACATGCATACAGATATTGTGCATCTGTATGTACACGTGCGTGGCATAAGATTTGCTTGCAGAAGATAAACAAACTGAGCTTGCTTTTATGACCTACATACATATGTCAGCAATTACGTTTGGCTAGTATTTTTATATAGTATTGCCATTAACAAAGCAATTAGATAGATGTGCCAAATAAGCCTTTTTCTGAGGCCAAATGTGATGCTGACCGCACAACCCCAGACTCTTCGGCAAAAAGCCGAACTCCCACAACCCCAGTCGGGTTGCCAGCTCAACAAAAACAAAAAAGCCGAGCTACTTACGCCTCTGCTCCGAACAAATATTTAGTCTTGGATCGACACCAGAACGATGAGCACGGCTTATGTCGCTTGCGCTCTTATTTCGTTTCTATGTGTGGGTTCAAGTACGCACATGCGCTTGCTTCTTAGTATGCGTGAGCAATGAAAAAATGCAACAGCGCATGGCAATATGAAATCTGAATTCAGAAATGGAAATGGAAGCGACCAAGCGCACAACACATGCCCTGTTATCTGCACATAGGTTGATTTTGTCGGCATTGGAATTCATGATGCTGTGGCGGTTTGGATAGAGTGCTTGTTTGAAAAGTGGCTTTTTGCAGGTTCGATCCCCAGTTGATCCATTTTTTTGATAATGGAAAGCAATATTTATTTTTATTTTCTTTTGATTTTCTAATATTTTTTAAATGTTATTATTATTTTTTAGACCAGTTATTATCTAATAAATTACATTGGCTAATTATAATAAATTTATCCTCTTCGGTGGCAGCTCACAGCTGACCGAAAGTATGTGAGATGTATTTAATGTGTACACTTGCATATGTTGTTGTTGCCAATGCAAGTGTCATCAGGCATACAAAATCTCAAACGTAAATAAAACAAAAAAATCCTTAAATATTCAAATTTCCAACTTAACATGCTTTTATCGCTATCGGCTTGGATTCACTCAAATTGAGCTTAACCAGGACGCACGCTGGGCAACGCACAGTGGCTCGTTTGACCGAGGCACGTGGCAAAAATCAACAAGTAAGAATGCTTTAGTCGAGTATACCCGACTACAAAACTCCCTGTACCCAGGTCAAAAGTTTCCAATCGCATCTTCGTATACTTACACATACACACACATATACAACAGGTAAGAATGCTATAGTCGAGTATACCCGACTACGAAACTCCCTGTACCCAGGTCAAAAATTTCCAATCGCATATTCGGACACATACACACACACAAAGCGAGCCAAATCGCGCACTCAGCCGTGAGTCGGGCTTGTCCTGAATATAGACGGGCTCTCAAATCGCTCAAAAATGGGTAAGTTTATTTAGCTTTACCTGAATCACTGCAGAGCTCCACAGGATCTGCTAGCACAAACGGCCACGGAAGGAAGTTTTGATGTTGCCATTATTAGCGAGCCATACGCACCCAAGCACGAGGGAGTGTGGCACGAGAGCACTGACGGCGGCGCTGCTATATGGAGCTGCGCACAACCCCCATACCAACTCAGCCAGCGATATGCGCGAAAGGGGTTTGCGCGGGCACTATGCGCTAATACATATACTTACAGCTGCTACATAGCGCCAAGCACCCCTCTCTCTGAGTTTGAGTCGATCATCGAGGAGATTGCAAATGACGCGCGTGGCAAGTCCCCAATTCTAATCGCTGGCGACTTCAACGCTTTGGCCACGGAATGGGGCAGCAGCAGAACGACAACAATGGGGTCAACCTTGCTTGACACGTTCGCCTCGTTGCACATTTGCCTGCTAAATAGTGGAGCGAAGAGCACTTTCAGCAAGGCTGGACGGGAATCGATCATCGATCTAACCTTCGCGAACCCAGAACTTGCCCGGAACGCCACTTGGCATGTTTCTGAGCTTTATACTCACAGCGACCACTTCGCCGTGATGACAGCGATCGACTCAGCTGCAAGGAGAGGCACCCAGAGATCATCCCAATATACTGGCTACAAGGCAGATACGTTGAGCAGGGAGCGACTATTAGCTAGGTTTGCAGGACTCGGCATAAGCCGAGATGCAAACAGCACCGCAGAAAAGATCTCTGTGGCCATTTCTGCAGCATGCGATGCCTCAATGGCAAAAGTCCGCAAGGGAGGCAATCCACGGCGCCCTGTTGCATGGTGGACCGAGGAAATAGCCAATGCACGCAGAGAATGTCACGCCGCACGGCGCAAATACCAGCGTTCTAGAGGATTATCGCTATGGGATCACTACGCTGACTGCTTTAAGGCAAAAAGGAGGGCGCTCAAGTTAGCCATCAAGCAGAGCAAGGCCAGATATTTCCAGGAGCTATGTGACGCCGCAGACGCGCAGCCATTCGGAACGGCCTATAAGCTAGTTATGGGGAAGCTACGCCGCCAGCCAATGCCGACTTGCCCGTCACAACTCTGCCAGATAGTCTACACACTTTTTCCCAGACAGCCTCCGCTGATGTAAGCACTAGAGCACGCGGGCGTAACATTGACCACATTGACCCCACCGACGCAAACGAGGTGCTGGCCATCGCCGCGAGGGTCAAGCCGAACAAAGCGCCCGGCCCTGACGGTATCCCAACGGGGTGCTCAAAACAGTCATTGCTGCACACCCTGATGTCTTCGCCGATATGTTCAATCAGTGTATCGCGGAGTGCATTGTGCCACGCACTTGGAAAGTCCAGAAGCTAGTGCTCATCCCAAAGCCAGGCAAGGATCTTGATGACCCCTCGGCATACCGCCCACTCTGTATGCTGGACACGACAGGGAAGATATTCGAGCGGATCATTTGTAACCGTCTCGAGAGGGAGCTAGCTGACCCATGTGGACTCTCAGACCAGCAATATGGCTTTCGCAAGCACCAAGCACGACGGATGCAATCAGAGCGGTGCAAGACATAGCTCAACAGGCCATCGAAGGTACAAGATGAAGGACAGCGCCAGTACATGGTATCCGGAGGCGTTCCACAGGGGTCCGTCCTCGGGCCCCTGCTTTGGAATGTGATGTACGATGGAGTACTTCGTCTAAATCTACCAAAAGGCAACACCATCATAGGATTTGCCGACGACATCGCCTTGGTGACAGTGGCAAAAAAGTTGGACGACGCAACGTCGAAATGTAGTGCTGCAATCGACCAGGTAATCGACTGTTTAACACAAAATGGACTAGCGCTGGCAGAACAGAAGTCTGAGGCTGTCCTGATAAGTAGCAGGAAGCGGGTCGAAAAGACGGTGCTGCGAATTGGCTCCGCCAGCATCGAAACGAAGCCAGCCATCAAATATCTTGGCGTCATGATTGACCGCAGACTGACGTTCAAACACCACTTTGAATACGTCAGCAAAAATGCAGCCGTGGTGACTACAGCCATCAGACGGATGATGGCCAACACGAAAGGGCCAAAGCAGCGAAGTAGGAGAATCATTGCAGGCGTGGTAACATCTACAATGCTTTATGGCTCCACAATATGGGCTCCAGCAATGGATATTCCATCCTATAGCCGGGGCTGTATGTCTGAATACAGACGGTGTGCCCTCCGCGTCGCTACGTGCTTCCGCACAGTTTCGGAGGACGCAGCCCTAGTTGTGACTAGCATGATACCACTGAACTTGCTGGCTGCTGAGAGGCAGAGCGGCGCTTCCACAAATAACTCTTTGCGAGAAAGGACCATCGCATCATGGCAAGAGGCCTGGACCAATAGCTCCAAAGGCAGGTGGACTCATCGCCTCATACCACAGCTCAACACGTGGCAAAAACGACGCCATGGCCAGGTGGACTTCTACTCATATATTTGCTGAGATCGACGCGTTCATACGGACAGACGGACGGACGGACAGACGGACGGACGGACAGACGGACATGGCCAAATCGAAATTTCTTTTGATACTGATACTGATACTCCGCTGCAGTGCGGAGTGCGCTGCATGGTCGTGGGCGGCAAAAGCCTTTTCTTTAATATGTGCAGGTAAACGTGTTTGGGAGAACTATGCCGTTTTTTTGGAAAATCCTGATGTACCCAAATATAAGATTCGTATATCATACCTATTTATAAACATTAATCCCACGCCAAGTATATAGTTTGTTATTGCCAAAATGTACTGCCCGTTGTGCCGTTGAGGCTTCGGAATGCAGGCGCAGATTACTGGAAAAATCCTCGTCCATCATCAGTGCAATTTTGTCGACCCATTATGTTCAAATATGGAAAAGAGTCTTTGGAGCTAGTTAAATCTATCGTTTCGGAGTTCAGCGAGGAAATTACGGACATCAAGGAGGTCAAAATAAAAATCATGGATGGAAGAACGATTACAATGAGCTATCAATTCTTTCTCACCATGATTGGCGGAAAAGTGTTAAATGCAACAACCAACACTTATTCAACTTTATCCTGCGCAGTCTGCAAAAATAAGCAAAAAGACTTCGAAAATTTAATTGAATCTCTGGAGGATGAGCACAATTTGGAGTATGGAATTTCACCACTGCATGCGAGAATAAGATGTTTGGAATTTATTCTAAGATTGACATACACACTTCCACGATATGGAGAACAATTCGACGGAAAAGGAAAAATGAAAAGTTCGGAAGCAAATTATACAGGATTTGTTTTATACTCAGACTGGCCTGAAAGTTGAAACTCCAAAATATGGATACGGAAACACAAATGACGGCAACACATCTCGAACATTTTTTAAAAACTTTGAAGTTTTGGCTCGGGTTACTGGTGTTGATGTTGAAATCATCAAGAGGCTGAATGTAATATTAAACTTCTTCATGCAAGGAAAGAATTAATGGTGCAAGATTTAACCAATATGCATTGGAATCTGCCGCAATATTAAAGGAAAAGAATACCCATAAACTTTTGAAGAAGCCCAGGAAGCAAAAAACAAGGACTACAAGAGATATAGGTATGCGAATACCTGCAAGGTGTCACGGGAGAGACAAAATGAAGGCCTGTTCTACATGTTATCGGTTTCATCAGATCCACTATTATCGACAAAAAGATTTGTTAGAAAACACAAGCAATTACGGGAGCCTTATACAAAAGATATGGTAGACTTAATGTATATATGTTATGAATTTGACGACATAGTTGAAAAAAACTAAATAAAGAAGAAAAATATGTATATAATCTTATAGTTAATAGATATAAAATAAATTAAAAATAAGAAAATTTTATTGGACTTGCAATATGTTTTGCAAGTAATTACATCATAAAAATGCATTTTAAACATGACATTTATCAAATACTTTCGCTATAAAACTTGATATATTTATAACATTGTCGTTGTTTTTAACAAACGACTCAATCCAGATGACACTTCAACTAAATGCAGTAACGAGCCTTCTGGATGAAGACGCAATGAGGGTTTTAGTAAAGGTATCTTACGAAACTTGGACCAGCTTGAAGACAGCATTACTACTACACCTCCAAGATAAGACACCTTTGCATCATCTCAAAGCCAGCATCCGATCAGTTAAATTTAAAGGAGACCTAAGTAAGTTCATAAACGATCTTGAATGTATTTCAAGCCGGGTCCACAATAGACTAAATCTGAGAGGGACTGCAAGCGAGAAGCTTTTATATTCAAGTTCGCTAGATGAAATCATAAGTGATTGTATTTACGATGAATTACCAGAAAGAATGTTATTTAAAATAAGTAGATTTGACATGGGTTCACCCTCTAAGTTAAAACAGGTAGCAATGGAGAAAGTTTTAATGAATCATGACAACATTTTAACAATTACCCTAAAAATTAACAATTGAATCAAATTAAAGATAATCAAAATAATTATAAGCTAAACTATCAACAAATCCCACTAAACCCAATACCCCAGTATACACCGAGGTACATATTTAATCCAAATTATTCCCCATATCAATTACCGATTCCTCGAACAAACCAATTTCAAGTCTGACCACAATTTTATCCAGTGCAAAATGTTCAAAATCAGCAACAGACAGAAAATAGGGTACCATTTAAAAGACAAAGAGGAAGCACACAACAAAGACGAGTAGAACCAATGGATATTTCTGAAAATTTTGGCTACAAGCCTCGGACAGCCAGAAGAAATATCAGCAGGAACCGGAATATGCAGAGCAGGCACAGATACAGGCTCAAATGAGTCAGGAGAGATATCAGCAGGAATTGGAATATGTAGTGCAGGAACAGGAGGGATATCAGCAGGAACAGGAATAACTAGTGCAGGAACAGATTTACATAGCTCCGGAAGAGAACCAACATCAACAATGGAAGAAATATACGCATATGAATTTAAGCACCCTCACGAATGGTTGGGAAATATTGAAAAATTGAAAGAAAGATCACTTACAAATCAATTGAATACAGAAGAGCACAAAGTATCAAGATAAATAGTAAATGACTATAAAGACATACAATGTAGCGATGGTGACGTTTTAACTTTTACAACTAGTGTTAAGCATGAAATAAAAACAAAACAAGTAAAAACGATCTTGACACTTCATAAATTGAGGATATACACCAACAGGTGTACCAAGTTTAGTTGCTCTAGCTTAAAGATAAGGGCAAAAGAATTGCGTTCATGCGGACAGACGGACATTTCGCAAACCCAATAACTATTTTCCCTTCGGGAACATAGTATAAACAGAAGATCCAATCTATAGGAAAGCATATCCGTATGAACAAGTCCATGTAAATGAAGTTAATGCACAAATAAATGAAATGTTAAAATAGGGTATAATCAATCATTCGAATTCACCATACAATAGTCTGTTAATAGTGGTCGTCTAAACGGACGGCAAATTTCGTCTTGTAATAGACTATAGAAAATTTTATGAGGTTACTATTGATGACAGATTTCCAATTCCAAACATTAAAGAAATTTTAGATATACTTGGCAGATGTCAGATTTTTACCACACTCGATTTGGCAAAAGGCTTTCATCAGATTCCTATGCACGCAGATTCAATTAAGAAAACAGCTTTCTCGACAAAACATGGTCATTACAAGTACACTCGTATGCCATTCGGTTTTAAAAATGCACCCCCTACAATGCAGCGTTGCATGAACAAAACAAACTTGATCTGCGTATGGTATATAGGAACATACTTTCCAAATTTGGTGTCTCTAGCTCTTGTAGTTGCTGAGATAGACACGTTCATACGGACAGACGGCCAGACGGACATGGCCAAATCGAAATCTCTTTTGATACTGATCAAGAATATATATACCTTATACGGTCGGAGATGTCTCCTTCCGCCTGTTACATACATTGGCACAGATTTAGTACCCCCTTTTACCCATTTTATGGGTACAGGGAGTAAAAAAATCATTTCTAGGTTTGGGGGATACTACCGCAAATTTATAAAAGATTTTGAAATTTTTGCGAAACCAATGACAACATGCCTTAAAAAAGAACAAACTATTGATGTCAATAACTATGAATACAAAAATTCCCTTAAAAATCTTCAAATAAACCAATTTGTTTTGCAAGCCGAACTCTCAACGAACATGAGACTAGATATTCAGCCATTGAAAAAGAGTTATTAGCTATACTATGATGGTCCACACAATATTTTAGACCTTATTAAATGGTCGGCGTTTCACAGTGCAGACTAACCACAAGCCTTTAGTGTGGTTAGAATCGCTTAAGGAACCTAACATGATGCTTCAAAGATGGAAAATTAAACTTAATGAATATGACTTTGAAATAAAACACATGCAGGGAAACGAAAACCATGTAGCAGATGCTTTGTCCAGGGTTAAAATCAATGAGACATTTATAGGTCATGCACAAAATGAGGACAACGATAGCCAGGCTGATACAACTTTATCAACAATACATAGTGCAGAAAAAGATTCAGGACCATACGTACAGATAACAGAAAGACCAATAAATCATTCTAATAGGCAAATAATAATGACTAAAGGAACTCATATAGAGTTTCAACAGAAAAATATTTCAATAAAAACATAACCAGAATAGAATTTGTATCTCCACTAAATAAAAACCAAGTAAAAGACACTCGAAAATGTTGTAGGAACCAAGAACACAACCATTTTTTGTACCGACGACCAGGATTACGCTTTAATACAAAGAATATACATGAAATTTTTAAATCCGAGAGTAAGAGGAAAATTAACAAAATCTATAGAAATGAAAGAAAATATAAAAATTATGCAGAATTTAAAGAAATGATATTAAAATTACATGAAGAAAAATTACATCAAAGAACCGAAAAGGTTGCAAACGAATTTAAAACCTCAGAATTTTAAATATAATAAATAAATAATATAAAATATAATCAATAAATGCGAAATTTGCAAACTAGCCAAATCAGAGAATAAATCTACAAATTTACCTTTAGAAATAACACCTAAATTAAATCCAATCAGAGAAAAATATATGATCGATTTCTACTTGAACAACAGAAAAACGTATCTAACTTGCATAGATGTATATTCTAAATTCGCCATGGCCGTAGAAACAGAATCAAGAACACGGCTTGATATAAAAGGGGCACTACTTACAATATTTAACACAATGGGCAATCCAAAGTTACTAAAATCAGATAGAGATACAGGTATGAATAGTATAAGCCTTCGTGACTGGCTGAAAAGCGAAAAGGTTGTCATCGAATATAACACAAATAAAACAGGAGTAACTGATATTGAAAGATTCCACAAAATAATTAATGACAAGGTCAGACATTTCCGATTGCATCTTCGTAAATTTACACATACACAAAAGACGCACATACACGAGCGACAGCTCGAGCGCAGCGCAAGTGAGGCATTTTAAGTTGTTGTTGTGCTTCTTCTTCCCCCCGCGCTGCATCACTGAATCTTGTTTGTTGAATAACTTCCGTGTTTATTGTCCGATCGACTTAAAATTTGGACAGTAGATTAAGAGTGACAAAATAATGCATGAATACATGCCAAGTCCCAAAGCTATATCTTTAAAGATGTTGGTATGAAACGGTTTTTATCGAATTGCGGGGCAACGGAGGGAGATATCTCAAATCTAAAATAAACTTGACCTTTTCCCGCTATACACGAACATATATTCCAAATTTTGTATCTCTAGCTCTTATAGTTGCTGAGATCCTTGCGTTCATACATACAGACGGACAGACGGACAGATAGACGGGCATGGCCAAATCGAAATCTCCTTTGATACTGATCAAGAATATATATAATTTATAGGGTCGGAGATGTCTCCTTCTGCCTGTTACATACATTTGCACAGATTTAGTACCCCTTTTTACCCATTTTATGGGTACAGGAAGTAAAATTATGATAGTTAAGACCAATTTAATAAAGTAATTGACCAAATTAATCTTACACTTAAAAATATTTATAAAACCAACAGTAATTTATATGCAGCAAACCTAGCCCGCCAATAAATAGAAAGATTGCTAGAATATATTGACGATTTATAAATGGGCATGCAATTGTCTAGGCATGGCTTGTTTGATACAAAACTTCTGAACCATTAAACGGTAATACAATTATATCAGGATCAACTTCTACATATCGAAACGTCTGTATGATCATCAACAGACAATAATTTATACATCATTTTACAAATCCCTTTTGAATATATTGAAGCTCCCGTGTATACAGTGGTACCATGCCCAGATGAAAATGAAAATGTAATTGTACACACTCTTACAACACATTCTGTAACAGCGTATACATACAATGCAAATGTAATAGACTTTAAAACCAAAACATATATAAAGGACAAATGTATCCAATCGATTATCCGACCCGACTGCAGAATACTATGTTCCCAGTCCTATATAATTTGGTTATTTGTGGGTTCGGAAAAAGACGCAAAAAAACAGTAGTCTGTATGCCAAATTTGGTGACTCTACCTGTACAGGTGGGGAGATATAGATTTTGCTCCTTTGTGGGATCTGCTCATTTTTGGTGCAGATCTGTCAGGAATCTCAACGTTAGTCTGTGTGCCAAATTTGGTGGCTATATCTTTGAAAATGTGGAAGATACAGGTTTTTTCCAAATTGAGTCTGAGGGAGTGGTGGGGGGGGGGGGGGGGGCGATCTCGAAACTTCATAAGTTGTGGGTATACACCAACATGTGTACCAAGTTTGGTTGCTCTAGCTTCAAGGGTGTGGAAAAAAATTGCGTTCATACGGACAGACGGACATTTCGCAAACCTAATATACTACTATTTTCCCTTCGGGAACATAGTATAAAAACTAATGTATTATGTAAGTTTAAACAAGGGCAAACACCCTCAATCCAATAAATAATCCTTATATTTTTCTTACTTTTAAGATAAATCATACATAAATATTCTTCAATTGCATAAACACACCATTTTCAGTTACATGTAACAAAATAATTCAAGTTAACCAATGTAGCATACAAATAAATAACGTAACAATTACAGTAGAAGAAATACATCCATGGAAGATGGAAATATTGTTAAGCAAAACCACTACTTCTAATTCTTTAAACGAAATAAGCCACATTTATTTTATATATTTATTTACGAAGGCAAAACAGTGCTGCCTCGAATCAAAAAATATAATGTAATATAAGATATAAGGAAAAAATTAAAAGCCTACACGAAATTACAATTGAAATCTAATAACGACACGCGCACGTTGGGGGAAGTTTATTTGCCAGTCCGTCTAGCTATGCCCCTATTCACAGCAAAGATTTGCTGATGGCGTTATTAGAGCCTTTAGCAAGATAGTGAATAGTTGGCTATGAAGAAAAAGCTGATAGAATTTTAGGTTAATTTTAAATTAAATTTAAATAAAACTAAAGAAGAAGAATAAAAAAAAAAGTAGGAATGAAATCTCCAACCCGGTGGGGGAAGTTTTAGTAGCCAGTCCGGCAAGCTGTGACTCAGCTCACAGCGAGGTTGGTTAGAGATAACATTAAGGAAAGTAGGATCTGGGAAAGGGTAGGGATGCGAAAGTAGGAAGAGATAAGGGCATAAAGTTTCTAGTGGGTCTACAATGGACAGAGAAATTAAGACGACTTAAAAGAAAAGGAGAATCTATGTCGCCACTAGTCAACTTATGTATAACAAGTAAGAATGCTATAGTCCAGTATACCCGACTACTAGACTCCCTGTACGCATCTACGTACACATACACAACACACACACATACACAAAAGACGCACTCACACGAGCACAGCTCAAGCACAGTGCAAGCGAGGCATTTTAAGTTGTGGCTGTGCTTCTTCTTCCCCCGCACTGAAGCACTGAATCTTCTTTTGTGAATAACTTCCGTGTTTATTATCTGATCGACTTAAAACTTGGACAGTAGATTAGGAGCGACTAAAGTATTGCACATGCCAAATCCCAAAGCTATATCTTTCAAATTGTTCCTGTAAAACGGTTTTTTATCGAATTGCGGGGGAACGGGGGGAGATATCTCGAATCTAAAACAAACTTGACCTGCTCCTGCTATAAACAAACCTACATTCGAAATTTGGTGTCTCTAGCTCTTCTAGTTGCTGAGATCCTTGCGTTCATATATACGG
Organism: Hirtodrosophila confusa; assembly: GCA_035043065.1. Lineage (NCBI taxonomy): Eukaryota > Metazoa > Arthropoda > Insecta > Diptera > Drosophilidae > Hirtodrosophila > Hirtodrosophila confusa. The sequence goes on along the minus strand of JAWNNI010000010.1, from coordinate 323,489 downwards.
ACAGACTGACGGACAGACAGACGGACATGGCCAAATCGAAATCTCTTTTGATACTGATCAAGAATATATATACTTTATAGGGTCGGAGATGTCTCCTTATGTCTGTTACATACATTTGCACAGATGTAATACCCCCTTCTTACCCATTTTATGGGTACAGGGAGGAAAAACCACACCAAGAGTTATTCTACGGTTAGCTAATGTCGGAAGATTTAAAAGTAAGAGCCTACTTGGATAAGATGGCCGACGAAGATTAGGATCCCAATTTCAGCTACGTAGTACAAATAAAAGGAATTGCTTCTGGACTGACTCAATACGGACCTCACTATTTTTGTATTGAGGAGACCATATACATGAGCAGTATTGCAGAATGGGGCGTACGAGCGACACATAGAGCAGTTTTGAGGTGAAAGGATCATTAAATTCCTTCGAAGAATCCGAGTACGCCCTTGGCAACATTAGCAATTGAGGAAATATGCAAGTTAAAGATAAGTTTTGAATCAGAAGTGACACCCAAGTCCTTAACAGAGGTAATACGTTTTAAGGGAAAGTTATCAATAGTATAGTTACCAAGATAGGGCTTAGATCGACTGAAAGTCGTAGACATGCACTTGCTGCAATTGAGAGGAAGATGTTTAGCCAAGCACCAAAGTTGCATAGAATTTAAGTCACATTGAAGTTGATTAGTTTGGGGAGGATTGTTAAAGATAGAATAAGTTTTACATCATCTGCATACATGAGTATACGAGAGTGTGATAAAATAGATGGTAGATCATTAATAACAAGTAGGAATGCTGTAGTCAAGTTTACCCGACTACAAAACTCCATGTACCCAGGTCAAAAGTTTCCAATCGCATCTTCGTACACTTACACATACACACATACATACACGCATGAGCCATAGCGCAAGCCAGGCATTTCAAGTTGTGGTTTCCCTTCTTCTTCCCCAGCGCTGCAACGCTGAATCTTCTTTCGTGAAAAACTTCCGTGTTTATTATCCGATCGATTTGACGGCATTGTATTATACTTTGGTCACTCTCAATCTATTGTCCAAATTTTAAGTCGATCAAATAATAAACACGGAAGTTATTCACGAAAGAAGATTCAGTGCTGCAGCGAGGGGGCGAAGAAGCAGTACAGCCACCACTTAAAATGCCTCGCATGCGCTGTCGATTGTGCGTGTGCGGCTTTGTTTATGTATGTATAGTTAAATATGTAACTATGTTAACAACCCGCCGACTGTATCCAGCCTAATTAGGTTTTTGGGTTCAGTCTAATAGCTGCATGCCGATCATGCAGTTTTGCTATGGTAAGCTGACACCTTGCACGAGACGCAAAGTCAGCAATTCCTCGGACTGCAACGGCAGCACAGCTGGCTCCTCAACGGTTGTAGGGCTTGGTTATTAATATTAACAGTTCATATATTTAGATTCTAAGTGACATTCATGACAAACAGACGCGATCGCGCTGTAAAATAACTGAACAGAACTCCAAAAAGTATTTTTGTAAACTTAATACGCATTCGCACCTTAACACCTAATTAGTTAATTGGTGCCCAAACGGTTAAAGTAAAGAACTTTAGCCACGACCTTAATAATAAGACCTTTTTGAATAAGAAGAAAAGGACCCGAAGTTCAATAAACAAATTCATAAAAATTAGAATTTCTTAAATACGCCTGATAAGCGTGGTAACGAGTATATTTTTGCAAAGTCTAAAGTCTAATACATAAAACCCTTTAAAAATGTAAAATTTAATGTTTTAAAGATATTGGACTACCGTGGTTACGAGTATATTTTATTTAAATGGCAAATATTGAAATTGTGTAAGTGAAGAGGGAAGTCGTTGATGAATTTCATCGATGAATGATAAATTTTACGACCATCGGTTTGATAGCGACCCTGACCCTGCGGACTGCAGCGCTGCCGGCGAGTGAGAGAATTTAGGCGAGCTGTAGGTCTTAGCTTTAGTTCAGAAACAGCTTTGTAACAAATCGGTTCATTAAAGTTAGAATTCCGGCCAATCGGTCGTTAAATCCTTGTCTTTTATTCGGACACATAGTTTGACCTTAATTGGCGCCCAACAATAAACGCGAACCCGCGAAACATTTTAAAACAACACTAATGTGCAAAACTTTAAGATAATATATTATTAATTAAAAAAAAAAAAATCTCAAAGAATATCATGTGCTAACATAATAGTGATAATATAAAAGTAAAAATATTTTGTGTAAACCAGGAATTCATGTAAGTGATTTTAGTGCTCAAGACTGGCACCACTGACAAATTTGAATACAAAATACAATTAAAGTTAAAGTAAGGATTTAAACAGAAATTTTATGAATTGGTCTTAGAATTGGTTAAAATTGTTAATTGTTTGTGTAAACTTTAAAGGTTTTGTATTACACAAGTGCGCTGCTCAGTTTACTTATTGCATTCTGCTTTAATTGTTTTTGTGCCATGATATTAAAAGCCGCACACTGCGCCGAAATATAACAACTAACAAGTGAATTGTCAATTTTGTGCGTACAGTTTATATTTTCCTTGATATTTGGATTTGCATGTGTTTGTTTCTGACAATTTGAGCCGAGACTCGACTACCCAGCGGCTAAACCGGAATTTCCCTCCCATCGCAACAAGTTCATCTTTCCCTTTGTTTATACCTTTTTTGCTTAGGTTGACATTTAACGCAAGTGCATGGGCAGTGATAGCGAGCTTGAGGAGCTATTGGTTAGACACAACGTCGACAAAAGTTTAAGACCTAGGCCCAGTATGAATCAGGAACTGGTAAAGGCTTTGGTTGACGCGGCAGTTGCTGCAGCCATCAAAGCGCAAAGGGTGGAGTTAGATAGGACCAAGTGAGTGTTACAGAATGCCCTAACAGGCCAGAGGGAAATTATCAAGGCTGAGGTAGAGCAGGCTACCGCGGCCATTAGAGGCGTTACAGACATTCCTAGCATAGAAACATTCGAGATTCAGATTACAGACTCGGCTTGCGTAGAACCGCTTGACTCCGTAAAGTCGTTGCCAGAGTTTGATGGCACAGTGGCCAGGTATGTTTCTTGGCGACAGGCTGCAGAGACTGCTTATAAAATCTACAGACCCTATCCTGGTAGTTCAAGGCACTATCAAGCGGTCACAATCATAAGAAATAAAATTTCAGGACCGGCGGATGCCCTCCTAGCCTCGTTCAATACAGTTTTGAATTTTCAGGCAATAATAAATAGATTAGATATAATAGATTTATCTAATCTTTTTATTATTGCCAGAAAATTCAAAACTATCTAGTATATTTATCTTATCTAATTCAGAGAGCCAACTTATTATCAAAAAGCGAAGGCGCCGGATTTACCGGCAACCAGGAACAAGGCACGAAGAGGCAAAATACCTCTGAGCGGATTTCCGGCTAAAGGCGGCAAAGGGTCAACAACTTAGTTCAAAAAGATCCTGACAAGAACTCGTCGGATTAAGATATTGTGGCTGAAGCTGCAGTTTCTGAGACTAACTTGTAAAGTAATTCCCAATATGGCAATGATTATGTCAATTTGTTACGGAACGCTCCCAGCTGCCATTTGTTGAGCGGAAGTTGGCTGGGCGAACACTAAAAATCTGTGTCAAGCCCTTAAGGGGACTGAGAGGTGTAATGCCGGTGGAGACCCCGTTCACGGTGAGCTCGATTCATGGCTCGAACAAAGTTGACCAAAAATGCTACATTAATATTTTCTTGAAAACATCCCCGTTCTTTGTACTCGACACCTTGACTCTGTTCGACGGGATTATAGGCTTTGATCTGCTAGAGCAGGTCGGGGCTTCCCTGGACACAGAACATCAAAAGATTCGATACAACGGTACTTCGGAAGATTTGTTGTATCACTAGTGCGTCAACGTCAATTTCACGAATGTTGACGATATCCAGGTCCCAACCGTTGTAAAGACCGAAAAAAATGATTCTCAACAGGATCAAGGCGTTAACAGACTCCAACGAGCTGTTGCCATTTAACACCTCGGTCGTGGCTACGATCCGCACCGAAGGCAATGAGCCGGTCAACTCTAAACTGTACCCTCACCCCATGGGGGTAGCAGAGTTTGTTAACAGCGAAATAAAATCGCTGCTCCACAACAAGATAATCAGACCAGCAAAGTCGCCGTACAACAATCCAACTTGGGTAGTCGATAAGAAGGGGCATGACGTGTTTGGTAATAAAAACAAGCGATTAGTAATAGACCTTAGGAAACTAAACGAGAAGACAGTTGCCGACAATTAATTTTGGCAAATCTGGGGAGAGCCAAGTACTTCACGACGATTGATCTGAAGTCAGGCTACCATCAGATAGTCCTCGCAGAACAAGACCGCGACTTCTTTTCTGTAAACGTTGGCAAATACGAATTCTGTCGGTTGCCGTTCGGCTTGAAAAATGCTGGCAGCATTTTTCAAAGAGCTATTGATGACGTACTGCGAGAGCAGAAAGGGAAGTCGTGCTACGTGTATGTAGACGACGTCATCATATTCTCAGAAAACGAGCAAGACCATGTGAGGCATTTGGATTGGGTTTTAGAAAGCCTAATTAATGCCAACATGAAGGTGTCAAAAGAAAAGACAAAATTTTTCAAGACCAGCGTTGAATACCTGGGCTTCATAGTGACCAGAGGTGGCGCTAAGACGAATCCCGAAAAAGTAAGGGCCATCCCGGAATACGTCGAGCCAAGAAATTTGTTTGCCCTCAGATCTTTCTTGGGTCTAGCTAGTTATTATAGGTGCTTTGTGAAAGACTTCGCCTGCATTGCAAGGCCACTCACAGACATTCTAAAAGGCGAGAACGGTACGGTCGGTAAGCACATGTCTAAGAAGGAGGTTATTTCAGAAGATGAGAAGTATTCTAGCGTCCGAAGACGTCACTCCCATGTACCCTGATTTCATGAAGCCGTTTGATCTAACGACAGACGCTTCCTCGTATGGCATTGGGGCGGCAGGCCAATAACGATCATCTCAAGAACATTGCGGAATCAAAGTCAATGTTGCAACAAATAAGAGAGAGAGTTGCTGGTCATAGTTTGGGCTTTGAGTAAGTTGCAACAATATTTGTACGGTACTAGAGATATAAACATCTATACCGACCACCAACCATTGACCTTTGCGGTTTCCGACAGGAACTCAAACGCAAAGATCAAACGGTGGAAAGCTTTCATCGACGAGCATAATGCCAAAGTCCACTTAAAGCCTGGTAAAGAGAATTTAGTAGCAGAAGCCTTCTCTCGGCAAAACTTGAATGCTCTTCAGAACGAGCCAGAGTCTGCCGTAGCCACTGTCCATAGTGAACAGTCGCTGACCTACACGGTCGAAACGGTTGAAACACCTGTAAATTGCTTCCGCAATCAAATCATTTTAGAAGAAGCCAAATTCCCATTAAGAACAAGTAAGAATGCTATAGTCGAGTATACCCGACTACTAAACTCCCTGTACCCGGTCAAAAATTTCCGATCGCCTCTACGTACAATTACACATACACACACATACACAAAAGACGCACTCACACGCGCACAGCTCAAGTGCAGCGCATGCGAGGAATTTTAAGTTGTGGCTGTGCTTCATCTTCCCCCGCGCTGAAGCACTGAATCTTCTTTCGTGAATAACTTCCGTGTTTATTATCCGATCAACTTGAAATTTCAACAGTAGATTAAGAGTGACCAAAGTATTATACATGCAAAATTCCAAAGCTATATCTTCAAAGATGTTGGTAAAAACGTTCTTATCGAATTGCGGTGGAACGGGGGGAGATATCTTAAATCTAAAATAAACTTGACCTGCTCCCGCTATACACGAACCTACATTCAAAATTTGGTGTCTCTAGCTCTTCTTGTCGCTGAGATCATTGCGTTCATACATACGGACAGACAGACGGACAGACGGGCAGACGGACGGACGGACGGACAGACGGACAGACAGACGGACATGGCCAAATCGAAATCTCTTTTGATACTGATCAAGAATATATATACTTTATAGGGTCAGAGATGTCTCCTTCTGCCTGTTACATACTTTGGCACAAATCCAATACCCCCTTTTCACCCATTTTATGGGTACAGGAAGTAAAAATGTCTATCGTATTCGGAATGAAAACACGTCACACCATCCACTTCTCAGACAGACTTTCGCTCGTTGATAATCCCAGTGTCGTAAATACATTGTATTGTGACCTGCCAACGCTAGCGGGCGTGCAACACGCATTGGTGCGGTGCGTCCCGTCGACCAAGTTTAGGCATTGCAAGAGCATGGTCACCGACATTACAGACACGACTGAACAGAGAGAAATTGTCATTACTGAGCACAACCGCGCTCATAGAGCTGCACAAGAGAACGTGAAGCAAATTTTGTCCGATTATTACTTTCCTTAAACGGCGAGAATGGCCAACGAAATTGCAGCCGGTTGTAAAATCTGTGTCAAGGGAAAGCATGTCCGGCATCCAAAAAAACAGGTGATGGGCGAGACTCGATCCCATCCCATGTGAGCCAAATGCTTCACAAATATTTTAGACTTGTTTCGATAAATTTTCCAAGTTTGCGGTGGTCCAACCGGTAGCGTCTAGAACAATCACAGATATAAAAGTGCCCTTGCAACAGTTGATGCATTTTTTTCCTGTAGCAAAGACGGTTTATTGTGACAATGAGGCATCGTTCAATTCACAGACAATCACGTGAATGCTGAAGAACCGGTTCGGGGTGGATGTGGTGAATGCACCACCTCTGCACAGTACATCCAACGGGCATGTGGATCGTTTCCATGGCACGATGTTGGACATAGCAAGGGGCCTGGGAATGGCTCACGAAAGCGGCATTACTGTCGACCTTGTATTGGAGGCAACCATCGCCTACACTGGAAAAAGACCGGTTGATGTATTAAGAGAGGCTCCTTATAAGTTTGAGGAAGAGATAAGAGGTAGGTTGGAAAAGGCTCAACAGGTGCAGTTAGAGAGAAACAACCCGGCAAGGCAAAATATGGTATTTGAATTCGGTGAAAAAGTCTTTGTCAAAACGAATAAACTTGTTCGTCAATTTGCCGAGCCACAAATTGACACCCCTGTGTACGGAGGCGGTTGCAGAGGAAGACCTAGGCAGGGTGGGTGGTCCACAATTAACCTGAGATAGATCTAGGTTTTGACAGAGGCCGAGTTCAGCGTTTCTTTACATTCTTTTATAATTATTTTTCACATTTTTTCATACACTTGAAGTTTACTTAGACATACAAATTACAAATTACAATTGTTGTCTATCTAAACGCTTTTGACAAGAAATAGAATTCTTAGCACTGAAATCCAAAATATCATTCTCTCAATCACTTTGGCAAAAATAAAATCCATCAATCCGACCATTTTGCACACTACAGATTTAAATTCAGTCTTGAGCTCTGATATCACAGAGATCAGCGCCAACGACCTAATGGAAGCTGCCGGCATAAAAGTAGTTTTAGATAACAATATTGTTCATTGTACCCATAAAATGGGTAAAAAGGGGGTATTGGATTTGTGCAAAAGTATGTAACAGGCAGAAGGAGACATCTCCGACCCTATAAAGTATATATATTCTTGATCAGTATCAAAAGAGATTTCGATTTGGCCATGTCCGTCTGTCTGGCCGTCTGTCCGTCTGTCTGTGCGTATGTATGAACGCAAGGATCTCAGCAACTATAAGAGCTAGAGACACCAAATTTGGAATGTAGGTTCGTGTATAGCGGGAGCAGGTCAAGTTTATTTTAGATTTGAGATATCTCCCCCGTTCCCCCGCTATTCGATAAAAACCGTTTTACAGTTACAATTTTCAAGATATAGCTTTAAGATTTGGCATGTCCAGTACTTTAGTCCCTCTTAATCTACTGTCCAAATTTCAAGTCGATCGGATAATAAACACCTAAGTTATTCACGAAAGAAGATTCAGTGCTGCAGCAAGGGGAAGAAGAAGCACAGTCACAACTTAAAATGCCTGGCTTGCGCTGTGGCTCGTGCGTGTGCGTATCTGTGTATGTATGTGTAAGTTAACGAAGATGCGATCGGAAATATTTGACCTGGGTACAGGGAGTTTCGTAGTCGGGTATACTCGACTATAGCATTCTTACTTGTTTATTTTTAAACTGTCCGTGGAGTTGTGCTCTTTCCCCAACATTTGAAAGAATCATTTATTATTCCTCTCCATAAAAAGGGAACAAGTCTAATGTTGAGAACTATAGAGGTATTTCTAAGTTGTCTGCTATTTCTAAGATTTTTGAGAAATTAATAACTTCTCAACTTCAACATTTATGTAGATCTATAATTTCACCCTGCCAGCATGGGTTTGTGAAATATAGATCTACTACCACTAACCTATTGGAATTCACTTCATTTGTCATCAAGGGATTTCAATTTTAAAAGCGTTATTTACACTTATTTCAGTAAGGCCTTTGACTCTGTTAATCATTCTCTTTTACTTCATAAACTTCACCTTCTGGGATTTCCAAATAACTTAATTCTTTGGATCTCCAACTATTTAAATCTTAGAACCCAAAAAGTGTATTTCAAAGGCTTAGTTTCTAGGTCTGTTCAAGTTACTTCCGGAGTTCCACAAGGAAGTCAATTTGGCCCCTTATTATTTACTCTGTTCATAAATGTTGTAAATCACTCCCGGGTGCTGATGTATGCCGATGATGTTAAAATTTGTCTGTCATCGACTGATTTCTTATCTGGTCAAACATTGCAAACTGATCTTGATAGTTTTCAAGCCTGGTGTCGGGTAAATTTATTAAATCTTAATTGTGGTAAGTGTAACGTAATGTCCTTTTACAGGCGAATGCCCTTTCTTAATAATTATATTCTTAATGGTAAGCCGCTTGCTCGAATTGAGTCGGCTGATGATTTGGGTATCCTCTTAGATCCCAAGCTTAAGTTTGACAAGCATATCTTTTCCACCGCTAATCGTGCCTTTGTTGTCCTGGGTTTCATTAAGCGTTGGTCGAAGGAATTTAACGATCCCTACATTACTAAAACGCGTCTTCCTCGACGCCCGTTCCGCAGTGGTCGCAGAAAGGGTCGACTTCATGCTTAAACCTATGGAGGTATTTTTTGAAACAGCCGTGCCCTGTTAACAGTTGGGTCAGATAGAAGTCTATCTGGCCGTGCTTCCTCTGGAGCCAGACTGCTACGTTGGGGATGAGTTGGTGTGTCCATCTGCCATTTCTGGCCAGGTCCCATCTCTCCTGCCACCGCATCAGGGTTGCGACCCGTTGTCCTTGGTCCCCTGATCGCCCACTTCTCCTTTCCGCCTCTAGTAGGCCAAACGGGATCATTCCAGCCACCACGAGTGCTGCGTCTCCTGATACTGTGCGCAAACAGCTGGCCACGCGTAGTGCACATCTCCGGTATACCGCCATACACCCCCTTGTGTATGCTGCGGTTGCAGTTGCCGATGCCCAGATTGCTGAGCCGTACAGCAGGGTGGACGTAACCACCCCAGCAATGAGACGCCTGCTCTTTTGCTTTGGGCCTCGCGTGTTTGCCATCATCCGGCTGATTGCAGACACTGCTTGCGCTGCTTTCCTGCATGCGTATCCCAGGTGTTGCTTGTAGCAGAGTCTATTGTCAACTACAACGCCAAGATATTTGATGCTCTGCTTGGACTCGATTATGGTTGAGCCAACCCGTAGTACTGCCTTCTCCACAGTCTTCCTGCTGCTGATTAGTACAGCTTCCGTTTTCTGTTTGGCCAGTGATAAGCCGTTTAGGCGCAGCTAATCAATGACCATGTCAAAAGCCGCGCTGCTTACCGCCGTCACTTGCCCGATGTGTTTAGCTATCGAGATGATAGCAATGTCATCCGCAAATCCTACTATCTCCGTTCCCTCTGGAAGAGATAACTGCAGTACTCCGTCGACCAATTTGCCGAGTTGAAGGCGTTCTTCACATCCAGTGTGGTCACCAGACAGTATCGTTTGGTACCACCGGCCCATCTGGTTCCTGCTATCGCTCTGGATGCCAGCTTAGTGACCGCTTCTATGGCGTCAACTGTGCTTCTTCTCTTCCGAAAGCCATATTGGCTTTCCGACAAGCCTTGTCGGGCAGTGAGAGCTTTCTCGATGCGGTTGCAAATCAGTCGCTCCATAATCTTACCCGTGGTATCGAGCATGCACAAGGGTCTATAGGCAGAAGGGTCTGCGCCATCCTTGCCTGGCTTTGGCAACAGCGCCAAACGCTGCAGTTTCCATCTTTTCGGGATGGCTCGTTCCAATAGGCAGGTGTTGAAAAGTTCAACAAAGTCAGCAGGGTGCGCTTGGATGAGTAATTTCAGTGCTGTGTTTGGGAAACCATCCGGGCCCGGCGCTTTTTTGGCTTAATTTTCGCCACAATGTCCAAGATTTCGGCCTCATCTGTTAATTCCAATTCCCGTGGCCTTAGCAGCGGCCTAATCATGATGGCTGTGGTGGACATCGGCTCCTGCCAAGGGAAAAGGGAATGGACAATGGATTCTAGCAGCCGGGGGCAGCTAGGTACTGGTTGGCGATACATCTTGCCCAGTACGATTTTGTAGGCAGCGCCAAATGGTTCGGCGTCTGCTGCCTCACAGAGCTCCTGGAAACAGGTTTCCTTACTCTGTCTTACGGCCTTTTTAAACCTGCCTCGGCTGGCACCATAGATAGCGAGTCTCTCAGCGAAGTTTGGTGAGCTCCTTCTCGCCCTTTGCATACGCCTTCTTGCTGCTAGGCATTCCCTGCGCGCGTTTGCGATTTCCTCGTTCCACCATGGTACTGCTTTGCGTCTATGCCAGCCATGAGTTGCTGTCGCCATTGACGAGTTGCACGCAAACTGGACAGCTTCGGCCATGGCGTCTGCGCGGGAGTTAGCATCACAAGGCTGCCACATTCAAAGTGCCTTCTTTGTATTTTAACTGGCTACTCCCCGGCACATAGCTATGGCCTGCTGTGGCAACGTTAGTGATCACGGCGCGATGGTCACTATGGGTGTATGCAGTTGATACCATCCAGGAGGCCATACGAACGAGCTCCGGGCTGACAAATGTTAAATCGATTATCGATTCCCTTCCGGACTTGCTGAATGTGCTATCGACACCATCATTTAGAAGGCACACATTAAGAGCTGCAAACGCATCAAGCAGGAGCGGAGGGGTTGGCTTGGTCAGCTCCATGACTTTGTGTTCCTGTGTTCCCGTTGGCCCACTGGAGAGCATATAAAACTCAAGTCTGCATTAGCTCATCCTATTGCATACTTGGGCATATGCTGCCTAAAAGTATGCAGTATATATGATGCTTATGTGGCTCCATCTATGCGGTATATTGCATACTTGTGCGCTCCTGTAGCGCCATCTGTCGTATACAGATCGCAACCGTCAGCAGGTGCGGAGGGTAGCCCCATCGCTCATCTGTTTGCACCAGCTTGTCATCCCTGTGTTCAATCAGCTGATCATTATCAATAGCATGATCCGCAATTTTGTAGTGGGAGCATGAAAACTGCTGGAGTTTTCACTCAAGAGCGTTCTGTGGGAGCGTGAGTGGCACTCACCTGACTCACAATCATCGCGGCACCAGCCCCATCCTACCAAGACGGCGAGACCGATTGCGTTGGAGTGGACATCATGTGAGTAGACTTCTATGGCAATTACGTACACTAATTTGCCTGTTTGCACGCAGGGGCCGCCGTGAGCCACCGCACAAACGGAGCGCCATGGAACACACGACCGCGCGCGAAGTCCGTCAACATGTGTATGTGTGTGTGTATGTGCACGTACACTTAGATGTGACCTGAGTACAGGGAGTTTTCTAATCGGTTATACTCGACTATAGCATTCTTACTTGTTTGTTAAAAAATTCGTACAAGAATTCGAACGTTCACAAACAAACACGACCCAAAATATTTATTTATCTTCCAATTACAAATTTATGACACAAAATGTGTCCATTTATCCTATAGTGCAACCCAAGCCACAGCCAAACCAAATATCATCTGCTGAGAGCACATTCAATTTTACGCTCTCAGTGTTAGAAACCGAGAGCGATACGATAATTCTGAAATCCTGTCTAATAAATTCTCCATTTACAGCAAAGATCGCACTCCTCGTCGTGGTGGTGGTGTTCTAATTGCTGTTGACGCTGATTTATCTTCGGAGATAGTAATTACCGATATTTCTGTAGCTATTGAATTTGTTGCTGTAAAATTGATTATCTCCGGTGTTTGCTTTTTTATAACCTGTTCTTATATTCCGCCTTCTTCCGATAGTTCCTTATATTATTTGCATGCATCTGCTATACAATCTGTCTCCTCTTTGGTTTCTGATCGTGACTTTCTTGTAGTTCTTGGTGACTTTAATATCGCCGGAACTACCTGGATTTCAAGACCGGATTCTAGCGTGTTGACTCCCATATCTCAGCACGATTTTGTTGAAAGTTTATTTGGGATGTCATCGTGTCAAATCAATGATATCCCAAATTCTTCACATAAAATGCTTGATCTTGTTTTTGTCTTGGATTCCTCATTCTATTCTGTGTCCCGTACTGACCCTATATCCTTTCCTGAAGATCCTTATCACCCAACTTTGGAGGTGTTGATTGATTTACCTGCTAGGGTGCTAAGCCCATGTAGTAAAACTGTAGAGCGAGTTCGTCAATTTCGGAAAACCGATTTTACTAAACTCGCTCAGCTTCTATCCCAAACTGACTGGTCTCATCTTTACTTGTGTAGGGACATGGATAGAGCAATTCAATTTTTTTTACTCGACCTTAAACTCATTATTTGATACTTGTGTCCCGTTAGTAAAGCCACGTAGGTCTAAAAAGCCTGTGTGGTTTACGCGGGACTTAATAAACTTAAAAAATAGAAAGTCGAGATTGTACAAGAAGTTCAAGGAATCCGGCTCTTCCTCGAACTTCTCTCGCTATTTGATTGCCCGATCTAACTTTTCTGCACTTAACTTACACTGTTATAACAATAGATCGAATAGATCGAACAAGAGAAGTGTATAAAATTGTAGTATTGTAGGGATCGTTAAATTCTTCAGAAGCTTTATGAAATCCAGGACACCAAAGGCACGATCAGCGGTGGAAGAGATATGCTTGTGAAACTTAAGCTTGGGATCTAAAAGGATACCCCACTGTAGTAATTTGAGCGCCTGCTCTTTGGCCACATGCGGAAAGAACACTTTCGCCTTCAGTACGGACGGAATACTAGTTCTATCCACTACCTCCAGCTTGGCATCCTTCCACGAGGCGGCCATAGCTGCGACTGTTTCGAAGACCCACTCTAGGGTAGGGTCATCTCTACAGCTCAGGATTTTGATTCCGTTGCACCTTCATTCTCTTATTTATCGCCTCGAACAGTGTGTAATATAAACTTGGCCGATCACCAATTATACTGCTTGGTGCAACTTTTGTTCACTGCAGCGCAACTCCTGAGAGTTGCAGCTATTGAGTAAAACTGTCGTACTGCCGGTTCCCTAAGAAATGCTTGCACTAGGTCGCGATTTCGTTTGGTACTGATTCTTTATTGAAAATCCATGGGTTTTTATACCCTTTTTTTGTCGATTCTATTTAAACAGATATACATTATTGTTCTTATTTACTAAATAGTACATGTGGAATCTTATTTTTAATTGGTCGCCTTTTTTCCCCTCTTGCAACTCGAGCACCCACATGTGCATTGTCCCCTAAACCGTTTTCAAGTGGCCTGGGTTAGCGAGGATCGAATGCATGTGTATATGTATGACTTGGTTGTTTTGGTGTGCCTCTTGCGGTTGCGAGGGTTGTATGTTTAGTGTCTAAACAAACAGTCTGTTTTCCACAAGTTTGCACTGCTCAAGCGACATTTTGCCGTTGAAGTCTCTTTGTCGCTGATGTCGTTTGTTGATCTTGTTGTTGGGGCGTGGTCGCTTGCGCACGGGTGGAGCTCTGATCTTGAAGGCCGCTTTGCAGTGTTCATGCTCTCCTTTGTCCGCTTGTGCCCGACCCTACCAGAGGTACTGGCGCCCGCCTAAGCTGGAGAGAGCAGAATCCTATTTTCAGGTTCTGCGGTGATGCTACAACCGTGCGATTCGCAGTCCGAGTTTGTATCGACTACGACACCGCTTCGCCACAGCTTGGCATTCAATGTGTTGGTGGCAATAGGTTTTTAACTAACACGGCCTGCTCCAACCATGGCAGAGGTGTGACCGCGGTCGCCACGCAGAGAGGATTGCTCCTCCCAGTGCCCGCCAGCCCCACTGACGTTTCAGCTGATATCCCAATCCGAGTTGCCTCCTTTGTTTTTTTTTCTGTCGGGGAATCACCATTAGCGTTTTATATCTGCACCAGTTAGTGAATACTGAGCGTTCACCTCCGCTAGACACTGTACTATCTTGGAATGTAGGCACGCAAGTGACACAAAGTATTACCCGTTAATCCTAGGTAAATACAGCGCCCCTTTGCTCAGCAAGCATCCTCGTGGAGGGTTCAGTTCGGCTTTTTGCCAGCCTACAGCAGCATAAAAATAATGTCAATAAATACAAAATTCATATCTTTAATTAGAATCATGTCAACAGCATGCCAACTACAGCCGCATTTAATAAGTGTCAACATATTCCAATCGGATCATCAGCATTCCTTCTGCATCTTAAGTGAATATTAATAAGCTAATTGTATAAACAAAGCTGATCAATGCCAATAGGTCAGTAGAATTCCAAATTATTAACAAATTGTAATCGCTGCACCTTTCCAAGGAGTCACCTATTAGAACTAGTATTAGTAAGCTTTAAATACTGCAGTATTTGAACATAACATACACAGATTCCAACCATTTTCTGTGTGATATCAGCGATGATAGCAGCAGCTCGACTGTTTTCGTGTACTCAGCATGTGGGAGGGGTCCGTGTGCTTAAAATATTGTAAAATATTTATTAATATTTGACTTGTCGAAGATAAGAAAGACAAATGAAGAAGGATTATTATTTTGGTTCAAATATATAATTCATTTGCAAATGTGTGTAAGTATAGCTCGTATGTCTGCGCACGAGTGAAATAACGATACTATTGATGCAAAATTCTAATTTAATTTAAGACTTAAAGGCCACCTCAACAAATCAAATTTTGTGGCCCCACCGCTGGGGGAGGAATAAGCTAAATCTATATCTCCCACACATGTTCAGGTGAAGTGACCAAATTTGAAACACAGCTATGTGAACTTTTTTGACAAATTTGCTTCAAAAATGTATGTCTTCCCTTCAGCTACTTCTGCACATGTACAGGTAGAATCACTAAATTTTATATAGAGACTACTGTATTATTACAACCCCTATCGAAACCAATAACAAGCAGGCGGGAAATAGAGTATTTTGCAGTCGAGAACTTCCGACTGCCCAGTTCTTGCTTATAATGTATAATGTATAATGATTACATACATTGAAATAACTGCTATCGTTTTGGGAACCATCGTATGCGTAGCCAGTAATATCGCCTTCATCTTCTCCCAAATAACCCAACAAAGTTGACTGCGCAGGCGTAATTATCTGTCTTCGTATCGGAATTTCATTCTTTTCAATATCTTTAGCAGCTTTATTCAATTGATATTGAATATCATCTAGTGTTGTTGTTCTGTAAAAATTAAAATTTTTTAAATTGTTGTTAGAGGAAATCTGCATATATATGTAAAAAGATTGGCAGCGCTAGACAGGATATAACAGCAGGCTAACAGCTTTAGCATTAGCAGAGACACAGTCGGTTAAAGCAAGTCGGAAAGATAAGTCGTCGACAGAAAAGTAGTTGCAAAGTACAGATCGGTAATTAAGTTGAAAGTTGAACGTTTACATAGAAAGGCATAAATTAAGTTGTAAAGCCGTGAACACCGTCTGTCAAAATCAACCAACTGTCAACCAAAATAAACATTAATCTAAATACTTTATTATTGCTAGCTTTAATTTCAAAATAATATTAAATAAAGAATATTGTTATTAAATAACTATTCACATTTGGGGGATCGTCCTAACAAAGTTACCGTGCCGCAGTGCCGAAGCGTTTAAAGTGTACGGAAACTAAAGACTTAAATTCTAGCGTCGAAGAATTTCATCATACATATGTATGTATATGTACACATAAAAAAGTGAGCGGACAAAATTTTCTGAGGACAGCAATTTTCGGAGAACAGTTCAATTTTTTTATTAATTAAGAAGCAAGCAGCGAATGCTAAAGAAGTCTCGACACGCGCCAAAATGACGCGCACGGGGAAGCTGTTTTTAGATGCAACAGCGATCTACGAATATGAAGAACTAAAAAATGCATTGGTGGTGGAATTTCAGCGTGCATATGTGTGTAGTGTTGATGTGCATAAGGAATTGGCCGATCGTGTAAAGAAAACGAAGTTTTCATGAGTACTTGCTGCAAATGAAAAGCATTGCATCACGCGGATTTATTGACACGGTGTCGGTTATTCGTTATATTGTGTGCGGATTGAACTTAAAGTCGGATTTTAAGTACAACTAGTATGTAAAACAGCACGAAACGAGAGGAATCAACAACACCGATATGAGAAGAAACTGCATTGTTTCAACTATGGCGGTACAGATCATCTGCGTAAGAGCTGCACAGCTGGCATGAAGTGTTTTCGATGCAATAAAAGTGTACACATGGCCAAAAACTAAACAACCAAATACTGTGGGCGTGGTATATAGAAGCGACTCAAGTTGTTTCGTAATGGTAATGTGGAATTGTATTGGCTTGTGGACACAGGTACTGACGTCACACTATTAAGAATGTCGGCCTTCAACAAAGTGAGTGGCGCCGTGTTGCAGAAAGGGGTTTCCATATTGCGCGGATTAGGCAGCAATATTACGCATCCCCTGGGTCATTATACAGCAGATAAAATGATCGACGACATGAAGATTGAGCAGAAGTTCCTGATTGTTGCCGACCAGGCCATAGAATGCAACGCACTGCTGGGGTATGTCTTCGTGAACATCGTCTGTCAAAATCAACCAACTGTCAACCAAAATAAACATTAATCTAAATACTTTATAATTACTGTCTTTAATTTCAAAATAATATTAAATAAAGAATATTGTTATTAAATAACTATTCACATATATATAGAAAACTCTTAAGTTTTAAATTTCGCAGAAATTATAATTGCCGAAATCAATGATGTAAGCACCTTGAAATGACAATCTTAAAGTATAGGATCTGAAAGATTCATGGATAAACAACTTCCCAAATAATTAATAAATAAATAATCTTGATGTGTATTTAGATTACAGGAAGGTATCTCCAGCTCAGTGTTTCCTAAAGTGTGGGTCGCGACCCGGTACCGGGTCGTACAAAAATTTTTTCTGGTCGCGAAAAAAATGGTAAGAAAGGAAAAAAAACTGGTAAATAGTATATTTTTACATCAGATAAACGAAAGACTTCAATGCATAAGGGCAGCTTCCATTTCGTAAAAGTGATAGCGCTCGAAATGGGCTATTGCGAAATGCTATCCGGCGAAATATTGAAATTAAATGCATTCCCTTACATTTGATTACTTTGTCAATCGAAAGGCATACACAGGAATAGCGTGACTCAATTTTCCCAATAGTGGGGGTAGACTGTCCTAAATAGATGAGCCACACACTTCGCATTCTCTTCGCTTTCGCAACGGACGTGTTTTTTCCTATTTGTGCTATTTTGTTCTTGTGATGTGTGTTATACATCGGTTGTGTTAAAAACATTGTTGGACATTTAATTGTAATTAAATCATAAGACAACAATACTAAACTTTTTTAAATACAAAAACAACAGCAGCACAAACAAACTAGTGGTTTGTTTTTGCAGTTTGCATCGTGCTTATACTATGTTTTTGGATTTTTACTAATTTCCGCTCTCTCGTTGGGGATGGTTACGGTTCCTCTCTTCGTTTTGTATTCCGTTGTGCCGATTTCGATCGACGCGCCCGCGCTTTATTATTTTCTTATTAGTGATGTTGTGTGTAAGTACAAATCAGCGTCTACAGATTTCAGCCCTAGAGTGCCTTCTTTTTGGTTATAATCTTAATTTTTTGTGCAGTTTTTTTTTTAATATTATTTTTTCGTCTTTTTAATTCTCTTTTAACAAAAATGATTGTCTGCTCTAATAAAATTGCCGTGTAAACGTTAAAATGGGTTTTGTTTGCTGCTGGCTGTATGATAACGTTTCATACGAAAAATATGCTGGCCTTAACGGCAGAATAATTGACCAGATTGAGTCCAAATCTGGCTTAAAGTAGAGATGTGAGACAGGTAGGGATGTTGAAAAAGGTATTATAGCATTTATGTGGCAGACTAAGAAAGGCTTTGTAGAGATATTCGCTCATCTAAAGAACTATTCGATGGTTTCTCCGAGTTGGAGAACGAGTTTAGGAGTATGAAACTTTTAAATGAGTCTTCCAACCGTAAGAAGGCGAATCTTAGACTGCCCGTTGGCCCTAATGCACTTTCGCTCCCTACTCTCTTACCCACTACATCCGCTACTAAACAGTTAGATTTGATTTATTTATCATCCCCAACATCCCATATTACGATCAGAAGTGACGAGAACAACATCGTACCCATGGATGTGGTCCCTTCTGACCCCGAAGATGTTCCTGATTCGGTGATTGTTAGCACTGTTGATGCAGGTCAACAAGTTTGTCAATAGTGCTAGTCAATCAGTCGAATTATCTGGCCAATCAACCAATACCATGGCTGCATTGGCTGAGCATTTCAACAAAATTTGTTGCAAAGAATTCTGGCCCTACCACTTAGTTATTAAGGAATATACGGTAAAAAAGAAAATTAGCTTTTGGTTTCACTTCCTTCTTCTGGTCGTAGTTCTATTCCACCCCTTGTCATCTCTGATAGTACACAAACTAACAACCTCCCTCTTACTTAGCTATCAGAATGCAAGAGGTATTTGTAGCAAACTTAGTTATCTTTATCTAAATAGCCTAACTTTTCCTTTTCATGTCGCTGCCTTTTCCAAAACATTGTTAGGCCCGACATCCTTAATTCTTAAATCCTGTCTAACAAATTCTCCATTTATAGAAAAAATTGCACTCATCGTCGTGGTGTTCGTGTTCTTATTGCTGTTGGCGCTGATTTATCTTCTGAGATAGTAATATCTGATAGCTCTGTAGAAATTGAATTTGTTGCTGTAAAATTGAGTATCTCCAGTGTTTGCTTTTTTATTACTTGTTCTTATATTCCACCATCTCCCAATATTTCCGTATAATTTTTGCATGCTTCTGCTATACAATCTGTCTCCTCTATAGATTCTGATCCGAAGTATCCTTTAAGAGCTGGTGAGGTGGTTCTGAAGGCGGCCTAGCTGAGGCCGCCGGACGGGTCGCAGCTTACCGATAGCGAACGGCCTCCTGTAGGAGGTTAGCTGCGAATACTCAAATAAGCAGTCCCGGACAACCAGCGGGTACTGCGGACGTAACCACTGCACTGACGAGGCGTTTGCCTGACCGCCTTTTAAAACCATAGTCACACACCCTCAGCCCTACATGCGTTAAAACCCAATCCTACCCCTCATATCTCACACCTAGGCCGGACCAAAGTGTCATCCGAGCCATGCTGATGGTCAGACTGGCTGGGTACAACAGGGCCCAGGCTCAACAAATATATCTCAGTCGTGAACGGAGAGCTCAGGTGCTTGGCAAACGCCTGTTCTAATTTTGCCATACCCGGGACCTCTGCCGGGTGGACCTTTCCCCTTCTCCGCAACTCGTGGGAATCAAAACAAGATGTACAACTATAAAAATAACTTAAACTAAAAAGAGCCCGGTACTCTTAGAAAACCGGAAAGAGCAACCAGCTCCGGCAAAAAGAGTATCTCCAACCGTATGAGCACGCAGAAGCCAGCAATTCCCGTCACTTTAACTGGAGCACGCCCGTCTTTTACCGGCATTAAAGCCACCAGCAGGCTTTCGGCCACTGGCGTGTCAGCTGGCAAGAAGGCGGTAAAGCCGACGGTGAAGAGTGACAAGCGGCGCTATGGACCAAAATCCTACTGTGTCTGCCCAGGACCGCTCCAGCATAGCCATCGGGAACAGACACAGTGGTGAGTAAAAGGACTGCCGACTTGACTTGGCCGGACTCGTCAAAGGCCCGTCCGAACGACAAAAGGATGGTCAAAAGGATATTGACGGGTAGTGCAGCCACTCCGATAACCAGAGAGCAGGCGTCTGAGGAGGATTTTGCCAAGATCCAATAGGATCTGCAGTGGGCAAAGGCTGTCCTACCCAAGCAGCACACCGCAACTAAACGGGATCGCTCCATGGAGGAACCAAGCACAACGGTCAAAAGAGTGCGAACCCACGCTCCGTTGTAAAGGTCCTTCGCTGAGGTGGCGAAGGACAAGATCCTCATCGGGGTCATCGACAAAAACTGTCAAGAAGGCTGCATTCCACAACACCAGTGGCGTTGGGTGCAGGTGGCTCTATCGCCAATCTGCCTCAGAATGCTGCATGAAACCCCAGGCCCACCACCGATCTGCGAATATGCAGAATGGTTCCAAGGAACCATCAAGCATGCGGAGACGGGAGGTCGGCACAGCTCTATAAAGCTGCGGTTGAGAAGCTAGGGGAGGTGTACCCCGGTTCGCGCCTAGCGGCAGTGAACGCCAAAGACATCCCCTCAAGACCCAGAGCAAGAGCTTGGTTGCCGTGTGAACCTTCGGAGCCGTCGGAGATCTTCGAGATGGTTAGGCTTTATAATCCGGACATGCCTGCCACCAATTGGCGGGTACTGAAAATCGAGAAGACTAACCGCGCTTCTGTGCAGGCCTCTGGTTGGCTCGGATTACGGAAGTACACTGGGACTCTATCGCGGAGAGGGAGCTCTTATGTGAAACATCAGCCGACGAAGCGGACCGTACAATTAAGGAGAGGAGTGCTGTCCTACTTGAAGCGGATACTCCAAATAAATCTGCATCACAGTAGGGCAGCCTCTGGTGCGTTTCTGCTACGCCTAGCACCTGGCGTCGTGGATGTGGTGATGGTCCAAGAGCCATAGATAGCTGCTGTTAGAGTCTGTGGCTTGCGGACTCCCAAATACACCCGACTTCACAGTACCGGTAAGGGTAACATAAGAACCTGCTTATTAATCAAAAAACGTTACAATGCTTTCTACTCTCCCAGTTCAGTGATGGAGACATCACGGTATCCAGCCTTACTTACTTTTTGACAGTCTACTTAGTACCAATTTAAATTTATGTAATAGAGGTAACGACCCCACCTTTATTATTAAAAACAGAAGTGAGGTCTTGGATATTTCCCTTATCTCAGACTGCATTTCCCATCGGGAGGCGTCCTGGAAAGTTCTAACACAGCACTCCTACTCAGATAACCGCTATATTGAACTTCAAATTGACGAATTTCGTCAATCCCTCAAGAAAATCCAAAACCCCAAAAAAACAACAACTGAGGTAAATACCTGCGAATACTTAGAAAAAATTTGGCACAGATACCGCCCCCAGCAATTGACGAATTTCGTCAATCCCTCAAGAAAATCCAAAACCCCAAAAAAAAACAACTGAGGTAAATACCTGCGAATACTTAGAAAAAATTTGGCACAGATACCGCCCCCAGCACTGGAAAATGCCGCAGAGGTGGATTCCCTAGTCGATACCCTAACAAGGGTATGCAATGACGCCCTAGACTAATCTTGCCCCAAAAGAATATTTCAAGCCATCATGGTGGTCCCCAGATCTCAAGACACTTAAAGATAAGTGCAGGAGAACTTTTAATCATGCCAAAAGTACGACACATGACACAACCTGGGCGCAGTACAAGACAGGTAAATAGCTACAAAAAAGCATTAAGAAAGGCAAAGCGGACCTCGTGGGCCAACTTTTGCAGTAAAATCGAATCTACCCCTGATGTATCGCGTCTGAGGAAGATTCTAACCTCCTCACCAACCCCCCGGGGATTCTACAAAGTAACGATGGATCCTGGACAGAATCCAGTTCGCAAACCCTCAAACTTCTGCTAGACACTCATTTTCGGGGGTGCTCACAAGCACCACGACCAGCGACCAACATATCACGCAGCCCAACAAACAGGGCCAATGAAATAATAACCGATCACAAGATTAGGTGGGAAATCAGCACCTTCAAGCCCTTTAAAACACCGAGTCCAGACAACACATACCCGGCTCAGCTCCAGCACAGTATCAGCCATATCATAGCGTGGCTTCGTATCATCTTCACAGGAGGTCTTACGACGAACCATATTCCCCTAGCATGGAGGAAAACAAAGGTAGTCTTCATACCCAAGGCAGGTAAGCCGTCAAACCGAACGATTTCAGACCAATCAGTCGTTCTTCCTTTCTCCTAAAAGCCTACTAAGATCGCCGGATCTAGATCGCCGGATTGTCGAGGTTCTTCCTTCGCTGATCTGAACATAATCTATAATAATAATAAGAACGGAAAGCGGCTATTCTCATATGTAAGTAAGTGTCTAAGTGCAGATTAACATTATGAAAACAACAACTATTGCAATATGCAGTTCTGTTTTCGTAGATTAAACGCAAATGTCACAACGTATTAAACAATTGCAGCGGCTGTTGTTTACAAGTTCACGATGCTGCTAATTAGCACAGCTGATCATGCAGCGGCCGTTTTATTGCCAGCGAAGAGCAGAACCAAAATAGAACACATGCGCATGTATGCTGGAGTGCGCGTATTATTCACACTGGGCACTTTTAAAATTTACTTTCCTAAGGTCTTGTTTACACAGCTGATATTATGCGCTTGGAATATTTAAAATTACACTATTATTCACAACTGATTGTTACGCCTCCCTAGCGTATAAGTGGGCGTGGCTAGAAGCACACGTTACAACAGGCAGCCAGCCGTTTGCGGTATAGCAGTGTCAGTGCTGCCGTAATATGCAACAATATGCAACCACAACAAGTTGACGATACCGTCGTAGTTGCAGCAGCAGTTGACGCCATTGTCGCCATCGTATTTATTTATTTATTTGGCTGACAAACAATGCTGCCTAAAATATGAAACATATTAAGATAATCAATCTTAAAAGAATAGAATAGCCTAATATAAATTACATAAAATACTATACGACACCGACCCGATGGGGATATTTTATTTGCCCGTCCGACAAGCTATGCCCCAAATCACTGCCAAGTGTGGTCAGTGACGTCAATAGTCTCTACACCTGAATAGGGAGAAGTTGGTAATAAAAAAAAACTTAAATTAACACAAAATGTTAGACAAATTAAACTATTTATATTATGTAAAAATTAAAGCATACGACTAAATGCAAGAAGAGAAGACTTAGAGAAAGAGATAGGTATGGAAATAACAGATAAGACATAAGACAAGTGAAAATAAAAATAGAGTGAGAGTGAGAGTGTGGAGGAGCATTGAAGGGTGGAGTGAAAATAGAAGAGGAGAGTGAAGAGGGAATGAAATGGATTGGAAATAGACAAGGTTTAATTTATTTAAAGAAGTAAAAAAATAAAAATAAACAAGTAAGAACGTTGCTGTCCGACGCACCCGACTGCAGAATACTATGTTCCCATGTATTTGTGAGTTCGGAAAGAGACGCGAAAAAAACTGCACAGGTGTGGGAGATATAGATAATGCTCTTTTGTGGGGAGGGGGTGAAGGGGTTCAAAAATTGTTGATGCAGATTTGTCCAGGGGGTCAACATTAGTATGTATGCCAACTTTGGTGACTACCACTACCACTACCACTACCTATACAGGTGTGGGAGATATAGATTTTTCTCCTTTGTGGTTATTTGTTATTCGGAAAGAGACGCGAAAAACAGTAGTCTGTATGCCAAATTTGGTGACTCTACCTGTACAGGTGTGGGAGATATAGATTTTACTCCTTTGTGAGGGAGGGGTTGGGGGTCAAACATTTTTTGATGCAGATTTATCCAGGTGGTCAACATTAATCTGTATGCCAAATTTGGTAACTCTATCTTTGAAATTGTAGGAGATGTACCCCTTGAAAAACGTGTATTGGGGATATCATATACCGATTTGTGGGGGTGGGGGTGGGCGGGTCAAATTTGTTTTGATGCTATGCCCCTACTCGCAGCTATATGTGGTCAGAGATTTCCCGGAAGAAACCTTTAAGGAAAAATTTGAGGGACGAAACAGACTGGGAATAATACTTACATTCAGCAAATTACGGAAGGGTGGTAAAATGTCTTTAATTAATTCAAGTGAAAACTCTTAAAACAATAATTTCTATTGTTAAAACATAGCGCAACCCTACTTTTATCGCATTCTGTTTGCGTAAGTCCCGTGCCCTGCGAAAATTTTCACCGCTGTCAGCAAAAATTCAAGGCAAACTTATTACATGTTGGTACTAACAAATATAGACCGACCGATACATTTATGGAAAATCGATCAACAATGATAATGCGAATGCAGCTGTTCCGATTTACTACAATTATTATGTATTGTGTAGTAAATCAGCACAGCAACATTCGCATTATATTAACTAAAATTGTACATAACTAATTAATAAACTTAAATGATTAAAATTAACCAAATTGTAGTACTCCAGCAGTAGAGCGCCAACTACCGTAGATCGATAGCACAGCATAGGCAGAGTCTGAGAGACATGAGCAATGTCGCACTTCAGTCGCACTTATAAGTTTTAAGGCCGAGATAGCGATAAATCGCGACTATTATTTAAAGCGGCGTATTCACATTTTATTTTAAACTATTATTAACAAATTCAAATTTGTGCGGTTCTATATCTACCTGTCTGGCAACTCTGGTAAATATTTGATGTTTCCAACACTAAGACGAACAACTATCGCGTCGATATACGCATATCGGTCAACTCTTATTTGCATTCATTTCATTATTTCGACAATAAAGTTTTGTTCTGCCGACAGAATTTGCTTTCCAATTTTGGGACGCGTCGATTAAGACCAAGATTTCGACGCAGTCTTTATATGGGGCCGCTATACTAAAGAATTACCAGCCAAACACATGTCGAGCAGCATCGCGCCACCTACCGTGGATCGATTGCAAAGCTAGGCAGAGTCTGAGAGACATAAGCAATATGGTGATTTCAGTCCCACTTATAAGTTTTAAGGCCGAGAGAGTGATCCAAGAGAAAGATTTTTATCTCTTTTGCACTTTCACGTTGTTATGTAGCAGCTGGCGCATACCGAGATTTTCATACAATTTTCAAATACAATTTTCTTATACTTCCCGATATATATTTAACACTTTTTTTGGCAGTTCCACCTAATTTTATAATAAGAAGGTACTGTAAGAATTGCAGGCTTTTACCGTTTGGGCTGCCCATATGTCAACAATCGGTCAATCAGTCAGGTTGAACGCTTTTCTATATATAGATAACCATAAGTAAACGGCGAACCGATTTCTGAGGCGTCTTCTGCAAGTGTTGTGACCAATAATTAACGTAAATCGGCTTTGCATTTAATACAAATGCGCAAGCCTCAGTGTTGTTTACCTTTGTACAAAACAGCCGCTGATCGTTTTTGGTTGTGGATCGTATTGGCAGATACAATACAACACAAAACGAAACGGCTGCTGCTGAGCGCTGCGCGCTTTGACTTTGTAACAATTTGAAATTTTGGATTTTGCGACTGCTTAAAATTAAAGTATCTATGTACTTATAAATTTGTGTCTTCCTAGTAGCTCTTCGTATCGTCAACGTCATCTTGGGCCCACTATAACTTCAACGACATCGTAAGAACCATAAAGCAGCTGTGTGAGTAATGAAAAGAAAACAATAAGTACATATATACGAAACTTTTATATGTGTGTGTAACTACACACTTACCCCAAGTATAATGCAAATTTGAATTCTTCGATATTTTCCTCATTCTTTCCGGTATCCACTTGTAGTATGTTTTAGCAAGTGCCTCTCTATGTATTTAAGTTGCCTTGAGCAAAATATTCACAAATTGTAATGCCCTTATGGCTTATTTAAATTAATTTAAATTTTGCCAAAAATGTACTTGAAAATTTTAACACTAAAGGCCCAGTGTGACCAGTGTCACGTAATATAAAATTGTCTTAATATAAGCTTAACATAAACTGTTCATGCGCTGTTAAGCCATAATAATCGTTAGATTTAAAATAAAATAATGTACTTTAGCACTCAAGATCATGCAACCCGATATTACGTCAATTATATTTTAGATCATGATATTTACAATGGAAGCTTACGTTTTTTGATGGAGGGGGGATTGTTTACGAATGTAGGAATAGATGCCACCATTAATTAATGAATACATAGATGCGTCAAACAAGCCTTTTTTCTGAGGCCATATGCTTTGCTGACCGCAGAACCCCAGAGTACTTCGGCAAAAAAGCCGAATTACCACAACCCCAGTCGTGTGTTGCCGAGCTACTGAAACCCCGGGTCCCGAATAAACAATTGGTCTTGGATCGACACCAGAACGATGAGCACGGCTTATGTCGCTTGCGCTCTCATTTCGTTTCTATGTGTGGGTCCAAGTACTCATATGCGCTTGCTTCTTAGTATGCGTGAGCAATGAAAAATGCAACAGCGCATGGCAATATGAAATCTGAATTCAGAAATGGAAGTGGAAGCGACCAAGCGCACAACACATGCCCTGTTATATGTACATAGGTTGAATTTGTCGGCAATAGAATTCATGATGCGGTGGCGGTGTGGGTTGAGTGCTTGTTAGATAATCGGCTTTTTGCAGGTTCGATCCCCAGTTCATCCATTTCTTTTAATAATGGGAAACAATATTTATTTTTATTTTCATTTGATTTTCTAATTTTTTTAATTTTTGTTATTATTTTTAGACTAGTTATTATCTAATAAATTACATTGGCTAATTATAAAAAAATGTATCTTCTTCGGTGGCATACATACATAAAATGTTAGTTGTAATCACTCTTAATGAAATTAATCAAAACAAAAGAGAAAATTGGCGCGCGCCAAACACTTGCATTGGCAACAACAACATATGCAAGTCTACACATTAAATACATCTCACATTCTTTCGGTCAACTGTGAGCTGCCACCGAAGAAGATAAATTTATTATAATTAGCCAATGTAATTCAATAAATAATAACTAGTCTAAAAATAATAATAAAATTTAAAAAAAATTAGAAAATCAAAAGAAAATAAATGTTGTTTCCCGTTATTAAAAGAAATGGATGAACTCGAACTCGAATAGAAGCAGGAATCCAAGACAAAATAAGATCAAGCATTTTATGTAAAGAATTTGGGATACCATTGATTTGACACAATGATATCCCAAATAAGCTATCAGTAAAATCATGCTGAGTCGTGTAGTCAACACGCTGGAGTCAGGACTAGAAATCCAGGTAGTTCCGGCAATATTAAAATCGCCAAGAACTACAATAAAATCACGATCCGAAAGCATAGATGAGACAGAATGTATAGCAGAAGCATGCGAAGAATAAACAGAGAAATCTGAAGAAGGTGGTATATATGAACAAGTAATAAAAAACAAACACCACAAAAACTAACTTTAACAGCAATAAATTCAATATCTACAGAGCTATCGGTTATTGACTACTCAGATGACAAATCAACGTCAACAGCAATAAGTACACCACCACCACGACGAGTAGTGCGATCTTTTTCTATAATAGAGAATTTATTAGAAAGAATTTCAGAATTAAGAATGTCGGGCCTTAGCCATGTTTCAGAAAAGGCAACGACATGGAAAGGAAAAGTTAGGCTATTTAGATAAAGATTACTAAGTTTACTACAAAGACCTCTTACATTCTGATAGCCCAATGAGAGGGAGGTTGTTAGTTTTTTGAACTATCAGATACTACAATATGTGGATTAGAACTACCACCGGAGGAAGGAAGTGAAATCGGAGGCCGATTTTTCTTTTTTACTTTATATTCCTGTTTATTAGTTACGGATGTAGTGGAAGCATGTGTAGGGAGCTGCAGTTCATTGGGGCCAATAGACAGCCTAAAATTAGCCTTCTTCCGTTTTGGAGACTCATTTAAAAGTTTCATACTTTTAAATTCGTTCTCCAAGTCGGAAAAACCATCGAACAGTTTTTTAAACCGCCCGAGAATGTCACCAAAGCCTTTCTTAGTCTGCCTCATAAAACCCATGATGTCCCTTTCAACATCCCTACAGGATACACATGTCCACTTGAGGCCAGATTTTGACTCAATCTGGTCCACAATTCTGCCGTTAAGGCCAGCACATTTTTCGTGTGATACATTATCACACAGCCAGCAGCAAACAAAGCCCATCTTAGAGTTTGCTCTAACCTGGCAATTTTTAGTATAGCAGACAAACATTTTATTAAAAGAAAAATATAAATAGATAAAAAATAAAATAAGCAGGAACCACTGCACAAGAAATAGAAAGTACAAAATAAAAAAGATGGCACCCTAGGGTTAAATTTGTTGACGCTGATTTGTACTTACGCACAGCAACACCAATTAAAAAATATTAAAGCGCGGGCGCGTCGACTGAAATCAGCAACGGAATACAAAACAAAGAGAGAAACCGTAACCAACACCAACGATAGAAGCGCGCGAGAGCGTTACAAGCGTTGAGAGCGCGGATTAGTAGAAATACAAAAACAAATATAAGCACAATGCAAACTGTACAAATCAACCACCAGATTGCTTGCGATGTAGTGATGATGATATCACGAGGAAAATAAACAAAAACGATGCGCAAGAAAAAAACACGTTTCCTTATAAAGGAATTAATTGGCGCCCAACTCGGTTTAAATAAACCCACAGTAGTCGCATGACAACGGTTTTGTGTGCGCTTTTTACTCCCTATACCCATAAAATGGGTAAAAAGGGGGTATTACATCTGTGCAAATGTATGTAACAGACAGAAGGAGACATCTCCGACCCTATAAAGTATATATATTCTTGATCAGTATCAAAAGAGATTTCGATTTGGCCATGTCCGTCTGTCTGTCCGTCGGTCCGTCTGTCCGTATGAACGCGTCGATCTCAGAAACTACAAGAGCTAGAGACACCAAATTTGGAATGTAGGTTCCTGTATTCCATACGCAGTTCAAGTTTGTTTCATATTTCAGATATCTCCCCCCGTAAATCGATTAAAACCGTTTTACAGTAACAATTTTCAAGATATAGCTTTAGATTTGGCATGTACAATACTTTCTCTCTCTTAATCTACTGGCCAAATTTCAAGTCGATCGGATAATAAACACGGAAGTTATTCACGAAAGAAGATTCAGTAATGCAGCGAGAGGGGAAGAATAAGCACAGCCACCAATTAAAATGCCTCGCTTGCGCTGTCGATTTTGCCGCCTGTGTGCGTGCGTCTTTGTGTATGTGTGTGTGTATGTATAAGTGGACGTAGATGTGATTGAATGTTTTAGACCTGGGTACAGGGAGTTTCGTAGTCGGGTATACTCGACTATAGCATTCTTACTTGTTCTTTTATAAAAAACACAACAGCAACTAACTCGGTTATAAAAAGCCTACGGTAGTGTTTAATACCAAAAGGCAGTTTTGTGTGCAACTTAGTGCGAACAATAAGGTGACATATTTACCAAAATATTAACGCGCTGACATGCTGGAAGTGTGATTCTTCTCAGCAGTGTTGCAACGTATAACGGACACATAAAAAACACATGCGTGCCTTTTCTCATTAAGAAAAAAACGCCGCGCGATAAAAACAAAAAATAAGACCCCAGTGCAAGAAACTACACTGTGTGAGTAAATATTGGCAAGTACGTAGCCGCAAGTAAATTGTGCGGTGCGTGCATTTGCAGAACGAATAATCAACAAACTCACCGAAGCCGCGGGCGCTCTTCGGGCAGCGGCGTGTCACCAACAGAACGACCTTTTCTGTCGGGCAGGAACGATAAATTGGGACTGCGGCGTTGGATGCTGTGTACCGGACACCATAATTTTTTATATTTTATTTACAATAAAAAATAAGGAGAAGCATGTAAGTGATTTGCAATGTGAGATTTTTTATTATTTTGTTAATAAAATAAAGGGATGAAATTTTCGGGACAGAACAGGGTCATTTGTGCAGTGCGTTTTCAGTCGAAGGAGTGACAGTGATAGTTACGCATACCAAGACAGACGGACACCAAGCACGGGCTTGTTAACGCGCGGACCCAAGCATAAATGCAACCCACCTCCCGCCCAACCGACCGAGGGCACGCCGCATAACGTACGGTAGCGAAAGATCGCGGACATGCAAATACAACAATAACATTATACAAAAGTTCCTAAGGATTACATAAATAACGTAAGAGTAAAGTTTTAAGTGTAGAAATTTAAGTAGCATTACTTATTAGATGGAAAAGATTGTTATAGTTAGAGCATAAGACTCGAAAGGGGTTATGAATAGCATAATTAGAACTACAAGCTTGAAGAGATAGTGGAAGAAAGTTTCTAGAACATCTGATCGGAACTGCAAAACTAATTTGGCTGATTAATTCAGAAGAATCAATTTCCCCATTAATTAGTTTAGTCTACGATCAGAAAGAGAAGGCAAATTTATTAATAAATGTCTACTACGATAAGAAGGCAAGCGAGTATTAGGATTCCAATTAAGACGCCGGAGTGCAAAGAGCAGAAATTGTTTTTGTACCGATTCTAATCTATCCTGATGAACCTTGTATTGGGGACCCCAAATACAAGAACCATATTCAAGTATAGGTCGCACAAGAGAAGTATAAAGAGTTTTAGTAATGTATGGATCGATAAATTTCTTCGACCAACGCTTAATGAAACCCAGGACACCAAAGGCACGATTAGCGGTGGAAAAGATATGCTTGTCAAACTTAAGCTTGGGATCTAAGAGGATACCCAAATCATCAACCGACTCAATTCGAGCAAGCGGCTTACCATTAAGAATATAATTATTAAGAAAGGGCATTCGCCTGTAAAAGGACATTACGTTACACTTACCACAATTAAGATTTAATAAATTTACCCGACACCAGGCTTGAAAACTGTCGAGATCAGTTTGCAACCTTTGACCAGATAAGAAATCAGTAGATGACAGACAAATTTTAACATCATCGGCATACATCAGCACCCGGGAGTGATTTACAACATTTGTGGACAGAGTAAATAATAAGGGGCCAAATTGACTTCCTTGTGGAACTCCGGAAGTAACTTGAACAGACCTAGAAACTAAGCCTTTGAAATACACTTTTGGGTTCTAAGACTTAAATAGTTGGAGATCCAAAGAATTAAGTTATTTGGAAATCCTAGAAGGTGAAGTTTATGAAGTAAAAGAGAATGATTAACAGAGTAAAGGCATTACTGAAATAAGTGTAAATAACGTCTGTTTGCTTTTTAGATTGAAATCCCTTGATGACAAATGAATTGAATTCCAATAGGTTAGTGGTAGTGGCAGGGTGAAATTATAGATCTACATAAATGTTGAAGTTGAGAAGTTATTAATTTCTCAAAAATCTTAGAAATAGCAGACAACTTAGAAATACCTCTATAGTTCTCAACATTAGACTTGTTCCCTTTTTTATGGAGATGAATAATAAATGATTCTTCCAAATGTTGGGGAAAGAGCACAACTCCACGGACAGTTTAAAAATAAACAAGTAAGAATGCTATAGTCGAGTATACCCGACTACGAAACTCCCTGTACCCAGGTCTAAAACATTCAATCACATCTACGTCCACTTACACATACACACACACATACACAAAGACGCACGCACACAGGCGGCAAAAGCAACAGCGCAAGCGAGGCATTTTAATTGGTGGCTGTGCTTCCCCTTCCCCCTCTCGCTGCATTTCTGAATATTCTTTCGTGAATAACTTCCGTGTTTATTATCCGATCGACTTGAAATTTGGACAGTAGATCAAGAGAGACTAAAGTATTGTACATGCCAAATCTTAAAGCTATATCTTGAAAAATGTTACTGTAAAACGGTTTTTATCGATTTGCGGGGGAACGGGGGAGATATCTGAAATATGAAACAAACTTGATCTGCGTATGGTATACAGGAACCTACATTTCAAATTTGGTGTCTCTAGCTCTTGTAGTTGCTGAGATCGACGCGTTCATCCGGACAGACGGACAGACGGACGGACGGACAGACGGACAGACGGACAGACAGACGGACATGGCCAAATCGAAATCTCTTTTGACACTGATCAAGAATATATATACTTTATAGGGTCGGAGATGTCTCCTTCTGCCTGTTACATACTTTTGCACAAATCCAATACCCCCTTTTTACCCATTTTATGGGTACAGGGAGTAAAAATAGTGGCTTTAAAATACATTCAGCACAGTACCTAAGCACACAGCTTGGTACTCCATCAGGTCCCGGTGAAAACACGGGCTTAATGGCCTTTAAATCACGTAGAAGCGTACTTTCAGTTATTAAAGGTCCAAAAATGCAATTGGAGTTATTTACATGATAAGGATAAGGCGAAACCATATGATAAGGTTGTGAACTATAAGTCGTTTGAAAAAATTCGGCAAAAAGATCGGCAATAGCCTGATCTGAGTCAGCTGTGTTTCTTTTCGAAAAATACAGTTGATGGAAGTGTTGATGACCTACGCTACGCATTAACGAAATTATAAAACCTTTTAGGATCCCGCTGAAACTGTAACCTACAGCT
Organism: Hirtodrosophila confusa; assembly: GCA_035043065.1. Classification (NCBI taxonomy): domain Eukaryota; kingdom Metazoa; phylum Arthropoda; class Insecta; order Diptera; family Drosophilidae; genus Hirtodrosophila; species Hirtodrosophila confusa. The sequence goes on along the minus strand of JAWNNI010000010.1, from coordinate 290,907 downwards.
TCTTAGGTAGTTGGTATAACAGTGTATATTAAGTACAGATAATCTCGACTTTCTATTTTTTAAGTTAGTTAAATCCCGTGTAAACCACTCAGTTTTGTTAGACCTACGTGGGTTACAAAATGGAACACAGGAATCAATTAATGAATTTAAAGTTAAATAAAAATATTCGATTGCACAATCCATATCTCTACACATGTACAGCTGGGACCAGTCAGTCTGGGATAGGAGCAGAGCAAGTTTAGAAAAATCGGTTTTCCGAAATTGACGAACTCGCTCTGCAAATTTTCTGCCTGGGCTTGGCATCCTGGCTGGTAAGTCAATCAACACTTCCAAAGATGGGTGATAAGGATCTTCAATAATGGATACAGGTATAGTCCGGGAGACAGAATAGAAGGAGGAATCCAAGACAAAAATAAGATCAAGCATTTTATGTAAAGAATTTGGGATACCATTGATTTGACAAAATGATATCCCAAATAAGCTATCAGTAAAATCATGCTGAGTCGTGGGTGTCAACACGCTGGAGTCAGGACTAGAAATCCAGGTAGTTCCGGCAATATTAAAATCGCCAAGAACTACAATAAAATCACGATCCGAAAGCATAGATGAGACAGAATGTATAGCAGAAGCATGCGAAGAATAAACAGAGAAATCTGAAGAAGGTGGTATATATGAACAAGTAATAAAAAAACAAACACCACAAAAACTAACTTTAACAGCAATAAATTCAATATCTACAGAGCTATCGGTTATTACTATCTCAGATGACAAATCAACGTCAACAGCAATAAGTACACCACCACCACGACGAGTAGTGCGATCTTTTCTATAAATAGAGAATTTATTAGAAAGAATTTCAGAATTAAGAATGTCGGGCCTTAGCCATGTTTCAGAAAAGGCAACGACATGGAAAGGAAAAGTTAGGCTATTTAGATAAAGATTACTAAGTTTACTACAAAGACCTCTTACATTCTGATAGCCCAATGAGAGGGAGGTTGTTCGTTTTTTGAACTATCAGATACTACAATATGTGGATTAGAACTACCACCGGAGGAAGGAAGTGAAATCGGAGGCCGATTTTTCTTTTTTGCTTTATATTCCTGTTTATTAGTTACGGATGTAGTGGAAGCATGTGTAGGGAGCTGCAGTTCATTGGGGCCAATAGACAGCCTAAAATTAGCCTTCTTCCGTTTTGGAGACTCATTTAAAAGTTTCATACTTTTAAATTCGTTCTCCAAGTCGGAAAAACCATCGAACAGTTTTTTAAACCGCCCGAGAATGTCACCAAAGCCTTTCTTAGTCTGCCTCATAAAACCCATGATGTCCCTTTCAACATCCCTACAGGATACACATGTCCACTTGAGACCAGATTTTGACTCAATCTGGTCCACAATTCTGCCGTTAAGGCCAGCACATTTTTCGTGTGATACATTATCACACAGCCAGCAGCAAACAAAGCCCATCTTAGAGTTTGCTCTAACCTGGCAATTTTTAGTATAGCAGGCAAACATTTTATTAAAAGAAAAATATAAATAGATAAAAAATAAAATAAGCAGGAACCACTGCACAAGAAATAGAAAGTACAAAATAAAAAAGATGGCACCCTAGGGTTAAATTTGTTGACGCTGATTTGTACTTACGCACAGCAACACCAATTAAAAAATATTAAAGCGCGGGCGCGTCGACTGAAATCAGCAACGGAATACAAAACAAAGAGAGAAACCGTAACCAACACCAACGATAGAAGCGCGCGAGAGCGTTAAGCAAGCGTTGAGAGCGCGGATTAGTAGAAATACAAAAACAAATATAAGCACAATGCAAACTGTACAAATCAACCACCAGATTGCTTGCGATGTAGTGATGATGATATCACGAGGAAAATAAACAAAAACGATGCGCAAGAAAAAAAACACGTTTCCTTATAAAGGAATTAATTGGCGCCCAACTCGGTTTAAATAAACCCACAGTAGTGCATGACAACGGTTTTGTGTGCGCTTTTTACTCCCTATACCCATAAAATGGGTAAAAAGGGGGTATTACATCTGTGCAAATGTATGTAACAGACAGAAGGAGACATCTCCGACCCTATAAAGTATATATATTCTTGATCAGTATCAAAAGAGATTTCGATTTGGCCATGTCCGTCTGTCTGTCCGTCGGTCCGTCTGTCCGTATGAACGCGTCGATCTCAGAAACTACAAGAGCTAGAGACACCAAATTTGGAATGTAGGTTCCTGTATTCCATACGCAGTTCAAGTTTGTTTCATATTTCAGATATCTCCCCCCGTAAATCGATTAAAACCGTTTTACAGTAACAATTTTCAAGATATAGCTTTAGATTTGGCATGTACAATACTTTCTCTCTCTTAATCTACTGGCCAAATTTCAAGTCGATCGGATAATAAACACGGAAGTTATTCACGAAAGAAGATTCAGTAATGCAGCGAGAGGGGGAAGAATAAGCACAGCCACCAATTAAAATGCCTCGCTTGCGCTGTCGATTTTGCCGCCTGTGTGCGTGCGTCTTTGTGTATGTGTGTGTGTATGTATAAGTGGACGTAGATGTGATTGAATGTTTTTTTAGGTACAGGAGTTTCGTAGTCGGGTATACTCGACTATAGCATTCTTACTTGTTCTTTTATAAAAAACACAACAGCAACTAACTCGGTTATAAAAAGCCTACGGTAGTGTTTAATACCAAAAGGCAGTTTTGTGTGCAACTTAGTGCGAACAATAAGGTGACATATCTACCAAAATATTAACGCGCTGACATGCTGGAAGTGTGATTCTTCTCAGCAGTGTTGCAACGTATAACGGACACATAAAAAACACATGCGTGCCTTTTCTCATTAAGAAAAAAACGCCGCGCGATAAAAACAAAAAATAAGACCCCAGTGCAAGAAACTACACTGTGTGAGTAAATATTGGCAAGTACGTAGCCGCAAGTAAATTGTGCGGTGCGTGCATTTGCAGAACGAATAATCAACAAACTCACCGAAGCCGCGGGCGCTCTTCGGGCAGCGGCGTGTCACCAACAGAACGACCTTTTCTGTCGGGCAGGAACGATAAATTGGGACTGCGGCGTTGGATGCTGTGTACCGGACACCATAATTTTTACTCCCTGTACCCATAAAATGGGTAAAAAGGGGGTATTACATCTGTGCAAATGTATGTAACAGACAGAAGGAGACATCTCCGACCCTATAAAGTATATATATTCTTGATCAGTTTCAAAAGAGATTTCGATTTGGCCATGTCCGTCTGTCTGTCCGTCTCGTCTGTCCGTATGACGCGTCGATCTCAGCAACTACAAGAGTGAACACCAAATTTGAAATGTAGGTTCCTGTAGCATACGCAGATCAAGTTTGTTTCATATTTCAGATATTCCCCGTTCCCCGCAAATCGATTAAAACTGTTTTACAGTAACAATTTTCAAGATATAGCTTTAAGATTTAGCATGTACAATACTTTAGTCTCTCTAATCTACTGTCCAAATTTCAAGTCGATCGGATATCACGGAAGTTATTCACGAAAGAATATTCAGTGATGCAGCGAGAGGGGGAAGAAGAACACAGCCACCAATTAAATGCCTCGCTTGCCTGTCGTTTTTGCCGCTTATGTGCGTGCGTCTTTGTGTGTGTGTGTATGTGTAAGTGGACTTAGATGTGATTGAATGTTTTAGACCTGGGTACAGGAGTTCGTAGTCGTATACTGACTAGAGCATTCTTACTTGTTTATATTTTATTTACAATAAAAAACAAGTAAGAATGCTATAGTCGAGTATACCCGACTACGAAACTCCCGTACCCAGGTCTAAAACATTCAATCACATCTACGTCCACTTACACATACACACACACTACACAAAGACGCACGCACACAGGCGGCAAGCAACAGCGCAAGCGAGGCATTTAATGGTGGTGTGCCCTTCCCTCTCGCTGCATTTCTGAATATTCTTTCGTGAATAACTTCCGTGTTTATTATCCGATCGACTTGAAATTTGGACAGTAGATCAAGAGAGACTAAAGTATTGTACATGCCAAATCTTAAAGCTATATCTTGAAAATGTTACTGTAAAACGGTTTTTATCGATTTGCGGGGGAACGGGGAGATATCTGAAATATGAAACAAACTTGATCTGCGTATGGTATACAGGAACCTACATTTCAAATTTGGTGTCTCTAGCTCTTGTAGTTGCTGAGATCGACGCGTTCATCCGGACAGACGGACAGACGGACGGACGGACAGACGGATAGACGGACAGACAGACGGACATGGCCAAATCGAAATCTCTTTTGACACTGATCAAGAATATATATACTTTATAGGGTCGGAGTTGTCCCTTCTGCCTGTTACATACTTTTGCACAAATCCAATACCCCTTTTTACCCATTTTATGGGTACAGGAGTAATAAGGAGAAGCATGTAAGTGATTTGCAATGTGAGATTTTTTATTATTTTGTTAATAAAATAAAGGGAAGAAATTTTCGGGACAGAACAGGGTCATTTGTGCAGTGCGTTTTCAGTCGAAGGAGTGACAGTGATAGTTACGCATACCAAGACAGACGGACACCAAGCACGGGCTTGTTAACGCGCGGACCCAAGCATAAATGCAACCCACCTCCCGCCCAACCGACCGAGGGCACGCCGCATAACGTACGGTAGCGAAAGATCGCGGACATGCAAATACAACAATAACATTATACAAAAGTTCCTAAGGATTACATAAATAACGTAAGAGTAAAGTTTTAAGTGTAGAAATTTAAGTAGCATTACTTATTAGATGGAAAAGATTGTTATAGTTAGAGCATAAGACTCGAAAGGGGTTATGAATAGCATAATTAGAACTACAAGCTTGAAGAGATAGTGGAAGAAAGTTTCTAGAACATCTGATCGGAACTGCAAAACTAATTTGGCTGATTAATTCAGAAGAATCAATTTCCCCATTAATTAGTTTGTGTAAGAAAATTACACCCAGCATGGTTCTACGATCAGAAAGAGAAGGCAAATTTATTAATAAATGTCTACTACGATAAGAAGGCAAGCGAGTATTAGGATTCCAATTAAGACGCCGGAGTGCAAAGAGCAGAAATTGTTTTTGTACCGATTCTAATCTATCCTGATGAACCTTGTATTGGGGACCCCAAATACAAGAACCATATTCAAGTATAGGTCGCACAAGAGAAGTATAAAGAGTTTTAGTAATGTATGGATCGATAAATTTCTTCGACCAACGCTTAATGAAACCCAGGACACCAAAGGCACGATTAGCGGTGGAAAAGATATGCTTGTCAAACTTAAGCTTGGGATCTAAGAGGATACCCAAATCATCAACCGACTCAATTCGAGCAAGCGGCTTACCATTAAGAATATAATTATTAAGAAAGGGCATTCGCCTGTAAAAGGACATTACGTTACTCTTACCACAATTAAGATTTAATAAATTTACCCGACACCAGGCTTGAAAACTGTCGAGATCAGTTTGCAACCTTTGACCAGATAAGAAATCAGTAGATGACAGACAAATTTTAACATCATCGGCATACATCAGCACCCGGGAGTGATTTACAACATTTATGGACAGAGTAAATAATAAGGGGCCAAATTGACTTCCTTGTGGAACTCCGGAAGTAACTTGAACAGACCTAGAAACTAAGCCTTTGAAATACACTTTTTGGGTTCTAAGATTTAAATAGTTGGAGATCCAAAGAATTAAGTTATTTGGAAATCCTAGAAGGTGAAGTTTATGAAGTAAAAGAGAATGATTAACAGAGTAAAGGCATTACTGAAATAAGTGTAAATAACGTCTGTTTGCTTTTTAGATTGAAATCCCTTGATGACAAATGAATTGAATTCCAATAGGTTAGTGGTAGTGGCAGGGTGAAATTATAGATCTACATAAATGTTGAAGTTGAGAAGTTATTAATTTCTCAAAAATCTTAGAAATAGCAGACAACTTAGAAATACCTCTATAGTTCTCAACATTAGACTTGTTCCCTTTTTTATGGAGATGAATAATAAATGATTCTTCCAAATGTTGGGGACAGAGCACAACGCCACGGACAGTTTAAAAATAAAAAATAGTGGCTTTAAAATACATTCAGCACAGTACCTAAGCACACAGCTTGGTACTCCATCAGGTCCCGGTGAAAACACGGGCTTAATGGCCTTTAAATCACGTAGAAGCGAACTTTCAGTTATTAAAGGTCCAAAAATGCAATTGGAGTTATTTACATGATAAGGATAAGGCGAAACCATATGATAAGGTTGTGAACTATAAGTCGTTTGAAAAAATTCGGCAAAAAGATCGGCAATAGCCTGATCTGAGTCAGCTGTGTTTCTTTTCGAAAAATACAGTTGATGGAAGTGTTGATGACCTACGCTACGCATTAACGAAGTTATAAAACCTTTTAGGATCCCGCTGAAACTGTAACCTACAGCCGCGGGCGCTCTTCGGGCAGCGGCGTGTCACCAACAGAACGACCTTTTCTGTCGGGCAGGAACGATAAATTGGGACTGCGGCGTTGGATGCTGTGTACCGGACACCATAATTTTTTATATTTTATTTACAATAAAAATAAGGAGAAGCATGTAACTGTAACCTTCAGCTTCTGAGGTAGTTGGTATAACAGTGTATATTAAGTACAGAGAATCTCGACTTTCTATTTTTTAAGTTAGTTAAATCCCGTGTAAACCACTCAGTTTTGTTAGACCTACGTGGGTTAAAAAAATGGAACACAGGAATCAATTAATGAATTTAAAGTTAAATAAAAATATTCGATTGCACAATCCATATCTCTACACATGTACAGCTGGGACCAGTCAGTCTGGGATAGGAGCAGAGCAAGTTTAGAAAAATCGGTTTTCCGAAATTGACGAACTCGCTCTGCAAATTTTCTGCCTGGGCTTGGCATCCTGGCTGGTAAGTCAATCAACACTTCCAAAGATGGGTGATAAGGATCTTCAATAATGGATACAGGTATAGTCCGGGAGACAGAATAGAAGGAGGAATCCAAGACAAAAATAAGATCAAGCATTTTATATAAAGAATTTGGGATACCATTGATTTGACACAATGATATCCCAAATAAGCTATCAGTAAAATCATGCTGAGTCGTGGGTGTCAACACGCTGGAGTCAGGACTAGAAATCCAGGTAGTTCCGGCAATATTAAAATCGCCAAGAACTACAATAAAATCACGATCCGAAAGCATAGATGAGACAGAATGTATAGCAGAAGCATGCGAAGAATAAACAGAGAAATCTGAAGAAGGTGGTATATATGAACAAGTAATAAAAAAACAAACACCACAAAAACTAACTTTAACAGCAATAAATTCAATATCTACAGAGCTATCGGTTATTACTATCTCAGATGACAAATCAACGTCAACAGCAATAAGTACACCACCACCACGACGAGTAGTGCGATCTTTTCTATAAATAGAGAATTTATTAGAAAGAATTTCAGAATTAAGAATGTCGGGCCTTAGCCATGTTTCAGAAAAGGCAACGACATGGAAAGGAAAAGTTAGGCTATTTAGATAAAGATTACTAAGTTTACTACAAAGACCTCTTACATTCTGATAGCCCAATGAGAGGGAGGTTGTTAGTTTTTTGAACTATCAGATACTACAATATGTGGATTAGAACTACCACCGGAGGAAGGAAGTGAAATCGGAGGCCGATTTTTCTTTTTTGCTTTATATTCCTGTTTATTAGTTACGGATGTAGTGGAAGCATGTGTAGGGAGCTGCAGTTCATTGGGGCCAATAGACAGCCTAAAATTAGCCTTCTTCCGTTTTGGAGACTCATTTAAAAGTTTCATACTTTTAAATTCGTTCTCCAAGTCGGAAAAACCATCGAACAGTTTTTTAAACCGCCCGAGAATGTCACCAAAGCCTTTCTTAGTCTGCCTCATAAAACCCATGATGTCCCTTTCAACATCCCTACAGGATACACATGTCCACTTGAGGCCAGATTTTGACTGAATCTGGTCCACAATTCTGCCGTTAAGGCCAGCACATTTTTCGTGTGATACATTATCACACAGCCAGCAGCAAACAAAGCCCATCTTAGAGTTTGCTCTAACCTGGCAATTTTTAGTATAGCAGACAAACATTTTATTAAAAGAAAAATATAAATAGATAAAAAATAAAATAAGCAGGAACCACTGCACAAGAAATAGAAAGTACAAAATAAAAAAGAAGGCACCCTAGGGTTAAATTTGTTGACGCTGATTTGTACTTACGCACAACAACACCAATTAAAAAATATTAAAGCGCGGGCGCGTCGACTGAAATCAGCAACGGAATACAAAACAAAGAGAGAAACCGTAACCAACACCAACGATAGAAGCGCGCGAGAGCGTTAAGCAAGCGTTGAGAGCGCGGATTAGTAGAAATACAAAAACAAATATAAGCACAATGCAAACTGTACAAATCAACCACCAGATTGCTTGCGATGTAGTGATGATGATATCACGAGGAAAATAAACAAAAACGATGCGCAAGAAAAAAAACACGTTTCCTTATAAAGGAATTAATTGGCGCCCAACTCGGTTTAAATAAACCCACAGTAGTGCATGACAACGGTTTTGTGTGCGCTTTTTACTCCCTATACCCATAAAATGGGTAAAAGGGGGTATTACATCTGTGCAAATGTATGTAACAGACAGAAGGAGACATCTCCGACCCTATAAAGTATATATATTCTTGATCAGTATCAAAAGAGATTTCGATTTGGCCATGTCCGTCTGTCTGTCCGTCGGTCCGTCTGTCCGTATGAACGCGTCGATCTCAGCAACTACAAGAGCTAGAGACACCAAATTTGGAATGTAGGTTCCTGTATTCCATACGCAGTTCAAGTTTGTTTCATATTTCAGATATCTCCCCCGTTCCCCCGCAAATCGATTAAAACCGTTTTACAGTAACAATTTTCAAGATATAGCTTTAGATTTGGCATGTACAATACTTTCTCTCTCTTAATCTACTGGCCAAATTTCAAGTCGATCGGATAATAAACACGGAAGTTATTCACGAAAGAAGATTCAGTAATGCAGCGAGAGGGGGAAGAATAAGCACAGCCACCAATTAAAATGCCTCGCCTGTGTGCGTGCGTCTTTGTGTATGTGTGTGTGTATGTATAAGTGGACGTAGATGTGATTGAATTTTTTTTTAGGTACAGGGAGTTTCGTAGTCGGGTATACTCGACTATAGCATACTTACTTGTTCTCTTATAAAAAACACAACAGCAACTAACTCGGTTATAAAAAGCCTACGGTAGTGTTTAATACCAAAAGGCAGTTTTGTGTGCAACTTAGTGCGAACAATAAGGTGACTGTAACATACAACGAAGAACTCGTCCATGTCATCTTAGAGCAGATGGAATTGTAAGATTGCGGAGCACGCGCTTGTTTCCGGCTATTTCTCGTCGGCTGGGGGGGTTCAAACTATACCACAATATTACGCGCTCAGAAATGTGAAATTAATTTTATATTATTATTCGCGTGCTATTTTGGAGGGTGGCAGCCTATCAATCAAGTTTGGGAGAAGGAAAAATTAGGAAAAGGACAAAAAAGAAATAGAATTCACAGTCGTCTATAGGACTGGTGGCCACACTGAGATGTTAATCAGTGGCCTAGTACCCCACCCTTCCATGATCGCCAAGTTGCAGTTGCTATTTTGGTGTTTGGCGATCCCTAAATCCATTTAGACACTAAATAATCGAACTCTCATTTTCACCTCGCATGACTCCGGATATGCAAAAACTTTAGTTGCACTTCATTATAATAATATTTATTAACGTAGGCTAAGATAAGTATTTAAATTTAACAGGAGCAATATAGTAATTGGTTTCAACATGTGTTATTATTTCTTCAAATTTAACTTCATTTTTTTTCTAAGTCTATTTATTTCATTTTTATTGTGTCGGCATGTCTTTTAACTTTTATTAGGCTAATATGATTTAGGGTAATTGTACGCACTATTCATTGAATTTAATTAATGTGCCATTAGCATATAAGTACGAACGATAAGCAAGCTGCTGAGGCAGGCACTTTATTGTTGGCCGCGACTGTACCACACGTCAACGTACCCTAGGTCAGGCACGCGCTTACAGCAGCTGACTGCCTGCGCAGGTGCACTCTAGCAGTGGCTCTTTTTCGCTTCTATGCTTTAACCTTTTTACGGCATAATACCGTATGTTAGCACCAAATCAAAACAAAGTAGACTTTACCGAACCGATATGTCAAAACTAGGTGGGTTGAATGAAACAAATATAGAAGGTATTACTCACAGTACATTAGTCCAACGGCGAAAGATCTTTCTCCGGGATGGTGCGGGCAGAAGATTATATTATTTGTAGAATTTGTATTATTATTTGGGGTTGTTTCATTAGGTATGTTTGCAAACACTAGTTAAATACATATCGTTTTGGCTTACAAGAGATTTGACTGCTGATCTGGCATGCACTTAGGATAGATTTACTAATAAAAATAACTATTTTTAATATGTCTTGTTTTTTTTTTCACTCGTTTCGTTTTACTTTTTAGCACTTCAAAAAGAAAATATTTTTAACAAGTCTTTTCATTTTTTTTTTTCTTTTTTGGCATTTTTTTTAATATTCATTTTTGAGGCTTAACTTAGAATTTATCTAACTCAAGAAAAAAATGATTTTTAACGTGTTGTGTCTGTTCACTTTTAGTTTTTGGTCATTTGGTGTTTTACTTTTACTTTTCAGAACTTAGCACCAAACAAAAATATATTTTTAACGTGTCTTTTTTTTTGTGTGCTGTTTCATATAAGTATTTTCGTTTTTTGTTAGTCACTGATTTTTTTATAAACTCCTGCTGACCATGGAAGATCAGTTTTTTACACTCCGTGTTTGAACCGGTCTTTTCATTATTTTTAATTTTTGTACAATCTTGACCCGTGCGTTCTACTTGTCGGGCGAAAGCGCGACTTACACTAGCACATTAGGCGCATCATCCAGTTTGACTGTCAGTCAGAGCTTTTGCGGGGGCCGCAGCAAAGAATGCGAGGCGATAGGGGCTGCGCTGATAACTGAGGGCTTTAGGCCTGGGCCTGGAACCAGATCTATACAACGAGCCAAAACCGACAAATAACGTAAGCACTATGGAATATGTGCAAACAATTGCATTCAGAAATATTTACCCCGGTGTTCTGGGTCTGGTTCGGACTTGTTCGAATTTTTCGGCTGCCACCAAAGTCAAGATAACTGACGGAATGCTAAATTGGGTAAAAATCAAGTAAGTTTGCACATTCATTTCCATAACAACAATGAATAATTTACCCCCTCTCTGTCCAATTGCTAGCCAGCAATAAAAAAAAAACGAAAATGCACGTTTATAACCTTTTCCTAAATTGCCGTGAAGACGTCTGCTCCGTTCAGTGGGAAGATTGGAAAAGAACGTGGTCGGAAGTTCTAGAAACTTTAGAAGCCTCCTCGAACTTCGAAACAGGGAAGCATAGAGTAGCCTTTTCGATCCAAAACTCGAAAAGTAATCAACAGGCCTGCATTACTTGCAATCAATTACAAATACTGCAATATAGCTAGTATTTTCTGCTGTTAGCCTATAAAGGGCGGTAATAGCGCCGAGAGGATAGGCAACGACTAATTTTAAAACAATTGGTAGCAAAATCCATTGCATACCCATACGAAATTTTTTTAAATTCGACCGTTACAAGCGCCACTACATGACATATCTACCAAAATATTAACGCGCTGACATGCTGGAAGTGTGATTCTTCTCAGCAGTGTTGCAACGTATAACGGACACATAAAAAACACATGCGTGCCTTTTCTCATTAAGAAAAAAACGCCGCGCGATAAAAACAAAAAATAAGACCCCAGTGCAAGAAACTACACTGAGTGAGTAAATATTGGCAAGTACGTAGCCGCAAGTAAATTGTGCGGTGCGTGCATTTGCAGAACGAATAATCAACAAACTCACCGAAGCCGCGGGCGCTCTTCGGGCAGCGGCGTGTCACCAACAGAACGACCTTTTCTGTCGGGCAGGAACGATAAATTGGGACTGCGGCGTTGGATGCTGTGTACCGGACACCATAATTTTTTATATTTTATTTACAATAAAAAATAAGGAGAAGCATGTAAGTGATTTGCAATGTGAGATTTTTTATTATTTTGTTAATAAAAAAAGTTCCTAAGGATTACATAAATAACGTAAGAGTAAAGTTTTAAGTGTAGAAATTTAAGTAGCATTACTTATTAGATGGAAAAGATTGTTATAGTTAGAGCATAAGACTCGAAAGGGGTAATGAATAGCATAATTAGAACTACAAGCTTGAAGAGATAGTGGAAGAAAGTTTCTAGAACATCTGATCGGAACTGCAAAACTAATTTGGCTTGATTAATTCAGAAGAATCAATTTCCCCATTAATTAGTTTAGTCTACGATCAGAAAGAGAAGGCAAATTTATTAATAAATGTCTACTACGATAAGAAGGCAAGCGAGTATTAGGATTCCAATTAAGACGCCGGAGTGCAAAGAGCAGAAATTGTTTTTGTACCGATTCTAATCTATCCTGATGAACCTTGTATTGGGGACCCCAAATACAAGAACCATATTCAAGTATAGGTCGCACAAGAGAAGTATAAAGAGTTTTAGTAATGTATGGATCGATAAATTTCTTCGACCAACGCTTAATGAAACCCAGGACACCAAAGGCACGATTAGCGGTGGAAAAGATATGCTTGTCAAACTTAAGCTTGGGATCTAAGAGGATACCCAAATCATCAACCGACTCAATTCGAGCAAGCGGCTTACCATTAAGAATATAATTATTAAGAAAGGGCATTCGCCTGTAAAAGGACATTACGTTACACTTACCACAATTAAGATTTAATAAATTTACCCGACACCAGGCTTGAAAACTGTCAGAGATCAGTTTGCAACCTTTGACCAGATAAGAAATCAGTAGATGACAGACAAATTTTAACATCATCGGCATACATCAGCACCCGGGAGTGATTTACAACATTTATGGACAGAGTAAATAATAAGGGGCCAAATTGACTTCCTTGTGGAACTCCGGAAGTAACTTGAACAGACCTAGAAACTAAGCCTTTGAAATACACTTTTGGGTTCTAAGATTTAAATAGTTGGAGATCCAAAGAATTAAGTTATTTGGAAATCCTAGAAGGTGAAGTTTATGAAGTAAAAGAGAATGATTAACAGAGTAAAGGCATTACTGAAATAAGTGTAAATAACGTCTGTTTGCTTTTTAGATTGAAATCCCTTGATGACAAATGAATTGAATTCCAATAGGTTAGTGGTAGTGGCAGGGTGAAATTATAGATCTACATAAATGTTGAAGTTGAGAAGTTATTAATTTCTCAAAAATCTTAGAAATAGCAGACAACTTAGAAATACTCTATAGTTCTCAACATTAGACTTGTTCCCTTTTTTATGGAGATGAATAATAAATGATTCTTCCAAATGTTGGGGAAAGAGCACAACTCCACGGACAGTTTAAAAATAAAAAATAGTGGCTTTAAAATACATTCAGCACAGTACCTAAGCACACAGCTTGGTACTCCATCAGGTCCCGGTGACAACACGGGCTTAATGGCCTTTAAATCACGTAGAAGCGAACTTTCAGTTATTAAAGGTCCAAAAATGCAATTGGAGTTATTTACATGATAAGGATAAGGCGAAACCATATGATAAGGTTGTGAACTATAAGTCATTTGAAACAATTCGGCAAAAAGATCGGCAATAGCCTGATCTGAGTCAGCTGTGTTTCTTTTCGAAAAATACAGTTGATGGAAGTGTTGATGACCTACGCTACGCATTAACGAAGTTATAAAACCTTTTAGGATCCCGCTGAAACTGTAACCTACAGCTTCTGAGGTAGTTGGTTTAACAGAGAATCTCGACTTTCTATTTTTTAAGTTAGTTAAATCCCGTGTAAACCACTCAGTTTTGTTAGACCTACGTGGGTTACAAAATGGAACACAGGAATCAATTAATGAATTTAAAGTTAAATAAAAATATTCGATTGCACAATCCATATCTCTACAATGTACAGCTGGGACCAGTCAGTCTGGGATAGGAGCAGAGCAAGTTTAGAAAAATCGGTTTTCCGAAATTGACGAACTCGCTCTGCAAATTTTCTGCCTGGGTTGGCATCCTGGCTGGTAAGTCAATCAACACTTCCAAAGATGGGTGATAAGGATCTTCAATAATGGATACAGGTATAGTCCGGGAGACAGAATAGAAGGAGGAATCCAAGACAAAAATAAGATCAAGCATTTTATGTAAAGAATTTGGGATACCATTGATTTGACACAATGATATCCCAAATAAGCTATCAGTAAAATCATGCTGAGTCGTGGGTGTCAACACGCTGGAGTCAGGACTAGAAATCCAGGTAGTTCCGGCAATATTAAAATCGCCAAGAACTACAATAAAATCACGATCCGAAAGCATAGATGAGACAGAATGTATAGCAGAAGCATGCGAAGAATAAACAGAGAAATCTGAAGAAGGTGGTATATATGAACAAGTAATAAAAAAACAAACACCACAAAAACTAACTTTAACAGCAATAAATTCAATATCTACAGAGCTATCGGTTATTACTATCTCAGATGACAAATCAACGTCAACAGCAATAAGTACACCACCACCACGACGAGTAGTGCGATCTTTTCTATAAATAGAGAATTTATTAGAAAGAATTTCAGAATTAAGAATGTCGGCCCTTAGCCATGTTTCAGAAAAGGCAACGACATGGAAAGGAAAAGTTAGGCTATTTAGATAAAGATTACTAAGTTTACTACAAAGACATCTTACATTCTGATAGCCCAATGAGAGGGAGGTTGTTAGTTTTTTGAACTATCAGATACTACAATATGTGGATTAGAACTACCACCGGAGGAAGGAAGTGAAATCGGAGGCCGATTTTTCTTTTTTGCTTTATATTCCTGTTTATTAGTTACGGATGTAGTGGAAGCATGTGTAGGGAGCTGCAGTTCATTGGGGCCAATAGACAGCCTAAAATTAGCCTTCTTCCATTTTGGAGACTCATTTAAAAGTTTCATACTTTTAAATTCGTTCTCCAAGTCGGAAAAACCATCGAACAGTTTTTTAAACCGCCCGAGAATGTCACCAAAGCCTTTCTTAGTCTGCCTCATAAAACCCATGATGTCCCTTTCAACATCCCTACAGGATACACATGTCCACTTGAGGCCAGATTTTGACTCAATCTGGTCCACAATTCTGCCGTTAAGGCCAGCACATTTTTCGTGTGATACATTATCACACAGCCAGCAGCAAACATAGCCCATCTTAGAGTTTGCTCTAACCTGGCAATTTTAGTATAGCAGACAAACATTTTATTAAAAGAAAAATATAAATAGATAAAAAATAAAATAAGCAGGAACCACTGCACAAGAAATAGAAAGTACAAAATAAAAAAGAAGGCACCCTAGGGTTAAATTTGTTGACGCTGATTTGTACTTACGCACAACAACACCAATTAAAAAATATTAAAGCGCGGGCGCGTCGACCGAAATCAGCAACGGAATACAAAACAAAGAGAGAAACCGTAACCAACACCAACGATAGAAGCGCGCGAGAGCGTTAAGCAAGCGTTGAGAGCGCGGATTAGTAGAAATACAAAAACAAATATAAGCACAATGCAAACTGTACAAATCAACCACCATATTGCTTGTGATGCAGTTTGTTGTTGTATTTGAACAAATTTAGTAAATATTAATGATATTAAATTGCAATTTAGTGTCCAACAATGTGTTCATACAACCGATGTATAACACACGTCACAAGAACAAAAAAACACAAGCTATCACTTGATATCACGAGGAAAATAAACAAAAACGATGCGCAAGAAAAAAACACGTCCGTTGCGAATGCGAATGTGTAAGTTCTAACTCTCACTTGTTTCCTTATAGAGGAATTAGTTGGCGCCCAACTCGGTTTAAATAAACCCACAGTAGTGCATGACAACGGTTTTGTGTGCGCTTTTTACTCCCTATACCCATAAAATGGGTAAAATGGGGTATTACATCTGTGCAAATGTATGTAACAGACAGAAGGAGACATCTCCGACCCTATAAAGTATATATATTCTTGATTAGTATCAAAAGAGATTTCGATTTGGCCATGTCCGTCTGTCTGTCCGTCTGTCCGTCTGTCCGTATGAACGCGTCGATCTCAGCAACTACAAGAGCTAGAGACACCAAATTTGGAATGTAGGTTCCTGTATTCCATACGCAGTTCAAGTTTGTTTCATATTTTAGATATCTCCCCCGTTCCCCCGCAAATCGATTAAAGCTGTTTTACAGTAACAATTTTCAAGATATTGCTTCAAGATTTGGCATGTACAATACTTTCTCTCTTAATCTACTGGCCAAATTTCAAGTCGATCGGATAATAAACACGGAAGTTATTCACGAAAGAAGATTCAGTAATGCAGCGAGAGGGAAGAATAAGCACAGCCACCAATTAAAATGCCTCGCTTGCGCTGTCGATTTTGCCGCCTGTGTGCGTGCGTCTTTGTGTATGTGTGTGTGTATGTATAAGTGGACGTAGATGTGATTGAATGTTTTTTTTAGGTACAGGGAGTTTCGTAGTCGGGTATACTCGACTATAGCATTCTTACTTGTTCTTTTATAAAAAACACAACAGCAACTAACTCGGTTATAAAAAGCCTACGGTAGTGTTTAATACCCAAAGGCAGTTTTGTGTGCAACTTAGTGCGAACAATAAGGTGACATATCTACCAAAATATTAACGCGCTGACATGCTGGAAGTGTGATTCTTCTCAGCAGTGTTGCAACGTATAACGGACACATAAAAAACACATGCGTGCCTTTTCTCATTAAGAAAAAAACGCCGCGCGATAAAAACAAAAAATAAGACCCCAGTGCAAGAAACTACACTGTGTGAGTAAATATTGGCAAGTACGTAGCCGCAAGTAAATTGTGCGGTGCGTGCATTTGCAGAACGAATAATCAACAAACTCACCGAAGCCGCGGGCGCTCTTCGGGCAGCGGCGTGTCACCAACAGAACGACCTTTTCTGTCGGGCAGGAACGATAAATTGGGACTGCGGCGTTGGATGCTGTGTACCGGACACCATATTTTTTTATATTTTATTTACAATAAAAAATAAGGAGAAGCATGTAAGTGATTTGCAATGTGAGATTTTTTATTATTTTGTTAATAAAATAAAGGGAAGCTATTTTCGGGACAGAACAGGGTCATTTGTGCAGTGCGTTTTCAGTCGAAGGAGTGACAGTGATAGTTACGCGTACCAAAACAGACGGACACACTACGACAGCAACGATATTGTTTTTGTGATCAATTACTTGAGGAATTTGATACGTTGCAGGTATCCGGGAGCGTTGATTTGTGTGTTTCGAAGACAGATATAAATTTAAAAATGGAATCTGAACAATTGCGCGCAATAATTCATGCCGCGGTGCAGCAAGCCGTAGCGGCGGGAGACCAATAATACCTTGCAAGAGAGGCGAGCCTTTGGCAAGAGTTGGAACAACAAATTTCACAGGTGTTCTCTAGGTTAAAGAACACTCAGTTGTCGGTACCAGAGGTGAAAGTGTATAGGGATGTCGAAATTAGAGACGGGGTCAAATGTGATGAGCCCCTCGACGCTGTTAAATGCCTGCCTGAGTTCCACGCAGGAAACATATGTGGCGTGGAGACAGGCAGCGCATGCCTCATACAAAATTTTCGAGAAATATGATGGCAGTTCTCGCCATTACCAGGCGATAATAATTATCAAAAGAAAAATTAGGGGTCCCGCTGATGCGGTTCTCGCGTCATTCAATACACCACTGAATTTCGAAGCCGTCATAGCAAGGCTTGACTTCACTTACAGTGACAAACGACCCATTCATGTAATTGAGCAAGAGATGGGTACGCTTAGGCCAGGCAGCTTGTCGATTTTACAATATTATGATGAGGTGGAGAAAAAGCTCACCTTACTCACCAACAAGGCCCATATGACATACGACAAAAGTCTGGCAACGGGTATGTGTGAAAAATTTAGGGGTGACGCGCTTCGTGTGTTTCTCTCTAGGCTAAAACGCAGCTTAACCGACGTGTTGTTTGCGGCTCACCCGTCGGATTTACCTACGGCACTCGCGCTGGCTTAAGAAGTCGAAGCCAACCATGAGAGGTACGCCTTCGCAGCGAGTTTTGCTAGGGGGCAAGGGGGAAAAGGGCGCTCAGAGCAACGCTCACAAGGACGCCAGCAGCAGCAACCACAGGAAAAAAGGGGCGGTCCTCAGGGTAAGAACCCGCATTTAAAAAGGCAGAATGGTCAGTCGTCAGATAAGACCCAAGCCAGCACAGGGAGCGAGAATGCCACGGAGCCATTGGACGTTGACCCGTCTTCTTCAAAGATTAGGCAGCCGACCAATTTTCAGAGAGGCCAGGGCTCGGGGAGGCTAATCGCTAACCAGGGCCAGACAAAAATACACGCTCTGCCGGGTACGACCGTACGACAGGTCAAAGGCGGCAAAGAGTGGACCACTTGAAAGCAAGCGCGGAGGAGGGGTCGGGTTACGCCGACGCGGCACAAGAAGCGTCAGCCGAGATAGAAGACAGTAATGAACTTGACTATGATAGCGATAACGATAATTTTTTAGGGGAACGTCCCGGCTGCCGTTCATCCATCGGACAATGGCAGGGACAGTAATGACATTTTTAATCGACACGGGTGCGTCAAAGAATTACATCAAGCCGCACAAGCGACTAAAAGGCGTCACCCCGGTCGAATCCCCTTTCGTCGTTCACTCCATTCACGGTTCCAACAACGTTGCTGAAAAATGCAAGTTGTCCATGTTTGGTTGCGACACATTTTTTTTTTACTGGATTCCTTGTCCACCTTCGATGGAATCATCGGTCTTGACCTGCTAAAACAAGTAGGCACGGTCCTATGCTTAAAAGAGAGCAAAATAAAAATTGGTGCGGTTTCGGAGGCGTTGCAGTACTATGAATGCACGGACGTCAACCACCAACGGTACCTCCTGCGGTGAAGGCAGATTTTCTGCGAATGCTTCACCGGAATAAAAAGGCTTTTGTGGACTCTAATGAAGCGCTACCTTATAACACGGCCGTCGTGGCCACGATTCGTACAACAGACGAGACCGAGGTCTATTCGAAGTTGTACCCCTACCCGAAAGGTGTAGAAGATTTTGTCGCAGCAGAGGTAAACGACCTCCTAAAAATGGCACTATTAGAAGATCCAAATCGGCATACAATAATCCGTTATGGGTGGTGGATAAAAAAGGTTCGGACGATATGGGCAATAAAAATAAACGTCTAGTAATAAACTTTAGGAAGCTCAATCTTAAAACGATTGCCGACAAATAACCTATGCCGGGCATCGCATTGATATTGGCAAACTTGGGTAGCTCCAAAATTTACGCCACTAGACCTGAAATCAGGTTATCACCAGATCACTCTGGCAGAGCGAGATCGTGAAAAAAACGGCTTTTTCAGTTAACGGCGGGAAGTACGAGTTTTTTCAGCTCCCCTTTGGTTTGGTAGCATCTTTCAGCGGGCTATCGATGATGTTCTGCGAGAACAAATCGGAAAGTCCTGCTATGTTTACGTGGATGACGTCATCGTCTTCTCGGAAAACGAAAAGGACCATGTCAAGCACGTTGATTGGGCTTTGAAGAGCCTAATGGATGCAAACATGCGTGTGGCACATGAAAAGTCACAATTTTTCAAAGCAAGTGTCGAGTATCTCGGCTTTATAGTGACTAATAACGGCGCGAAAACAGACCCTGAAAAGGTGAAAGCCATTCAGCACTTCGAGGATCCAAAAACGGTATTTAGCGTAAGGTCTTTCATGGGCCTAGCAAGCTATTATCGTTACTTTATCAAGGATTTTGCGGCGATCGCAAAACCTCTTTCTGACATCCTCAAGGAGGAAAATGGCTCAGTGAGCAAGTATAGGTCGAGGAAAATTCCGGTACATCTTAACGATTCTCAACGCAACGCGTTCGAAAAATTAAGAAATATATTGGCGTCGGAAGACGTGATATTAATGTACCCAAACTATAAAGAGCCATTCGATTTGACCACGGACGCCTCCGCATACGGCATAGGAGCAGTCGATGCTCAGTATGGCCGACCCATTACTATGATATCCCGCACGTTGAAAGACAGGGAAGCAAACTACGCTACTAACGAGCGGGAATTGCTTGCTATCGTCTGGGTCTTGGCAAAGCTTCGGCATTTTCTCTACGGGGTCAGGGATATTAACATATTCACCGACCACCAGCCACTTACGTTCGCTGTATCCGAGAGCAATCCCAATGCCAAAATCAAGCGTTGGAAAGCACGGATTGACGAAACAGGAGCTAAACTTTTTTCAAAGCCAGGCAAAGAGAATCATGTGGCCGACGCGCTATCGCGCCAAAACTTGAATGCCTTGCAAGGCATCAACAATGAGCCAGAATCTGACGCGGCTACGATCCATAGTGAGTTGTCACTGACTTATACTCTGGAGTCGACTGACAAGCTGTTGAACTGTTTCCGAAATCAGATTGTTCTAGAGGAAGCTCGTTTTCCTTTAAAGAGAAATTTCATCATATTCGCTGAAAAAACTCGACATTTGATAAGATACAGTGATAAAGAAACACTGTTCGAGACAGTCAAAACCGTCGTCAACCCAAACGTAGTGAACGCTATTCATTGCAGTTTGCCAGCCTTGGCTAAAATCCAACATGATCTCGTAAAGACCTTCCCTTCCACAAAATTCTGGTTTTGTAAGAATTTTGTAGCCGACGTCTTCGACGTCAATGATAGAGGGGAAATAATTACTAAAGTGCATAAAGAGCCCATAGGGCCGCTCAAGAGCACATAAAGCAGGTCATGCGGGAATACTACTTCCCGAAAATGACAAGATAGGCAAACGAGGTGGTCCTTAACTATACAATTTGCGCCAGTGAAAAGTACGATAGGCACCCGAAGAAACAGGAACTCGGCCAGACGCCAACTCCTTCACAAACTGGAGAAATGTTGCATATCGACATTTTCTCCACCGACAAGAAATACTTCCTTACCTGCTTAGACAAGTTCTCTAAATTTGCGGTCGAGCAGCCCATCGCATCCCGTACAATAGAGGACACAATGCCCCCTTTGCTGGTGCTGATGAACATCTTCCCAGTGGCAAAGCAGATATATTGCGACAACGAGCTCTCGTTCAAGTCAGGGACTATTAGGTCCCTGCTAATGAACAATTACGGTGTAAGCATTGTGAATGCACCACCGCTCCACAGCACGTCGAATGGACATGTTGAACGGTTCCATGGCACCAATACAATAGCCAATGGCCAATAGCCAGATGCCTGAGACGCCAAAGGAAAATTGTCGGCACGGTTAACCTGATCTTGCAGGCAACCATAGTTTATAACGGGTTCATTCATTCGGTGATCGACAAAAAACCGAATGAAATATTGCATGATGTTTCGCAGGGATGCATCCGCGACGTTAGGGAAAAAATAGAAGGGGCTCAGATCGAACAAAATGTTAGGCTGAACAAGAAACGTCAGAATAGGGTGTTCGAGGTAGGCGAAAAAGTCTTAGTAAAAACAAATCGCAGGTTGGGGAATAAGTTATCATCCCTCTGTATTGAAAAAAAGGTTGAAGCGGACTTTTGGACAACGCTCCTCATTGAGGGGAGGGTGGTCCACAAGGACAACCTCCATTGAAGGAGACATTTTTCTACTAGTACTTACGTTTAAAATTAATCAAAGCTCTAGGATTACCTTGGTGATGCTTTCAATACTGACCATGACGGCAGCACGAATAACGGACGACACTCACGAGGACTACATTCCCATTACGGACGGCGACATTTTATTGTGGAACCAGTACGGGTACCTACGCCACATAACCAATCTGACGGAATAGACTTTCTGGGGACAGCCCTTAAGGCTGTGGCAGGCACCTCTGACGCGGACGATCTGAGACAGATAGAACTGATACAGGCGCAGCTGGTCACTGCAAGCAATAGGCAAATTTTAATAAACTCTCGAAATCAGGAAAAATCAATCAGCTGACAGACACTGTGGACAAAATTCTTAAAGTGGCAAAGGAAGGCCAAGCCGATACTGGTCACCTATTTGACTCTGATCACCGAATTGGGGAAACTAATGCTTACTTTAACTCTTGAAAAATTAAACGTAGTAAATCCGGCTATAATAGTTCTTACGTCGATTCTCACTGACCAAATCACAGGGACCACTATTACTGACATATTGAAAGTGTCTAACATTAAGATAGATCGTAAAAATAATATAATTAATCTCATCATACAGTATTCTATAGTAATCAAGCTGTACAAGAAAATAACAGTTTTTCCAGTCGCCCACTATGGTACGGTTCTACAGCTACAGGACAACTTGGTGGCCGATTGCGACGGTCAAATGTTGGTCGTGACATAATGTTCACAAACGGCAACAGCCTCATTCTGCAGGCAGCCTGAGGGCAGTACTTGCGCACAACGCCTCCACTCTGGGGGCACAGCTCATTGTCAAACGCAGCCAAGTCACCTCGACCCCGTCACTGTGGTCGATGACGGCATCATCATCGTAAACGACCGCAGTGCCACTCGCGCCTATGACGACTCCGCTGAGGTGAAAATCGACGGGACGAACCTCACCCGATACATGAACCGAAACAGCGTCCAGAATCGGTTTCCGGCAGTGGCAGCATCCCCGCTATTAAATATCAACGGCCAAGATACGATTCTCAGCCTTCCGTACATCCACCGTCTGAGTGAGGACAACCTAAACTTTATCAACGAAATTAGGAACAAAGTCACATCCGGAACTACGTCGACAATCTCCCTAAGCATAGCTCTGCTAGCATGTGCTACGGGAATGGGATTCTACTTTCTTCGCCTGCTCGTGAAGAAACGACGAGATGCCCAGCAGATCGCCGAACTGATAAAAAGCTACAACACGACCGAGGACGGTCGGTCTTCCAGAGGGGGAGTAGTTAACCACTGACACTCGGAATTGGCTGACCCAGCGCTTTGGGAAAGTCAATGACTGGAGTCATGAGAGCGGCGGATGTGCCGCGACAATGTTGCGCGCCGCGACGGTAATACAACACCGTACACGAGGCGCTAACGCTGCAGTTTTCTGGCAGCGACGGCAGCCTGGCGGCAGCGCTAGCTGCATGGTTGAGGGCTAGCTTTAAGCTTGAAGAATTGTAATATTTAGTTTTAGTTTTGATTCAACAAAGCGGGGTGTATCGCCCGCTAAATAAAGTTTGTAACTTCTAACTCTCACTTGTTTCCTTATAAAGGAATTTATTTATATACTTTATGGGGTCGGAGATGTCTCCTGCCTGTTACATACATTTGCACAGATGTAGTACCCCCTTTTTACCCATTTTATGGGTACAGGAGTAAAAATATCGAATGCGAGAGTTTTCCACCAATTTCCCGATCGTGTGATTGAATTTTTAATTGGTGAGACACGAATCTAATAATTTTACGTGGAGACCTTTCAAAATAGAGCTTGAAGAAAATCAGACGATAATCAAAAAAGGTTCATACAACAGTTTTCCCCAAATTATTCCATCTTGGGGAACATTTTCGAAAATCTTTGAGCACCGCGCTTATTAAATCTTGAAAATGAGTTTCAAGCCAATCGCATGAAAATTAAAAATGCCAAATGCGAGAGTTTAAAACTAATTTTCCGACCATGTGAATGAATTTTCCTTAATCGGTGAAATACGTGTCGAATTATTTTACGTGATGAGCTTTGGAAATGAATTTGAAGGTAATCTGACAAATATAAGACTTTTGACCATATAACTTTGAGACCGCAACTTACCGCCCTATGGGTGGATTTTCAAAAGTTGGAATAATATGTGTGAAATGAATTTTTGTGTAGATCTTTGAAAATGAGTTTTAAACCGATTATATGGTAATCAAAACAAGTACGCATGCTCTAGTCCAGTATTCCCGACTACAAAACTCCCTGTACTTAGGTCTACAATTTCCGATCGCATCTACGTACACTTACACATACACAAGCACAAAGATGCACGAACACAAGCGACAGCGCAAGCGAGGCATTTTAAGTTGTGGATGCGCTGCTGATTCCCCCGCTCTGCAGCACTGAATTTTCTTTCGTCAATAATTTCCGTGTTTATTATCCGTTCGACGTAAATTTTATATGGCAGATCAAAACTTATTATATATGCTTAATTTCATAGCTATATCTTTAGGACTGTTACTGTAAATCGTTAAATGGAATTACGGGTGAACGGGGGGAGATATATGAAATCGGAAGCAAAGTTAATATGTGTATGGTACACAGGAGCCTATATTCCAAATTTGGTGTATCTAGCTCTTATAGTTGCTGCGATCGATGCGCTCATCCGGACGGACAGACAGCTGGTAAAACGCCCGGAATTGCCCGGCGAAATATTTTGATTAAAATGCATTATGTTGAATTTGACTACTTTCGTCAAACGAAATGCCCACCGTACATTATACAACAAGTCAACCCAACTTGAGAGAGTTGAGCAATTTGCCACAACCGATTGCATCCTATATGGCAGTACATTTACTCATAATAATAATAAATATTATGTGGTAAATCGGCCCAGCAGCATTTACATTCTATTTACTAAAACTGTACATCATTTATTAATAAGCTTAAATGATTAAAATTAACGAATTCGTGGTTTCACAAAAATAATTGGCTCCAGCAGCGGTGCGTCATCTACAGTAGATCGATAGCCGAGCATAGGCAGAGCTAAGAGACATAGCCAAAAAGTTATAACTTTTAAGGACGAGAGAACGATTCAAGAGAGAGATATTTTATCTCTTTGCACTTTAATATTGTTACGCAGCATCAGGCGCATACCGAGATTTTCATACAACTTCCAAATGCAATTTTCTCATACTTCCGGATACATATTTAACCAATTTTCGCCAATTCCCACTTACTATATAATAGGAAGGTACTGTGAAAATTACAGGTTTCTAGCTTCTAGCTTTTAGCTCAAGAGTCGCCAGTCAGTCAGGACGAACTCTTTTATATATATAGAAGATGGGGTCTGCTGTTATATAAGTTAACTATGTTAACAAGCCACCGACTGAATCCAGTCTAATTGGGTTTTTGGGTTCAGTTCAGTAGCTGCACGCCGATCATGCAGTTTCGCAACAAGCGGGCCGCGAATGTATTGTAAAGAAGTTTCTTGACCGGGGTACAAATCTCAGTCTAGCCAAGGTTCTGTTCACAAGAATATTTGTAAATCGCTGGGGTACTGAAGGACGGGGTTCGTAGACAAACCAAATACGCAATTCCTACCGGCTACACTACCCTACACAATTTACGCCTAATGATGACCGGGCAAAAGCCGCAGACACACACTGCCTACTAGCGGCCGGGAAAAAACCTCAGTCACGGCGTACCTACTAGCGGCCGGGCAAAAGCCTCAGTCGCACTATACCCACTAGTGGCCGGGCCGACGCCTCGATCACACTCTGACTCCCTCACACTCACAAGCCTTACGCGAACAACTGCCACTCGCACCTTTCCACTTGCACTTTTGCCGCCGGACAACTCTACTCTACTTGTCACTATGCGGGGTAGGGGGTTAGATTATTTATAAAACAGTGAGTGAGTTTAATAAGCATTTATTACATTAACTTCAAACTATTAGTTAGGTTATCACTAAGGAACGTAAGGCAAAAGGTGCTTACTTGGCCGTCACCCCTTCTTGCAGTTCCGTTATCCTCTTGCTGTCTCGATTATCTCTATCACTTTTTCTCTACGCGCACTGTTTACTTCGATCCACTCTGGAAATCAAACTCACACTTCTCTGTTCGCTTCAAGGGTCGAACTCCCAATTCATCTGTTCGCTTCAAGGGTCGAACTCACACTCCCGAGCTCCTCGCGACCAAGTCGCGCGCTAGCCTCGGTCGTCTTTCGAGCTTTCGAGCCTTCGCTCTCGCGAGAGACGCGCTCTAGTGGCGAGATCAGACGGCCGCTCAACACTGCAGGCTTGTAGTGGCCCAGGCCGTTGGATTCAAATTCAAATCTAAATGTTAACGACTTGCTCTGCTAATGTGCGTTGACAACATTAAACTAATTTTAATCCTAGCGCTCCTTGCGCGTCAATCATACTGGTGGTGCTCCTTGCAACTTAACATTAATAACAATTAATTACTAACATATCCGATCGGTGCTCCTTGCACAAAACATTAATCAGAAACATAATCATAATTATAATAATCATAATTATATAAACAGCTTATGACATACAACTTAATAAAAGAGGTAATTATTGCTAGGAGATCCGGGAGGACTCTCCTCACACACACCCCCCCGGCGACACTTGCCTGAGGCACGACGCATCCGGCAACGCACTCCGACTATGATGCTCTCCGGTATGAGATCGTCCCACGTATGAATGCGCCAACCGGTCGGTGGACGGACCCGTGGGTCGAAACGTCCCGATGGCAGGGTTGACTGCCGTTGTGTCCTCGGCTGGCTCACTGGTGGTGGGTGTGTCGGCGTGGGGCGTGCCGTCGCCCGTACGCGGGTGCGGCGCGCTGCCAGCGACCCGCGCGCTTCTGGCGGCAACGCCCAGTGGTGACTCCGTCCCGCCGCTTGCTCCGACGTTGACGACCACTCGTCCTGCGACCGCCGTGATGGTGGCTGCCATACTCCTCCCAAACACATCGATGGTGGCGGCGGTGGTTGCTCCTCCTCCTGTTCGACCAGACGCATTGATGGCGGCGCTGGCGGTTGTTCCTCTTCGCTGTCTTGCTCGGCATTCATCTCTGCCAACTGGTAGGACAAGTCAATGACGTCCTCCAGGTGAGCCTCCGACCACGGCGGTAGGTACGTCAACGTGGTGGTTGGGGTCGACACGAGCGGTACCAAGGGAGGCGGTGATCCCCCGTACTCGCTGCCAAACCGCGCCTCGGGTTCTATCGGCGACGGCGAACCTTCACGCGCAACTTCTACTGGCGCCGGGACGACACGCGCTGGTGGAGATGGCGACCTGGTTTTTGGTGGTGGGCCTACTGGCGACGGCGGCCCTCCTGGTGCCTCGCTGGTGGGCGTCGGTGTGACGAGCGTTAGTGGCAGTAGCGAGTCGTTGCAAGCTCTCTTGGGCACCGTCTGCTGGCGCTTCGCGGGTACCGGTTTGACTGCACCCGGGGATGGGGCCCGTTTATCGACTGTCTCCGCCCTCCTCCATTCTTCACCAGACACTTCTGGTGGCGCCGGGTACTCGCCCTCGACCGGGTGTCGGGGTACGTAACTCGTCGGCATGCGGCGCTGCGGGAGGCCAGACGCCTTGTGCGACGGGGTCGGTGCGTCCGTTTTCTTCACTTTCGTCCGACCAGACCTGGGGGTCGCTGCCGCAACCACGTCGGAGCGCGAGGGCTCGGGCTCCCCCTCTCGACGTCTTCCTCCACTCGTCGCCGCTCGGCTTTTTGCTGGTCGACCCTTATCTGCGCGAGACGTGCCATCGCCCGTACGCGGGTGCGGCGCGCTGCCAGCGACCCGCGCGCGTTTGACGGCGGCGCCCTTGGCTGCCTCTTTTGGGGTCTCCCCTCTATTGGGGCCTGAGTGCCTCGGCCGGCTAACTCGCGGCTGCTCCTCCTTTTCGCTGGCGGTTCAGGGAGCGTCAACAGGGGAGGCGGCGATACCGGTTCGGTCACATAGGGTGGCGAATTCCTGGCATTGGGACATTCGATGAACACGCTCACCGTTCGCACCTGCCGAATGCAGACGTACCCGTCGCACACATCCGTGAACGCCTCTTCGTGCACATACTTGGTGTGCAGACGGGGTGGCAGCGGCGGATGGTAATTGCGCCGCGTGTAGCCTTCTTCCTCCGGTCGCCCCCATGGATAGGCGCCATGGGCTCGCCCCGCGTACTGATCCGGCTCAGGGTTACTATCCGTTTCCTCGTCGTCCTCAAGGAAGGCCTCTCGTTCCGGCTCCTCGTCGCTTATGGAGATTACGTCCGACAATACCTTAGTTAATATCTGTTTTGCTTACGTATTAGTGTACCTTCTAATTACTACGAGCTATTTTGGGTTACTGGTTAACTCAACACTTCTAACTACTTTACTCTCTCTCTCTTTTTGTTTTCTTTACCCGGGCAGCGTGTTAGGCGAACGCTGCCTCTATTCCTCCTCAGTCGGCTTCGCGTCGTCGACTTGTTCTTCTTCGTCTCCGAGCTGGTCCTGGTGATACGGTTTGAGCTGCGCTATATTTGCCTTTCTCCTCTTCCGCTCACCGTCTTTTGCCAGCAGCACGATATTAGGTGACACGAATTTTACGACCCGATAGGGTCCGTCATATTTCGCCGCCAGTTTTGCCGCGAATCCGTCGGCGGCCTTAGAAAGTAAATGCTGGCGCAACCATACTAGCGATTTGAGGGACGGCCTCCACTCTCGTCGTCGCAGGTTATAATGCCGACTCTGATCTTGAGCGGCGCGCTGCATGTTCCTGCGTGCTATATCGAAGACTTCCTTCAGCTTATTCGCCTTCTCATCTGGCTGCTGTGGGGTACTCGCTGATCCTGGCGTTACTTCGTCGTAGAGTGCAGCCGGTAGTCGCGGCTCTCTCCCCTGTATTAGGAACGCCGGAGAGTACCCAGTCGAATCGGCTATACTCGATTTCACGGCCAGAGAAATTTCCGGCAGGAGTTCATCCCAAGAACTCTGCCGATCTTGGATAAACTGGGCGACCATCGTCTTCACCGTGCGGTTCGTCCTCTCCGTTGGGTTCTCCTGTGGGCAATACGGCGCCGTGTACTGTAACTCTACTCCCAGCGTCTTCATGAACGATTTAAAGGCCGGACTCGTAAATTGCGCACCGTTGTCGCATACCATTTTACGAGGGACTCCGAATCGGCATAGTATCCTCTCCCTGAAAGCAGTTTGTAGATGTGCAGTAGTGGCCTTCCTCAGGGGGATGAGCTCCACCCACTTTGAGAATGCATCATGGAACACTAGTAGGATTGTGTTCCCATGTTTAGACCGTGGAAATGGGCCTACAAAGTCTGCACACAGCACGGCCCATGGCTCGGCCACTTCACGGGTGAGCATGCGGCCTGCTATCTTAAACTGTTCTACTTTGAAGTTTTGGCACGATTCGCAGAACTTTACATACCTGGCAGCGTCTCTGAACATACCTGGCCAGTAGTACCGCTGAGCCAGTCTGGAAATCGTCTTCCTCACCCCCTGGTGGCCCGCCGTCGGTGCATCGTGGCACTCCTGTAGCACTCGTTTCCTGTCACCGCTTCCGACACACAGCTTCCAGGGCACGTAATCCTCGTCATCGGCTCGGTAACCCAAGTGGCGGTACAGACTCCCGTTTTCGATCACGTAGTCTGGGAACTTCTCAGGTTTCTGGCCGATTTGTCCAGCATACTCGAGATCCAACGGCATGGGGATTTCTCCTCCACCGCCTGCTGAAACGTCTCTAGAGGTTGCCTTGACAGTGCGTCGGCCACCACGTTGAGTTTTCCTCTCCTATAGTGTACGTCGAATTGAAATTGCTGCAACTCCAGAGCCCAGCGTGTGATCCTGCCTGATGGACTCTCAATGGAGTTCAGCCATTTGAGCGCCATATGATCAGTTATGACGTCAAATTTGTAGCCCTCCAAATAGCATCTCAGCTTCCGTATCGACCATACTATGGCCCAACACTCTTTCTCGGTCGCCGAGTAGTTGATCTCGGCCTTCAGTAATTTGCGGCTGGCGTAGGCGATGACTCTCTCCTGGCCCTCGATGCTCTGCGTTAAAATAGCGCCAAGCCCATGATCGCTGGCATCTGTCTGAAGAACGAACTTCGCGGAAAAATCGGGACATGCGAGGACGGGGGCCGTCGTCAGACTCTCCTTCAAGCGACTCAGGGCCTCCTCCTGTTCCGCATCCCACGACCATTTCCTCCCTTTCTTCAGCAACGCTGTCATTGGCTGCACCACCGCGGCGAAGTTTGGCACAAAGCGCCGATACCAAGATGCCATCCCTAGGCATTGGCGCAGCTCCTTCAAACTCGTCGGGGGCCTCAGTCTCCTTATCGCCTCCACTTTCTCGGGGTCTGTTCTTATACCCTCGTCGCTCACCACGTGCCCTAGGTACACCAGCTCCTTTTTAAAGAACGAGCACTTCCTTATATTCAGCCTCAGGTTGGCCACTCTCAGCCTCCGGAATACCTCCTGGAGATTAGCCATATGCTGCTGTTTCGTCGCGCCGATGACAATAATGTCATCAAGGTACGCAAACGCATGCGGCTCCATCTCCGGCCCGATGACTGTATCCAGGGCCCTCTGGAACGTAGCGCACGCCGAGTGTAGGCCAAACGGCATCACTCTCCATTGATACAGGCCTCGACCGGGCACCGTAAACGCTGTAAACTGCTTTCTCTCCTCGGCCATCGGAATCTGCCAATACCCTTGTTTCAAATCCAGCGTCGATATGAAGCGTGCGTGCCTCAGTCGCTCCAGAATGTGATTGATTCTGGGGACTGGATATGCATCGGGTACAGAATGTGCATTCAATTGCCTGTAATCGATGCACATGCGCCATTCGCCCGTCTTCTTCTTCACCAGCACGATAGGTGCGCTGTGAGGACTGCGAGACGGCTCGATTGCGCCAGTCTGGAGGAGTTCCTCGACTTGGTCGTCAATCACCTTCTGCATGGCCGGATTTTGGGGAAATAGCGCTGCTTTAGGGGCTTATCATCCTTCATGATGATCCGGTGTTCCGCTATGTGGGACACACCCTTGAGCCCGTCAAACAACGCCAACTCCTCCACCAAAAATGCCTGCACGTCCGGTTCTGCCGATCCTGATTCCACCTTCTTCTCCGCCTTTATATCGGTGGATATCGTAGCTGGTGACGCCGTCGGGGTGCTCGGACGGGAATAACTCCCCACCGCCGCCTCCGACTTCACCATGGCCACCACACCGCTCGCCTCTCGAGCCTGTCGATCCAAATTCGACGCACTCAGCTCGTCCATGTCACCAGGCCTCGCGTTCTCCACACGCGGGCGCTCCCTACTTTTCTGACCTAATCTCGCCTCTCCGCTCTGAGGCTCGGCACGCCTTCGGGCCCTTCTCCTGCCTTGTGCTGACGCTCTCGTCTCGTTTTCCGTTCCCGCGATCACTCCCTGCCCGTCGCTATGGCCCGCTTGCCCATCAAGCGTTCCCTTCTTCTGCCGTGGGACTCCACCCGTTGGCTCCTCTACGGCGATGGCCCTAGCGTTGTCCTCAACTCGTGCCCTTTCTCTCGTCAACTCTAACTCCGCGCAACCGCACCGTAACGTTGTGCCGATTGCGCATAAAAAGTCCATCCCTAGGATTAGTTCATCCAGCATGGACACCATTATCAACAACGTCATCTCTACTTCTCGTCCCGCCAGCCCAACTCTCACTTTCAGCACCTGTTGAACCTCGCGGGTCGTTCCGTCGGCCAAAACTATCCGCGTTTGCGCCGCCTGCAACTCCCCGTACTCTTTTATCCACCTAGCACACTTCTCACTAACAAAACTCCTCGTAGCGCCCGTATCGACTGTGGCCGACATCTTTTTGGCCCCCACCTTTACTACGGCCACTATCCGGCCGTCCTCGACGCCCAACGGCCCATCTAATTCCGGGTTGTATGGTCGCCGGCGCCTACCGGATCCCGGTCCTGGTGTCGCCTCAGCGAGTTTCCCTGGTTGAGTCTCTGGCAACAATTCCTCGTGTCGATGCCCTTCGCACCACACATCCGGCAAAAATCCATTCGCGGGTTGGGACAAGTACGCGCAAAATGCCCTTCGCCTGCGCACTTGTAACAGACTCGCTGACTATCGAATGCCGCAACCTGCTGCTGTCCGATCATCCAGTGGGTTGCTTCCTCGCGTCGTTCTGAGGCCGGATTGGGGATTACTCCTCCACCCAGTGCCGTCGGAGTTGGTCGCGGGTCTGTGCGGAACGGGTAATATGACGCGACGGGGCCACAACTCGGTTTGCTATGTTCGATTGACTGGGTGCTGCGCGTATACTCTAAATTCTGTCTGCACACTCTCTCATACTCGACTGCCATCGATACTCCGGCGCGACGTTCTCGTACACCCGGTGCAGTTCTCTGGCGGCATTATACCCAGCATGATGCATGAGTACCCGCAAATCGATTAGAAAGTTTTTAAAATTTTCCCCCCTTCGCTGCAACCGGCCCCTAATCTGATCCTCCAGATTCTCAAAATACCTAGGCGGCAAGAAAAACTCCAGGAAGCCCGACTTGAATGTTGCCCACGCTACATCTCGAAGGCGGCTGGTCACGAACCAGCGTGCGGCGTTGTCTGTCAGCACTTCATCCATGGCGCGAGGCAGCCTATCCAGGTCTATGCCATAGGATATCGCGCGCTCCTCAAGTGCCTCCAGAAACGCCAGAGGGTCACCTTGCCCGTCGAAACGCAGGCCCCATTTCCTAACTTGGTCTGGCACGATGATCCGCTCCCTCGGGTCCCATTGTAACCGCAGCGCTGGGGTCTCGGCAACGACGATGGGATGAGTACCAGATGGACTCCCCTCTACGCCGCTGCACTTGCCTCCGGTTCCTAATTCCCCTGGTCTGCTAATCGCTTCTGCTCTGCAGGCCTGCATTTCGGTCACGAAACGCGGCTGACCGGCTAGGCCACTCAAATCCCCTTCCGATTTGTAGCGCCCGCTCGAACCCAGGCCACCGACGGCGAGAGCATCTAGCACTTTGGCAAACTGTGCCTCCAACTCGGCAAGGCGTGCCCAAGTTTCGGCACTATGTTCCGCATCCTTTATAAAAGTCGCCAACCGTCGGCGCAGGTCGTCTACCTTGCCTTCTTTATTAAGCCCAAATTCTGTGGCGATCCCCTCTAGCTCCTCTTTACGGCGATGATATACCCATCGTACTCCTACACCAGGGTTCTTACACTTATGTGAATCCATTTCTATTGTTATGTCTCGTCACTACTTATACACCTAATGACTAATAGCCAGCCACACAAAAAAAACTCTGTGGCCTGAGTACCCCTACTCACTCGTTTTGCGCGTGTATTTTTCGTCTCTCTATGTTGATCCCGTTACTTTTTACTGTCGCTTTTTTCGGCAGCGTCGCGACAGAGGTACAGTCTCGCTCACTGTCTCATTTATTTTCGCGCACCGAATTGTCCGCCTGCACTAACACTGCATGCGCACCATTATTTCGGCCCGTTATCCCTTGCGCGTTGTTGTTGTTCGTTTTCGTTGCGCGCTAGATGTCTGCACAACGAAAACCGAATTGCCCTGCGCAATAAAACCAAACTACACTGCGCAACAAAATTTTCGACCCAACGACTATTACGTTGTCCAAACGATTCTAAGTGGATTTCTACTCTTTGTGGCACTTTGGTGGGGCTTTATGTCACCAATATGTCACTCCCCGCTACGCCCCTCAGGTCCCTGCTCGGGCGCCACTTGTAAAGAAGTTTCTTGGCCGGGGTACAAATCTCAGTCTAGCCAAGGTTCTGTTCACAAGAATATTTGTAAATCGCTGGGGTACTGAAGGACGGGGTTCGTAGACAAACCAAATACGCAATTCCTACCGGCCACACTACCCTACACAATTTACGCCTAATGATGACCGGGCAAAAGCCGCAGACACACACTGCCTACTAGCGGCCGGGCAAGAGCCACAGACACACTCTGCCTACTAGTGGCCGGGCAAAAACCTCAGTCACGGCGTACCTACTAGCGGCCGGGCAAAAGCCTCAGTCGCGTTATACCCACTAGTGGCCGGGCCGACGCCTCGATCCCACTCTGACTCCCTCACACTCACAAGCCTTACGCGAACAACTGCCACTCGCACCTTTCCACTTGCACTTTTGCCGCCGGACAACTCTACTCTACTTGTCACTATGCGGGGTAGGGGGTTAGATTATTTATAAAACAGTGAGTGAGTTTAATAAGCATTTATTACATTACCTTCAAACTATTAGTTAGGTTATCACTAAGGAACGTAAGGCAAAAGGTGCTTACTTGGCCGTCACCCCTTCTTGCAGTTCCGTTATCCTCTTGCTGTCTCGATTATCTCTATCACTTTTTCTCTACGCGCACTGTTTACTTCGATCCACTCTGGAAATCAAACTCACACTTCTCTGTTCGCTTCAAGGGTCGAACTCCCAATTCATCTGTTCGCTTCAAGGGTCGAACTCACACTCCCGAGCTCCTCGCGACCAAGTCGCGCGCTAGCCTCGGTCGTCTTTCGAGCTTTCGAGCCTTCGCTCTCGCGAGAGACGCGCTCTAGTGGCGAGATCAGACGGCCGCTCAACACTGCAGGCTTGCAGTGGCCCAGGCCGTTGGATTCAAATTCAAATCTAAATGTTAACGACTTGCTCTGCTA
This sequence comes from Hirtodrosophila confusa, assembly GCA_035043065.1. NCBI lineage: Eukaryota > Metazoa > Arthropoda > Insecta > Diptera > Drosophilidae > Hirtodrosophila > Hirtodrosophila confusa. Next base: position 256,470 of record JAWNNI010000010.1, on the reverse strand, counting down.
ATGTGCGTTGACAACATTAAACTAATTTTAATCCTAGCGCTCCTTGCGCGTCAATCATACTGGTGGTGCTCCTTGCAACTTAACATTAATAACAATTAATTACTAACATATCCGATCGGTGCTCCTTGCACAAAACATTCATCAGAAACATAATCATAATTATAATAATCATAATTATATAAACAGCTTATGACATACAACTTAATAAAAGAGGTAATTAATGTTAAGAGATCCGGGAGGACTCTCCTCACAGTATTAAGATTCTAAGAGACATTCATGACAAACAGACGCGATTGCGCTGTAAAACAAATGAACAGAACTCCAACAAGTATTTGTTGTAAATTTAATACGCATTCGCACTTTTACAGCCAGTAATTGGTTAATTGGCGCCCAAACGGTTAAAATAAAGAACTTTAGCCACGACCTTAATAAAAAGTGTAAGGTACAAAGTGCAAAATAGCGCAGTTACACAAAACCAACACCTAAAAAATAGAACCCCAGCGATAACGCTGAGCGAGCTTCAAAGCTAATTAAAACAACATCGACATAATTCGACAGCCACAGCAGCAAAAAATAAAACAAAAATTTAAAATTTTGATTTACTGTCGGCAGACCAAAAACTAGCCGCACATAAAAAAATCTTACCGCCACGAGTCTAAATACAGGCATTCAAATTTAATCCAATTGCTATTGGACGCGGTGAAGTGTATGCCAGAATTTAATGGAGCACAAGAGAACTACGTGTCATGACGCCATGCGGCATATGCCGCTTATAAAATTTTTAAGCCATAAAATGGCAGTTCGCGTCATTACCAGGCCGTGATTATCATTAGAAGCAAGGTGAGGGGACCTGCAGAAGCAGTACTTTCTTCCTTTAACACAGACGCCATTATTAGCAGATTGGACTTTACGTACAGTGATAAGCGCCCCATTCATGTCATAGAACAGGAGATGGGCACGTTAGAGCAAGGGGACTTGTCGTTGTTACAATACTATGACGAGGTTGAGAAAAAACTTACATTATTGACCAATAAGGTGAAGATGTCATACGATACCACCTTGGCAAAGGGCGTGTGCGAAAAGTTCAGGGGAGAGGCACTCCGAGTATTCGTCTCCGGGCTAGGGAGGAGTCTCACCGATGTACTCTTCTCGACGCATCCTCTGCCCTAGCGTTGGCTAAAGAGGTGCAGGCTAACCACAAAAGATACGTTTTCGCGGCTAGCTTCGCAAAAAGTGCAGAGCAGAGGGCAGAACAGCGGGCAAAACAGCGTCCTCAAAATCAACAAGGGCCCAAGCAGCACCATTTTTGAAGAAAAATAGTGGCCTAAGGCAGATTGAGAGGGCTGAGGCAGTGCCCCAGCACAGGGAATCAGCTGAACCAATGGACTTGGATCCTTCCTCTTCAAGGTTCTGGCAGCCGACAATCTTTCAAAGGGCCAGGGCTCTGAAATGAGCGTTTCCACATGGGGAAACCAAGGTGAACGAGTCTGACGTACCAGTTTCCGTAAGGACAGAATTCGAAAAACTGTTAGGATATAGGGGAAAGGTAGTTGCAACCTGTAACGAAGCGCGTCAGAGGCAGACCATGTCAAGCACGTTGACTGGATGTTGAAGAACCTATATGAGGCCAACATTAGAGTAGCGCGAGAAAAATCAGCTTTTCAAAGAGCACGTCGAATACCTCGGGCTTGTTGTAACCAACGAGGGCGCAAAAACACACCCCGAAATGGTAAAAGCTATCCAGGACTACCTTGAGCCAAGAAACCTGTTTGAGGTAAAGTCTTTATTAGGGCTAGCTAGCTACTACAGATGTTTCGTGAGGGGTTTCGCGTCAATCACGAGACCAATATCGGACATTCTGAAGGGGGAGAACGGTTCGGTTAGTAAACATAAAGAAGATCGCTGTCGGATGTAATGAAGTCCAACGGCACACATTTGAAAAGTTGAAGGATATTTTGGCGTCAGAAGATTTCATTCTCCTTAAGCCAGACTACAAGAAATCGTTTGATTTGACGGACGTCTCTGCTTACAGTATTGGAGCAGCTATCTCACAGAACGGTCGTCTGATTACAATGATTTCGAGGACACTCACAGATTGGGAAATGAACTATGCGACAAACGAGAGGGAGTTGCTCGCAATCGTATAGGCGTTAGGGAAGTTTCGACATTATTTGAACGGGACAAAAGACATTTACATCCTTACAGACCGCCAGCCTCTCTCATTTGAGGTCTCGGAAAGAAACCCATACGCAAAAATTAAGCGCTGGAAGGCATTTATTGATGAACACAATGCAAATGTGTTTTATAAGCCTGGGAAAGAAAGCCACGTCGCCGATGCGCTTTCGCGACAACATGTCAATGCAGTTGAAGATCAGCATCCTGAGTCTGACGCAGCAACAATGCATAGCGTACTATTGCCGGCACAAATAAACCCTTGAACTGCTTCAGGAACCAAATTGTCCTAGAAGAAGCAAGGTTCCCGTTAAGACGAAATTTCATTCTAATTGGGGAAAAAACAAGGCACAAAGTAAGCAAAGAATCGCTCTTTGAGATCCTAAAGCTGGTCGTAAATCCTGGGGAGGTAAACGCGAATCACTGTGACCTACCCGTTCTGGCTCACATTCACAACGAGTTAGTGAGGGCTTTTCCGGCAACAAAGTTCTGGCATTGTAAGAATCTTGCGGCAGACATCTTCGATAAGAACGAAAAGTCAGAAATAGTCACGACGGAACATAGTCGTGTACATAGAGCCAGCCAAGAGAATGGACCCAAATCGTCTTGAACTATAGAGGATGTGAAAATAGCGATTATTCAGCTAATGAATATCTTTCCACATGCCAAATCAATGTACTGCGACAACGAGCCCTCACTCAACTCTGAGACAGTAAGGACCTTGCTTTCAAATCACTTTGAGGTTTCAATAAGCAACGCTAGTACGTCCAACGGCCAGGTGGAACGTTTCCATTCCACGTTAGCTTGAGAATGGACACAGGCAGTAGCAATATGGTCGAGCTGGTCCTCAGAGCTACGGTGCTGTTCAATGGGTCAATACACTCGGTCACTAACAAAAGACCAATTGACATAGTACATTCAGCCGCAGCTGAAATACAACAGTCAATAAAGAAAAAGTTGCAAAAAACTCAGCTACTGCAGCAAAAATAGGCAGAACAGGGTCTTTGAAGTAGGAGAGAAAGTGTGGGTGAAGTCAAATAGAAGACTAGGCAAAAAATTAACACCCCTATGCACAGGAGTTGTCGAGGCCGACTTGGGGACAACGGTCCTAATTAAGGGGAGGGTGGTCCACAAGGATAACATTAGGTAAACCTTGAGGTCACGTTTTTATATGTTTCTGCACATTCATTTCATTTTACATTTTAGGCTACTTTTCACGATACTTCATTACTACATTTCTGACGATTTGCTGCGCCCGGGTCACCGATTACACTCACTCCGAATATATTCCGACAGTGGACGGTAACGTACTCGTCTGGGAACAATACGGGTATTTATGGCAAACGGCCAACATAGGCGACTACACACGCATGGTAGGCGAAACAAGAGGGCTACTTAAACTATTCCCGCAGTCCCACATGAAAAAGCTCTTAGAGATAGATACGGTTCACGTAGAAACCTTGTTGTCCGCTGTAAGTGTCCATCATAGAATAGCTAGGAGTTTAGAATTTTTGGGCACAGCAATCAAGGTTGTTGCGGAGTACCAGATGGCAATGATTTAGAGCAGATTAGAATAACAAATGCTCAACTTATAGATTCAAGCAATAGGCAGATAAAAATTTTGTTCACAAACACAAAGTCAAATTATCCAACTGACAGAAGCTGTCAACAAAATTATAAAATACTCCAAAATAGTCGATACGGGCCATTTATTTGAAATATTACTCACAAGGAATAGAATGTTGATTACCGAAATTTAAAATTAAATATTCACTATCACGCCAGCCAAGTCAAACATAATAAGCCCAGCAATTCTAGATAAAGACGATTCAAAGTCCACACAGGTCGGTCAGTCTACCTTAGTATTTGTAACAAATTTGATGAAAGTATCTAGTATTACGATTTTCCAATCTGACAATGCATGCACTACATGCCAGTGCATCGCCCAATGCAAGACGCAACCCAGCCACTTAGGTGCGTTAAAAGTCGTCGATGACGGTCATAATAATATATAATAATAACGACCCCACGGCCAGGGTCAGCATCGACGGCGACTCGCAGCTACCGTATGAATCCATTTTAATTGGGTTTTTGGGTTCATTCTAATGGCTGTATGCCGATCATGCAGTTTCGCAACAAGTGGGCCGCGATGGTAAGATGACACCTTGCACGAAACACAAGGCCAGCGATTAATCGGACTGCAGCGGCAGCGCAGCCGGCCGCTCAACGGATGTATGGCTTGGTTATTAATATTAAGAATTCATCTATATATATAAAAGAGTTCGTGCTGACTGACTGACTGATTGGCAATCATCGCACAGCCCAAACCGTAAGAGCTGGGATGCTAAAATTTTCACAGTAGGTTCCATATATGATGAAAGTGCACACTAAGACGGGATTTTGGAAACTTCCACCCACAAGCGTGGAAAATCGCGGAAAACTGTTGTATGAAACTTTTTTGTTTACCATCCAAACGGCTTCAAACTCATTTTCAAAGATCTACACAAAAATTCATTTGCCACATATTTCACCGATTTTGAAAATTTACCCCCTGGGCGGAAAATGGGGGTCTCAAGGTTGTATGGGCAAAAGTCTAATTTTAGTCCGATTACCTTCAAATTCATTTTCAAAGCCGTTTACGTAAAATAATTCGACACGTGTATCAGCGATTTTGGAAATTTCAGCCCCATGGTCGGAAAATCGGTGGAAAACTCTGGCATTCGACTATTTTAATTTTCATGCGATTGGCATCAAACTCATTTTCAAGGTTCCACACAAACTCATAATAGGCGCGGTGCCCAAAGATTTTGGAAAATCTACCCCCAAGTTCGGGAAATTCGCGGAAAACTGTTGTATGCAATTTTTTTGATTATCGACCGATTGACTTCAAACTCATTTTCAAACTTTTCTGTTTATCATCCAATTACTTTGAAAATAATTTTCCAAGCACCTCACATTAAATAATTCGACGCATGTGCTACCGGTTTTGAAAAATGCACATCACGGTCCGAAAGGGGTGAAGTCTGGAATTCAACTTCATAATAATTTCCAAATATATATATAAAAACAAAGAAGAACGTTGCAGTCGGACGCACCCGACTGCAGAATACTATGTTCCCAGTCCTATATAATTTGGTTATTTGTGGGTTCGGAAAGAGACGCGAAAAACCAAGTAGTCTGTATGCTAAATTTGGTGACTTTACCTGCACAGGTTTTGGGGATATAGATAATGCTCTTTTGTGGGGGAGGGGGTGGGGGCGACCAAATTTTTTTTGCTTCAGATTTGCCCAGAAGGCTCTACCTGTAAGGGTGTGGGAGATATACATTTTTCGTCGATCTCGACACTTCATAAATTGAGGGTGGGTATAAACCAACATGTGTACCAAGTTTGGTTACTCTAGCTTAAAGATAAAGGCAAAAAAATGAGTTCATACGGACAGACGGACAGACGGCCAGACGGCCAGACGGACATTTCGCAAACCCAATATACTATTTTCCTTTCGGGAACATAGTATAAAAATCCTCAACCAAATAGTTTCCTACCCCCACGTGGGGGAAAACTGTGATACGTTATTTTTGTGTATTTCTTACGGTTGACGAAAGTAGTCGAATTCAACATAATGCATTTTAATCTAAATATTTCGCCTGGTAACGCTGGCGTTTTACCAGCTAGTATATTTATATTCTAATGGGACCCATACACAAGGCAATTCAGTGGCATAACTTGAGTAAGTTTTTCGGTTGCGGCAACCGATTGCAATGTGTTTGGTACGGTTGCGTCAAAGTTGTGCCAACTACATTCTGTATCAAAACCTTTTGTTACAAGCAGCGAGTTGCCGCAACTGGTTGTGGTGTTGGTTGGGCAATGCACAACTCATCGACACAACTCGTGGGCGTTTCCCTTTGGTTTTGTACTTTCTTGCTACTGTTATCTCTTATCGCCTGGTTCAGATGCTGTTCGTTGCATGCAAAAGATTCGATGACCTCTAGCTTCATGATCGGGGTGGTTTTGCTATAGTTGTGCTATAGTTGTGCATAGTTGTGTACATCTTTGTCGGCGTCTCTCTCTCCGTTTTGTTCTTTCTTGCTACTATTTTTTCTGATCACCTGCTACTTGCCTGTGTGTGAAACATTTAAAGATATCTTGCTGCCGTTAATAGCGGCGTTGTTTAGCAGAAAATAGTGAAATTAATGACAATTCAGATATTCTTTTTGTTGTTATTATTAATAAAATACAAAATTTAAAATTATTTTTCTCAATTTTTGTATTTTTATTAAATTAATATATTTAAATAAACCAGCTTATTGCAATATTTAGTTTATCAATTGGTTATAAATTCGACCATTGCCGACGCCATTTTTTAAGTTGGGCTGCGAAGTTGGCTGATCTGATTGCAGTGTGTGCGGCAAATACCCAATTTGAGACACAACTGGTTGCCGCAACCGATTGTGCTAAAATTGCCCCGTGTATGGGCCGGGTAAGTAACATTCATGACAAACAGACACGATCGCGCTGTAAAATAAATGAACAGAACTCCAACCAGTATATGTTGTAAGTTTAATACGCATTCGCACCTTAACAGCCAGTAATTGGGTTATTTATACATTTGCACAGTTAATGTACCCCTTTAACGGTTATTTTCGGAGTGCCGAGGCTATACAATGCAGCAACGTTTATTTTACTAAATTTAATTTTCGATCGATTTATTGAGTTTGGACATTGATGTTTTAGCGAGCAGTACACATGATTGGCCCAGCGACACCAAGCACGGGCTTGTGAACGCGCGGACCGGGTAAAATGCAAACTATCTTCCGCCCAATCGATCGAGCGATGCGCCGCATAATTAATTGGCGAAATTAGTTGGTTTTGTTGCGATGTGTAAATGCGAATTAATTAATTCGAATAACAGCGATAGACTAAATTCAGAGAAAAATGCAAAAGACTGCGCATGCTCATAACGGGCAATTTGGCCGCAAACGATCTGCTGGCAATGGAGCCAATGCTCGCAAGGCTTTTACTTTACATGAAAGCATTGGTAGCACTTGTTGATGACGACTGCAACAGCTTTCCAACCACCAATTTGCCAGAATCTTTGTCGCAAGGCTGTGAGAAGGCTTTGTGGACCAGCGTGCAAAATCTTCTGATGATAAAAAAGGATATTCTCAGTGCTTACAGGATGTCGTTTTGGTAATACCATTGGTCTAGCATCGAAGTTCACCAGCCAATCCTGTAAACGCCCTCCATTTCGCTTTTATCCAGATTCATAAATGAGTGTATTCAGAGAGATCAATCCACTTTGCGATAAGAGTTTCTTCTTCGAACGCAGGGCCTTGTATTCGTCAGTGAAATGCACCAACTGTATGGCTGCAACGAGCAATGTGTGCCATTCCTGAAATCGTCAACCGTCAGAGCGCTTCTTGAGCGTGGCTGATCATTGTGCTTGAGTTGTAAAAAGCGGTGAAGCTTGCCAAAAGCCGTTTGGTATTTGCAGCTAAATGGGATGTCCAGGACCAAAACCATTTCTGCCACGGGTGGTACGCTTGCTGGCCAATCAGATGCTCCTGAGCGTAGGAAAGCAGGTCCTTCGCACCACAGGCTCGATACAAGCAACTCAAGTGGTGTGCGTCAATGAGAAAGTATATTTGCCGGATTTTTTTGTGTGTTCCTGTATTTCCCGTATTATCCTGGGAACAAACACATTGAAGTTGGATGGATCGAGCTATGGTGGAATCTGACCAACAATCGTAACTACAAGGAAATGACACCATCTCAGCGACATTAGAAATGAGTGCAGCCAATAAGTGCGCTGCAGCCAACTCCAATTTGGGGATTGTGAGAGTTTTGAGAGAAGAAACCTTTAACTTAGAGCATTTTTTCTTTGTATTTTTCTTGTATTTCCGAACGACCATTTATGCTGGCTAGTTAAAAATCTAAAATTACCCCTCGCAAACCTCCCAGACAGCGACACTGACACTATAACGATCAAGCGTTGTAGTGTCAAATGTCAACATAGCAAATAGTATCGGCACTGCGGCGAATTTCTCGACCGAGGGTGTAGATTTTCTAAAATCTTTATGCCCCGCTTCTATTACGTTTTTGCTTAGAGCCCTTAAAATGAGTTTAAATCTAATCGAATGAAAATTAACAAGTAAGAATGCTATAGCAGATATATTGCGACAACGAGCTCGCGTTCAAGTCAGAGACTATTAGGTCCCTGCTAATGAACAATTACGGTGTAAGCATTGTGAATGGACTACCGCTCCACAGCACGTCGAATGGACAAGTTGAACTGTTCCATGGCACCCTGCTGGAAATAGCCAGATGCCTTAGGCGCCAAAGGAAAATTGTCGGCACGGTTAACCTGATCTAACAGGCAACCATAGCTTATAACGGGTTAATTCATTCGGTGATCGACAAAAAGCCGAATGAAATATTGCATGATGCTTCGCAGGGATGCATCCGCGACGTTAGGGAAAAAATAGAAGGGGCTCAGATCGAACAAAATGTTAGGCTGAACAAGAAACGTCAGAATAGGGTGTTCGAGGTAGGCGAAAAAGTCTTAGTAAAAACAAATCGCAGGTTGGGGAATAAGTTATCATCCCTCTGTATTGAAAAAAGGTTGAAGCGGACTTGGGGACAACGGTCCTCATTGAGGGGATGGTGGTCCACAAGGACAACCTCCATTGAAGGAGACATTTTTCTACTAGTACTTACGTTTAAAATTAATCAAAGCTTTAGGATTACCTTGGTGATGCTTTCAATACTGACCATGACGGCAGCACGAATAACGGACGACGGTCATCTACCCGCAGTCTCATATGAAGACGCTGTTGACAATAGACACAGGGATCTGAGACAGATAGAACTGACACAGGCGCAGCTGGTCACTGCAAGCAATAGGCAAATTTTAATAAACTCTCGAAATCAGAAAAAAATCAATCAGCTGACAGACACTGTGGACAAAATTCTTAAAGTGGCAAAGGAAGGCCAAGACGATACTGCTCACCTATTTGATTCTGATCACCGAATTGGGGAAACTAATGCTTACTTTAACTCTTGAAAAATTAAACGTAGTAAATCCGGCTATAATAGTTCTTACGTCGATTCTCACTGACCAAATCACAGGGACCACTATTACTGACATATTGAAAGTGTCTAACATTAAGATAGATCGTAAAAATAATATAATTAATCTCATCATACAGTATTCTATAGTAATCAAGCTGTGCAAGAAAATAACAGTTTTTCCATTCGCCCACAATGGTACGGTTCTACAGCTACAGGACAACTTGGTGGCCGATTGCGACGGTCAAATGTTGGTCGTGACACAATGTTCACAAACCGCAACAGCCACATTCTGCAGGCAGCCTGAGGGCAGTACTTGCGCACAACGCCTCCACTCTGGGGGCACAGCTCATTGTCAAACGCAGCCAAGTCACCTCGACCCCGTCACTGTGGTCGATGACGGCATCATCATCGTAAACGACCGCAGTGCCACTCGCGCCTATGACGACTCCGCTGAGGTGAAAATCGACGGGACGAACCTCATCACGTTCAACTCGTTTGCCATTATCAACGGCACCCGATACATGAACCGAAACAGCGTCCAGAATCGGTTTCCGGCAGTGGCAGCATCCCCGCTATTAAATATCAACGGCCAAGATACGATTCTCAGCCTTCCGTACATCCACCGTCTGAGTGACAACCTAAACTTTATCAACGAAATTAGGAACAAAGTCACATCCGGAACTACGTCGACAATCTCCCTAAGCATAGCTCTGCTAGCATGTGCTACGGGAATGGGATTCTACTTTCTTCGCCTGCTCGTGAAGAAACGACGAGATGCCCAGCAGATCGCCGAACTGATAAAAAGCTACAACACGACCGAGGACGGTCGGTCTTCCAGAGGGGGAGCAGTTAACCACTGACACTCGGAATTGGCTGACCCAGCGCTTTGGGAAAGTCAATGACTGGAGTCATGAGAGCGGCGGATGTGCCGCGACAATGTTGCGCGCCGCGACGGTAATACAACACCGTACACGAGGCGCTAACGCTGCAGTTTTCTGACAGCGACGGCAGCCTGGCGGCAGCGCTAGCTGCATGGTTGAGGGCTAGCTTTAAGCTTGAAGACTTGTAATATTTAGTTTTAGTTTTGATTCAACAAAGCGGGGTGTATCGCCCGCTAAATAAAGTTTGTAACTTCTAACTCTCACTTGTTTCCTTATAAAGGAATTTATTTATATACTTTATGGGGTCGGAGATGTCTCCTGCCTGTTACATACATTTGCACAGATGTAGTACCCCCTTCTTACCCATTTTATGGGTACAGGGAGTAAAAATACCGAATGCGAGAGTTTTCCAACAATTTCCCGATCGTGTGATTGAATTTTTTAATTGGTGAGACACGAATCAAATAATTTTACGTGGAGACCTTTCAAAATAGAGTTTGAAGAAAATCAGACGATAATCAAAAAAGGTTCATACAACAGTTTTCCCCAAATTATTCCATCTTGGGGAACATTTTCGAAAATCTTTGAGCACCGCGCTTATTAAATCTTGAAAATGAGTTTGAAGCCAATCGCATGAATATTAAAAATGCCAAATGCGAGAGTTTAAAACCAATTTTCCGACCATGTGAATGAATTTTCCTTAATCGGTGAGATACGTGTCGAATTATTTTACGTGATGAGCTTTGGAAATGAAATTGAAGGTAATCTGACAAATATAAGACTTTTGACCATACAACTTTGAGACCGCAACTTACCGCCCTATGGGTGGATTTTCAAAAGTTGGAATAATATGTGTGAAATGAATTTTTGTGTAGATCTTTGAAAATGAGTTTTAAACCGATTATATGGTAATCAAAACAAGTACGAATGCTCTAGTCCAGAATTCCCGACTACAAAACTCCCTGTACTTAGGTCTACAATTTCCGATCGCATCTACGTACACTTACACATACACAAGCACAAAGATGCACGAACACAAGCGACAGCGCAAGCGAGGCATTTTAAGTTGTGGATGCGCTGCTGCTTCCCCCCCGCTCTGCAGCACTGAATTTTCTTTCGTCAATAATTTCCGTGTTTATCCGTTCGACGTAAATTTTATATGGCAGATCAAAACTTTCTATATATGCTAAATTTCATAGCTATATCTTTAGGACTGTTACTGTAAATCGTTAAATGGAATTACGGGTGAACGGGGGGAGATATCTGAAATCGGAAGAAAAGTTAATATGTGTATGGTACACAGGAGCCTATATTCCAAATTTGGTGTATCTAGCTCTTATAGTTGCTGCGATCGATGCGCTCATCCGGACGGACAGACAGCTGGTAAAACGCCCGGAATTGCCCGGCGAAATATTTTGATTAAAATGCATTATGTTGAATTTGACTACTTTCGTCAAACGAAATGCCCACCGTACATTATACAACAAGTCAACCCAACTTGAGAGAGTTGAGCAATTTGCCACAACCATTTGCATCCTATATGGCAGTACATTTACTCATAATAATAATAAATATTATGTGGTAAATCGGCCCAGCAGCATTCACATTCTATTTACTAAAACTGTACATCATTTATTAATAAGCTTAAATGATTAAAATTAACGAATTCGTGGTTTCACAAAAATAATTGGCTCCAGCAGCGGTGCGTCCTCTACAGTAGATCGATAGCCGAGCATAGGCAGAGGCTAAGAGACATAGCCAAAAAGTTATAACTTTTAAGGACGGGAGAGAGATATTTTATCTCTTTTGCATTTTAATATTGTTACGCAGGATCTGGCGCATACCGAGATTTTCATACAACTTCCAAATGCAATTTTCTCATACTTCCGGATACATATTTAACCAATTTTCGCCAATTCCCACTTACTATATAATAGGAAGGTACTGTGAAAATTACAGGTTTCTAGCTTCTAGCTTTTAGCTCAAGAGTCGCCAGTCAGTCAGGACGAACTCTTTTATATATATAGAAGATGGGGTCTGCTGTTATATAAGTTAACTATGTTAACAAGCCACCGACTGAATCCAGTCTAATTGGGTTTTTGGGTTCAGTTCAGTAGCTGCACGCCGATCATGCAGTTTGGCAACAAGCGGGCCGCGCTGGTAAGCTGACACCTTGCACGAGGCGCAAGGTCAGCCGGCCGCTCAACGGATGTAGGGCTTGGTTATTAATATTATGAATTCATGTTTTAAGATTATAAGAGACATTCATGACAAACAGACGCGATTGCGCTGTAAAACAAATGAACAGAACTCCAACAAGTATTTGTTGTAAATTTAATACGCATTCGCACTTTAACAGCCAGTAATTGGTTAATTGGCGCCCAAACGGTTAAAATAAAGAACTTTAGCCACGACCTTAATAAATAGTGTAAAGTACAAAGTGCAAAAAAGCGCAGTTACACAAAACCAACACCTAAAAAATAGAACCCCAGCGACAACGCTGAGCGAGCTTCAAAACAAATTAAAACAACATCGACATAAATCGACAGCCATAGCAGTAAAAAATAAAACAAAAATTTAAAATTTTGATTTACTGTCGGCAAACCAAAAACTAGCCGCACATAAAAAAATCTTACCGCCACGAGTCTAAATACAGGCATTCAAATTTAATCCAATTGTTACACCAAGCGGACGGCTTGGGCAGCGGAGACGGTCAATCTATGGAAATTCACTACTTAAAGGAGTGCTGACTACACAGTGCAGCGGAAACGTCGACATCGCATACTATCAACTAAGAGAATAAAATGAAAGTAGAGTGACTGACCAGTCCTACCAGAAACTATTTGAATAAGAAGAAAAAGACCCGAAATTCAATAAAAAATTCTTAAAAATTAAAATTTTTAATTACGCCTGATAAGCGTGGTAACGAGTATATTTTTGCAAGGTCTAAAGTCTAATATATAAAAAAATATATTACAAAACTTTAAATTAAATGTTCTAAAGATATTGGACTACCGTGGTTACGAGTATATTTATTTAAATGGCAAATATTGAAATTGTGTAAGTGAAGAGGGAAGTCGTTGATGAATTTTATCGATGAATGATAAATTTTACGACCATCGGCTTGATAGCGACCGCGATAGTGAGCTAGCAGAACTTGTGCAAGGAATAGATAGCCTAGCGATTAAAAGAACGTTTCATAAAACCAGGTCGAATATGGACGCGCAGCAGTTTGGACAACTCATACAGGTAGCGGTCGACAGTGCCTTAAGATCCCAGGAATCGAAAGAGCTAACAGTGAGCTTAGGGAAGATTTCAATCGCCAAATAGCCGATCTGACGGACAAATTAAAAAGCACACACATGGCCGTGCCAGAAGTAGAGGTATAACAAGACATTGAGATGCATGAAGGGGTTAAGTGTGTGGAGCCATTGGACGCGGTGAAGTGTATGCCAGAATTTAATGGAGCACAAGAGAACTACGTGTCATGACGCCATGCGGCATATGCCGCTTATAAAATTATTAAGCCATAAAATGGCATTTCGCGGCATTACCAGGCCGTGATTATCATTAGAAGCAAGGTGAGGGGACCTGCAGAAGCAGTACTTTCTTCCTTTAACACAGACGCCATTATTAGCAGATTGGACTTTACGTACAGTGATAAGCGCCCCATTCATGTCATAGAACAGGAGATGGGCACGTTAGAGCAAGGGGACTTGTCGTTGTTACAATACTATGACGAGGTTGAGAAAAAACTTACCTTATTGACCAATAAGGTGAAGATGTCATACGATACCACCTTGGCAAAGGGCGTGTGCGAAAAGTTCAGGGGAGAGGCACTCCGAGTATTCGTCTCCGGGCTAGGGAGGAGTCTCACCGATGTACTCTTCTCGACGCATCCTCTGCCCTAGCGTTGGCTAAAGAGGTGCAGGCTAACCACAAAAGATACGCTTTCGCGGCTAGCTTCGCAAAGAGTGCAGAGCAGAGGGCAGAACAGCGGGCAGAACAGCGTCCTCAAAATCAACAAGGGCCCAAGCAGCACCATTTTTGAAGAAAAATAGTGGCCTAAGGCAGATTGAGAGGGCTGAGGCAGTGCCCCAGCACAGGGAATCGGCTGAACCAATGGACTTGGATCCTTCCTCTTCAAGGTTCTGGCAGCCGACAATCTTTCAAAAGGGCCAGGGCTCTGAAATGAGCGTTTCCCACATGGGGGAAACGAGGCAATACTTCAGAACGTTTGACGGGCCAGAGGAGACAAAGAATAAATCACACGACTCAGGGCCCCGATCAGCGGCAACACCGACGTACGAACAAACTGCCAATTAGGCCACCTAAGAAATTGAAGATAATGGTGAGGAATACGACAGCGATAATGTAATGTAAGGGGCACGTCCCTGCTACCCTTCGTTGAGAAGAAAGTAGCAGGAACCTTAATGCGCTTCTTAGTCAACACAGGGGCGTCGAAAAATTACATCAGACCCTGTAAGCGGTTTCAAAATGTCCCCTCAGTCGACAAACCGTTTGCCGTGTATTCTATACACGGCTCCAATAAGATTGAAAAAAGTGCTGGCTACCTATCTTTGGGTAACAACACCATTTTTCTTCTGAATGGGCTATCCACATTCGACATCCAACGTAGTTGGGAGCCACCGTCAATCTCAAGTCGAACCGAATCGAGTTCGACTCGGGATCGGAAGACATAAAGACCAAAAGTGCGCAGACGTTAACTTCACCAAGGTGAACGAGTCTGACGTACCAGTTTCCGTAAGGACAGAATTCAAAAAACTGTTAGGATATAGGGAAAGGTAGTTGCAACCTGTAACGAAGCGCGTCAGAGGCAGACCATGTCAAGCACGTTGACTGGATGTTGAAGAACCTATATGAGGCCAACATTAGAGTAGCGCGAGAAAAATCAGTTTTTCAAAGAGCACGTCGAATACCTCGGGCTTGTTGTAACCAACGAGGGCGCAAAAACACACCCCGAAATGGTAAAAGCTATCCAGGACTACCTTGAGCCAAGAAACCTGTTTGAGGTAAAGTCTTTATTAGGGCTAGCTAGCTACTACAGATGTTTCGTGAGGGGTTTCGCGTCAATCACGAGACCAATATCGGACATTCTGAAGGGGGAGAACGGTTCGGTTAGTAAACATAAAGAAGATCGCTGTCGGATGTAATGAAGTCCAACGGCACACATTTGAAAAGTTGAAGGATATTTTGGCGTCAGAAGATTTCATTCTCCTTAAGCCAGACTACAAGAAATCGTTTGATTTGACGGACGTCTCTGCTTACAGTATTGGAGCAGCTATCTCACAGAACGGTCGTCCGATTACAATGATTTCGAGGACACTCACAGATTGGGAAATTAACTATGCGACAAACGAGAGGGAGTTGCTCGCAATCGTATAGGCGTTAGGGAAGTTTCGACATTATTTGAACGGGACAAAAGACATTAACATCCTTACAGACCGCCAGCCTCTCTCATTTGAGGTCTCGGAAAGAAACCCATACGCAAAAATTAAGCGCTGGAAGGCATTTATTGATGAACACAATGCAAATGTGTTTTATAAGCCTGGGAAAGAAAGCCACGTCGCCGATGCGCTTTCGCGACAACATGTCAATGCAGTTGATGATCAGCATCCTGAGTCTGACGCAGCTACAATGCATAGCGTACTATTGCCGGCACAGATAAACCCTTGAACTGCTTCAGGAACCAAATTGTCCTAGAAGAAGCAAGGTTCCCGTTAAGACGAAATTTCATTCTAATTGGGGAAAAAACAAGGCACAAAGTAAGCAAAGAATCGCTCTTTGAGATCCTAAAGCTGGTCGTAAATCCTGGGGAGGTAAACGCGAATCACTGTGACCTACCCGTTCTGGCTCACATTCACAACGAGTTAGTGAGGGCTTTTCCGGCAACAAAGTTCTGGCATTGTAAGAATCTTGCGGCAGACATCTTCGATAAGAACGAAAAGTCAGAAATAGTCACGACGGAACATAGTCGTGTACATAGAGCCAGCCAAGAGAATGGACCCAAATCGTCTTGAACTATAGAGGATGTGAAAATAGCGATTATTCAGCTAATGAATATCTTTCCACATGCCAAATCAATGTACTGCGACAACGAGCCCTCACTCAACTCTGAGACAGTAAGGACCTTGCTTTCAAATCACTTTGAGGTTTCAATAAGCAACGCTAGTACGTCCAACGGCCAGGTGGAACGTTTTCATTCCACGTTAGCTTGAGAATGGACACAGGCAGTAGCAATATGGTCGAGCTGGTCCTCAGAGCTACGGTGCTGTTCAATGGGTCAATACACTCGGTCACTAACAAAAGACCAATTGACATAGTACATTCAGCCGCAGCTGAAATACAACAGTCAATAAAGAAAAAGTTGCAAAAAACTCAGCTACTGCAGCAAAAATAGGCAGAACAGGGTCTTTGAAGTAGGAGAGAAAGTGTGGGTGAAGTCAAATAGAAGACTAGGCAAAAAATTAACACCCCTATGCACAGGAGTTGTCGAGGCCGACTTGGGGACAACGGTCCTAATTAAGGGGAGGGTGGTCCACAAGGATAACATTAGGTAAACCTTGAGGTCACGTTTTTATATGTTTCTGCACATTCATTTCATTTTACATTTTAGGCTACTTTTCACGATACTTCATTACTACATTTCTGACGATTTGCTGCGTCCGGGTCACCGATTACACTCACTCCGAATATATTCCGACAGTGGACGGTAACGTACTCGTCTGGGAACAATACGGGTATTTATGGCAAACGGCCAACATAGGCGACTACACACGCATGGTAGGCGAAACAAGAGGGCTACTTAAACTATTCCCGCAGTCCCACATGAAAAAGCTCTTAGAGATAGATACGGTTCACGTAGAAACCTTGTTGTCCGCTGTAAGTGTCCATCATAGAATAGCTAGGAGTTTAGAATTTTTGGGCACATCAATCAAGGTTGTTGCGGGAGTACCAGATGGCAATGATTTAGAGCAGATTAGAATAACAAATGCTCAACTTATAGATTCAAGCAATAGGCAGATAAAAATTTTGTTCACAAACACAAAGTCAAATTATCCAACTGACAGAATCTGTCAACAAAATTATAAAATACTCTAAAAATGAACAAGTCGATACGGGCCATTTATTTGAAATATTACTCACAAGGAATAGAATGTTGATTACCGAAATTTAAAATTAAATATTCACTATCACGCCAGCCAAGTCAAACATAATAAGCCCAGCAATTCTAGATAAAGACGATTCAAAGTCCACACAGGTCGGTCAGTCTACCTTAGTATTTGTAACAAATTTGATGAAAGTATCTAGTATTACGATTTTCCAATATGACAATGCAAGCACTACATGCCGGTGGCATCGCCCAATGCAAGACGCAACCGAGCCACTTAGGTGCGTTAAAAGTCGTCGATGACGGACTGGTCATCTATATATATAAAAGAGTTCATGCTGACTGACTGATTGGCAATCATGGCACAGCCCAAACCGTAAGAGCTATGATCTATGATGAAAGTGCACGCTAAGACCGGATTTTGGAAAATTCCACCCATAAGCGTGGAAAATCTGTTGTATGAAACTTTTTTGTTTACCATCCAATCGGCTTCAAACTCATTTTCAAAGATCTACACAAAAATTCATTTGAACCATATTTCACCGATTTTGGAAAATCCACCCTCCTGGGCGGAAAATGGGGGTCTCGAGGTTGTATGGGCAAAAGTCTAATTTTAGTCCGATCACCTTCAAATTCATTTTCAAAGCTCTTCACGTAAAATAATTCGACCCGTTTATCAGAGATTTTGATAAATTCAACCACAGGGTCGGAAAATCGGTGGAAAACTCTAGCATTCGACATTTTTAATTTTCATGCTATTGCTTCAAACTCATTTTCAAAGTTCTACACAAAGACAGAATAGACGTGGTAGTCAAAGATTTTGGAAAATCTACCCCCAAGGTCGGAAAATTCGAAGAAAACTGTTGTATGAAACTTTTTTGATTATCGTCCGATTGGCTTCAAATTCATTTTCAAAGCTCTTCACATTAAATAATTCGAACCGTGTATCAGCGATTTTGGGAAATTCAGCCCCATGGTTGGAAAATCGGTGGAAATCTCTGGAATTCGATATTTTTAATTTTCAGGCGATTGGCTTCAAACGTGTATCAGCGATTATGGGAAATTTCAGCCCCATGGTCGGAAAATTTGCGGAAATTCTGGCATTCGACATTCTTAATTTTCATGACTCATTTTCAAGGTTCTACACAAACTCATAATAGGCGCGGTGCCCAAAGATTTTGGAAAATATACGAAAAATTCGCGAAAAACTGTTGTATGCAATTTTTTTGATTATCGTCCGAATGACTTCAAACTTATTTTCAAACTTTTATTACCCAATTATTTTGAAACTAATTTTCAAAACACCTCACATTAAATAATTCCAAAAGGGGTGGAGTCTGGAATTCAGCTTCATAGTAATTTCCAAATATAAATTTAAAAAAACCTCGGTACTTTGGGTAATGCAACGGGCGAAAATAGTTGGAAAGCTTTAGTCTGGATTTTTAGTATTATTCTTGGAATTGGTTTTCAAATGACAAATGATTTTCGAAAACCTACTCCGCGTCGCCACGGGCGGGAAATTGAAGTCAAGGACAAACAAGTGGGATTATTTGTATAGTTAGATCGGCTTCAAAGACATTCTCATAGCCCTACACAAAAAACATTAGGCACGTGGGTCAACTATATAGCTTCCTACCCCCACGGGAGGGAAAACTGTGGTACGTTAGTTTTGTGTATTTCTTACGGTTGACAAAAGTAGTCAAATTCAACATAATGCATTTTAATAATAAATATTTCGCCGGGCATCGCTGGCGTTTTACCAGCTAGTAATAATATATAATAATAACAACCACACGGCCAGGGTCAGCATCGACGGCGGCTCGCAGCTACCGTCTAAATCCATTCTAATTGGGTTTTTGGGTTCATTCTAATAGCTGCATGCCGTTTCGCAACAAGTGGGCCGCGATGGTAAGCTGACACCTTGCACGAAGCGCAAGGCCAGCGATTCCTCGGACTGCAGCGGCAGCTCAACGGATGTATGGCTTGGTTATTAATATTAAGAATTCATCTATATAGTGATATATCCATCTCCCGTCACTTACACACTTAGCAACCACATACCACTTAGCAACCACATACAGGCATAAGCTACCCAAATTATTGTAAACAAATCTGTTGATAACTTCAACACTGGCGGATATCATTCAGACATAAACAAAAGACCCTAAATTTAAGAACCCAAGCCACTTGTCGTAGTTAGCATCAGGCCACCACTTTCCCACACGAAAATGCAGACGCTGCACAAATCTCGGCTAACGCAACGTTGCTAGTTCTCTCGTAATCTCCCTAAGAGACAACTCCTTAAGAGAGCCAAAAGCTCGCTCTCAACATAAACGTTTTTCAACCTAAAGCCTCCTAAAAGCTTCGGTCCGAGGTTTGATCAGCGCCCACGCACTTAGATTAATTGAGTTCGATTTGGAAATCCTAATAGTTCGGTTGTGATGAGGTTTATAATTAAATAAAATATTTTTTTAACCCTCACGTTAATCGGTTATTTAATTATATATATAAAAGAGTTCGTGTTGACTGACTGACTGGCTGACTGATTGGCAATCATCGCACAGCCCAAACCGTAAGAGCTAGAATGTTGAAATTTTCGCAGTAGGTTCCATCTATGATGAAAATGCACGCTAAGACGGGATTTTGGGAACTTCCACCCACAAGCGTGGAAAATCGCGGAAAACTGTTGTATGAAACTTTCTTGTCTACCATCCAATCGGCTTCAAACTCATTTTCAAAGATCTACACAAAAATTCATTTGCCACATATTTCACCGATTTTGAAAAATTTACCCCCTGGGCGGAAAATGGGGGTCTCAAGGTTGTATGGGCAAAAGTCTAATTTTAGTCCGATTACCTTCAAATTCATTTTCAAAGCCGTTTACGTAAAATAATTCGACACGTGTATCAGCGATTTTGGAAATTTCAGCCCCATGGTCTGAAAATTAGTGGAAATTTCTGGCATTCGACATTTTTCATTTTCATGCGATTGGCTTCAAACTCATTATCAAGGTTCCACACAAACTCATAATAGGCGCGGTGCTCAAAGATTTTGGAAAATCTACCCCCAAGTTCGGAAAATTCGGTGAACACTGTTGTATGCAATTTTTTTGATTATCGACCGATTGACTTGGGGGTGGGGGCGACCAAATTTTTTTTGCTTCAGATTTGTCCAGAAGGTTAACATTAGTCTGTATGCCAAATTTGGTGACTCTACCTGTAAAGGTGTGGGAGATATACATTTTTCGTGGATCTCGACACTTCATAAATTGAGGGTGGGTATAAACCAACATGTGTACCAAGTTTGGTTACTCTAGCTTAAAGATAAAGGCAAAAAAATGAGTTCATACGGACAGACGGACAGACGGCCAGACGGACATTTCGCAAACCCAATATACTATTTTCCTTTCGGGAACATAGTATAAAAATCCTCAACTAAATAGTTTCCTACCCCCACGTGTGGGAAAACTGTGATACGTTATTTTTGTGTATTTCTTACGGTTGACGAAAGTAGTCGAATTCAACATAATGCATTTTAATCTAAATATTTCGCCTGGTAACGCTGGCGTTTTACCAGCTAGTATATTTATATTCTAATGGGACCCATACACAAGGCAATTCAGTGGCATAACTTGAGTAAGTTTTTCGGTTGCGGCAACCGATTGCAATGTGTTTGGTACGGTTGCGTCAAAGTTGTGCCAACTACATTCTGTATCAAAACCTTTTGTTACAAGCAGCGAGTTGCCGCAACTGGTTGTGGTGTTGGTTGGGCAATGCACAACTCATCGACACAACTCGTGGGCGTTTCCCTTTGGTTTTGTACTTTCTTGCTACTGTTATCTCTGATCGCCTGGTTCAGATGCTGTTCGTTGCATGCAAAACATTCGATGACCTCTAGCTTCATGATCGGGGTGGTTTTGCTATAGTTGTGCTATAGTTGTGCATAGTTGTGTAAGTAAACAAATCCCATTTGTAATATATAATTGACTTTATTCATAGTAAGTAATTGCTCAACCGAGCGCTTGAGCTTCTGTTTAAAAACTAAAACTAAATATGATTTATGCTGGCCGGCATGGCCCATGGCCTGTGGCAGAGCCGGCGCATAGTCCATGGCTCGCGGCAGAACCGGCAACAGAATATTGACTCGGCGCCACGTGACCGTTCTTGCAGCGGTCACTCAGCGCTGGCATGCGGGTGTCAGATTCCGTCTGCGACTTTGTTGCCGTCGCGTCCGGTCTAATAGCCTGATCGGCATATTTTGACTTGCGCGTGTTAACTTGTACATCTTTGTCGGCGTCTCTCTCTCCGTTTTGTTCTTTCTTGCTACTATTTTTTCTGATCACGTGGTACTTGGCTGTGTGTTGTGTGTGAAACATTTAAAGATATCTTGCTGCCGTTAATAGCGGCGTTGTTTAGCAGAAAATAGTGGAATTAATGACAATTCAGATATTCTTTTTGTTGTTATTATTAATAAAATACAAAATTTTAAATTATTTTTCTCAATTTTTGTATTTTTATTAAATTAATGTATTTAAATAAACCAGTTTATTGCAATATTTAGTTTATCAATTGGTTATCAATTCGACCATTGCCGACGCCATTTTTTAAGTTGGGCTGCGAAGTTGGCTGATCTGATTGCAGTGTGTGCGGCAAATACCCAATTTGAGACACAACTGGTTGCCGCAACCGATTGTGCTAAAATTGCCCCGTGTATGGGCCGGGTAAGTAACATTCATGACAAACAGACACGATCGCGCTGTAAAATAAATGAACAGAACTCCAACCAGTATATGTTGTAAGTTTAATACGCATTCGCACCTTAACAGCCAGTAATTGGGTTATTTATACATTTGCACAGTTAATGTACCCCTTTAACGGTTATTTTCGGAGTGCCGATTGGCCAGCGACACCAAGCACGGGCTTGTGAACGCGCGGACCCAGGCAAAATGCAAACTATCTCCCGCCCAATCGATCGAGCGCTGCGCCGCATAATTAATTGGCGAAATTAGTTGGTTTTGTTGCGATGTGTAAATGCGAATTAATTAATTCGAATAACAGCGATAGACTAAATTCAGAGAAAAATGCAAAAGACTGCGCATGCTCATAACGGGCAATTTGGCCGCAAACGATCTGCTGGCAATGGAGCCAATGCTCGCAAAGCTTGTACTTCAAATGAAAGCATTGGTAGCACTTGTTGTTGACGACTGCAACAGCTTTCCAACCACCAATTGGCCAGAATTTTTGTCGCAAGGCTTTGAGAAGGCTTTGTGGACCAGCGTGTAAAATCTTCTGATAATAAAAAGGATATTCGCAGTGGTTACAGGATGTCGTTTTGGTAATACCATTGGTCTAGCATCGAAGTTCAACAGCCAATCCTTTCGCTTTTATCCAGATTCATAAATGAGTGTATTTAGAGAGATCAATCCACTTTGCGATAAGAGTTTCTTCTTCGAACGCAGGGCCTTGTATTCGTCAGTGAAATGCACCAACTGTATGGCTGCAACGAGCAAATGTGTGCCATTCCTGAAATCGTCAACCGTCAGAGCGCTTCTTGAGCGTGGCTGATCTTTGTGCTTGAGTTGTAAAAAGCGGTGAAGCTTGCCAAAAGCCTTTTGGTATTTGCAGCTAAATGGGATGCCCAGGACCAAAACCATTTCTGCCACGGGTGGTACGCTTGCTGGCCAAACAGATGCTCCTGAGCGTAGGAAAGCAGGTCCCTCGCACCACAGGCTCGATACAAGCAACTCAAGTGGTGTGCGTCAATGAGAAAGTATATTTGCCGGATTTTTTTGTGTGTTCCTGTATTTCCCGTATTATCCTGGAAACAAACACATTGAAGTTGGATGGATCAAGGAAATGACACCATCTCAGCGACATTAGAAATGAGTGCAGCTAATAAGTGCGCTGCAGCCAACTCCAATTTGGGGATTGTGAGAGTTTTGAGAGAAGAAACCTTTAACTTAGAGCAAAGAAGATGCGCTAAGAATTTTTCTTGTATTTCCGAACGACCATTTATGCTGGCTAGTTAAAAATCTAAAATTACCCCTTGCAAACCTCCCAGACAGCGACACTGACACTATAACGATCAAGAGTTGTAGTGTCAACTGTCAACATAGCAAATAGTATCGGAACTGCGGCGAATTTCTCGACCGAGGGTGTAGATTTTCTAAAATCTTTATGCCCCGCTTCTATTACGTTTTTGCTTAGAGCCCTTAAAATGAGTTTAAGTCTAACCGAATGAAAATTAACAAAATTAACTACAAAACTCTCTGTACACAGGTCAAAAATTCCCGATCGCATCTACGTACGCTTACACATACACAAAAGACGCACTCACACGAGCACAGCTCAAGCGCAGCGCAAGCGAGGTATTTTAAGTTGCAGCTGTGCTTCTTCTTCCCCCCGCGCTGAAGCACTGGTTCTTCTTTCGTGGATAACTTCCGTGCTTATTATCCGATCATCTTGTAATTAAAACAGTATATTAAGAATGATGAATTCATAATGTATTGTACATGCCAAATCTTAAAGCTACTTGTTACTGTAAAACGGTTTTTATCGATTTGCGGGGGAACGTGGGAAGATATCTAAAATATAAAGCAAACTTGATCTGCGTATGGTATACAGGAACCTACATTTCAAATTTTGTGTCTCTAGCTCTTGTAGTTGCTGAGATCGACGCGTTCATACGGACAGACGGACATGGCCAAATCGAAATCTCTTTTGATACTGATCAAGATTATATATACTTTATAGGGTCGGAGATGTCTCCTTCTGCCTGTTACATACATTTGTACAGATGTAGTACCCCCTTTTTACCCATTTTATGGGTACAGGGAGTACAAATCACTAGGCTCAACTATTAAGGAGAGTTTATTCCCACTGGCGTGAAAATTGTGGTACACTATTGTGTGTATTTCTGTATATCGATTTTTTTGGCATTAATTACAATTTTAAGGCTAGCGATTTTAAATTTGATATGATATTAGCAATAATTTGTTAGAATTTTGAATTAATTTTTTTTTTTTACAAATTGGATCACGCCTTTAGCAACTTCCTATACAACTATGAAAACAAATCCAATATCTCATAAACAATTAGAGCTAGAGACACCAAATTCGGAATGTAGATTTGTCTTTAGCAGGCGCAGGTTAAGTATATTTCGGGTCTCAGATATTCCCCCCCGCTCCCCTGCAATTCGAATAAAACCAAAGCACTGCCGCATGTGTGTGTGTTTTTGTAAGTGTACGAAGATGTGTTTGAAAGTTTTAGTCCTGGGTACAGGCAGTGTTGTAGTCGGGTAGTAGTAGTGTAATCATGTAGAGCATTCTTACTTGTTTTGTTTAATTTTTGTCGTTCATGTAGGCAGAGATAAGACAAAAGTGGATCTGAAAAATCAAAATGCTCGACTTTTATCAAAACTTAAATACTTGCTTAAACTACACTTCATATTTTCGAATATTTTAAGTCGTCTGCCTGGCAATTGTTGCTGAACTAAACTTCAAGCAACGCTGAACTGCAACATGTGTTTTCCCCGAAAAGGGGCTAAGACGGGCAAAAGTTATAAATTACACCTGATTCAATACTGTTTAGTGAAGATATGTCAACTTACAGATCGCCTCGATCTTTGAAGGCTCAAAAGTAATATTGCACAGAACACACATACAATTGTTAACTTTCATCTAAAAATACACATCAACAACACATTGGACAATTCGACAAAGAACATAACTACTGAATAATGTCTATTAAAAATATATTTGATATCTTTTGACTAACTTTTCCATATTTGTGCAAATGTCAACAGATTACACATAAATGTTCATTCACTTGAAAGCAGAGCTCGCAAAAAACGGTCCCTCTTCTGTGTGTAGTCAGCAAATGACCGGTCGCCAACCGACACGATGCGAAACTGTCGGGAAAAGACCCTCAAACATCGTTTTAGCTCGGTTCGGTCTTTGCTCAACCAACAACCTCTTTTGCTCGGTCTTTCGGGTCAGTGCTCACTCAAAGGCCCTTTGCTTCGTAAAAATTCGTAAAAGGTCTCTTGCGCATATGTGCGTGGATTAGTCGCATGCCCAGTTGGCAAGGGTTGCCTTCCAGAAGGCATTCTCGTATACAAATTTTTCCATCACGAAGTAGTTCCAAACACATGCGGTCTTTAATTCGCTTTTATACAGCATACAGCATATTCAGCATGGGGTGGTTGTTGTAATTTCAACTTCGTGAAACGCTCGGGTTCTGCTTCAAGGTTCGGTTTCCGAATTTGACGTTGGTAAATCAGAGCTGCATGCAGCGTTTGCTATTCAATGCATGGCGTCAAAAGGCATTCAATTGATTGCAACTTCAACAAATAAAGGCAATAAAGGCCATAAAGGCATTCTAGTTTCATGGCATTCCAAAAGAAATGCTTTTCCAATAATGACACATTAAATACATACATATAAGGTTATAATTTTATTTTTTATTAACTTTTATTCTGACAATTACAATATTATCTATAAAAAATTAATAAAACTTATTTTTAAAGGTCTTCGTGATATTTTTCTTTGTTACGGCATCGTTGTTGTAGTCATCACCCATTTTTTGTGTTTTTCCCTTGCTTGTCTTACGTTCGAGTGCATTCTGATTTTTTCCATGCTGTGGAAACACAAATTCAAATATATATAAAATTAGTTTTTTTTATTAAGCAGTATATAGGATATAGGTATTTATTAGTAGTGTGTACTTACATTATGAACGCAATCTGATCATCAAATAATAAAAAAATCGGAGTAGTTTTTTCAATCTATATATAATAAGAAAAAATTAGTTACTTTCAATTAATCACTTTTATAATAATCACTCTTACTGATATACTTCAGTCACACCCGAACTGCAAATTATAACTGATGGCCGTCGACGAAAATCGAAGCCAGAAAAAACAGACGAGAAATATTCCGTTATTTGCATTTATCTCGCCTTTTTTATCGACACGTTCGTTTTTGTTTTTACGAACGATCGCTTCGAATTTATCTACTAATTACTTCTAAGATTACGTCTAAAAGCAGGCAACGTCCCATGATATGCGCGGGCTTAGCCTTCCAAAATAGTGCGAAGTTAATTAAATCTGCAGGCAATTGCTGCCGGTTTTTGCATGCAGATAATTTTTGTGTATCTTACGAGCGATGACTTCGTATTTATTTTTACGAAAGCATTGGCATGCTAAATTACGTCTAAGAGCAGGCAACGTCTCATGATATGCGCGAGCTTGGCCTTCCAAAATAGTGCGAAGAGAACTAATTCATTTCGCATGCAGATATTGCTAGTTTAGTTTGTACAAACATAGTTGTACTTCATATTTCGGCGGTGAAATTAGCAACTGAGAAGGCATATAACGTGGAACCACATTCTCTCACTTCTGATAGGGTATAGTATGCATAGCAAAAAATGTATGCCGATAATACTATTAATTCGCTGTTAATTGTTAAATTCAATTCATAATTTGTTATGTTATAAACGTCATGGAGATAGTTTTAATGTTTTTGTTATTTTATTTTATAAACACAATTTTGGAAAAATATTCGACAACTAATTTAGTTTACATTTTATTTTGTATGTATATTTTGTTAACAAACATAATGCACACTCGATGCAGTGCACTGTAGTTCGATTTAAAGCGAAATATTCGGCTATTAAATTAATAAAAATTAATTGTCTTAATGCATTCGCATGTGTACACACATTAGCGCCCTATCGTTTTCTCCCTTCCTCTTCCATGCTTTGCCTTCGTTTAAATATCTAAGGCAACAACATAATGAAAACACAGCAACAAAAAAGACCTTTTTATTCGGACCTCTTTCGTTTTGCTCAGTTACTGACCGCTCGGTACCTGAGCGACGAAAGAGTCTTCTCGCCCAAAACGGTTAGCGAAAGACCGATTGTGTGTTACGCTCAACCCGAAACCCGAGAGAAAAAACCCAAACGAAACGAAAAAAAGGGTTTCGGTTGAGACCGTGAGCCATGCCATTTCACTTTTATCGGTCTTTTGACTGAGAAGAAAAATTTGTTTGAGCTTATTTTGCGAGCTCTGCTTGAAAGTCGTAAAAAGAATTCGCGTGCTTTTACACTTAACAAAGAAACTTTGAATCAGCTGACTTTGATCATCTGTTAAGGATTAAGGGTTGTCCGCAAAAATTAAAAGAAAATTGCTTGATCTAATCTTGAGTATTAAGTTTACAAAAAAAACTGAATTCGACAGACACCTGTATTGACCCCGATCAATTGTAACGGTTCACAGCCGCATGAAAGTAGCATTTCACAATGCTATGAAATTCAGTGTCAACATCGCTGACTTTATTACGGTAGACCTTTTTCCGAACGGTAGACCATTTCCCAACAACGGTTGACCTTTTCACAGCAGGTACCCAACGCACCGACGCCTCTGAACGTGTAACAGTTGATCGGTTACTCAGGACATCAGCAAAGAGAGGCTATTAGTAAGGTCACAAACCAACTGCTTGCTGCTCGTGTATTGAAGTCGCCACCCAAGTGCATTGCTTGCTGATCGTTTATTAAAAATAAAAATCAGACATGATTGAACTTGTTAAAATCAGAGCCGTTACACCTGCACGGGCACTTTAAACAGTTCGTCCGCTATCTCATGAATAATATCAAAATGGGACATGTTTAATCACGACTGAGTACCTGTAGCATGGTGCGAGGGTTAAAAGACACTTTCTAACTTATCCTTTTTGACAATCACACACAAAAAGGGACATGTTTAATCACGATTGAGTACCTGTACCCTGGTGTGAGGGTTAAAATCCACTGTCTAACTTAGCCTTTTCAAAAATCACACCCTTTTCTTTGTTTTTATGGGCTGTCATTTTTTATTACACCGGCTGCAACTTAGGCTGTTTCCCTGTCTGGAGGTCATTTATGTCACTTCCCAAGAATTAGTAAAAATGTCTTGATGATGCACATATAAAAGGAACAACTGCAGAGTGCAAGGGTCAGCTTACCTCTAACCCGGTACCCTAACGCTCTACTCGTGTTGAAATCGCTATAAAGCAAATCATAAAAAATTAGTGAACAATTTGCCCAGCTTTAAAATTGTAAAATAACTATCAACAATTTATTCTATTCGTATATTTCGTGTGCGTGTGTGTGAAAGTTTTTAACCAATAATTTGAATTCCATGATCGTTTGCGATTTGTGCAACAGCACTTTTGAAGGCGTTGATGCATTTGCATTACATTATGGTGGGTGCACCGGACCTGTCAACGCATTTATTTAAATTGATAATGGATGCGGCAACCAATAAAGCATCAATCGCTACTCGTAAAATTGTTACCACCATTAATTTGGAACCCGAGTCTAATGGTGAAATAGTACCGGCGATGGATCAACCATCAACTTCGGCTGCAGCGAAAGCCCTGAAGAGGAGGGCTAATAGCTTCAAGACCTTCAAAAATTCCCAAAGTAACGGATGTGACCTGCACTGTATGCAACATTGTCCTAAAGTCTAATGTTTATAAAAGGCATTTGCGTACTGATGGGCATAAAAATGCTCAAGTTGCACAACTTACTAGTAATACGAATATTGTTTTAATATCACCTGAAAATAATTTTCACGTTGAAACATATCGTATTCTAAGCGACGAACTTAATGCAATCGATCTATCAGATTTTTATGCCTCGATGACGTCTAATATATTGCAACTCATCGAATTAAGTATGAGTAAATACTTATCTATAAAGTTTAATATCACTCTTTATGGAACGTATGTAAAACACTTAGACGATGGCACCATGATTGAATCAGTAAAACATTTCGCTACACCCTACCAAAGCCTTTATGACATTGATGCGGCTGAGGCGTTACTTGGAAGCATAATTGAAAATTTAGTAACAGCCAGCTCTGAATTTCAAGAAAAGGATAGCGGTTGGGCTATAAAGACTTTCAAATACTTTGAAATAACAATAGCCAAATTAGAGCATATTCCCGCTGGAGGTTATTGCGCATTGCCAGAACGTATAAGGAAACGGAATGCAGTCATAAATGTGCATAATAATGATGCCTACTGTTTTAAATGGTGTATTCTAGCATCAATTGCAAATGAATCCATTAACAGTTCGAACTATAATACTGAAACTAAAAAGGAAATGAGGAAAAGACTGTCCTCAGTATCGTATTATAATGTTGGTACCATCGCCTCGACTAAAATTTCATACGGTGGCCAAACACTCAATTTTACCGGGATAGAGTTTCCAATTAACTCACGTGGTATAAAACTCTTCGAAATACTAAATCCGCAATACAGTGTCAATATTTATGAAATTGATGATACTAATAAAAAAGACGATAAGTTTGTGGGACCAACTGTCAGAACTGCCAGCCTTAAACCGAAGCACATTAGCTTGCTTGGAGTTTATAACCATACTACAATGATAATGTATTACACCTTGACAACATGCATGTCTAAATTGACGAAGTCGCAGCTTACGAAAAGCCATACAGAAGGATATTTTTGCCATAATTGTCTCCAACACTACACTTGCGAAAGCAAAATGCACAATAATGCTTGCGGCAAAGTTGTATCTACATTTCCTAAGGAAGGAACTTATTGTAAATTTGAAAATTGGCATAAGAAACTATCGCCTCCAGTTGTTATATATGCTGACATTGAGGCTATACTGGAGCAGTATCAACACGCTATTAATGCTCAGGAAACCTCGTCGACAACCAAGGCGCAAAGACATACGGCGTGAGCAGTATCATTTTATATTGCGCATAAATACAATCCCACATTGAACGAAATGTGGACATATGAAGGTAAGTTTAAAAAAATGTCACCACATAGGTGCTTATGCTAATAATTTTTATTTCTGTTATGCAGGTTCTGATTGCATAAAGAAATTTTGCGACACGCTTCATAGCAAAACGTTAAGCCTTTATGCACAGTACTGGGAAACCTTCAAGACGCCAATTTATCAATTCGACATCGACGATGAGTGCATTCAGGAATACAACAACTGCTGCGCATGCGAAGAGCCTATATCCCAGGATGACAGAGAAATTTTTTTTAATTATTTCATTTATTTATAACTGAATTGGGAGGTGATTTAAGTATAATTCCTTGTAACAAGGAATTGTATATTTCAGTGACAAAGAAAGTTATAATTAATACTAAACATGCATATAACATTCAGTTCATAGATTCAAACAGATTTTTAAATTCTAGTTTGGAAAAGCTAGCTAGCTATTTAAATGATGATGACTTCAAACTTTTAAAACGAAAGTTTGAAGGCATTAAATTTAATCAAATGCGCCGAAAGGGTGTTTTTCCTTACGACTATCTGAATGAATTTTCTAAACTTGATGAGCCTCAATTACCTTCACGAGATTTGTTTTTTAATTCCCTTAATAATGAGGAATGCAGTATTGCAGACTATGAATTTGCTCATCAGGTTTGGAATAACTTCAATTGTAATAAGATTTCAGATTATTTAAAATTATACCTAGAAAGTGATGTATTGATATTGGCAGATGTCTTTGAAAACTTCAGAGCCATTTGTCTAGCAATATATAAACTTGATCCCATAAATTATGTTACTGCACCCTCAATTTCATGGGATGCAATGCTCAAATATACAAAGGTTAGGTTAGAGCTTGTAAGTAATTCTGATATTTATAATTTTCTTAAGGTAGGTGTACGTGGAGGCTTAGCCCAATGCACCCAACGAATTGCTGAAGCAAATAACCAATATTTGCCTAACTTTAATCCCTCAAAAGATTCAAATTTCCTTTCGTACATTGATGCAAATAATTTGTATGGTTGGGCTATGAGTCAGACCTTACCTATTTAAAATTTCAAATTTTTAAATCACCAAGAAATTGATGCAATGTCCATCTCAACTATTTCAGTTGATGATGAAATAGGGTATATATTAGAAGTAGATATTGAATATCCTGACTCCCTTCATGATATTCATAACAGCTTACCTTTCTGTCCTGAAAATAAAATTCCTCCCGGAGGGAAACAGTCTAAATTAATAGCTGACTTGAATCCTAAAAATAATTATATTATCCACTTGAAACAGCTTCAACTGTGTATGCAGCACGGTCTAAAAATTAAAAGAATTCACAGGGTACTTTCCTTTAAGCAAAGCAGGTGGTTAGAGCCCTATATTGCCCTTAATAATATGCATCGAAAAAGGGGAGTTAATGAATTTAAAAAAAATGTTTATAAGTTAATGAATAATGCTGTTTACGGCAAGACGATGGAAAATGTTGAGAAGCGACGAACAATTAGATTACTTAGTGATTACCATTCTAAACAAAACTCCCCGGGATTTAGGCAGCTCGTTGCTATGAATGATTTCCATAGCATTAACATATTTGCTAAAGATTTAGCGGCAATAGAACATACGAGCTCGATTATACACTATGATAAGCCTATCTACATCGGTGTCACAGTTTTAGAGCTATCTAAGCACCTAATGTATGATTTTTATTATAATTTCATTAGACTTAACAGTCCTTCAACGAAAATTATATATATGGACGCAGACTCTTTTATAACTTCGTCATCAAAAGATGTATGTATGAAATTTCCCTGAACGTTTTGACACCTCAAACTATTGTATAGAAAATAGGTTTAAAATTATTCCAGCTAATAACAAAGAGTTAGGTCATATGAAAGATGAGAATGCAGGAAAAATAATGACAGCATTTGCAGGACTTAAAGCTAAGGCGTATTCTTATAAGGTAGAAGCAAATAATCCCCTGGCTACTGATAGTGAATTTAAAAAAATTAAAGGTGTAAAGGGAAGCGTAGTAAAAAACTTAAGTATTCCGATTATATTGAGTGCATTAGAAAATGTAAAACTTTCTATGGTGAGCAGAGAGTTATAAGAAGCAGAGGTCATGAATTATTTACTGAAATTGTGAACAAAAAGCTCTAAATTATAAAGATGATAAAAGGTTTATATTACCAGATGGTATTAATACATTAGCTTGGGGTCATTATAAAATAAGTGAAAATAATGTATCATAAAATATTTATATTAACAAAAAATTGTATTATCAAATAATATTAGTATTAATAAATTTCTGTAAATAAGTTTAAACAAAATGAATAAAAATGTAATTTAACCTACGTTAAAATTATTGAATTATACTTATATATGTAATTGAAAAAATGTTAATCTAAAATAAATGTACACACCATCAAATCTATTTTCTTTTATTACTTTATTAAGTTGTTTCGATCGATCCATGAATTATGGGAGTCACCAAACCCCAGCCATTTAACTAAAACTTTATTATTTCTTGTTTCAAGAATTTTTTCTACTAAGTATGCATTTTTGTCTTTTACAGGCTGAAGTTCCTGCTCATAAAATGAGCCTTTTATAGGTTCATTTTTAAATTCTTTTAATATGTATGTAACAGGATTTGTTAGTTTTATTTTTATTATTTTGAATATTTCAGTAGTCCAATTAGGTTCATATCCTTTAGTAAAGACACCGTTATATTTACTTATTCTAACATAATCTCCTACATAGTATTTATGACGAGGAAATACTTTAGGAACGTTGTACACAGAATGTAAAATGAAAAGTTCGTTTCTTTTATCCACATCAACGGGTTTAATTTTAATGGTTCGATGATATGTATTATTGTACGTCTTCACTAATTGCTGTAACTTATCAATCCATCTGTAATTCCCTTGAAAGCTGAACATTTTCCACATAAGATTTTTTAAAGTTCTATTAAACCGTTCACAGATGGATGCTTTCAGATGTGTAAAGGTATGATAATGATTTATATTATTTTCATGCATTAATACCTTAAGCTGCTTGTTAAAAAATTCTTTTCCTTGATCACTTTGGATATTTACAGGAGTATTAGTAGCCTTTTTAAACACATGCTGCATTGCTGCAACAATATCTGGAGCTGATTTGTTCTTCAACGGCTCAGCATACGAAAATTTAGAGAATGTATCAATAACAGTAAGTAAGTAATGGTGCCCATCATTTTGCTTATAAAAAGGCTTCATTTCCACTACATCAATTTGCCAAGTTTCGTTTAGTCCCTTGTGCACGAATTTCCGTCTAAGAAAATTTTTCCGTACAGGCTTGTGTATTTCAGAAACAATTTGTATTTTACTCATAATATTGTTTATTTATTCATTCGTTGACAGCTTAGATAGAACTGATTGCTTATATTGAATGACATCGTTCTTTATTTCCTTAAACATCTTTTTAGATATTTCAAAACATAATCTAGTTAAATCTACTTCAACATCAGAATCATATGATGCTTGTAAATCGCTTAGTCTTATTTCACATTTTGGAATAATATGGTTGCAGTAGATATATGCAATTTGTTTTCTTAATACTGTATTCCAGCATAAAAATGATGTTATAAAAATTCCTAAGCGAAGAAAAGATCTCCATGATTCACTATCAAATTCGATTTTATTACCGTATTGATTTAATGTTAAAATGCATTGCTTATCCACTTTTCTATACTTGAAATGACACTTAACTGAATTTAGTAACGGATGATCAATGATTGTATCAGGCATTAAAAACTCATATTGATCTAGTTTTAGTTGAATATATTCCTTATACGTTAACAATTGAATCCATTCTTCCTTTTCAAAGCCAATGAAATTATGTTTGTTTTGCTGGATCCATACCATTGGAGCAAATTTTCTGCTAGTTGAAAAACCACACTTTAACTTTAAATTATGGTGAACATAATACTCAAACCCA
Source organism: Hirtodrosophila confusa (assembly GCA_035043065.1). Classification (NCBI taxonomy): domain Eukaryota; kingdom Metazoa; phylum Arthropoda; class Insecta; order Diptera; family Drosophilidae; genus Hirtodrosophila; species Hirtodrosophila confusa. The sequence goes on along the minus strand of JAWNNI010000010.1, from coordinate 222,456 downwards.
TAAATTATTTCGTGATCTTGTTTTTTTCGAGAGTTCTGGACTCTTTTTAACTGAAATGTGTCCATTGCGGTTGGATAGCTACAACAAACTGTTTCTACATTGTGTAACTTAACTTTATATAAAGAGAACAAGATACAAGTATATAAGACAAAATCAAAAAAACTTGTTACGCAAGTATATAAAGACTCGCTCAAAACTGGTTAGGTTAGTAAATATAAAGAACTCTATCCCAAACATTTCCACTCAGTAATATGGAGGACACAATACGGTTAATTGGAGGGGTAAAAGATGCCTCGAAAGAGAGAGAATATTCGGTATACAAGAACCCTTTTAATAAGAATGTTTCCGAGAAGAAAGAGGACAAAAAATATACCACTTCAGACATAACATATCAAAAACTGAAATAGCCTCACACTAATTAAGAGTTTAGTCCACACAAGCAACCCCTTATATGAAACCAGCACAATGTCAACTGTACAGCTATATAAAGAGGATAACCGCTATTAGTTCAAACAGTATATTAAATAAGGTCTAGCCAAAATGTTCAAAGTGGACAGATATTCTTGCGTTTTGGTCGACTTCCAATACGTCTTTGGAAATGGAAGCCATATTTTTGTTAAAGAGTTGGCATTCATGCAAGCTGGATCAGTTACTCCTAATTTCTTCCACTTTAAGCCTGCTTATAATGTTAAGGAATTGGATGACGTCTCACGCAATACTCAACACTTCACCAAACGGACTATAAATGGATTGGATTGGGCCGAAGGAGACATTCCATATTTAAGTCTTAGTGAAATATTAACTCCATTGAATAGTTTCGCTACAGTAATCGTGAGAGGTGAAGCTAAGAAAGAGTTCCTAACTAAATATTTGTCAACCAAGATAGTTGACATTAAAATTACACAAAGTTTAATTTGCTATCCCAATTGTTTACAAATTGTCGAATACATAAAAAGTCAACAGTTAGATGTGCTGTTAATAATTTATTTAAAATTTTTGTAATATTGGAAAATTCCAATTTTGAACTATACGAAAATTCATAAACAATAATAAATATAAAATTATGTTCATGCAATTCATTCATCCTTTTACTATGCTAATATGTGGGTCATCCGGATCTGGAAAAACAACATTTTTGGAAAATCTCTTAAAAATGAAGCAATATCTAATTAGTGAAAATATGGAACGAGTCATATGGTGCTATGGAGAAGAACATGCTAAACCATCATTTACTGGTTTAGAATATCATAAGGGGGTTCCAGAGGAGATAGAAAATAATAGTAACGAACCCATACTGCTGATATTGGATGATCAAATGATGGGTGCCTTCAATAAAAATGTATGTGAATTATTTACCAAAGAGTCTCATCATAGGAACTTATCAGTAATAGTTGTTACTCAGAATATTTTCCATAAATCATCGCATACTCGTGATATTTCATTAAATACAAAGTATATTGTAGTGATCAAAAATCCTAGAGACAAGCTTCAGTTTCATTGCTTAGCTCGACAAATTTATCCTGAAAATCCTAATGAGTTAATGCGTGTATATAAGGAAGTAACCGATGAACCTCATGGTTATTTGGTTATCGATCTCACACAAAGAATAAACGCTCTCCTACGCTATCGTTCAAATATTTTTAATTCGTACTACTCATACTGTTATTGTGATGATAATGGTTTGCAAAGAGAGTCTAAGACGAATGAAAGCGAACAAGCATTTATTGTATGTACTGAAAAGAGCTAACATCAAGTTACGTAAAGCCATAATAAGTAATAGTGACAACGACTTAGTAAAATCATTAATAGAGATTGTATTAAATACTTTACAAGGAAACCATCAACTTACAAGCAAACAACATAACTTGTTAAAAAAGTAACGTATCGCGTCTCAAACACTCCATTAAATCAACAAGAAAAGTACTAATACAGCAAGGAGGATTTCTGCCTATTTTAATATCATCTTTACTAACAGGAGTTTTTGGTAAAATTTTGGAAAATGTTTAACTCAAAAAATAAATTAATCAAAGTTATATTAATGCATCCTAATGCATATCATAAGATCATTAACAATAATAGAGGCGAAGAATTAATAAACCGGAAGTTTTTACCGATAATTTGCAATAATAAGCTAAGTGATTTTGATAAATGGATTCAAATATCTCAAGAGCTGCAGTACTTTATCCAACAACAAAAATCTCATCATGCGATACATTCCGAGAATCAAACCCAAACAAACTTTGCATCTCAATCATTTATGGATGCAGCAACTCAAACTTAGAGCACAGCGAGCCATTTTAAGTGGTGGCTGTGCTTCTTCTTCAGCTTGCTCTGAAGCGCTGAATCTTCTTTCGTTAATAACTTCCGTGTTTATTATCCGAACGACTGAAATTTGGACAGTAGATTAGGAGTGACTAACGTATTGCACATGCCAAATCCCAAAGCTATATCTTAACAAGTAAGAATGCTATAGTCGAGTATACCCGACTACGAAACTCCCTGTACCCAGGTCTAAAACATCCAATTACATCTACGTCCATTTACACATACACACACACATACACAAAGACGCACGCACACAGGCGGCAAAAGCGACAGCGCAAGCGAGGCATTTTAATTGGTGGCTGTGCTTCTTCTTCCCCCTCTCGCTGCATTACTGAATCTTCTTTTGTGAATAACTTCCGTGTTTATTATCCGATCGACTTGAAATTTAAACAGTAGATTAAGTATTGTACATGCCAAATCTTAAAGCTATATCTTTAAAATTGTTACTGTAAAACGGTTTTAATCGATTTGCGGGGGAACGGGGGAGATATCTGAAATATGAAACAAACTTGATCTGCGTATGGTATACAGGAACCTACATTCCAAATTTGGTGTCTCTAGCTCTTGTAGTTGCTGAGATCGACGCGTTCATACGGACAGACGGACAGACGGACATGGCCAATTCGAAATCTCTTTTGATACTGATTAAGAATATATATACTTTATAGGGTCGGAGATGTCTCCTTCTGTCTGTTACATACATTTGCACAGATGTAATACCCCCTTTTTACCCATTTTATGGGTACAGGGAGTAAAAATAGAGCATATTCTTGAACCTTCAAGGCGTCTTGACCCTTTTAATTTTGAACACTTTAAAATTCAGAGGTTCAATCTTTTAGTTAATGGAGTACAAGTACCATCGCAAGCACTAGAGTTTGATTACACTCAACCACAAAATACGCAAAGTGCTCGAGCGTATAATAATTTCGAGCTAATGGAATAAAACATTTTGATAGAGGTCTTCAAATTACAAAGGAAATGTTTGATAAAAACTGTTTTATACTAGCATTCGACTTAACCGCAGATCATTCCAATTCCACTGTATGCTCTAACTTGATTAATCAAGGAACGATAAGAATTGAAGGTCGTTTTGCTGAAGCCTTAGACGAGGCAGTTACATGTCTTATATATTGTGAATATGATTCTATGATTGATATTGATAAGCATAGAAATATTAGAGTTTTACTTTAATATGAATAGTTTACAAATTAATCAGTACTTAAGAGAACATCCTGACACTAAAAAAATTTTTAAAGGTGTTTTTCCAGCAGATAAGTTGCCTAAAAAAATAAATAGTCATCCTGCAATAATAATTGCCAATACTGATTCATCTGATAAGCCTGGGTCTCACTGGGTTGCCTTTTACATAAAAAATAGACATAAGGCAGAATTTTTTGATTCTTATGGTCAGTATCCTCCAAATAAATAATTTCTCCACTTTTTAAAAACCAACTCTCTAAAGTTCACATATAACAGACAACAAATTCAAGGATATTTTTCAAACACTTGCGGACATTATTGCCTGATGTTTAGTATTTAGTAATAAGAGTAAAAACAAATCACTTAGGAAATTTTTAAGTACTTTTAGGAAAAATATTTTATACATAATGATAAGCTAATTTTAAGATTGTTTAAAAAAGAATGCTATAAATAAAACACAATTCATTAAAAATTATTATTGATTCATTTATTTATTTAAACATATGCGATCTCTTAATTTATAATAACGGTTCATGCTTCACTTCTATAGCCAGCAATGAAGAAACAGCTGCAAGTGTCAGGACCTTCCTCTGCATCGTCTGAAGACCAAGGACACGTATCGAAATGCATTCCAAAACGTGATTGTTTAATTTGTTTATGTTCGATGTCGGTCAACAGTGTCTTAATATACCTAAGACGGTCGTAATGTTCGAAGAAAATCATATCCTCAAACTGGATAAGAAATACTTCAATTTGTTTTGAAAGCATTGTGACTGTTTCTACTCAGACTGTTTGTTATTTTAACCATGCAAGGTTATTTATATTGAGAGGTATTATATACTTAAATACTTTTACATAAGAACTGAAAATGGGGCGTATTATAGCTATCCTTCTTTTTTCCTTTGTATATTACATGAGTGATACAATTTTCTTTTAACTTTTTGTATGGAGACTTAACAGGAAATATACTGACAAAAGACTGAGGTAAAAATGTCCAAAGCGATTTGCCGTCTTTGTCATGTAGATAAAGGACCATTTTTTCACCATACGCAGTAGTTTTCATTTTACAATCACTGATAGCATACTCCGCGTCTACTATTAAGTTCTCTGCTTTAGTATATCCTTGCCTTCTAAAACCTTTAGTATCATTTAATATATCCAAAAATGCCTGTAAAAATATGCCTTTGTATTTATGTAAAGACACTTCTAAGTAGTACATAACATTGTATTTTATTGACACACTGCTCTTTTAATGCGTTCTGTTGATAAAATGGATTTAAACTGAAAAACTTATACGAGGAGCATACCCTTATATAAAGAAAACAGCCTAAGTTGCAGCCGGTGTAATAAAAAATGACATCCCATAAAAACAAAGAGAAGGGTGTGATTTATGAAAAGGCTAAGTTAGAAAGTGCATTTTAACCCTCACATCAGGGTACAGGTACTCAATCGTGATTAAACATGTCCCTTTTTGTGTGTGATTGTCAAAAAGGATAAGTTAGAAAGCGTCCTTTAACCCTCGCACCATGCTACAGGTACTCAGTCGTGATTAAACATGTCCCATTTTGATATTATTCATGAGATAGCGGACGAACTGTTTAAAGTGCCCGTGCAGGTGTAACGGCTCTGATTTTAACAAGTTCAATCATGTCTGATTTTTATTTTGCTTTTCATTTTAAGTACAAACAAATGTTTCTCACGCACACAATGAAGATCAACCAATCACCAATTACCCAGAGGTCCTCCTCTAACCTATGCAATTGTGTGCTTAACATGTTTAAAACACCAAACCAGTCTTAAAGTAAATGGAAATCAAGCATATATAAAACAGTCTCTTTCACTCTTAAGTATCGTTCGAATTTTTCATCTTCATTTACCAATGCATCAAGAAAATATTTGTATTCAGTTGATTACCTATATCAGGATGGATAAGTACTGCTGTGAGCTCTGTGATACTATTCAGAAGTTTCAAAGTAAATGTGATCTCAAAAAACACATACTATTTAACCATAACTTCAGTCGAGAGAAAAGTAATTTCAAATTCGGGTGTGAACTATGTGACTATACAAAAGTGTAAATCGGGGTTGAAAAAACACATTATTTCTAAGCATAACTTTAGCTATGAGAAGGGTAGATCAAATATATTTTTGTGAATACAAGCTTACTTAATTTAAAGACATTTTAGTTTTACATTAACGAAACCTCAAAAGACCTCTAAGCTAATTATTTGTATGCAAACAGGTAGTATGGAGCAAAGAAGTAACATGCTGCATAATAAAGTTGTCCCTCATAAAAACAGGGTCTAGGTTAAGGGTTAATAAATGTAAAATCACATAAAAAACAATGGCTAGAGCTCGAGGCTGAAATAATCATTCTGAGAAGGGACACATGAACAGATGCTCTTGACTTAAGACGTGAATAAACACGCTTAATTTCATCAATTAGCTGAATACTACTGCTTTAAGTAGTTATGACTTAGGCAACCAGACACCTGTATTGACCCGATCAATTGTAACGGTTCACAACCGCATGAAAGTAGCATTTCAAATTGCTATGAAATTCAGTGTCAACATCGCTGACTTTATTACGGTAGACCTTTTTCCGAGCAACGGTAGACCATTTCCCAACAACGGTTGACCTTTTCACAGCAGGTACCCAACGCACCGACGCCTCTGAACGTGTAACAGTTGATCGGTTACTCAGGACATCAGCAAAGAGAGGCTATTAGTAAGGTCACAAACCAACTGCTTGCTGCTCGTGTATTGAAGTTGCCACCCAAGTGCATTGCTTGCTGATCGTTTATTAATGTTACCAACTACACTGCTTGCTGCACCATCAACTGCTTGCAGCGCCCTCTAGCGGCTCTTTGTTGTGTACTGCTTCCATCACTTAGTCAGGACATTAACAATTATCCAGGACACAAAATATAGCGATCAAACTGAGGAAAAAATAGGAAAAAAAGGAGAAAAAAGGAGAAAAAGGGAAAAAAGGAGAAAAAAGGAGAACAAAGGAGAAAGGAACAGTAGTAAGGATTTTGAAGCACCAAAAGTCCGATCTTTAAATAAGCACACTAGCGCCATCTATGGGTGCGGTGGCGCCATCTATGGAACACTGCTTGCATTTTTCGCCTATAGAGGGCGCTGCAAGCAGTGCAAGCCGTGCAACTGCTTGATTTTCCCAAATGCCTAAGTCCTTACTACTGTTCCTTTCTCCTTTTTTCTCCTGTTTTCTTTTTTTTCTCCTTTTTTTCTCCTATTTTCCTATTTTTTCCTTTTTTTCTTCTTTTTTCCTATTTTTCCTCAGTTTGATCGCTATATTTTGTGTCCTGGATAATTGTTAATGTCCTGACTAAATGTTAAAGTCCTGAATAAGTGATGGAAGCAGTACACCACAAAGAGCCGCTAGAGGGCGCTGCAAGCAGTTGATGGTGCAGCAAGCAGTGTAGTTGGTTACATTAATAAACGATCAGCAAGCAATGCACTTGGGTGGCGACTTCAATACACGAGCAGCAAGCAGTTGGTTTGTGACCTTACTAATAGCCTTTCTTTGCTGATGTCCTGAGTAACCGATCAACTGTTACACGTTCAGACGTCGGTGCGTTGGGTACCTACTGTGAAAAAGGTCAACCGTTGTTGGGAAATGGTCTACCGTTGCTCGGAAAATAGTCTACCGTAATAAAGTCAGCGATGTTGACACTGAATTTCATAGCATTGTGAAATGCTACTTTCATGCGGCTGTGAACCGTTACAATTGATCGTTGTCAATACAGGTGTCTGGTTGCCTAAGTCATAACTACTTGCATCTATATATTTGGCCGGGCAATGCTGGTTATATATTTAAGTGCATCGAAGAGAAATGTTGAAACCAAGATTAAGAGAAACCGAATTAGAAATAAATGGAGACCGAAAAAGTGCCGTTGATCTTATCACTGAGTTGAATCTTGACATTTTTGAAGTGAATGGTTCTACTAATTACAATACATAGTACATACAAACATATACACAACTTAATACATTAAAGAAAGTAAAAATAATTTATTGTTATTTGTACATAAAGATTTTCTGTGTTAGTTCTCTGTCTTAGAAAAATGTGGAAAATCGGATAATTCTAAAATTCAGATATCTTTCAAAGCCTACTTGTGTTCTTAAATTATTATTTAATAAAACGCTCTATCATTAAATCTCCATATTAAAAAAATAAATTAGGTCTATTCAGTGTTGTATGTTACAAGTTTTCAGTTGCTAAGTTTTACATACTTTGCTCAAGGTTATCGTAATATCACTTGTGCCTTACAGTGATGGTGAACGCCAGTCATATACAGATCTTGTTTCAATTGTAGAGGAGATTTGCATTGGCATTAATTTTAAAGTTTGCCAACAATTTATTTTACAAACCTTAAATATTTCTAACGAATGATGAGGAGACTTGTTCTGAATTTGAGGACAACAAATATTAAAATGCAAAACAAAATTTCGCATAACGAATCAGATGAGAAAAAGTGATTTTAAAAAATTATATCGAGGCATGTCCAGCTGTGCCATCGCACTATTGCCGCAGCAAGAGCAATAAATTATATTTGAGCACAGTCATCGACTAAGCCTCGAAACGATCGGTTGTGTTATCACAGTGATTCGCAGTTTAGTTTAAAGCTTATACCGTTTCAAGCGCACCCTATCTTATACTCACTCATTCTTCACTCTACAAATACACCTCGAAGCACAAAGTAAGGTACAAAAATATAAATATGCCCCCTGGGCACAACAACCAAGGGGCAAATCGCTTTGCCTTGCTTAGCGATAGCCCTAAAACCAAAAGAAAAAGGCCATCGCCGCTATTTGAAGCCTTCCCAGACCTTCCAACTCCCAAATTACCTAACCCCAAATATATTGTTATGTCAGCTACTGACAATGAAAAACCACTCTTCTCATACTCGTGTTTTGCAATCGAGCGAGCGATTAAAATCATTAGCACCAAAATATTGAAAATTAGCCAAATGCGAGATGGAAATCTATTAATTTTTGTTGAAAACACAACAATCGCAGAGAAATTCATTGCTGCCAAAGAGCTTCATGGACTTTGCAAAATTAAAACTCAATACCACACAAACCTCAATCACTGTAAAGGTACAGTATATGCCCCCTACCTCAATAACGTCACAAATGAAGAAATAGTACAAGAACTTAAGTCACAAGGAGTTGTTGATATATATAAATATTCAAGACAAGTAGACGGCAAATCAATCCCAACTGGTGTAGTTCACCCTACCACAAAAAATACAGATCTCATAACACGTAGCGCGTGTAAAGGAATTTATTCCGAATCCTATGCGATGCAAAAAATTCCAAATTATAGGCCATACAGCCAAACACTGCCAAGGCAACACAGCCTGTGACCCATGCGGCCTTCCAGCCCACCTACCGACCCCGTGCACTCGCACTTACTGTGTAAACTGTAACGGAGAACATGATGCCAGCAACCGAGACTGTCTAAAATATAAAGAAGCACAAGACATAATAAAAATAAAAACAATTGAAAAATGCACAATGTACGAAGCCAAAACTAAATATTACAAACAACACTCACAAACATCAACAACTACTAAACAAACATACTCAGAAACAACCTCAAGTACACAAGTACAACTTTAAACAAAGGAGACGAAGATCTCACCATCCACCTCAAAAAAAGAAAACAACTCTAATGACGAAATAAAAACCAAAGACACATCAGGGAAACCATTCGTTTTTGCAAACGTATACTACGCAAAATCAACGCTAGAAAATAGCGCAAATAAAACGACAAAGCATACACCCAAGACAACAAAACACTCAACACCTGAAGACATGATAACAACAACTGACTCAGAATCAGACACAGACATCAAACACATGATAAAAATAAAAAAACAAAATAACTCAACGTTCTCTGATACAGACAGTATCAGAGAAGACGTTGAGTTGTGATAAACACAAACCTCTAGAAGCTCTACTTGCTCCTCATCTCTCTCCCCGCGGTAGCCTATAATGGTTCAATGCATTGAAGTGCATACGGTTGGGCCGGGAGTAGGTGCAAGAGAGAAGAAGGAAGATTATGGAAATTTAAAAGTAAATAAAAAGAAACTAATACACATAAATATAAAGACAAATACCATAAATAATGGTGATCACACTCACTACTCTACTCATAAAACCTTTACACATGTAGACTTAGAATTCTCTTCTCCACCTCTAAATCTTAACACCTCCTGGTCTACATACGAAGATCTATATGGCAGCGATATAAGCATTCAACTATTCCCCACCACAGAACAAATCCCAATAGAATTACAAAAATTGCGTTTACTGGTGGACCCCAGAACTAGATGAATTGAAAAGGGAAAATGTTAGATGTCTAAACACGCTAAGAAAACACCTAAACACAGAAAATATGCTTAAATATAAAAAAGCGAACGCAAAGTTCAAATATGTAGCAAAAGCAACACAAAGAACCTCCTTTGCCAAATTTACACAAGACATTAACCCTAGTACAACAACAAAAGTACTCTGGGACAAAGTTCACTTTATTACGGGGATCAGGAAAAACACGACAATACAAGCAATCAAAAAATAGCCAACACATTCTGTAAAACATGGTCCGACTACTCACAAGACACAAACTTCTCAAATCAGTTTAAACAAAATATACAAAAACACATAGAACAAACACCAATGACATGCACTCCCAAAAACAGAGCTAAATCATTGAAAAACCCATAGCACCTATAGAACTCCAATCTCTCAATCGATGCCCTAAAAGGGTCCACTCCTGGTCATGACAACATTAACTATCAAATAATAAAACAAGTAAGAATGCTATAGTCGAGTATACCCGACTACGAAGCTCCCTGTACCCAGGTCTAAAACATCCAATCACATCTACGTCCACTTACACATACATACACACATACACAAAGACGCACACACACAGGCGGCAAAGCGACAGCGCAAGCGAGGCAATTTAATTGGTGGCTGTGCTTCTTCTTCCCCCTCTCGCTGCATCACTGAATCTTCTTTCGTGAATAACTTCCGTGTTTATTATCCAATCGACTTGAAATTTGGACAATAGATTGAAAGAGACTAAAGTATTGTACATGCCAAATCTTAAAGCTATATCTTGCTATATCGATTTGCGGGGGAACGGGAGAGATATCTGAAATATGAAACAAACTTGATCTGCGAATGGTATACATGAACCTACATTCCAAATTTGGTGTCTCTAGCTCTTGTAGTTGCTGAGATCGTCGCGTTCATACGGCCAGACGGACAGACAGACGGACATGGCCAAATCGAAATCTCTTTGATACTGATCAAGAATATATATACTTTATAGGGTCGGAGATGTCTCCTTCTGTCTGTTACATACATTTGCACAGATGTAATACCCCCTTTTACCCATTTTATGGGTACAGGGAGTAAAAATTTACACCATCCGCAACTAACTTCTAGAGCTCTATAATAGAATATTAGACACCAGCATCATTCCCCAGCAATGGAAAATTGCATTAATAATACCTATTAACAAACCCAATAAACCAAAACATCTACTAAACGGCTATCGACCAATTCCCTGCTACCTTGCTTTTCTAAAATTCTAGAGAAAATCATCTCAAAACGTATTATGTGGATGCTCAATCAAGAAAACCTTCTGACTTCTAACATTGGTTAGAAACATATAAACAAAACAGATCCACAAGCGATCCACTACTAATAATTGACAATTACATCTGCAACAATTTGGCCACAAGAAATCACATATCAGTTCATTCAATCGATATGGAAAAAGCATTTGACAGAGTAGGTGCCCACTGCATTCTACAACAACTATACGAATGGAAACTCGGCCCAAAAATCGTTAACTTTGTACGCAGCTATCTCAACAATAGAAGAATTCGAGTCAAAGTTAATAATACTCTCTCAAATAAAATGGACCTAAAAATGGCATCCCACAAGGATCCGCACTGTATGTTACTCTTGGTCTTATAGCCTTTAATAAATTGAATCATTTAATTCACGAAAATAAATATTTCACACACCTAATGTACGCGGATGATCTATGCCTCTTTTTCAAACCAAGGCCCGGATTCAACACCCAATTAAACCACCTATTCTCTAAAATTTACCAATGGTGCGATGTCACCGGAACTAAAATATCAGCCGAAAAATCTACACACTTACATATATGCAATAAACAAATATGCTCTAACATAGAAATTAAACTTAATAACGTAAATATACCACAAAAAAATCACCTTAAAATACTATGTTTAACATTCGACAATAAGCATACTTGGAACGAACATGTCAAAACTTTAACAAATACATTAACTACTAGACTAAATATAATAAAATGTGTAAGTAATTACAAGCTAAAGAGTAACACCTCATCCCTCATAAGCATATCAAAGTCCTTTATCGTCGCTAAGATTGATTATGGCCTCTCCATTTACGGGAAAACCACTAAAACAAATCTAAAAAAGTTATCCACGCCCTATCACTCCTCTATCCGACTCTCACTGGGTGCCTTCCACACTACTCCAATTAACAACATGCTCGCAGAAAGTGGACTCCCTGACCTAAACACTAGGTTTCAATGGAACACTAGCAGAAACATTAAAAACATCACAAACACAAATGGATCTTCACTAAATGATACACTTCTCAATCCACTTTTAAAAAAAGACGCATCAAGAAGCCATCAAGTCTGGAAATCATAATCAATAAAGCTGCAGCTCTCAATATTATATTATTGCCGAATAAAAAATACAAGGAAAATCTTCCACCGTGGGCAATAAACTTCCACTCTATTTTGTTAGACCTAGCGTACAATAAAAACTACAACAAAATCAGAGACGATTACAACCTATGGATTTTCTTCTTCACTGACGCATCCAATCTAAACAACACGACAGCCTTCAGCGTAGTCACCGAAGACACCAGAATTTTAAAATCTGTAGTTTCACCTGGGCATACGTCAATCTTTACAGCAGAAGCAGAAGCGGTTCTCAGTGCGGTAGAGATCGCGGCTAGCACAAAGAAAACAAAATTCATCATCTGCACGGACTCACTGTCCACCCTCCTGGCCGTTAGCAATCCTAACAAAAGTGAGCCCACAATAACGAAAATTCGAGACAAGATCAGCTCAAACCAAAAAAGATAAAACTACTCTGGACCCCTAGACATGTGGATATAAAAGGAAACGTACAAGCGGACATAGCAGCAAAAAGTGCTACAATCTCTCCATTACACCTGCATAACACTAAAAATAAAAAAGACATAAATAAATTAGTCAACTTAAACACCAAAGCAGATCTGAAAACAATCTGAAACGACCATACACACTTCTACAAAACCATCAACCCAGCAAGAGAACCAATCAACATCCCAATTAAAATAAAGAGAAAACATGCAATTATATACACACGATTCCGACTAGGTCATACAAAACTTACACACGAATATATATATATAAATAGGGACAACCTGACAATTCAACACTTAACCTACCAATGCCAACACATTATCAATCTCAGTAGCTCCTTTAACTCTCCCACTCCTAACATCCTAATCTCAGAGGTCAACCACTCAAATATATCAAATTTTATCAAATTAACCATAATGTTGAATATAATAGAATAATTGGAAAGCAGCCTGAAGGCCTTTGTCGCTCTGGCTTTACACATTGTAATTTAGAATTAATTCTCTTTTACAATTATATAAATAAATAAATATATTTGAGCAAGGAATTCGGTCATTTTTCGACTTTATGTGAATGGTATATTGAACATTTTAAGTATAGAGAACTATTGGACTCTTCACTGTCTTTACAACTGTTTCGCAAAATTTTTAACAATGATTTCCACATTGGATTTCATTTGCCAAAAAAGGACAGATGCAGTTAATGCGATCAAGCTAAGGACACCGTTTTTGAATCGGCAGAACTTAAGAACAATATAAGAGACAAAGATGAAATCAAAAGCAATTTATTGAAAGATAAAAAAAAGGGGAAAAATTTATTTCTGTGTGGCAGTTTCGATATTCAAAAAGTGTTAAATACTCCTAATTTATTAATTTTAGATCGAAGGAAATCTTCGAAAGATATAAGTTTATATTGCGATAGTTGCGCAGAAAAAATCGTAATAAGGCCATGTTGACCATGATTCTTGTTTACATATTTTACATATTTGCTGCCAGGTCATACAATGATTCCTGTTGACTCGGTTCATAGCACAATAGAACCGTTTACTCGAAATAGATCAGTGTGGGCTCCTAGTGAGTAGAATACAATTATTAAAAGTGCAAGAACCAACCTTACCCATATGAATGCATACAGATAGAAAATTCAGATTTATAAAATTGAAAATTACTTTCTAATGTACTTAAATTAAAAGGTAATAAATTAAATGTAAGCTTGCTTAAGTCAGCCACTTTAAAAAAAGAGTGCTTTAAATTAAAATACGGGTATTTCCAAACAGCCCTGAAAAAACTATTAATATAACTTTTCATCAACATCCAAATCGATTATATATTACAGAATTAGAAATATCTTTAAATAAGTTTAATGATTTGAAATGACTTTGAAAGATATATCTATGAGAAAAAAGTATTCCAAGCTAATTTCATGAAGAATATTTTAGCCTTAAGTCATCAAAAATAGTGAATGACACTTTAAACAAAAGCGACGAAGATGATTAAAACAAAATTAATTGAATTGTTTCATTACATAATTATATTAGGTTAGGTAGATCGGTTGACCACCACATGGTGGTCCCACATAGACTGAGCAGGTACTTAGTGTCGCCGGATCCTATAGGTCGTTTGTTGGTTTGTTGATCCTGCGCATTGGCAATGTATCGGGCCACTTCTTATAGCGCGTGAGTGTTAAGATATCGATGTCTGATCGTTGCGAGTGCTGGACAGCTGCATATAAAGTGTTGCAGAGCTTCCGCAACTCCTAGTTTCTTACATTTACGGCAGCCTATATTACAGCTACTAGGCGATGTCCAGTCAGTAGTCCTACCATGTTTGCAATCTTTCCTTGGAAATTACAGCAGGAAATTAGTAAGCTTCTGATTTCGCTTCTGGGTATTCTGCAGCTTCAGCAATGATTTTATAGCAGCTTGGCTGTCTACGATTAAATTTATCTATTCGTTCGTTCCAAGTTGTTATGGATAGATCTACTTCTGCTGCTTTCCTTATTGCGAAGACTTCCGCCTGGAATATGCTGCAGTAGTCGGGCAGCTTGTACGGCAACCTTATCTCTGGTTTTGCACAATACACGGCCGCAACTACTCCTGTAGTCATTTTTGAGCCATCCGTGAATATCTGAATGGCGTATTGGTCCAGCCCTGTACACCAATCTTCTGGTTCCATTGACGTTTGTGTTTCTTTGAAGTTAGCTCGCGGAGTCATGTAGTGCTACTTTGCATCTCCCTCCCAATCGAACTGTGTCCAAAACTTTGAAGTGCCATGTTTCCCGTTGCGCATAGATGTTGGGTCGTCCTCTGTGTGAGCAGGTGAGCGTGGATGTCCAGCGGATTGACACACAGTAGTGTTTCGAGTGCCTTGGTTGGAGTGGACCTCAACGCGTGATACAGACAAGTGCCTGTCGTTGGGTTCTTTCCATCAGTTTCAGGTATGTGGTCTTCTGCGTGGCTTGCCACCATACCAGGACACCCTACAGTAGTATCAGTCGCACTACTGAGATGTAGATCCAATGCATCAGTCGTGGTTACAGTCCCCAAGTACTACACAGCATCTTCTGCGTTGCGTAAAGCGCGACCGTTGCCTTTTTCACCCTTTCTTCAACATTGAGTCTCCATGTATGTTTGCTGTCCAGGACTACTCCGAGGTATTTGACGTTAGTTTTTAGCGTGAGCGGCATTCGGTTCAACTTTGGCGGGCTCCACCTTGTATCTCTTAGTAAAGAGAATGAGGTCCTTTTTTTCCGCGTTGATTCTAAGGTCGGCTCCGATGGCCCATCTTAGTATTTCCCGTAACGTATATTCCATGACGCCTTGTGGCGTGCCTCCATGAGCTTCCTGTGTTATGGTGGTGGCTCCCCATTCGGCTTTGACACTTCTGCAACTCAAAAGGTTTTGTATCCACGAGTAATACACTCGATTGGAATGCTGGGGCTCTCAGGCCTCGCATTATCGCTTCTGTTGATACATTGTTGAACGGAGATGTCTATGAATTCTCCCAGTGCGTATTTGTGGTGGTGAAGGGCTTTTTCTAAACTAGCTAACAGGGAATGTAGCGCTGTCTCCACCGATTTCCCTGTTCGGAGAGTTGCTACTAGAAGCCTGCAAATCAGACTTCCGTTGCGGCCTTCTTCGATCTTCAGGTCGGCCCACGCCAGCTTGCTCCTCTCCTCGGGGGTGAGGTCGCTGCTGCTGTTAAGGCGAGCCCTGCTCTTTAGGGCCGGTTTGTAGTGTGCCTTGGCTCTCATGCTCTCATTTGTCCGCATGGGCCCGACCCTACTAGAGGTACTGGCCCTCGTCAAAACAACTAAGAGCAGAATGTTATTGCCGGCTTCCGTTGTTTTTCATTCACCGTCCGTCTTACAGTCCGAGTCTGTTTCAACTACGGCACCGCTACGCCACAGCTTAGCGTTAGCTGTGGTGGTAGTAGCCTTGCAACGTCCATGGCCTGCTCCAACCATGGCAGAGGTGTGACCGCTGGCGACACGCAGAGAGGATTGCTCCTCCCCGTGCCCGCCGGTGGTAGCAGTCACGCTTCCTACCGACGTTTGAGCCGACATCCCGACTCCAGTTTCCTCCTCATGTGCCTCCATTATGTTGTTTTCTTCGGGGAATCACTTCTAGGGTCTTATGCCTGCCGCTAGGTACCTCGATCCACGTTCGCAGTACCCCATCTTGCCGAAGCCGTTAGGGAATACTGTGCCTTCGCCACTGCTAGACACTGCACTACCTTGGGATGTAGGCGCGCAAGTGACACAAAGTATAACACGTTGGATAGTTCGTGGATAGTTCAGTTTCTGTTCTACCTTACACCAAAATAGTGTATCATAGTATTCCTTCCCGTGAGGGTAGGAAACTAAATAGGTGAGCCACGTGACTTATGTTTTTTGTGTGCGGCTATTAAATGTCTTTGAAGCCGATCTAACTAAACAAATAATCCCACTCATTTGTCCTGGACTTCCATTTCCCGCCCGTGGCGACGGTGAGTAGATGTTCCAAAATCATATGGCATTTGAAGACAATTCCAAGACTAAAGCTTTCCAACTATTTTCCACCCGTTGTATTGCCCCAAAGTACCGAGGTTTTTGTATTTATGTTTGGAAATTAGTATGAAGCCATTCGCATGTAAAACGAAAATGCTGAATTTCAGACTTGACTCCTTTTCCGACCGTGGGCGTGCATTTTTAAGCCAGGTAGCACATGTGTTGAACTATTTAATGTGAGGTGCTTTTAAAATTAGTTTCCAAATAATTGGATGATAAGTTTGAAAATGAGTTTGAAGGCAATCGGACGATAATCAAAAAACTTTCATGCAACAGTTTTCCACGAATTTTAAATGTATATGTATAAAAGCCTGTTTCCACTACAGCCAAAAAATGTCACATTTAAAAAATGTGGATGATGGTGTTTCCACGGTCATATGTGCAATTTGTCATTTGCCCGAAATAAATCAGCTGTTCGGCTTGTTTTTATGAAAATTTTCACAAAAAGTGAAAAATATGGCAAATAATGGCAGAACTGTAAAAAGTTAAAGTTGCATATCACCAGGCATTTAGTTGCGATGTGTTCGTACGGTTTTGAACAGTTGGACGATGTCTGGGATGCGGAGATGGGAGAAATTTGCAATGAAATTGCGAGTGCGCACCTGTGAAGTGCACAAACTTCAATGCTCCCAAAAGGCGGTGTACCTTGTCAAAATGTTGCGAGTTCGTGGGTGCACCTCCGCATAAAACTTCCCTTTTAACCTCATCCTTACTAAATACAGGAACATTAAGATATAAGCATCTTACTATTTATTTTAAAAATTAATTTTGGCGCACAACTCGTCATTGTTTACCTTTGCACCAGTTAATCGATAAACATCGTTAGTTCGATAATAAAATATTAAAAATGCCGGGGCGAATGGCATCATATTAAAAATATGACGAATTTGTCATTTTTTTCTTAAGGCATTTTCTACAGGAAATATGTGACATTTTTCCAAAATCAAAAATATGACGATAAATGTGGAAATATGATGTCGTGGAAACAGGCTATAAGAATCCTTTGAAGTAAATAACATTTTTGAAGTAATCTGCCGTAAAGACTAGCCGCGAAAATATGAAACCTTGAAACGGATATATTATTTATATGAGACCTAAAATAGGCTACATTTCACATCTAAAATAAATCCACTTAACGAAATCTAAAATAATTAAAAAATACTGTCCTTTAAAATTTGCTTTTTGGCGCCTACGTCATTTTCGCAAATATGGTTCGATGTGTTGGCAAGTGTAGTACTAAAGTGGCGCGAGGTGTACAGTGCTTAAAAGTGTACATTGGTAAGATCAGTTTCACGTATGTGTATGTTTGTACGGGGCTTCATGCGTACATACATATGTATATAGGCATATGCAAACAGAATAATCTTGAAGTGATCTTGAATGCACATGTGCAGAGAGCATCAGGAGCGTTTTTGTTGTTGTATCACTTAAAGCCGAATTTGCGATAAATGTTTAACTGCTGTTGCTCTCTCGCTTTGTTGTCGCTGCTAAAAGAGTGAATTAGTACAATAAACACATACAGCATAACGTGCAGTTATTTTTGCATTACTTATTAATTTGTCATTCATCTCATCATTGGAGACATTGTTCTAAGCGCGTCGTTTGAGTCATTTCACGAATATTGTTTGGCACTAATGGCTTGAGTGCATCGTTTGAGTGATTTAGCTGTCGTGAAGTGATTACTCGTTTGTGTTATTTGGAAACACATTGGCTCGCATTATTAATAATTGATTAGTTTAACACTTTGTTGTAGGTTTAAGCATTCTCGAAAAAAATGGCTCCAAAAAGAACTAGTAAAGATTCAGAGTTCTACTCGTCGCGTGAAAGTTTAATGACGTCATTAAATCGGAATAAGACCTATGTTTTTAACAATTTTATATCAATGGATGCCGCAGAGTTAGAAGCGCGATTGAGTTTGGTCGAATCAACGGCAAATAGAAAAGAGCAGTGAAGATGTCAGTGAATTTGAGTCACGTCATGTAATAGAAGATATTTATTGCGAAATTAAGGCGAAATTACTAACGCAGCTGACACAAAGGAACCGTCATTCTATAGGCTGAGCAGATCCAGCCACCCACTCAACACTGACCGTTCCTTCGATAAGTTCTCGTGGGTCCAAATTGCCTAAATTGAAATTTAATGGAAAATTCACGGAGTGGACAAGTTGGTTCAACACGTTTAGTACCTTGTTTGAATCAGACAACGATGACAATGAGCTGCCCAATTCCGCTGCAATCGATCGAATGTTTAGAATGTTTGTCACCTGATAACTACAGAAAGGCTGACGTGGCAGCGAGAGCGAGATTTTAGATGCGCTCTTGTTTCACTTAGTTTAAAGTTAGACGAAGATTCACTAGATAAGTTGGAAAGAGAATTTAATTGCGCTCAGGTAACGGCTTAGAAGTTGCTTTCGCAGCTTATAAGTAACTGAGGGATTAATCTATCGGGTCGAAAAGTGAGAAAGGCTGTCGCGTCTAAGTTCACTAGCAAGGTAAAAAGAGCGAGTTTAGCGGCTGCAGTAGAGTCTAATGCAAATTTATGTTACTGTTGTTCCAGTTCGCACCCCCTCACAGTGTGTCAGAAGTTTAAAGCCTTGTCACCCTTGCAAAGATATTTTTAAGTTACAAAACATGGTTTATGTTTTCGCTGTTTAAGCAAGCGTCATCTAACCAAGGAATGTAGTGTCCAGTCGTGTACAATTTGCAATAAGCAGCATCATGAGTTGATGCATAGGGGAGCAGGATCGGGAAACTACTGTAAAGAGGACAGATGAGATTCGTTTATTAGTATAATGAACTGGATCATTTTGAGGAGGTGCCAGCTAAGCAAACCCAGAATGTGAAGTATTTCCTGGCCCATCATCCAGTGATACGGGCAGAGAGCTTGAAGACCAAGTTGAAGTCGTTTTCGATGCATGGTATAAAACAAGCAATGGGCTTGCCTTGAACGATATAATGTTGGTAGGACCAACCTTACATCCGGACACTTCAGCGAAAAAAATATATTTATAAAATAATTTTAATTTTTAAGGAAAAAATAAATCTGAAAAATAAGTTTTATTTCTTGAGTAATGAATAAATTCAAGAAATAATGCTTAAAAGGCAATTTTTTTAAATATTACCTTTAACCGTTACGGTCGCTGATTTTAACAAATACAGTTGTTAGCAGCCTAATTTACTTACGTTTATTTGGCTCCATAATTCAAATTACTTTTTCTATCTTTTGCCAGGGCTGGACAGTCACGATAACACAATTAAAGTGTGCCAACCACAACAATCGTTCGCGCAACCGTGTGACGAATGCTGCATTGTACAGAAATGTAGCCTTTCGATATGGTGTACAACAACAAAACAATACGTATAACATTTTGGAAGCTTTTCTCTCAAAAATGCTAAATTCAACTTTGGTATAAAGACACTATTAAGAAAGCAACTTTGAAACAGCTGACTTTGATTGCCCGATACATATAAAGCGTAGCTCGCGGAAATTTCAAAATAAAATAGCCTTTTACTCCCTGTACACACAGAACACCCCAAATTTTGTATTTATGCTGACATTTTCAACTTCTTACCCATAGTTTACTGTGCATTGTTTTCTCTTACCTTTTTAGCCATGCATCATACTTCGTAGAACCATCATCGAATAGTAGTTTCTGAACGGTGTCCTCTGGACCATGTAAAATGGCCGAACTGTCTTCTTTAAAATACGAATTATTTTGCAATTTTCCAAAGCGCTTCCTAATTTTCGAGTTATTGCTTCCTGCCTTCCAGTTCAGTATCTGATTGCTCAGATAATTTGACGCCATGAATTGCCGCATCATGTTTCTAAAAGAAAATTTGGATTCGATCAACATTATGCCTATGTTAATTATGCTTATCAGATTGAATCACTCTACTATATATATTAGCAACAATCAGTCTAAAATTAAGTTGAATTAAAAACTTCTTTGCTTATAAAGATATCCAAACAAAGCCGATGCTTCAGCATATCTCCATATCTCTACCCAGAATTGTATACATACATACATCCATACGGCAGTAAATTGAGGTGTTGTGTGAAAAACTTTTTTTTTCAAGATTTCAATATCATCATTATCATTATTGTCATCTTTTGTATAAAGTTTTTCTTGCTATGTAGAATTCGTTTTCTCGTATGCCACTTCCAGTATAGTTACGTATGAATAAAAGTATCTCGGACTCTACAAAAGCTAAGAGACCAAATGTGGAATGTTTGTGAAAAGTGGGCGCAATTCATGTTAATTTCAGATATTCTCCCGCAATTCGATAAAAACTTTTATAAGGATAATCATAACAAGTAAGAACGTTGCAGTCGGACGTATCCGACAACAGAATACTCTGTTCCCAGTGCGGTATAATTTGGTTATTTGTGGGTTCGGAAAGAGACGCTAAAAAAACAGTAGTCTGTATGTCAAATTTGATGGGGGGTCAAAAATTTGTTGATGCATATTTGTTCATGTGGCCACTTGACACTTTATAAACTGAGGGTATACACCCACTTGTGTACCAAATTTGGCTGCTCTAGCTTCAAGGGACGGACGAACGGACATTCGCGCATTTCGCCAACCCAATATACTCTTTTTCCCTTCGGCAACAGAGTATAAAATGTATAAAAGTAAAACCATAGTATTGGGATTTGGCAGGTATAAAGTTATATACAATCATATTTTTTGAGACACTCTTAATATATTATGCAAATTTCAAGTCAATAGAATAATTTATACAGAAGCTGTTCAGGAAACAAGATTGAGTACTGCACAATACGCTGAATTAGTGTATTTGTGTATGTGTAACTATATGAAAACGTGTTTGAAAATGCCATATTTAGGAACAGGGAGTCTCGTAGTTGGGAATAACCGTGATCAAAAGAAATAAAACTACACAGTTGAGATGTGAAGGTCCATATAAAACATAAGTCAAAATGAAATTCTTTGTTCTTGTTAACGTTACCGTTTTTCACTTTATTGGCGATGTTTATTGGACGAACTACTTATAATCTGTTTAAAGGCACAAGCACTGCATAATTTAATTTTAAATCAACACGTATATCTAGGCCGATTACAATGTAACCTACAGTCGACTGATCTTCAATGTGTTCAAGAATCCCTATTTTTTACGCATTTACGATGCACGCTTTATACGATTTCGCAACAACTTGTGTATATCTTCACTATGTAGTGAATAGCTGGCTTATCCCATTGTATTCATTAATTGCACTTACACGCTAGAGTTTGAAAAGAGAGCGAAATTCAATAACTCGACCCTTTGTAACCCGCTCTTGCTTTCGCATACAGTGCACAGCACGCTATCTCAGCTGTGTTATTTTGTCTCGTTCTCACGCACGCACCAAGCGACCTGAAAGCGCGCGCGCATAGTGATGTGAATGAGCCCACGGTTGACAAACAGAAGGTTACGCCATGCGCATGACCGTTACTCGCCGTTATTCGGCAATGTGTGTGACGTCACACTTTATGATATTCAGCGCGCGCATTCTGTATCCCTCTATGTGCCATATATATTAACAAGTAAGAACGTTGCAGTCAGACGCACCCGACTGCAGAATATTATGTTCCCAGTCCTATATAATTTGGTTATTTGTGGGTTCGGAAAGATACGCGAAAAAAACAGTAGTCTGTATGCCAAATTTGGTGACTCTACATGTACAGGTGTGGGAGATATAGATTTTTCTTCTTTGCGGGAAGAGGGTGTAGGGGTCAAAAATTGGGGTTGGGGTTGGGGGGTCAAAATTTTTGATGCAGGTTTGTCAAGAATCTCAACATTAGTCTGTATGCCAAATTTGGTGACTATAGCTTTCAAAATGTGGAAGATACAGGTTTTCCCCAAATTTTGGAGGAGGGGGTGGGTACACCAACATGTGGATCAAGTTTGGTTGCTCTAGCTTCAAGTGTGTGGGAAAAAATTGGGTTTCTACGGACAGACGGATGAACGGACAGCCGGGCATTTCGTGTATCCTAAAGCGTGTTGATAAGGCCGTTGTAGTTCATTTTAATAAGTATATTACATTTTTATTAAAATTCTCCTCCTACGCGTTTCGGCGTTTGTTACGCCTTCTTCAGGGAGTCTGGTTTTACATGCATGTCTGGTTAGAATTAAAGTTCATTATACGTCCCGATGCAATCATTTTTGTGTACCATTTGAATAAAATCCTGCCTTTGTTGTTCTCCAGTTCTGTGTCCAAATAAGCAATTTTGTTGTTATTTTACTTTTCGACCGTGAATTGTATCCTTTTGTGTTGATTATTTAGCGTGTCCCAAAAAATTTTTCTGCCTCCTTTTCTTTTATAATACATAATATGTCGTCCATATATTTTGATATATGTTTTATAAGTCGCCAGTCAATATGATTCTGTTTATGAAGGTCGTTAATAATTGTATTGTTCTTTTTTATCAGCTGTTGTGTTGGGTCTTTTCTCATTGCTCTATACGTTGTTTTGTCATTTAATAATTTTACCATCTTGTCATGATAGTCTTTCTTGTACATAACCACTGTCTTATTACCTTTATCTGCTTGTGTAATAATGACTTTGTCTTGGTGTTCTTTGACAACTTTCTTCGTAATTCTTGCAATATTTAGTATAAACTTGTCCTTTTGATTGTTCCTTCTGTTATGCTTAAAATTATTTAATCTGGATGCTAGGTTTCCGCTAGCAGTGTATCTTTGTTTTTCGTCCATTATTGTCTGTATACTTTGTTCTAGGTCTGCAATTATGTGTATCGGGTCTACGTTTTGGTTGTCTATTGGGAGAGCAAGCTTTGGTCCCATAGATAAAAGCCATTGGCTTTCTTTCGGAAAATGCACGTCTGTTAAATTTATGAACCACTCTGCGTTCAATTTGATGTCCAATTGGTGTGCTAACGTCGATTTCGCTTTGTCAAATTTTTCGGTCAATGTCTTGGTCAGTAGTCGCTCAAATTCTTTGGAATGCTATCTTTTGGCCTAGATCTAATTCTATAGCATCTTCTTCGCCAACTCAATGTACTCTTTTTCCCTTCGGCAACAGAGTATAAACTTTAAGAATGCTATAGTCGAGTATACCCGACTTCAAGACTTCCTGTACTCAGGTCAAATATTTTTGATCGCATCTTCGTACACTTACACATACACACACACATACACAAAGATGTACAGACACAAGCGACAGCGCAAGCGAAGAATATTAAGTGGTGGCTGTGTTGCTTCCTGCCCCATCATCAATTCCGTGACGACGTTGTCCGGTGTTAGGACGGTATGAATCGTCGTTCCCTCGACTCTTTCTCTGTTGAACTGCGGGCAGTGGAAAAACGCATGTTCAGCGTCTTCGATTATTCCAATTCCACAGTGGTCGCAGAATGGATCTTCGGCATCCATGATCCGTCAGCATCTGCGCCAAGTGGGAGTCTATCTGCCCGTGGGGGCGATGTAACCATAACTTGACGTCGGGTATGAGCTGATATGTCCACCTGCCCTTGGTGCTATCCACCCAGAGTCTTTGCCACTGCGTGAAGGTTTTGTCGCGTAGCGCTGTGTTTAGGATACTGCCGCTCTGCGTTCCGCTGACAGTAGGCAAAGCGGTAAAATGCTTGCCACAACCAGTGCGGCGTCTTCGGATACAGTGCGAAAGCATGTTGCCACTCTGAGCGCACAGCGCCTGTAGACTGCCTTGCAACCTCTGCTGTACGATGGGATGTCCATAGCTGGAGCCCAGATCGACGAGCCGTACAGGATCGTGGATGTTACTACCCCAGCGATCAATTTCCCACTGCGTTGCCGTGGTCCTCGAGTGTTGGCCATCATTCGGCTGATGGCAATGGTCACGGAGGCCGCTTTGACACTGACGTACTCGAGATGGTGCTTGTACGTCAGCCTATGATCAATCATGACGCCAAGGTACTTTATGGCTGGCCTGGTTTCGATGTTGATGGAGCCAACACGCATTGTCGTGGTCTCAACTCGCTTTTGACTGCTAGTCAGGACAGCTTCCGACTTATGCTCTGCCAGCAAGAGACCGTTTGGGAGAGCCAATCCATTATGCCATCTGAAGCAGCGCTTCCCTTGGATGTGCCATCTTCCAGCTTTTTGCCACCGTCATTAGGGCGATGTCATCTGCAAATCCGACGATTGTGCTGAATTCCGGTAGGTTTAGGCGTAAGATTCCGTAGTAGATTGCATTCCATAGTAACGGCCCAAGGACGGAGCCCTGTGGGACGCCACCGCTCACGCTGTGCTGACGCTGTCCTTCTCCCGTGTCATATAGCAGGTTTCTATCCCGGAAGTAGCTGGTAATCAGCAGGATAAGGTGCCCCGAGATTCGTTTGTTGTTGAGCGCTTTCAGGATCCTCGTCCACTTCGCCGTGTTAAACGCATTTGTGACGTCAAGCGTGCAGATTGAGCAATACTTTTTGGTGCCACCGGCCAACCTCGTGCCTTGTATAGCCTGCCGGCTATGTCGGTCACTGTTCCTACGGCGTCGGTCATGCTTCGATGTTTCCGGAAGCCAAATTGGAGTTGGGTGAGGCCTCACGCGGCTGATAGTTCACTCTCCAGTCGGTTACAAAGGATCCTATCAATATTTTTCCCAACGGTGTCCAGCATACACAGCGGTCGGTATGAATAGGTATTATCATGGTCTTTCCCGGCTTCGGGCTGAGAACAAGCCTTTGCAGTTTCACTCGAGTAGCAGCGTGCGTTTTGAGATGCACTGGTTGTACAACTCAACGAATGTGCCAGGCTATGCTGCAATGACCATTTTGAGCACTTCGTTTGGTATGCCGTCTGGTCCAGGCACTCTCGTCGGCTTGATCTTAGCAGCGACGGCTAATACCTCGTTGGCGTCAGTGAAGGCATTGGTCTCAGTTTCAATCATAGGTAACCGAGGTTGCGTCATGGGGAATACGATCCAGCTGATCAGCGCAGGTAGGCATCGATTGTTTGCGCATTTTCCCCATGACCAGCTTGTAAGCCATTCCGAAGGGCTGCGCGTCCTGCCCCAGCTCCTGAAAGTATTGGGCCTTGCTGTGCTTGATGGCTATCTTCAGAGTTTTCCTTATCGCCATGAAGCACTGTCCATAGCAGCGATCCCCTCGATCTTTGATACCACCTCCTTGCCGCATGGCACTCTCTACGAGCTTTGGCGATCTCCTCATTCCACCACGCTACAGGTCGACGTGGATTGGACCCCCTCCGGACTACCGTCATTGAGGCGTCGCAAGATGCAGTTATGCTATTCGCGTCTCCAATTATTCCGATTCCTTCCACCAGTCCCTCTCCCTGTTCGGCGTGGCTGTCTTGTATCCGACATGCCGGGATGCTCCACGGGTCCATAAGCATGGGGCTGGGCCGATCGTGGTTATCACAGCTAAGTGGTCACTGTGTGTGTACGGATTAGACGCCTGCCAGGATGCGTTGCGTGCCAGGTCTGGACTTGCGAAGGTCAGGTCCATGATAGACTCACGACCAGCCCTGCTATAGGTGCTCTTAGCTCCACTGTTAAGCAGACATACATTTAATGTGGCGAACGTGTCAAGGAGAATTTACCCCCTTGGTGTCGTTGTGCTGCTGATTCAGCCGGGCAAACTTAACCGTCTTTTATCCTAGCTAGCCCTGCTCAAGGCGGAGTGCGTGGATTGGCGCGCAGTAGCGCCATTCCTGGAACACAGGAGGCATCTCGGCTCGTTTTGGCAATGTCTTGAGGAGTGACCGGATCCACCGAACTTAAAACAAGTGTCTTTGGAGACCGCCTCTTGATTCCAGCACCTAGCAGAAGTGTGACCGAAGCCCATACACCGGAAGCATCGCAGTGGCGCGATTTGGCGTCGAATGTGGCAGATGTCCCATCAAATGCGCATTTTCCCAGCTTCTAGCGTTCCGCCGTAGGCCATCCTCATCCTTGGTATGGCTTCCCCAGGATGTCGCCTTCTACAGACTCGAAGAGCGCTGATAGTGCCTCGTCGGCAGTCGTTGGCTCATCGATGTCGATTACTTCAACAAGCACAGTTTCGTCCAGCGATCGCACGACTGCCTTCCCTGACAGCACGACCTTGATGGCGGAATGCAGTTGCAGTGTTGCGGGGTGGGAGTTTTTCTGCATCTTAAGTAGTAGCTGCAGATGCAGTTTTCCTTTAGGCCTTGCAATGCAGGCGCCGATTTTACCATCTTAAGCACAACCGAGTATGGAGTACTGGCTGTGCATCTGACAATTATGGCGTCAGGCCGGCTCGCCTTTTGTGTATGTGTATGTATGCGGTTTTTTTTGATAGAACAATAGATTAGAGTAACTTAGGATAGAGGAATAAGAGAGTAATAATAAAGAATAATAAAGAATAAGAAGCCGCTACCCGCGGAACACACCGCGAGGCTCTACTTCGCGGGGCGGCCATTTGCTGAAACAATCAGCCTGCTCTGCTATTGCGCCGGACCGTTTCCCGCCGACGTAGCTCCTTCATGACATCGGCCGCCATGCTTGCCACCGCGGACCAGCCTGCTTGTCGATTATGCTCTCCATCGTGGGCATTCTTCTGAGCTGTAGGCCAGCGGGAGTGAAGAGTTTCCAAACTCTCTTCTTTAAAACCACCGGAAGCCTGAAATATACGTTTGAGGAACTTTCCACCCTTCTCTGTCGGATAGAAGCCTGCCTCAACTCCCGGCCCATTTCATCAATGTCCGAGGACCTTACCAATTTGGTCGCTTTAACTCCCGGTCATTTCCTGATCGGTTCCCCCATGCTATCCATTCCCGAGCCAGAAATAAGTGAACCAGCACTGTCAATCCTAAATCGGTGGCGACGCTTGAAGGCACTGAACCAACAGTTCTGTCAGCGTTGGAAACAGGAATACCTCATGGAATTGCACAAACGCAACAAATGGCAAGAGTCTAGGCGGAATCTCCAGATCGGCGACATGGTTATTGTCAAGGAAGACAATATAC
This sequence comes from Hirtodrosophila confusa, assembly GCA_035043065.1. Classification (NCBI taxonomy): domain Eukaryota; kingdom Metazoa; phylum Arthropoda; class Insecta; order Diptera; family Drosophilidae; genus Hirtodrosophila; species Hirtodrosophila confusa. The sequence goes on along the minus strand of JAWNNI010000010.1, from coordinate 194,710 downwards.
CCTCCAATGAATGGCGCCTCGGACGTGTCCAACGCACGTATCCAGGATCGGATTCCAATGTACGAGTGGTTGACATCCTGACGACACGCGGAGTCATCAAGAGGCCAGTAGCCAAACTTGTACAACTTCCTATAGATTCCAATCCCCTGATCCAAAAACCAGAGACTCCCGAATCCTAACCAAATGGCGTGTTCAATGTTATAGTTTGTCCATTTAAATTAATACAATGTCTGTTTTGTCATTGACATAGCTCCAAAGAAGATGGCACCACGTCGACCAGCACCACTGACACCCGAGCGCAGATGTACCCGAGGAATTCAATCTTTCCGTTGCCGAATCTGCCGGGGCATACATCCTCTACGGAAGTGCCGCCGTTTCCTGCGATTGGGCGCCGAAAAGCGTCTCCGAGCAGTACTCGTAAATAATAACTGCTCCAATTGCCTGGCGCACCAACATTCCGGTGACTCATGTAGAAGCGGAGATCGATGCCGCATCTGTCAGCAGGATCACCACACGCTGCTGCATATCCGCGAGCAGGCACGACGAAACCCGTCACCGCAACGCCAGGCACCCAATCGTTCGCCGCACCGGTTGTAACCACCATCTAGCACTGAGTCAACGCGATGCACATTGCGCTCACGGTCTCCATCCCCCGAAAATAGTTGCCAACGATTCGCCCCGGTCAGCAAGCCGCAGTGTCCATCATAAGCGACGATACTCCAAGCAAAAGTGACTGACATTCTCCCAACGGCCATTGTAGTGCTCGACCGTGGCGAGAAGCGTTTCGACGTCAGAGCCCTAATCGATCCTTGCACATCAGTCAGCCGCAATGATTCTTCGCAGCCGCTTTCAAGCTGTCAACAACCCGAGTTGGAGACGAAGATATCTGCAGCGCCGTTATCAGCTCCAAAACCAACCCGGATCTGAGGTTGGACGTAATTTACAAGGCTGAAGCAGGTCTTCGAATATATACTCCGAGCAGACCGGTGAAGGACGAGGTACGGGCCAAGCTGCAAGACATCCAACTCGCGGATGACCGGTTCTTTCTCCCCGGGTCAGTCTCCGTAGTACTCGGAGCGGACCAGTATCCCTCCATCATCCAACCAGGGTTCATAGCCAGCGAAGACGGCTTACCCGTGGCCCAACGCACTGTTTTCGGCTGGATCCTGTCCGGGACTTGTTCACAGTGAGCTTCGATCTGCCCCCTTCCGTCCGCATTGCTTTATTGCAATTCTGCAGTATTGCAAGGGGGGCGGAATGTTCACACCAGTCAGGTGTCTCACGAGATCGCGGGAATACCCATAATAAACTGGCCTTCACGAGAAAAAAAGGGGCGATACTTTGTTTCCTAAGACTGTAATGCAATCATTATTTTTATTTCCGCTTGGTCTTATAAGAATTGAAGGAGAGAAGTTGCCTAGTGCCTAATAAAAATACAATTTTAGAAGAGAAGAAAGTGTTTATTTTTTGACGTTGACTACGAAAATTAAAGTGATCCAGCCCACCACAACATTGGTTGGACATGTGAAAAATACATTATCCGCGTCTTCCTCGACGCCCGTTCCGCAGTGATCGCAGAAAAGGTCAGCCTCATGTTTAAGGCTATGGAGGTATTTTTTAAAACAACCGTGTCCTGTTATCATTTGGGTCAGATAGAAATCTATCTGGCCGTGCTTCCTCTGTAACCAGACTGTTATGTTGGGGATGAGTTGGTGCGTCCATCTGCCATTTCTGGCCAGGTCCCATCTCTCCTGCCACCGCATTAAGATTGCGTCCCGTTGTCCTCGGTCCCCTGATCTCCAACTTCTCCTTTCCGCCGCGAGAAGATCAAACGGGATCATACCAGCCACCATGAGTGCTGCGTCCTCTGATACTGTGCGGAAACAGCTGGCCACGCGTAATGCACATCACCGGTATACCGCCTTACATCCCTTTGTGTATGCTGGGGTTGCAGTTGCCGATGCCCAGATTGCTGAGCCGTACAGCTTAGGGCCTCGCGTGTTCGCCATCATCCGGCTGATTGCAGCCACTGCTTGCGCTGCTTTCCCGCATGCGAATTCCAGGTGTTGTTTGTAGCAGAGTCTACGGTATGGTCTATGTGTATGTATGCGTGTGTAAGTGTGTGTGTGCGCGACGTCAAAAATGCGTTCAACGCTGCGAACTGGACGAGGATCCTGGAAGCGCTCAACAACAAACGAATCTCGGGGCACCTTATCCTGCTTATTACCAGCTACTTCAGTGATAGCATCCTGCTGTATGACACGGATGAAGGTCAGCGTCAGTACAGCGTTACCGGTGGCGTCCCACAGGGCTCCGTCCTTGGGCCGTTACTATGGAATGTAATCTATTACGGAATCTTACGCCTAAACATACCGGAATTCAGCACAATCGTCGGATTTGCAGACGACATCGCCCTAATGACGGCGGCAAAAAGCTGGAAGATGGCACATCCAAGGGAAGCGCTGCTTCAGATTGCATAATGGATTGGCTCTCCCAAACGGTCTCTTGCTGGCAGAGCATAAGTCGGAAGCTGTCCTGACTAGCAGTCAAAAGCGAGTTGAGACCACGACAATGCGTGTTGGCTCCATCAACATCGAAACCAAGCCAGCCATAAAGTACCTTGGCGTCATGATTGATCATAGGCTGACGTACAAGCACCATCTCGAGTACGTCAGTGTCAAAGCGGCCTCCGTGACCATTGCCATCAGCCGAATGATGGCCAACACTCGAGGACCACGGCAACGCAGTGGGAAACTGATCGCTGGGGTAGTAACATCCACGATCCTGTACGGCTCGTCGATCTGGGCTCCAGCTATGGACATCCCATCGTACGGCAGAGGTTGCAAGGCAGTCTACAGGCGCTGTGCGCTCAGAGTGGCAACATGCTTTCGCACTGTATCCGAAGACGCCGCACTGGTTGTGGCAAGCATTTTACCGCTTTGCCTACTGTCAGCGGAACGCAGAGCAGCAGTATCCTAAACACAGCGCTACGCGACAAAACCTTCACGCAGTGGCAAAGACTCTGGGTGGATAGCACCAAGGGCAGGTGGACATATCAGCTCATACCCGACGTCAAGTTATGGTTACATCGCCCCCACGGGCAGATAGACTCCCACTTGGCGGAGATGCTGACGGGGCATGGATGCTTTAAAGCGTACTTGTACCGCTTTAAGCATGCCGACGATCCATTCTGCGACCACTGCGGAATTGGAATAATCGAAGACGATGAACATGCGTTTTACACTGCCCGCAGTTCAGCAGAGAAAGAGCCGAAGCGACGACAAATCATGCCGTCTTAACACCTGACAACGTCCGAAATTATGACTAACACAGCAAGGTGGGCTGCCATTGCTAATATGGCAGCACAAATAAGGATTAAGCTGCGCCGAAAAGAGATGATACGTCGCGGCACCGCACACTGATGCTTGCTACCGTCCGTGCCTCGACGAACTGCTATGCGGCTGTCACAAGGAAACGGAGAAACCAACTAATAATCTACCTTTTTAATTTGCTCTACTTCTCTCCACCTCTCCTTTTGTTCTCTATTCTTTCACTTGTTATTTTATTGTGTTATTTTCTTCGTATTTCAATAAAAATATCTGCATTCGGATCCAACTTGATCTACGTATGGTGTGTAGCAACTTACATTTCAAATTTGGTGTCTCTAGCTCATATAGTTGCTGAGATAGACGCGTTCATACAGACGGACAGGCAGACATGGCCAAATCGAAATCTCTTTTGATACTTATCAAGAAAAGTATATATTGGGCTTATGAAATGTCCGTATTCCCGTCTGACCGTATGAACGCAATTGTTTTGTCACCGTTGAATCCAGAGCATACAAACTTGGAACACATGTTGGTGTATACCCTCGATTTATAAAGTCTTGACGATCGACCACCAGGACGTCATCTTGGCCCTTTAATATTTACATTGGCCAAAAATTACCATAAGATCACTCTCGGGTGCTGATGTATGCCGATGATGTTAAACTACGTCTGTCGTCAACTGATCTGATCTGGTCAAAGGTTGCAAGCTGATCTCGACAGTTTTCAAGCCTGGTATCGGGTAAATTTATTAAATCTTAATTGTGGTAAGTGTAACGTAATGTCTTTTTAAAGGCGAATGCCCCTTTTAAATAATTATATTCTTAATGATAAGCCGCTTCTTCGAATTAAGTCAGTTTATGATTTGGGTATCCTCTTAGATCCCAAGCTTAAGTTTGACAAGCATATCTTTTCCACCGCTAATGGTGCCTTTGGTCTCCTTGGTATCATTGTTGGTCTAAAGAATTTAACGATCCCAACATTACTTAAACTCCTTATATTTTTCTAGTTCCACATATTCTTGAATATTCTAGGTGTGTTGCATTTTGACTGGGTCAGCGCGGTAGCAAGCCCGTGCTTGGTGTCTTGGGGGCACTTGAATGTACTTCCCGTTTAGTACATCAACGTCCAAAAGATGAAAAAAAAAAATAATAGTATTAAAAAGGTTTACTAGACCATTTGTGTACAATTCCTGTCAACATCACAGTCTGCACTGAATTGGTTAATTTAAAAAAAAAATTTCGTTTTCAACTTGATTATTTTAAATAAAAACTAAATTTCGTTAGAATAAAACTGGTGAAGTTTTCAAATTTCAAATAATAATGACTAGTAAGCCGAGTTTCAAGCCTTGCGAGGGTGGCCCTAAAATTTTCGTAGTCTGATGTGCGGATAAAATTTTCTTAGCAGCTGGTGAGGCTGTCAATGTGAAAACTCTCACTTTTTGATTTTTCCGAAATCTGAGCCTTCCGCGAAAATATTGGCTTCCTGCTAAATTTCTTTTTCATTGAGGATCCAAGAGTACGGATGTGTTTTGTTCCCAATATAAGAATTATCTTACACACGTGGAAAAATTAAATTTTAACCTTTCGGTACGCTTTTATTCAACTTTGCAATTTGCAAACTTGGTAATTTAAGCAAAATAAAAAGTGCCAGACTCGCTTGTAACTAAGCGGTGTCGCAAATATTGTGATTAAAGTGCTAAATAATAATCGGTCGAATAAAACGATACTAACGCATATGATTTCTTAATAGCTACGTGCCCCATTCTTCTTCTTTGACTGAGGTTATACGCCCCTCAAACTGGACATTGAGTCCTAATTCTGCTTAAAAGCAGGTAATATGCCCTATTTTTGATCAAACCCAAGCAGCATAACTGATTGTGTGTTTATTTTTCCCTTATAGCACCCCTTTTTCGGCAAGCAACATCAACGCAAGGCACAGGGGCACAGAAAACGCATCCAGCCTGCTCGCAGATCGATGCGATAGTAAGGACCAGTGACCCCTGAGAAGTTGTGGCAGTGGAGCTTTGTCTCACACGAGCATCTGCTCGGTGAGCTGCGCATGCGCGACCATATTTTTCGTGATGTGCCGCCTACAGCCACATACTTCGGTCAATCATTTGTGTCGCTAAGCGAGCAATTTTGTCTCACGCGCCTGCGTCAAGTGTGCCTCAGGTAGCAGCATCAAGTTGCTTCACGCTAGCGCATTCACGCACATCGTTATCGTTTGCATCGGTCGAGAACATGCCATACTGCAGACACCTTTACGGGTGCAGCAACAATTTTTTTTTTTTTTACTCTTTATTACTCATAACTATAAAACATACCTATCTGAATGTGGTGGTCGCTGGTTTATGGCCACATAGCCGGGAATACAATGTACGGTTCGAGATCGGACAAAGATGGAACATTTTGATCCGGAAAATTTCCTAGGGAAGCGCAATTTTTCTGGATTTGGATTGACGTCCTTATACCTGTGCTGGAGAAATTACCAGTTTTTACTCCCTGTACCCATAAAATGGGTAAAAAGGGGTACTAAATCTGTGCAAATGTATGTAACAGGCAGAAGGAGACATCTCCCACCCTATATAAAGTATATTCTTGATCAGTATCAAAAGAGATTTCGATTTGGTCATGGCCGTCTGTCTGTCCGTCTGTCCATCCGTCCGTCTGTCCGTCTGTCCGTCCGTATGTATGAACGCAAGGATCTCAGCAACTATAAGACTTAGAGACACCAAATTTAGAATGTAGGTTTGTGTATAGCGGGAGCAGGTCAAGCTTATATTAGATTTGAGATATTTTCCCCCATTCCCCGGCTCTTCGATGAAAACCGTTTTACAATAACAATTTGCAAGATAAAGATTTGGGATTTGGCATGTACATTACCTTAGTACTGTCCAAATTTCAGTTTCAGAAGAAGCAAAGCAACAACTTAAAATGCTTCGCTTGCGCTGTGGCTGGTGCTGTCGCTTGTGCGTCTGCGTCTTTGTGTATGTGTGTGTGTATGTGTAAGTGTACGAAGATGCGATTCGAAACTTTATACCTGGGTACAGGGAACTTTGTAGTCGGGTATACTGGACTAAAGCATTCTTACTTGTTAATTATCTGGGACCGTAATTAGTGATGGATGATGTTGTTCGTGCCCTTTTCAAAGGATGGAATTACCATGAAGGTTGAATGTTTGCCATTGCTTTTGCTGCGGTATGAGCTACTTCGTTGCCATTTATACCTTTGTGGCTGGGTACCTAAAAAATGTGCAGTTTTACTGGGGTTTTCACAAGAGCATCACGGATTTGAACAATTCTGGGGCTAGAATTAGAAATGTAACTTCCTGCTTCCACAGTAGACAGACTGTCGGTGCAGATAACGAATTTACCAGTCTTTCCATGAGCGTATCTTATAGCTTTTTAAATAGCCACTGCTTCAGCCAAGAATACCGAGCAATATTCTGGCTGCTATAATTATGCCATTATGATTAACGCACGCGAACGCTGTTACGTCCGTAAATAATCAGGTTCGGTTTTTGTAGAATGGTTTGAAAGATTCTTCGGCAAAAAGCTTGCTCAGGGAATTCCCGTAGCTTGTTGATGGGTATGCGCACTCAGTATGTCTTATACACTGCTAGTTGTTTGCTGCACAATTATTTTCGAAATCAAATAAATAAATGCTACTTTTAGTTTATTTTGATTTGATTCCGAAAGATGATGAAAATTTGAAATAAATAAAATGAACATAAATATAAATAAAAATATTTAAAAATTTTCCCCTCACATTTTTTTTTTCGTGGTAATGGAAAATCAAAGGATGGGAGGGCTTAAAAGAGTAGCTACAATGCCATCACAGTAGCTTATACTGTGTAAACTTGCTGTCTTAATTCTCTGTCTCCGGATTGTAAATAATTTCTGGTGTTTGGTTTTAATCTAAAAGACTTTATGGACTGCAATTAAAGTTGTTTAGTGTAGGTGTTACGGAGATTGTACCGATATGTTCGCATTGTATTCGTCTTCACCCGCCATTGTCAATGAACTGGGCAACGTTATAACAAATAATGAATTCCGCAACGGACTTAAAAGCAGCAAGAATGGCAAAGCACTTGGCGAAGACCGTATACCCACTGAATTTATTGCAAATGCCTCAGATAGTTTTCTCGAGAATCTATTAGTGGCATACAATGAAATATTTAATGTAGGAGCGGTCCCATAGGGCTTTCAAGAAATATAATTTACAGTGTATGGAAAAAAGGCATTCTGAAAACTGCAGAAAACTACAGAGACAGAGTTTTTAAATGCTATTTTCAAGACGTACACTTTGATACCCTTAACGAGACTCAATACTGTTACGTAAAACATCAGGTTGCTAACCAAATACCAATACGGATTCAGCAAAGGATACGCAACGGTCGACAGCATTTTCGTCAAATCAGTTTCGAAATTTTTTGTGGATTTTTAAGCCGCATTTGACACCACTGACATTAAAAGACTTCTACAAAAGTTATTCAAGTTTGAAAAGTTATCTAATATGCTCAGGATAATTCGAAGCTTGTAGTCAATCAATGAAATGGCCTTGTGGGATGGTAATAATCTCTCAGAGTGGTTTCCAAGAAATCGTGGAGCTAAGTAAGGCTGCTTACTTGGTTTTTTGGCCTATTCGTAGACGAATTAGCGTCAAAGATACCCGGTGGAGTACGCATCTCAAAATCCTAACGTACGCGGACGCCATGGTCTTTTTTTCTAAGAAATACATTCTGCTTGGGCACAATATATAACATGTTTCAGGCAGCGGCTAAAGCGATACTGTGTGACGGATCGGAAGTTTGGGGATATAGCAGATTTGAAGATGTTGAAAAACTTGCGCTTTTATATAAAAAGGGTGTTTCACCTTCCGCAAAATTCACCCAAAAAATGCACAAATTGCATTTTTCCTAAATTGTGCTTTTGTTTATATTTTTCCATCGTCGGTAGGCTCTCTAGCGTCAGTCTCGTTCATTCTCTCAATGTCTAATATTTTGGTGTTGTCAAAATCAGCGGTTTAACTTCCTTTTTTAATGGCGAATATACTTAAGCAAACAAAATCTGAATGTTTTAGCACCTGGGAAACGCTGGCCGAGACTATGGTGTAGAACTGGGTATAAGTTATCCCGCAACTTGGAGTACATGACTAAGGACCCTGCTTCGTTTCATCCAAAGCAAAATTCGAGAGTTTTTGAAATCTCTGCGCGACAGAGTCCAACACGCAATACTAACAAGCTGTTAAGTTAGGATTTGGGAGGGTCAAATTATGTTTTTGACCAGTACGAGCCGTACACAATACAAAGGGAGGATATTTCAAACTTCTGGAAAGTGCAGCACTATCAAACTCATTCAACCTCATTACCCTACCCTGGTGGAGAGTGCTCGTTCGAATGCAAGAATATATTGAGAGAGCCATGGCCAATCAACAGGAAGCCAAGTCTGATCGACTACAGACAAACGTGACATCACGAATGTACTAGTAAGTAACCCGCAACCAAGGAAGTGGCTATCTGCGCCTTCCTAGATATAGAGGGCGCCTTCGACAACACGTCCCATGACGCTGTTCAGGCATCCATGCGTAGGAAGGGGAAGGTAGGGTGAGATTTATCGACATTAGTAAATGGATTCATTCACTGCTTAGAACCAGACAGGCCACAGCAACAGTGGGGGAGAGCACTGTTACAGTCACAACCAAGAGAGGGTGTCCCCAAGGGGGAGTACTGCCTCCCTTGCTATGCATTCTAGTAGACGAACTAGGCTCTCTAGGCTCTCTAGCAAAGGTGTACAATGCCAAGGGTACGCCGGGAATATAGTCATCATAGCCCAAGGCAAGTTCGAGTAATCACTCTGCAGTATAATCCAACTAGGATAAAGGACGACATACGACTGGTATAAGGAGGTTGGTCTCAACCTGAACACTTCCAAAACAGTCATAGTCCCCTTCAGGGTACAAATTGCAGAGAATGAAGCAAATAATAATACAAGGAACTCCCTTAGAAACTAGCAGGGAGGTTAAATACCTAGGAGTTACCTTTCATAGCAAATTAAACTTTGCAACACATGGTCTTTTACACAGTAGATTACTATATACCTTCCGAAGTATAGCCGGAAAATCGTGGGGCACAGCGCCCCTTATAATAAGATGACTATACCTTTTGATGGTTAGGCCGATAATCACGTATGGGGTCATCGCCTGGGGGGACAAAGCACAGCTCGTCACCGTGCAAAAGCAGCTACACAAACTGCACGGAATGGCCTGCGTCTGTATAACGCGAGCTATGCGCACCTGTCCGACAGCGGCCCTAGAAGTCATAATGGAGCTTACTCCACTCAATCACACGATTGAGCTCCAACGAAAGGCAACCCTTCTTAGAGTATCATCCATAGGAGTGGGTAGACATGGCTTCAGCAGGGAAGATGCTATCAGACTAGAAAGAGAACTCCCCCTACTTATGCAACCGAGGGATGAAATGAATGCCGAGCTACTTTTCGAGCGTCACTTCAAAGTCCATCTTTGTAATAAAAAGAACTGGACGTCGCTAGAGGGTGTGCCATGGAGAGTCACACAATCAATTGGTATACCGACGGATCCCTAACAAACCAAGGCACAGGCCTTGGGGTGGTAGGCCCTGGAACAAAATATCATGAACCCGTAGGCAAATACACCAGCATCTTCCAAGCTGAGGTATGCGCCATCGGGAGATGTGTCGAATTCAACATCCTACGAAACTATCAGAACAGAAGCATAGCCATACTATCTGATAGCCAAGCAGCAATAAGCGCTTTGAGCAGTCCAATAATCACATCGAAGTTGGTTCAAGAAGTGGGAACCAAACTAAACCAACTAGGCAGGAACAATAGGCTTGCCCTCAGATGGATCCCAGGGCACAAGGATATACCCGGGAATGAAGCAGCGGATGAACTATCAAAAAGGAGCAGGAAAACCCCTCGTAGGCCCAGAACTGTTTTGTGGCATTGGAAGACACACAATACGAGAACATCTTAGGCTAGAAGAGGACAACAGAAGGCAGTCAAGCCGGAGAAATGCTCCAGGCCGAAGACAGGCCAAGTCACTTTTAGGAAGCTATGATCTTAAAAGATTCAAGCAACTAATACCATTGGGAAAGAACTCAATTAGAATAGTCACCGGCCTTTAACAGGGCACTGCAGACTGAGAAACCACCTCAGCAAACTGGGAATTGTAAGTAGCGGGACATGCAGATTCTGTGAAATGGAGGCCGAAACCTCATCACACATACTAACAGATTGCACTGCCCTTTCCAGAAGAAGAAACAGGCAACTGCGTGGTTTTTCCTTCAGACAATCGATATAGGTTCTCTACATCCGACCAAGATCCTCGCATTCATGCAGGAAATACGGTTGATGAGTGAGCTTTAGGCTCAGAAGGGGGCACAATAGATCTCATAGGTCGCAGTGCAACGCCCCCAATTATTAATAATAATAGCCCGCCCATTCCCACTAGCATCCCATCTAACTTGCCATTCAGATAAGACACACTCATGCAGCAATCTTTTACACTCCCAAAGCCCCAAACTCTTCAAATGCCTACCAGTTTACCAATCATTCTGCAGCAATGGCAGCCGCCTGCGAATCCTTATGTTATGCGGATCTGACAGTCAAGAGGGACTACACCTAATAGGACCTGCATAGCCTCCGTGGAGGCATACACTCTAGCAGAATCAGTCTCTGGCAAGCCAGCACTTTCTTTCTACCTATAGCAGTCGTTAGTACTTTATACAATGCAGATGCCCCATATGCCGCACATACAACAAATAGGTCACCATATATGGTGCGAACAGAACGTCTGCTGAGGCCTAACTGACCTCTCAAAATTCGACGCAGTCGCTCGGGCCACATATGGTGCACTGTGTACAGCCACAAGCCACATCTACAATCACAATCTCACTCAAACACGCTTTTCTTCCGGAAAAATAACTCTTCCATTGAGCTTAGTCCCCACCACCACAATCACTCAGATTTCTTAGCACACTCACCAGCTTAAAATCGACAAAAATTACTAGGACATATGTGGAGGTGCTTGACTCAACAGCGGCACTAACATGCTCCCACGTGTTCTCAACACACCTACCCTGCCTAAAACCAAACTGCCTTTCGGATTTGGTCACTCACACTCTCTTGAAGCCTTTCCACCAGTATACTCTCCAGAACTTTTCCAATAGACTGAATGCCCCTAAAGGATCGAGGCTTACTCCTGACCCAGCAACAATCGTAATCACTCCAGCACATATCCATTCACTTGGAAAACATCCACCTCTCATACACTTTCCATTCAACACATTCTTATATTCTGAAACACACTTCTAGACACTTTTACACATTTCACCAGTGAATCCATCCATACCAGGTTACTTTCTGGACTTTTACCTAGAGAAGGCCATCTCTAAATCACCATCCAAGAGTGGGTCAACAGAATTCACCACCCTAGGTGGTAATTCCTGCCTACTCGCCCTCGGAAAGAACTCATTCAACAAAACAGACATGCAATCCCACCTACCGTTAGCTGAGAGCTATCGACATGAAGGCCATACATATCAGTCTCTTTACCTCTACCTCTCGTCGTCCTAATTGCTCTCCAAAAATGAACGCCATTCATCTTCTTTTACTCTAACAAGCATTCATCTTCAGGCCTGAGCTGGGCCGAGTTTTAAGCATTGGAGGATCTGGCCCTTTGAAAACGCTTTCTCAGGGTCTGAACCAGCCGCCGCTTCACACTCAACTCATGCATCTACTACCTCACACGCTTAGGATTCACCTTACGATGGCTTAGCCGCAAAAATGCGGGTTTTTTATTGGTGTGGTGTGAGTGATCACAATTCCATCGAGGCTTGTGTAACTTAAGCCCGCACTGCGAGAGAAAGTGTTGGAGGTAATCGTTAGCGTATTCGTGGTGCAAATTGGGCCCTTGTATGAGAAGCGGCAACGCAATTTCCGCCAGGCAATTTTAGTGCTCTGAATGTTGATGAGCAAGTTGACTGTGTAAATAGGGTGATAGCTTGTGCGGATTATCGTATGTTTGAGGGCTCCTGCAGCAGGGCAACGACGCTGCCCCTTGCACACATCAGAAGGGATTTCATGGTCTCGCCGCAACCTTCCAGGACGCTGTTCACCATGCGGATACCTTTCTTAAAAGCCTTAAGCGACATCTTGTCGTTGAGATTCAGCTCATGCAACTCACCCATGAAATCGTCAGGAGTGCTTAGCGAGTGAACATCACATCATCTTTCCGCTCCAGGCTGTCATTCTCACTCACTCTCAGGCCAACCTCACCAAACTTGGTATTATTCGCCACATTCTTGCGCTCGGCAACCATCATCACGCATAGGCTTTACTTCATACACACGGACTACAGCGGTAAGGCCTACCACCTTCTCAACCACGTGCTTTGCAGCCTGCCGATCAGCCTTGCTGCGGACGACCAAAAACCAGGTCTCAACTGGCCTCGGTGTCTCTGGGGTAGACAGCACTGCTGACATGGGACCCCCTTTATGTTCGTTCACCAAAGAAGAAGGCGAATTCTCGAATTCTCGCGAACAGCCTCCAGACGCCCCTTCAGACGCTCATTCTCCACTATAAGCGAGAAAATAAGGGCTTTGGCCTGGTCAGTGCAATTCTAAAGCCTGCACACCACCTGCGCTTCGGAACACTGCAGCTTGTGTGTGTGCGTATTTGTACATGTGTATGTGTGGGTAGAAGAGTTTATACAAATTTGATCAAACCCCTATATCGCACAGCTGCCATAGGATCGAATGACAAATGAGTTTATGTATGAAAAACATTTTGTATTACATCCCAGCTAAATGAGAGTTTTATTATACTTCACCTAGTTTCCTATAATTTTATCAAACTCGGACCACATAGCTCGCATAGGAACAATCAGATGAAAATTTACTTTTGTATAAGAAGCATTGCTGCATATAGCTTCGGAACGCTGAAGATATCCGTTCTTTTATTTCATTACCTGAAACGCGTAAGGACATGCTTTAGTTTTAGTGTGAAGGAATCCAGTGGATCTGCGGAACGAGCTTGAGCAGAAGAGAATTCCCAGTATGGCCCGCGGTCCAGTTGCGTGATTCCTTAAGTCATATGGCTGAGATACTTGCTGTCTTCTTGGATAGTAGATCCAGGGGCAAGAGATGAAGCAAGATATTTAGGGCTTCGGTTGGATTGTTGCGTAAAGCTCCACTCATGAAGATTTTTTGAGTTCTGAACCATGTGAACTGCTTTGCAGTTCGATGGTAGCTTGATGGTAGTTGTATGGGTCTTATGACTGCTACTATAGTCAGTGGACTACGAATGGAGAAAATATATAACCTTTGGCTTTTTTGCAGGCAAAAAGAGCAGTTGTAGCTTAGCTGACTCTTTGTTTGGCATTTTCTTTTCAGTATAGCTTGCTATCAAGATTTATTGGGCTTATTTCTGGGGCATGTACTTCCTCGTCAAGAGTACATGCTTAGTTTTGCTTGTATTATCTCCAAGTCCACATGATCCGGTCCATCTAACGAGAGCATTAAGTGCTCGTTGCATGACATCACATAGGGTCTGTGGAAATTTTCCATGGGTCAGGATAGCAACGCCACGTGCGTAGGCTACAACCATATGTCCATCCTTTTCCACGGTGCGGAACAGTTTTTTTTACCGCTAGCACCCATAAATGGACGCCTCCTTAAGGAGTGCCTCTGCCGACGTATCTGCACGTTGAGGTCTCCCTCAGGCAGGAGCTCACCGTCCTACTTGTCATCAGTAGTTCAATGACTTCAAAAAGGGGAGGGTCAACGCCCAGATCTGTCAGTGTTAGGGTTATTGCCTCTAGTAGGATGTTGAGAATGAAAGCTCCTCTTATGTCTAAAAATGCCACTAAGCTGTATACCTTGGCAATGATCGATCTTCCGATACGAGAGACTAGGGTGGGTAGTGGTGTCTCAGTGGACTTGCCTTGGTGTATGCATGCTGTGAACGCGATAACAAGGAGAAGCTAATTGTGTGCCTTAGATGCACATCAAGAATTCCAGGCTCTTTAGAAAGAAGGAGAACAGACTTATTGGTTTGAAATCATTTGGGTTCACATGGAAAGGTTAACTTGCCTTGTGTATGAATACTACCTTCGATACTCTCCAGATGAGGGGAATGTGGCTTGTGAACATACAACCTAATAATATGATTTGCAGCCAAACAATTATATAGTTTATGCTGTGTTGGAGTTGTGCATGGTAGATATTGACGGGTCCAGGAGATTTTAATGGATTAAAGGTATTGGTGAGTTATTAGACTCGGTGTCTGTGGGAAGTAGGTGTCTAGCAAGAGGTCGAGGGCTTGTAAACTGGATTCTGTCCACGAATCGTCGCTCTTTTGTAGCAGACCCGTGGGTTTGCTGATTAAACTAATAACTTCCTGAGCCGTGATGCATCAGATATAGTCTCAATGAAGCCAGCTTCGCCTTTGTAAGAGCTTTTTAGTTCGGCCTTGTACTGCGCCCAAGTGATATCTAGTGCAGTGCTTTTCTGAAGGTCCTTGTAGATTATGTTTTTATTGCATCGAGGTCGGTGGACCACCATGCAACTATGCTCCAAATAAATCCTGTTCAAAATGGACTCACAAAAACATTCAAACCACCATGAATGTTTTTTTGGGAGTCCATTTCGAACAGGATTTATTTAGAGCATAGTTGCATGCCATTGTTTGACTAAGGAATCCATCTGTTCTCCGTTTACCGGAATCGGGGGCGGGTTTGGTGCCACCTCCTTCCCCATAACACTCATGAATTGCCCCCAATTTGCTTTCCTGGGGCGTTGGGTCATTTTCGGTGCTGGACGTGATTATGACACTACTCGTTCGATGTAGCGGTGATCCCAGAAGGTGTTTTCTGCTAAAACTTTCCAGGATACAACCCGGTGAGAAATTATATCTGATGTAAGGGTTATATCTAAGACTTCAGTTCAGTTTATAGTCGCTTGAAAAAAAAATGTTGAAAAATATTATATTGGGTTACATTGGTATGAACGTTGTTTTTCCACAATCTTGAAGATAATGCAATCCAATTGGGTTCACATGTTGGTGTATACCCTCAATTTATAAAGTGTCATGGTCAACTTCCTACCTTCACCCCCTCCCCAGCAATTTTGCGGAAGCCTAAATCTAACAAATTTTATTTTGCGCTTAATCTTAAACATTTTACTTTGAGCAAGAGTCACCAAATTGGACACACAGACTAATGTTGACCTCCTTCAAAAATCTGCCACAAAAATTTGTCGCCACCCCCACCCCCTTCCGCGCAAATCGGCAGAGTTTTGACGTTTTTTACTGGAATATATCTCCTGCAGTTTTACAGCTGGAGTCCCCAGACTTGACACACACAGCTAAAAATTTTACAACCGCCCACCCCTTCCCCCAAAATCTATATATCCCACACCTGTGTAGGTAGAGTCACCAGATCCTTTGGCAGATCTGCATCATTAAATTTTTGCCAACCCCTCTCCCGCGAACGAGCAAAATTTATATCTCCAACAATGTACACGTAGAGTCACCGTTGTCTCCCTTGACAAACAAATTTTGGTCCTCCCACCCTCTCCCCCGCAAGTGAAGAAAATGTATCTCTTATACACCTGTTCAATTCGAGCAAGCGGCTTACCATTAAGAATATAATTATTAAGAAAGGGCATTCGCCTGTAAAAGGACATTACGTTACACTTACCACAATTAAGATTTAATAAATTTACTCGACACCAGGTTTGAAAACTATCAAGATCAGTTTGCAACCTTTGACCAGTTAAGAAATCAGTAGATGACAGACAAATTTTAACATCATCGGCATACATCAGCACCCGGGAGTGATTTACAACAGAAGGAAGGTCATTTATGAACAGAGTAAATAATAAGGGGCCAAGATGACTTTCTTGTGGTACTCCGGAAGTAACTTGAACAGACCTAGAAACTAAGCCTTTGAAATACACTTTTTGGGTTCTAAGATTTAAATAGTTATATCTAAAATAGACCAGTTATATCTAAAATAGTTATATCTAAAATAGAACAATCGGTTGCACAAATAAGTTGATTCAACAAGCAATTACCTTTGCGAAATCAACGGCGAGGCGTAGGAGGAGTTGATGAAGAGTGAATATGAGGTTTGGAGATGAAAAAAGAGATTTCCAAAGTAGGATGGTATAAATTTTCAGGGATGGATAGAGGGGGCGACCTAGAGACTGAAGCATTGTGGCAATCAAATACTAGATCGAGAATTTTATTCAGGTGATTATGAATTGAGTTGATCTTAAATAACGAGCTATCAAAGATGCAATCTAAAAAATCATGTTGAGATGAAGGCACGAGGTAATTTGAGCTACTGAAGAAAGACCATGAGATATTTGACAAATTAAAATCGCCTAGAACAACAAAAAAGTCATTATTTCGCAGAAGAGAAAATGGAAGAAAGTTTCTAGAGCATCTGATCGGAACTGCAAAACTTATTTGGCCGATTAACTCAGAAGAATCAATTTCGCCATTAATTAGTTTGTGTAAAAAAATTACACCAAGCATGGTTCTACGATCAGAGAAGGCAAATTTATTAATAAAAGTCTACTACGATAAGAAGGCAAGCGAGTAATAGTATTCCAGTTTAGACCCCGGAGTGCAAAGAGCAGAAATTGTTTTTTTTTACCGATTCTAATCTATCCTGATGAACCTTGTATTGGGGACACCAAATACAAGAACCATATTCATGAATAGGTCGCACAAGAGAAGTATAAAGAGTTTTAGTAATGTAGAGATCGTTAAATTCCTTCGACCAACGCTTAATGAAACCCAGGACACCAAAGGCACGATTATCGGTGGAAAAGATATGCTTGTCAAACTTAAGCTTGGGATCCAAATCATCAACCGACTCAATTCGAATAAGCGGCTTACCATTAAGAATATAATTGGTAAAAAACTGCATTCTTCTGTAAAACACATTTCGTTACACTTGCCACAATTAAGATTTAATAAATTTACCCGACACCAAGATCAGATTGCAACCTTTGACCAGATAAGAAATCAGTAGATGACAGACAAAGTTTAACATCATCGGCATACATCAGCACCCGAGAGTGATATACGACAGAAGGGTAGTCATTTATGAACAGAGTAAATAATAAGGGGCCAAGATGACTTCCTTGTGGAACTCCGGAAGTAACGTGAGCAGACTTAGAGACTAAGCCTTTGAAACAAGCCTTTTGTGTTCTGAGAGTTTAATAGTTGGAGATCCAAATAATTCAAAGGTTGAAGCTTAGAAATTATTAATTTCTCTAAAAACTTAGGAATAGCAAACAACTTAGAAATACCTGTATAGTTTTCAGCAGCAACGATTGGTGGCAGCAACAATCGGACCATTATATACAAGTGAATGTGCCGATTTCCAATTGTCCAAACTAATCAGGATTCCGGGAACGACGTTGGCATAGCTGTGCACTGGTATCGCTTCCAAACGTCCATATTTGGAACGCAAGCTCGATATGTCAACAGATTGCTTCGGCAACTGTAGATTTTTATTGTTCGAACGCCTTTTAATGTATGAACTATTTCTTTTCGACTGTTTGATAAGCCAATATCAAAACGGCTTGTACACTCGGAAACCGAACCACGGCAAGGTGAGATTCTCTTTGGGGCCTCTCAAGCCCAATTCCTCAGTTAGTCTTTCGTTCATCATCGAAACCACGTAGCAGGAAATGGTTTTCCCATTTGCATGAGTCGGCCACTTGCGAAGCTGTTCCTGTGAATCCCTGCGTGCTGTCAACTGCATGTACTACAAAAGGCTTGTGTAATAATTTGTTGATTTTTTTGGGGTTGCGGATCCCGCATGTTCCAAGCTACCTCTCACCCCCTACATCACACACCTGGGTCGGACAAAGGTGTTATCCGACCTGTGCTAATGGTCAGACTGGCTGGGGGCCCAGGCTTAACAAAAATTTCATAGGCTTTAGTGCAAGGCAAGCACCTGTTCTAATTTTGCCTTACCCTGGTACTGTTGATCTCTGTCCGGGTTCGGACAGTTACCTTTCTATGCTAGTATTAGCGTTGTAGCGATGAATAACATTCCGGTCCTCTGAAAATGCCGGAAGCAGCTAAGATCCAGCAGGATCTAGCATGGGAAAAGCCGTCATGCCTGACATTAAGTTGGAGGTCCCTATAGAGCGCACGACAAGCAAGCGGATGCGCTGCATGGAAGAGCTATGCACAGCACCGAAGAGAATAAGAACCCAATCTTCTTTGACACGATCCTTTGCAGAAGTTGTACAGGATAAGATATTCGGGATTATTGACAAGAGCAACCAATAAGGCCAAATCCCGAGGCATCGATGGCGATGGATACAGACTGCCTTGAACCCTATCGCCATCGAAATTTTGCGCGAGAACCCTGGCTCATCTTGCGAAGATACAGGATGGTTCCAAGGAACCATCAAGCTAATCGCCTACAGAGACAAGCACGACAAATTCGACAGACAGCACTCATCTTGGGAGGAGTTGTCAATGCTCACCACACACAGCAAGGAAGTACCGTCATCAACGATCGGAACGAGTTACCTTTTGATCACTTATTCATCACTAATTTAAAGCTATGTAATATAGGTTGTTCAGCTCAGCAGCTTTGATCACTTATTCATCACTAATTTAAAGCTATGTAATAGAGGTTGTTCAGCTCAGCAGCTAAAAGCTAATATTAAAATATATTGATTGTATTTTGCCCTATGTGCCAATCAAATTGTAATATCGTTTATTTGGCGCGTCGTGTATAATATGACTCAATTGCCATCTGTTTATTATCTAGCGCTTCTCGCATTTCACTCAATTTTGTTTTGCTATTCTAAGTCGTTCTTGCATTGTTGTCAAACGCTTAGCGTCGCTGCTAGTTTTAGTTTCGCATTGGACTTTCGCTTTATTGGATATCATATCGATCGTTTCATTTCGCATACCTAAATTCGTTTAACCTGCTAACTCATATATATCGGCTTATACATTAGCACAAACACGTATTGTACACTCGCTAGCAAACACATAATCGAAAGTATTTAACCAATTCGAATTAATGTTTAACCCAAAATAAAAAATGCAAGTCTCGCATTATTCGTGCTAATAAATAAACTTGTTGACCCAACAGAGGTTTCTATAGTTAAGACAAGTAAGAACGTTGCAGTCAGACGTACCCGACAGCAGAATACTCGTTTTCTAGTCTGGTATAATTTGCTTTATTTCAAATTCGATGAGACTACCTGAACAGGTGTATAAGAGATACATTTTCTTCACTTGTTTGTCAAGGGAGACAACGGTGACTCTACGTGTACATTGTTGGAGATATAAATTTTGCTCGTTCGCGGGAGAGGGGTTGGCAAAAATTTAATGATGCAGATATGCCAAAGGATCTGGTGACTCTACCTACACAGGTGTGGGATATATAGATTTTGGGGGAAGGGGTGGGCGGTTGTAAAATTTTTAGCTGTGTGTGTCAAGTCTGGGGACTCCAGCTGTAAAACTGCAGGAGATATATTCCAGTAAAAAACGTCAAAACTCTGCCGATTTGCGCGGAAGGGGGTGGGGGTGGCGACAAATTTTTGTGGCAGATTTTTGAAGGAAGTCAACATTAGTCTGTGTGTCAAATTTGGTGACTCTTGCTCAAAGTAAAATGTTTAAGATTAAGCGCAAAATAAAATTTGTTAGATTTAGGCTTCCGCAAAATTGCTGGGGAGGGGGTGAAGGTAGGAAGTTGACCATGACACTTTATAAATTGAGGGTATACACCAACATGTGAACCCAATTGGATTGCATTATCTTCAAGATTATGGAAAAAAAACGTTCATACCAATGTAACCCAATATAATATTTTTCAAAATTATTTTTTTCAAACGACTATAAGCTGAACTGAAGTCTTAGATATAACCCTTACATCAGACATAATTTCTCACCGGGTTGTATCCTGGAAAGTTTTAGCAGAAAACACCTTCTGGGATCACCGCTACATCGAACGAGTAGTGTCATAATCACGTCCAGCACCGAAAATGACCCAACGCCCCAGGAAAGCAAATTGGGGGCAATTCATGAGTGTTATGGGGAAGGAGGTGGCACCAAACCCGCCCCCGATTCCGGTAAACAGAGAACAGATGGATTCCTTAGTCAAACAATGGCATGCAACTATGCTCTAAATAAATCCTGTTCAAAATGGACTCACAAAAAAACATTCAAACCACCATGAATGTTTTTTTGGGAAAATTAATTAATGGCGAAATTGATTCTTCTGAGTTAATCGGCCAAATAAGTTTTGCAGTTCCGATCAGATGCTCTAGAAACTTTCTTCCATTTTCTCTTCTGCGAAATAATGACTTTTTTGTTGTTCTAGGCGATTTTAATTTGTCAAATATCTCATGGTCTTTCTTCAGTAGCTCAAATTACCTCGTGCCTTCATCTCAACATGATTTTTAGATTGCATCTTTGATAGCTCGTTATTTAAGATCAGCTCAATTCAGAATCACCTGAATAAAATTCTCGATCTAGTATTTGATTGCCACAATGCTTCAGTCTCTAGGTCGCCCCCTCTATCCATCCCTGAAGATTTATACCATCCTACTTTGGAAATCTCTTTTTTCATCTCCAAACCTCATATTCACTCTTCATCAACTCCTCCTACGCCTCGCCGTTGATTTCGCAAAGGTAATTGCTTGTTGAATCAACTTATTTGTGCAACCGATTGGTCTATTTTAGATATAACTATTTTAGATATAACTGGTCTATTTTAGATATAACTATTTAAATCTTAGAACCCAAAAAGTGTATTTCAAAGGCTTAGTTTCTAGGTCTGTTCAAGTTACTTCCGGAGTACCACAAGAAAGTCATCTTGGCCCCTTATTATTTACTCTGTTCATAAATGACCTTCCTTCTGTTGTAAATCACTCCCGGGTGCTGATGTATGCCGATGATGTTAAAATTTGTCTGTCATCTACTGATTTCTTAACTGGTCAAAGGTTGCAAACTGATCTTGATAGTTTTCAAACCTGGTGTTGAGTAAATTTATTAAATCTTAATTGTGGTAAGTGTAACGTAATGTCCTTTTACAGGCGAATGCCCTTTCTTAATAATTATATTCTTAATGGTAAGCCGCTTGCTCGAATTGAACAGGTGTATAAGAGATACATTTTCTTCACTTGCGGGGAAGAGGTGGGAGGACAAAATTTGTTTGTCAAGGGAGACAACGGTGACTCTACGTGTACATTGTTGGAGATATAAATTTTGCTCGTTCGCGGGAGAGGGGTTGGCAAAAATTTAATGATGCAGATCTGCCAAAGGATCTGGTGACTCTACCTACACAGGTGTGGGATATATAGATTTTGGGGGAAGGGGTGGGCGGTTGTAAAATTTTTAGCTGTGTGTGTCAAGTCTGGGGACTCCAGCTGTAAAACTGCAGGAGATATATTCCAGTAAAAAACGTCAAAACTCTGCCGATTTGCGCGGAAGGGGGTGGGGGTGGCGACAAATTTTTGTGGCAGATTTTTGAAGGAGGTCAACATTAGTCTGTGTGTCCAATTTGGTGACTCTTGCTCAAAGTAAAATGTTTAAGATTAAGCGCAAAATAAAATTTGTTAGATTTAGGCTTCCGCAAAATTGCTGGGGAGGGGGTGAAGGTAGGAAGTTGACCATGACACTTTATAAATTGAGGGTATACACCAACATGTGAACCCAATTGGATTGCATTATCTTCAAGATTGTGGAAAAACAACGTTCATACCAATGTAACCCAATATAATATTTTTCAACATTTTTTTTTCAAGCGACTATAAACTGAACTGAAGTCTTAGATATAACCCTTACATCAGATATAATTTCTCACCGGGTTGTATCCTGGAAAGTTTTAGCAGAAAACACCTTCTGGGATCACCGCTACATCGAACGAGTAGTGTCATAATCACGTCCAGCACCGAAAATGACCCAACGCCCCAGGAAAGCCTGGGGAAAACCACCATGAATGTTTTTTTGGGAGTCCATTTTGAGCAGGATTTATTTAGAGCATAGTTGCATGCCATTGTTTGACTAAGGAATCCATCTGTTCTCCGTTTACCCGAATCGGGGGCGGGTTTGGTGCCACCTCCTTCCCCATAACACTCATGAATTGCCCCCAATTTGCTTTCCTGGGGCGTTGGGTCATTTTCGGTGCTGGACGTGATTATGACACTACTCGTTCGATGTAGCGGTGATCCCAGAAGGTGTTTTCTGCTAAAACTTTCCAGGATACAACCCGGTGAGAAATTATGTCTGATGTAAGGGTTATATCTAAGACTTCAGTTCAGTTTATAGTCGTTGAAAAATAATATTATATTGGGTTACATTGGTATGAACGTTTTTTTCCACAATCTTGAAGATAATGCAATCCAATTGGGTTCACATGTTGGTGTATACCCTCAATTTATAAAGTGTCATGGTCAACTTCCTACCTTCACCCCCTCCCAGCAATTTTGCGGAAGCCTAAATCTAACAAATTTTATTTTGCGCTTAATCTTAAACATTTTACTTTGAGCAAGAGTCACCAAATTGGACACACAGACTAATGTTGACCTCCTTCAAAAATCTGCCACAAAAATTTGTCGCCACCCCCACCCCCTTCCGCGCAAATCGGCAGAGTTTTGACGTTTTTTACTGGAATATATCTCCTGCAGTTTTACAGCTGGAGTCCCCAGACTTGACACACACAGCTAAAAATTTTACAACCGCCCACCCCTTCCCCCAAAATCTATATATCCCACACCTGTGTAGGTAGAGTCACCAGATCCTTTGGCAGATCTGCATCATTAAATTTTTGCCAACCCCTCTCCCGCGAACGAGCAAAATTTACATCTCCAACAATGTACACGTAGAGTCACCGTTGTCTCCCTTGACAAACAAGTGAAGAATGTATACCTGTATCTACCTGTTCAGGTAGTCTCATCGAATTTAAAATAAAGCAAATTATACCAGACTAGAAAACGAGTATTCTGCTGTCGGGTACGTCTGACTGCAACGTTCTTACTTGTCTTAACTATAGAAATGGGGTCATTACCTCTGTTGGGTCAACAAGTTTATTTATTAGCACGAATAATGCGAGACTTGCATTTTTTATTTTGGGTTAAACATTAATTCGAATTGGTTAAATACTTTCGATTATGTGTTTGCTAGCGAGTGTACAATACGTGTTTGTGCTAATGTATAAGCCGATATATGTATATGAGTTAGCAGGTTAAACGAATTTAGGTATGCGAAATGAAACGATCGATATAATATCCAATAAAGCGAAAGTCCAATGCGAAACTAAAACTAGCAGCGACGCTAAGCGTTTGACAACAATGCAAGAACGACTTAGAATAGCAAAACAAAATTGAGTGAAATGCGAGAAGCGCTAGATAATAAACAGATGGCAATTGATTCATATTATACACGACGCGCCAAATAAACGATATTACAATTTGATTGGCACATAGGGCAAAATACAATCAATATATTTTAATATTAGTTTTTAGCTGCTGAGCTGAACAACCTCTATTACATAGCTTTAAATTAGTGATGAATAAGTGATCAAAAGGTAACTCGTTCCGATCGTTGATGACGGTACTTCCTTGCTGTGTGTGGTGAGCATTGACAACTCCTCCCAAGATGAGTGCTGTCTGTCGAATTTGTCGTGCTTGTCTCTGTAGGCGATTAGCTTGATGGTTCCTTGGAACCATCCTGTATCTTCGCAAGATGAGCCAGGGTTCTCGCGCAAAATTTCGATGGCGATAGGGTTCAAGGCAGTCTGTATCCATCGCCATCGATGCCTCGGGATTTGGCCTTATTGGTTGCTCTTGTCAATAATCCCGAATATCTTATCCTGTACAACTTCTGCAAAGGATCGTGTCAAAGAAGATTGGGTTCTTATTCTCTTCGGTGCTGTGCATAGCTCTTCCATGCAGCGCATCCGCTTGCTTGTCGTGCGCTCTATAGGGACCCCCAACTTAATGTCAGGCATGACGGCTTTTCCCATGCTAGATCCTGCTGGATCTTAGCTGCTTCCGGCATTTTCAGAGGACCGGAATGTTATTCATCGCTACAACGCTAATACTAGCATAGAAAGGTAACTGTCCGAACCCGGACAGAGATCAACAGTACCAGGGTAAGGCAAAATTAGAACAGGTGCTTGCCTTGCACTAAAGCCTATGAAATTTTTGTTAAGCCTGGGCCCCCAGCCAGTCTGACCATTAGCACAGGTCGGATAACACCTTTGTCCGACCCAGGTGTGTGATGTAGGGGGTGAGAGGTAGCTTGGAACATGCGGGATCCGCAACCCCAAAAAAATCAACAAATTATTACACAAGCCTTTTGTAGTACATGCAGTTGACAGCACGCAGGGATTCACAGGAACAGCTTCGCAAGTGGCCGACTCATGCAAATGGGAAAACCATTTCCTGCTACGTGGTTTCGATGATGAACGAAAGACTAACTGAGGAATTGGGCTTGAGAGGCCCCAAAGAGAATCTCACCTTGCCGTGGTTCGGTTTCCGAGTGTACAAGCCGTTTTGATATTGGCTTATCAAACAGTCGAAAAGAAATAGTTCATACATTAAAAGGCGTTCGAACAATAAAAATCTACAGTTGCCGAAGCAATCTGTTGACATATCGAGCTTGCGTTCCAAATATGGACGTTTCGAAGCGATACCAGTGCACAGCTATGCCAACGTCGTTCCCGGAATCCTGATTAGTTTGGACAATTGGAAATCGGCACATTCACTTGTATATAATGGTCCGATTGTTGCTGCCACCAATCGTTGCTGCTGAAAACTATACAGGTATTTCTAAGTTGTCTGCTATTCCTAAGTTTTTAGAGAAATTAATAATTTCTAAGCTTCAACCTTTGAATTATTTGGATCTCCAACTATTAAACTCTCAGAACACAAAAGGCTTGTTTCAAAGGCTTAGTCTCTAAGTCTGCTCACGTTACTTCCGGAGTTCCACAAGGAAGTCATCTTGGCCCCTTATTATTTACTCTGTTCATAAATGACTACCCTTCTGTCGTATATCACTCTCGGGTGCTGATGTATGCCGATGATGTTAAGCTTTGTCTGTCATCTACTGATTTCTTATCTGGTCAAAGGTTGCAATCTGATCTAAGCCTAAATCTAACAAATTTTATTTTGCGCTTAATCTTAAACATTTTACTTTGAGCAAGAGTCACCAAATTGGACACACAGACTAATGTTGACCTCCTACAAAAATCTGCCACAAAAATTTGTCGCCACCCCCACCCCCTTCCGCGC
Organism: Hirtodrosophila confusa; assembly: GCA_035043065.1. Lineage (NCBI taxonomy): Eukaryota > Metazoa > Arthropoda > Insecta > Diptera > Drosophilidae > Hirtodrosophila > Hirtodrosophila confusa. The sequence goes on along the minus strand of JAWNNI010000010.1, from coordinate 169,058 downwards.
AAATCGGCAGAGTTTTGACGTTTTTTACTGGAATATATCTCCTGCAGTTTTACAGCTGGAGTCCCCAGACTTGACACACACAGCTAAAAATTTTACAACCGCCCACCCCTTCCCCCAAAATCTATATATCCCACACCTGTGTAGGTAGAGTCACCAGATCCTTTGGCAGATCTGCATCATTAAATTTTTGCCAACCCCTCTCCCGCGAACGAGCAAAATTTACATCTCCAACAATGTACACGTAGAGTCACCGTTGTCTCCCTTGACAAACAAGTGAAGAAAATGTATCTCTTATACACCTGTTCAGGTAGTCTCATCGAATTTAAAATAAAGCAAATTATACCAGACTAGAAAACGAGTATTCTGCTGTCGGGTACGTCTGACTGCAACGTTCTTACTTGTCTTAACTATAGAAATGGGGTCATTACCTCTGTTGGGTCAACAAGTTTATTTATTAGCACGAATAATGCGAGACTTGCATTTTTTATTTTGGGTTAAACATTAATTCGAATTGGTTAAATACTTTCGATTATGTGTATAATGGTCCGATTGTTGCTGCCACCAATCGTTGCTGCTGAAAACTATACAGGTATTTCTAAGTTGTCTGCTATTCCTAAGTTTTTAGAGAAATTAATAATTTCTAAGCTTCAACCTTTGAATTATTTGGATCTCCAACTATTAAACTCTCAGAACACAAAAGGCTTGTTTCAAAGGCTTAGTCTCTAAGTCTGCTCACGTTACTTCCGGAGTTCCACAAGGAAGTCATCTTGGCCCCTTATTATTTACTCTGTTCATAAATGACTACCCTTCTGTCGTATATCACTCTCGGGTGCTGATGTATGCCGATGATGTTAAGCTTTGTCTGTCATCTACTGATTTCTTATCTGGTCAAAGGTTGCAATCTGATCTTGGTGTCGGGTAAATTTATTAAATCTTGATTGTGGCAAGTGTAACGAAATGTGTTTTACAGAAGAATGCAGGTTTTTACCAATTATATTCTTAATGGTAAGCCGCTTATTCGAATTGAGTCGGTTGATGATTTGGATCCCAAGCTTAAGTTTGACAAGCATATCTTTTCCACCGATAATCGTGCCTTTGTTGTCCTGGGTTTCATTAAGCGTTGGTCGAAGGAATTTAACGATCTCTACATTACTAAAACTCTTTATACTTCTCTTGTGCGACCTATTCATGAATATGGTTCTTGTATTTGGTGTCCCCAATACAAGGTTCATCAGGATAGATTAGAATCGGTAAAAAAAAACAATTTCTGCTCTTTGCACTCCGGGGTCTTAACTGGAATTCTAATACTCGCTTGCCTTCTTATCGTAGTAGACTTTTATTAATAAATTTGCCTTCTCTGATCGTAGAACCATGCTTGGTGTAATTTTTTACACAAACTAATTAATGGCGAAATTGATTCTTCTGAGTTAATCGGCCAAATAAGTTTTGCAGTTCCGATCAGATGTTCTAGAAACTTTCTTCCACTATCTCTTCAAGCTTGTAGTTCTAATTATGCTATTCCTAACCCCCTTCGAGTCTTATGCTCTAACTATAACAATCTTTTCCATCTAATAAGTAATGCTACTTCAATTTCTACACTTAAAACTTTACTCTTACGTTATTTATGTAATCCTTAGGAACTTTTGTATAATGTTATTGTGGTATTTGCATGTCCGCGATCTTTCGCTACCGTACGTTATGCGGCGTGCCCCTCGGTCGGTTGGGCGGGAGGTGGGTTGCATTTATGATTGGGTCTGCACGTTAATAAGCCCGTGCTTTGTGTCGTTGGGCCACTTGTATGTACTGTTCGTTGGTACATCAACGTCCAGAAAAAAAAAAAAATTTTTTAAAATTTACTACTTAGGTCGTCCATGTCGAAGTCGGTTCACGTCACTTCTGGTGTACCGCAGATAAATGACCTCCCCTCTACTTTATTATATTCTCATATTCTCATGTACGCTGATGACGTAACACTCATTCTTTCGTATTCTGATCCCCTCCATCGTAATCTTCAAACTGACTTGAACGCTTTGCAGCTCTGGTGTTCGACCAATATGCTGAATCTCAACTGTTCAAAGTGTATGTTTATGACTTTTAGCCGCACTAGACCCCACTTGGGCCCTTATACGATTGACAATATTCCGTAGCAACGTATCTCTACAGTAGAAGATCTTGGTGTTCTGTTTGATTCCAGATTATGCTTTAGTATGCATATCTCCACTATATTTCATGAAGCTAATGGTGTACTTGGCTTTATTAAACGTTGGTCGAAAGAATTTAATGACCCTTTTACCAGTAAACTCCTCTACGTACGTAAAATCCACCAGGATCGAATCGAGTCTGTTCAGAAGCAATTTCTGCTCTTTGCCTTACGTGGCTTAAATTGGGATCCCAACCTTCGTTTGCCATCATATTCCAGTAGGCTCTTACTTCTTAATCCTCCATCTTTAGTTAACAGAAGAACAGTCCGTGGTGTTATTTTTCTTCACAAGTTGTTTACTGGCCACATAGATTCCTCATTTCTTTTAGGGCGCCTCAACTTCTCTATTCCCATTAGACCATCTAGGAACTTTTCCCCCATTTTTTTTACATACATGCACAACTGACTACGCCTTACACAATTCTTTTCGTGTCCTATGCAGGCACTATAATAATCTCTCCCATCGGTTCTTTTAAGAACATTCTATCTTCTCTCTTAAATCATCCCTTTTAGGTTATCTCCGGGAAGTCTCTGACCACTCTTAGCTATGAGTAGGGGCATAGCTTGCCGGACTGGCAAATAAACACTCCCCCACAGGGAGTGATTTCCCATCCTATCTCTATCATCTTTTTAGTATATTTTTTTTTTATTTTATTTTATTTGTATTCTTTTTAAATTAAAAACCTTTTCTATATCCACTTTCCACTCCATTTCCTACTAATTTCTCGCCTCACTCTACCCTTTATTTTCTCCTTTCACACCCTCACTGTCACTATATCTTAATTTTCTCTTATCTTATGTCTTAGCTAATACTTCCATACATATCTCTCTCTAAGTTTTCTCTTTTATCATTTAGCTGTATGATTTAACTTTTTACTCATATAAATATTTGAATTTTTCTAACATTTTGCGTTAATTTAAATTTGTTTTTACTACTAACTTCTGCCTATTCAGATGTAGAGACTATTGACGTAACTGACCATACATGGCTGTGACTCGGGGCATAGCTAGCTCGACGGGCAAATAAAATACCCCCATCGGGTCGGTGTCGTTTTAAGTGATTTATGTAATTTCCGTTAGGCTATTTTATTCTCTGAAAATTAACTATCTTAATAAGTTTCATTTTTAAGCGACAGCATTGTTTGTCAGCCAAATAAATAAATAAGTAAATAAAAACAAAAAAGCCAAATAAAACTTGTAGTTCTAATTATGCTATTCATAACCCCTTTCGAATCTTACAACAATCTTTTCCGTCTGGGATCTAAAGCTACTTCAACTTCTACACTTAGAACTTTACACTCACGTGGTTTGTTTAATTGATAGGTACTTTTGTGTAGGCTGTTATTATACTATGTTCCCGAAGGGAAAAATAGTATATTGGGTTTGCGAAATGTCCGTCTGTCAGTATGAACGCAATTTTTTTGCCTTTATCTTTAAGCTAGAGCAACCAAACTTGGTACACATGTTTGTGTATATCCTCAATTAAGAAATGTCGAGATCGACCCCCCACCACCACCCCCACAAATCGGCATATGATATCACCAAAACACGTTTTCCAAGGGGTATATCTCCTACAGTTTCAAAGATAGAGTTACCTAATTTGGCATACAGACTGATGTTGACTACCTGGATAAATCTGCATCAAAAAATGTTTGACCCCCCAACCCCTCCCCACAAAGGAGTAAAATCTATATCTCCCACACCTGTACAGGTAGAGTCACCAAATTTGGCATAAAGAGTACTGTTTTTTTCGCGTCTCTTTCCGAATAACAAATATAACTCCCACACCTGTACAGGTAGAGTCACCAAATTTGGCATACAGACTACTTTTTTTTGCTTCTCTTTTCGAACCCACAAATAACCAAATTATATAGGACGAGGAACATGGTATTCTGCAGCCGACTGCAACGTTCTTACTTGTTTATAATAAGGAATAAGTAAAGGATAAAAACTTGAATATTAATATCCTCTCTTTTTTTGCTTTGGTTATGAACGACATTCAAACATGCGCTTTCGCTATGTAAATAAATTAAGTATATTTGGTTATCAAATATGATACTGTAATTTTCTAATTTGTTCTGTCAAGTGCCCATGTTAAGCGCTTACGAGTTTCTTTGAGGTTTTGCGAACATAATATAGGGACGTGCAGCAACATTTCCATTTGCTTGTCAAGGAAGGGAGGGTAGAGACGAGAGACTATCAACACCTTAGTTCTCGCAAATAAGTGAGTTAGACGAGTTTGAATTTTGACTGTCCGGTCGGGACATATACAAATGTCAGTTAGTTACAAGTTTTCTTTTGTTTACCTTGATCCTTTATGAAAGTGGTCAACTTTGAGTATTTCGTTTTCAGATAGCGCACTTAAACATTGTGTCAATGGTGCGGTGCAAACGGGGGAGGAAGAACCCCGACCAATCCGGCGAGCTATTGACCGAGCATAGCCGGTTAAGTAAAATCGTCAACTGCTGCTACGTCAGCAAGCTAGAAACCGAGGGTGTGGTAATCTGACTCGCTACGTTATGCTTAAGGCGCCCAACGGCCTAGCAGAACTAGAGCAAAATAGAGAAGTAGTAGAACCCCACTCCCAGCCGGCAGTACATTACACATTTGGTGCCCAATACGTGGGGCACACGATGTATAAACTTTGGTTTATACTGGCACAAAATAACATTAGTGCATATAGTCCCCATAATCAGCTCTTAAATTATTCCATACTACTTATTCATTATCTTTAAAATACACCTTATTGTTTACTTTTTGGGAAATACGTGGTGTTGAAGTTGTATTCAATTGTAGGAATGGCGATTGTAATTTCGAAAATGACGGATTAGTCGACCACAGTTGATTTCAAGTTTCTTTAAGCAGTGTGTATTAAAAGAAAAGTATATATAATAAAAACCCAAACTTTGGTTCAAATGGTTAAGAACTGCTTGGAATCACAACAGACTGAAAATATTTCGAATGTTGTTCAGCAGTGCATGAGTATTGTAACCAAATCGGCAATAGATTCCATTAATTTACAATAGTTTGAAATTCAAACTTTTTTTTGTTTTACTTAATAATTTGTAAGCGTTAGCATGTGGGAAAATTACCGACTGCTTATATATACATAAATCAAAAATCTTAATTTCAACCTATTTATATTGTACTTGAGCAAACGAGCTTCCGTAACCATTTGCTATGGCAGTGAGACGTAGTAAGGATAGCATAGTGGCTACGACAAACGCAGAGGATTCATTTTGTGGCATTTGCCATGAACCAATGCAAGTAGAACACCTAGCTGCAACTACACCCTGTCAACATCGTTTTCATAATTTGTGCATTAGTGATGTATTAAAAACATCAACATCTTTTCCAGTGTGTAAAGCAGACTGTAGTCCGGGCAATCTGTTATTTGCGAATAATACACTTGCAGCAGAGTTACAATCTGCTGACAATGTTGCGGCAGATGAAACGCAATCTCAAAATGCTTTACTCATTCGAGCGGTAGCAGCTCCATCAGGCAGCCGAAGAGGTCATAGGTCCGGCAGAAGTCGAGGTGCAACCCCGAAGAGAGGTGTGCAAACTAGTAACATGAATCGTAACCTTGCAGAACATTCGGTTAGCCGTGTGTCCCTTAACAGTAATGGAAATAAGTCTATGGACAATGGTCCAAGTGTTGAAACAGTAAACTATATTAACTGTGCACAAAGTCAGCAAAGAACCTTAGTGGCAGAGCTTAATACTTTTATTAAAACGTCCATAGAACAAGCACTGCAAGCACAGTTGTCCATTTTACATATAGGTCATAAGGGGCAGCATCTACACAAACAAGAAACATTCTGCCAACAGTTGGTTTAGGTTCCAGTAATATTCCTCATCAAGTTCAAAATTCTGACGTTTTGCTTGACTTTGGAACAACCAGCCCCAGAGGTAGCAATCGATCGAACTCATGTTTGTCTTCAGAAAAAGCAGCTAGCATTATGCAAACCTGGCGGCTCAAATATGATGGTTCGGAAGATGCTATGAGTATAGAAGAATTTTTGTATCGTATTCGTTCATTAATATTACAAAACCTTAATGACGAATATCGACTTCTTTGTGACAATTTGCAGTTACTTTTCTCCGGAAAAGCAAATGATTGATTTTGGAATTTCCATAGGAAAAACCCCCATATACCTGACAGACTTTTTGTACTGAATTCTTGACTTGTGGGAACTAATTCGGAATCGATGTCAGAAAGTACAGGAGAGTTTTGATGATTTTCAAGCAGCCATTGATAGCTTAGTAAGTCAACTATCTAATGAAGTTAGTGAGGCTAAGCTAGCTGGTTCGTGTCTCGAGCTAAATTCGGCCATAGTAATGTCTGTGAGATGTCGGAGGCCGATTTAGTAGAAGAGTGTCGATGAAATACCAGGCAAGTGAATGGTGTGCTGGAATTGTGAAAAAACCTGGTCACCGATTCGACGAATGCTTAGGTGAACGGCGTATTTTCTGCTACGGTTGCGGTGCTAAAAATACTTTTAAGCCAAAATGTACCAAATGTAATCCTTCGGAAAACACGAAGCGGGATGCGCAGATCAACACCACTTCGACGCATCCCTCAAAATTCTAAATCCCTCATCAACTTATCCGTTGCATGATTGCCAAGACTCGACCACTGACCCAAATTCTTTAACCTACAACGAGCTGAATTATCTTTCAGTGGTTGAGGCTGAAATGCAAACAGATTTTGTTAATATAACTTCACCTTTACATATCCGATTAAAACACTTTATTAACTCACGGAAGCGAATTTTTGGAAGCGTTGAGTCATTAGAATTTATCCACCGGCCAAGACGCTCAACAGTTCGACTTCGTAAATTTTGGAAAGACATTAAGAACATCGGAAAGGAACTCCTTCAATCAGTGTTCATGAGTTCTGATAACCGGTTGTGCACTGAATTGAATCTTGAAGGACAACAAGATAGTCTCCTATAGTCTTGCAAGACTCCGGAGAGACTATTAGTTGTCTCGGCGGTACTGCTGCTTAGTCGTTGTCGCGACATTCCAAAGTGCGAAAGTGCTCTGGCGTGATACGAACAGCGAATAACGCAATCTGCAATGTAGTTGGCAAACTAATACTTGATGTGCAGTTTCGCGATCAAGCACATAAGGTTGAATTCTTCATCAAACTAGATTTGAAAGGGGATGTTTACTTAGGCATCATTGGAAAGATTTTGAATTTTTAAAAAATTTAGTAAGTCCAAATCAGACAGTTAATGAGTTAGACACTGGCCATGACGAGTTGCAAGAGCAATGGAAATGCATCCGCTCAGTGAAGAAAAATTTCGTTTAAAGTCGGTCGTCTCTAATTTTACTTCGTATGAAAGAGAAGGATTAGGACGTACTAATTTTATTGAACACCGAATTGAAGTTAATAATGTGACGACCCCGTCAAACAAAGACATTGACCTGTCTCGCCGGCCATCGAAAATATATTGTTTGACGTGGTTGAGAAAATGGTAACATTAGATATTATTGAAGAATCTCATAGTCCATGGAGCAGTAACTGCGTCCTAGTGAGAAAAGGAGATAATAATAGGCTTTGTTTAGATTCGCTTGGTTTAAATAAGCACACCCGCAAGGATGCGTATCCGTTACCTAATATCTTATTTCTTTTGTCATTAAGGGATTTCGATCTAAAATGCAAACGGATGTTATTTATACTGATTTTAGTAAGGTTTTTAACTCTGTTAATCATTCTCTTTTACTTCACAAACTTCTTCATCTAGGATTTCCAAAAAACTTAATTCTTTGGATCTCTAACTACTTAACTCTTAGAACCCACAAGGTTTATTTCAAAGGCTTAATCTCTAAGTCTGTTCAAGTTACTTCCGGAGTACCACAAGAAAGTCATCTTGGCCCCTTATTATTTACTCTGTTCATAAATGACCTTCCTTCTGTCATAATTCACTCTCGGGTGCTGATATATGCCGATGATGTTAAAATTTGTCTGTCATCTACTGATTTCTTATCTGGTCAAAGGTTACAAACTGATCTTGACAGTTTTCAAACCTGGTGTCGGGAAAATTTATTAAATCTTAATTGTGGTAAAAGTAACGTAAAGTCATTTTACAGGCGAATGCCCTTTCTTAATAATTATATTCTTAATGATAAGCCGCTTGTTCGAATTGAGTTAGTAAATGATTTGGGTATCCTTTTAGATCCCAGGCTGAAATTTGACAAGCATATCTCTTCCACCGCTAATCGTGCCTTTGGTGTCCTAGGTTTCATTAAGCGCTAGTATAAAGAATTTAACGATCCCTACATTACTAAAACTCTTTATACTTCTCTTGTGCGACCTATTTTGGTGTCCCCAGTACAAGTTTCATCAGGTTGGTATAGAATCGGTACAAAAACAATTTCTGCTCTTTGCACTCCGTGGTCTTAACTGGAATCCTAATACTCGCTTGCCTTCTTATCGTAGTAGACTTTTACTAATAAATCTTCCTTCTCTTTCTGATCGTAGAACCATGCTTGGTGTAATTTTTTTACACAAACTAATTAATGGCGAAATTGATTCTTCTGAGTTAATCGGACAAATAAGTTTTGCAGTTCCGATCAGAAATTCTAGAAACTTTCTTCCTCTTTCTCTTCAAGCTTGTAATACTAACTATGCTATCCATTACCCTTTTCGTATTCTATGTTCTAATTACAACAATCTTTATCATCTAATATGTAATGCTACTTCTATTTCCTTACTCAGAACTTCACTCTTATGTTATCTGCGTAATCCATAGTTACTTTTTGTTTATTGCTTAATTTATGTAGAACTTTTATTTAGTTTGTACCTATGCATCTGTTCCGCCATCTTCGTTACCGCACGTTATGGCGAGCGCCCCTCAGTCGGTTGGGCGGGAGGTGGGTTGCATTGTGCCAGGGTCCGCGCGTTAACAAGCCCGTGCTTGGTGTCGTTGGGCCACTTGAATGTACTGCCCGTTTTAGTACTTCAACGTCCGAAATATCGACGGCATACTCAGTCGGTTGCCACCGGCAAAATATGTCACTGGCCTCGATATGATGCACGTATTCTGGCAGATACCCTTGGAAGAAAAATCAAGACAGTATACAGCTTTCACTGTCCCAAATCGACCATTAATTCAATACAAAGTAATGCCGTTCGGACTATGTAACGCTCCCCAAACCCTTTGTAGACTGATGGAACGCGTGATACCAGCACATTTGCGGACCCGTGTATTTGTCTACTTAGACGACTTGTTGCTTCTCTCGGAGGATTTTGATTCACATGTTTTGCTTTTGCCTGAAGTGGCGTTACACTTGCGCAATGCAAACCTCACAATCAATATCGCTAAGTAAATATTTAGCATGCGTGAGATTAAATATCTTGGTTTTATTATTGGTTATGGGCAGTTAAAAACTGATCCCAGAAAGATACAAGCCATTAACGAATTTCCTGTGCCAAAGAGCGTAAAACAGCTGAGACGTTTTCTTGGGCTCTCAGGATGATAAAGACGTTTTGTTAATAACTATGCAACTATCAGTTTTCCGCTCACCGAACTTTTAAAGAAACATAAAGTACTGAATTGGAAACCTGACGCAGAGAAGATTCAAAGGCAAAACGAAACTATTGTGTGACAGATCTGGAATGTATAGCCGTACTAAAAGGAATTTTTAAGCTTAGGGCATATATTGAAGGACAGGATTTCGATGTCATAACAGACCATGCTTCCCTGCAATGGCTAATGAGACAGAAGTATCTCAGAGGACGGCAGGGTAGATGGGAGATTAAATTAGAAGGGTTTACATTTAAAGTCTCCCACCGCACCTGAATTTAAATCGCAACAGTATTTAGATCTCTTAGAATTCGTGCGAATCTACATAATTTTCCGGATATACCGATTATTGACGACTCGCTTTACAAGAGGACCGAGGCTGCGACAGGAAATAATGTTCAGGAGAAGCAATCGTGGAAGCTTTGGATACCTTCACCTCTTGCGCGAAATATCATCGCCAGAGCCATCCTCTGAACGCAGCTCATTGCGGCATTGGTAAAACTATAGAGAAGATTCGGAGATATTTGTTTTGGCCACAAATGACTGCGCAAATTCGAGAATATGTACTCAATTGTGACGTTTGTCGTAAGACAAAAAGTCCCAACACTGTTTTAAGACCCCCTATGGGAAAACCCATGTCGTCCGAACGGCCATTTCAAAAACTCTATATGGACCTTCTAGGGCCATATCCCCGTTAAAAAAAGGGAAATATAGGTTTCTTAATGATAGTGGACCACAATACAAAATTTAATTTTATGTGGCCACTCAAGAAGTTCACTTCGAACAAAGTTATACACTATTTGGAAAATACTTTGTTTTGTACGTTCGGCGTGCCAGAAACCATCTTGACAGACAATGGCTCACAGTTTGTTTCTGGTAAATTTAAAGCTTTCCTTACGCGATATGAAATTGCTCATATCTGCACGGTCATCTACTCGCCACAGGCCAACGCCAGTGAAAGATTCAATAGATCTGTGCTAGCGGCTATTGGAGCATATATCGGAAAAGATCACTTTGGTTGGGATAACAAACTGCATGAAATTGGTGCTGCCTTGAGAGCAAGCGTTCACCAAAGCACAGGTTATTCTCCATATTTTTTAGCTTTTGGGCAAAATATGATGTTGAACGGGAAGGACTATGACTTGCTAAGACGATTACAACTGTTGTCTGATGACACAACTATTAACAGACCTACCGCTTTTCAAGTAATCCGTCAGATAGCTATAGACAATATATCGCAGTCGCAAATATATAATCTGCAAAGTCGAAATATAAATCTTAAAGCCGGCGAGAATGTCTTCGCTCGTAATTTTTGCCAGAGTAACGCCCTTAAAAAGTTTAGTGCTAAGCTAGCACCTGTTTTCAACACAGCTGTGGTCATTCGAAAAGTCAGTCCAGGTTACTACCAACTAGCTAATGAAGAAGGCAAAAGCATATGCACGTTCCATCTTAAAGACATTCAAGTAAATACCAAAAGGTAGCATTTTTTTTCAGTTCATGTCTTGCTACTAAACTAGCTCTGCATGAACTGGGCTGTAGTGGCTGCTGAATAAACCGATAATTTAATAATTTTTGTCAGTTATGTTCAAACTGAGGCAGTTTAAGCTTTAACGGCCGCTCAACTTCTTTATGCTCAACTGCCCATGTAATGCACTGCTTGGCTCAGTTGATCATCCGTAATTTGTTTTCCTTCGTTTCGTGCACAATGGAAGCATGAGTTTTCCAAGGCATATCGAAATGTATGTTTGAATTCAAAAAACGCGTGGTATAGAGCTTTTGAAAGCTCTACTGGAAATACCAAATACTGCAAGTACAGCCTAAGAGCTTTCACTTGCATTTTTAGCGTGGCCGAGTGAGCATTGTTCGAAAGTGAGAATTTTATCAAACTGTCCCACCTGGCGCAAAGGCTTGTTGGCGTGGTACACAGCAGCGCAAGTGACGCGCACGCACACTAACGCAGAAGCAGCGCAAGACACACAGCAGCGCACGTGACGCCCCCGCGCCAGAGACGCAGCAGCGCAAGGGACACCGCAACGCCAGAGCCGCAGCAGCGCAAGTGCCGCGCACGCACGCTAACGGAGAAGCAGCGCAACAGACGCACGCCGCGCCAGAGTCGCAGCAGCGCAAGTGACGCGCACGCACACTAACAGAGTAGCAGCAGCGCAAGTGACGCGCACGCTAGTAGCAACGAAATAGCAATTCTGTGGCCCGCCTGCGATTAGCCTTAGAATTGCCTGCTCCACCTCGGATTGAATCTTTCTGAGCGGACACAGTAATGACGCGTAGATACTTCTAGTGAACCTCTACATCGCCACGTGCCCGTCGGAAGACTAGGTTATGTTCTAACCTCGCTACTCAAGTGAATCTGCTGCGGCTGTATTAGATGGAGTTTACCTTTCGCTTGCTTATGCACTCGCGCTGATTTGTGAAGTTCTTTCTTGAGTTTTGAAACAATTTGAATAGATATTTTTTGCGCATTGCGAGACATATTTTTCTGCGTTATGCTTAATTAAGCGCAATGCACACTACCGTTTAACTGGTCTTATGTAAATGTAATTAAATATTTTCCTTTCTAAATATATATGTTCAAGTAAAGATAAATAAGATAAATTTGTAATTAACGAAAAGCAAACATGCGTATAGTATAAGCAAAAGCAAGAGGAGTTCCACATTCATTATATATATATATATATATATATATATACTTATAATATTTTGTTAACATTTATATACACCGATCGTGCTCGTTGTACACATTGAGCCCAACGTCAACTTCGAAGGAAATTGAGTGAGTGAAGAAATGAAAAAAGTTGAGAGCGAGTAATTACTATTTGTATATGTATATGCAGCGTATTTTTATTAATTTACGATAAAGATTTGGGAATTTGCTCCGCTAGATAGTTAGTTTCCTAATTAAGATGATTTTTTTAAATTAGGAATAAGTAAAGGATAAAAACTTGAATATTAATATCCTCTCTTTTTTTATTTTGGTTATGAACGACATTGAAACATGCGCTTTCGCTATGTAAATAAATGAAGTATATTTGGTTATCAAATATGATACTGTAATTTTCTAATTTGTTCTGTCAAGTACCCATGTTAAGCGATTACGAGATTCTTTGACGTTTTGCGAACCTAATATAGGGACGAGCAACAACATTTCCATTTGCTTGTCAAGGAAGGGAGGGTAGAGACGAGAGACTATCAACACCTTAGTTCTCGCAAATAAATGAGTCTAACCAGTTTGAATTTTGATGTCCGGTCGGGACATATACAAATGTCAGTTAGTTACAAGTTTTCTTTTGTTTACCTTGATCCTTTATGAAAGTGGTCAACTTTGAGTATTTCGTTTTCTGATAGCACACTTAAACATTGTGTCAATGGTGCGGTGCAAACGGGGGAGGAAGTACCCCGACCGATCCGGCGAGCTATTGACCGAGCATAGCCGGTTAAGTAAAATCGTCACCTGCTGCTACGTCAGCAAGCTAGAAACCGAGGGTGTGGTAATCTGACTCGCTACGTTATGCTTTAGGCGCCCAACGGCCTAGCAGAACTAGAGCAAAATAGAGAAGTAATAGAACCCCACTCCCAGCCGGCAGTACATTACACATTTCGCAAACCCAATACACTCTTTTTCCCATTGGGAACAGAGTATAATAAGAGCTGAACTTTGTGAGTCAACCCAACAGGCGGAAAATAGTTTGAAAACTCTTAGTCTGGAATTTTTTCTTGCAATTGGCTTAAAACTTATTTTCAAAACTATACCAAAAATAATTTAAAAGAGTGTCCAATGATTTTGGAAAATCTACCCCCACCCGTCGCACGGGCGGGAAATGGAGGTCAAGGTCAAATGGGTGAGATTATTTGTTTATTTTGATCTGCTTCAAAGACATTTTCATATCGCTACACACAAGGTCATTTTACATGTGACTCAATTATTTAGGAACGTCTACCCCCGCGGTGTATTTCTTACGATTGACGAAAGAAGTCAATTATTCTCCAAAATAAATTCAACATCATGCAATTTAATCTAATTATTTCGCTGGGCAACGCTGGGATGTTAACAGCTAGAACAGTAAATTTGTATTCCTTCTGTTTAACTGTACATTGGTAAACATAATTCAATTAATAAAATATTGGTATGCTCTAGGGGCAATCGATCGCACACAATTAGAGTGACCAGCCGTTTTGCAACTTGGGAGGAAATTGAGGAGCAGGATATGAGGAGAGCATCGCCCCCGAGCCCTGGGCCTCAGGAGCCGCAAACGATTGGTGATGCAATCACGAGTATCAGTGAAATTGCGCAAGGGCTTCCAGTTCTTATAAAAGGAGGACAAAGGAGCATTAATAAACTATTCAGGACGAATTGGCCAGAATTATGTGTCTCCTAGAGGCAGATGCAAGGCTGCTGAAATCTACGGAAGCCACATGCACAACATAAGTTAGGACCATCACGCTCATTGAAATTTGTGTTTACTAAAATGATGCAGAGATTAATCAATACAGTTCTCAAATGGAGTCTGGATTAGATCTGAATATCAACCCACATAAAGCGATTATAGTTTCTTTTTTAAAACGCTACATTGATATACGCCAGCCTTATATCGGTGACACTCCCGTGGAGCTCTCTAGTGAGGCTAAATATATAGTAGTTATCCTGGAGAAAACGCTTAACGAGAACTCCCACCTTGATGAACCGTTAACTAGAGGAACACATGCCCCTTGAGCTTGTAGAAGATTCTTTGGTAAAACGTGGGGTTTGACTCTAAAACCATTAGATGATTATATTGCACGATGGTAAGACCCATCATATCTTTCGCAGAACACGTTTGGTGTCCCAAGCTAAACCAAACTACTGTGGTTCAATGCAGGAGTTCATGGGTCCTGTATTTGGTGTCCGCAATACAAGGATAGAATAGAATCTATGCAAAACAATTTCTGCTCTTTGCAATCCGGGTTCTTAAATCCTAACACTCGCTAGCCTTCATACCGCAAAAGACTTTTACTAATAAGCCTTCCCCCTCTCTCTCTCTGATCGTAGAACCAAGATTGGTGTAACATTCTTAAAAAGGAAAGCAATAGAATTTTCTTATCCTTTTTAACGTTGTTTTGATGTATACAAATAGGCCGGTCATGCAGCGACAGTTTCACCAGCTGCACACATATGTGCCGTTTCAGAAGCGACAGCTTCATAGATTTGGATGGCAGCACACAAATTTGACGACGAAGCAACAGAATAGTCATCAATGCACACAAATCTGCCGGAAAGTATTGCTTATTTCATCAATTACCGCTGAGTATGTATATGCTTGTGGTTGCCAGACAGCAACTCTGTTAGAATTTGAATATGTTATGAATAACATGATCGGCAAGCTGCATGTTTACAGCTGTGCTATTATTCATTCGCTTTTAATACTTTGTTTGATGCACACGAAATGCTTACAATAAATTATTATGTCAGTAAGCATTTTTAATCGTGAAAGTCACTTATTCGTAACGGCAAGAAGTTGAAAACCATTGCTTTCGATAACCGCTTTCGAATCTAAGAAGTGCCCCTTGTCGGGTAAAACTGTGTAACTCTAGCGATACATCCGAGAAGTCATTATTTTTAAAAAATAGCTTCCCCGGGAATCTTATAGACAATTTAATAACAAACGCGACAACCCAAAACAAGAACACAGACAAAAACAAAGACATAGAAAAAGAGGATAAGCAATACATTAGTGTACCATACATAAATAATTTAACAAATCGGCAAACAATAACAAAAATAATTCCAGACGCACATTCCAAACTCCTAATGTACGCGTACAAAGCACATACAAACGCAAGAAATTTGTTTACGAACACGAAAGACAAAATACAAAAAGACAAACAACAACACGTCATATATGAGATCAAGTGCAATGGAAAAGAAGGTGAAATATGCAACGGAGTATATATAGGAACAACATAATGCGCGCTATGCACAAGAGTTGCAGAACATAAGGTAGACGCAAACAAAGGGAAAATGACAACAGCACTTGCGCAGCATATCACAACAACGGGACACACAGCTGATTTCGACAACACCAAAATATTAGACATTAAGAGAAGAGAACGAACGAGACTGACGTTAGGGAGCCTACGAATACAACAACAAGGGGAGAACACTGTAAACCATAAAGAAGACATCGAAAAGACAAACTATATTTACGCGGCAGCAATAGCAGTTGACAAACAAAACTTGACTCGTAAAGACGGTAGAAATAAAACGACGATGGATAAACATAAACAAAAGTGAAATTTAGACGTAGGACGTATGTATTTTAATGTAGATCGAAATGTTTGTTAAAATCTTTATATGTTTGTAAATGTCTTTTATATGCATGTAAAACCAGACTCCCGGAGGAAGGCGTAACAAACGCCAAAACGCGTAGGAGGAGAATTTTAATAAAGAATGTAATATACTTATTAAAATGAACTACAACGGCCTTATCAACTCGCTTTAATATACACAAATATTGACGCACAAAAGGGCCCAAACACAGAACACAAAACTAAATTTAATTTTTCTTTTGCCTTTTGTTAACCCTGTCCTTTGCATGAATATAAAGTTGCTAACATACTTTATTGATTTCAAAAACCGAAGCTAGTTTGAATTTTGAATGGCAGACATCTATAAATAAAGAAAATGCAATAATTAATTATTTATTTTAATTATTACAACAATTTGGTCATAGAATAACAAATATTACCTTTAATTATGTTAAAAATGTTTTGAATTCTAGGCTTTTTTAGAGTTCGTCGTTACATAATATATTTTCATAAAATTCTTTCAACGCATCAAGTTTAACAAAAGGTAGAGCTTGTAATATACTTGAGTCAGCTTCTGCTGAATGGAATGATCTCAGTTGTTTAACCTCAGCGCGCAGGGCGAAAACCTGTTCTGTTAAGGTTTTAAGTAATTTGCGGCTCTCTTCTTCCATGTTTTTCATTTATTTTTACATTTATTCCAACTTTATCTCATTCCCACTTTGATTAGTTGGGCGTTTGGGATATTGTGGACAAATTGGTGTATTGAATTATATTGTCTGATAAAATGGAAGCATATTTTAAATTGAATTACGTCATCATTTTTTTGCAACTTACCGGAATTGAAAGGCTCCATTGTTTAATGAGTGGAAATATAGCACTAGTTATAATTTCGCTATGCTTTACGACAATTGCCTTGATTTTAATATCTTTTAGTCAAAAATTTATTTGACCTCTCACTGCAAGAATTACATTTTTTGTACAATATATACAATATTTATTTTACAGTTTGGAAATCAGCAACCCTTAAAACTAAATTTTTACACTTTGCTGTTATTCATATAGCTAACTTGTAATGTAGTGTTATATTTAAACATTTTATGTATATTTTGTGGTTTTTGGAGTTTTTGTGGGTAGTCCTAGATGAACGGGTTTTATCAGCTAGTCTTAAGTGTGTAGGTATGGGAAGAATATATGGTGTATTATATTCGTGATAGTAGTTGTGTGAATAAGTATTTACAGGGTTGGGTTACTTAATATCTATGTTATAATTAATGTTATAATAATGTAGTTATAATTTAGTTACATTTGTTTGTTTTGTGTTTCTTGGTAGGATTTAAGTTGAATTTTAATTTTGTGTTGTGTTATGTTGAGCAGTTATAAATTGTATTATTTACATTGCTGAGTCAGCTGTATATTTTTTTATTATTATTATTTTTTTAGCTATATCCTGCGGTTTGCCAGATCGACAGGGCTTCAGCTTTCATGATGCACTGAGGCCGTTTACTCTTCTAGCTCTTAGTAGTCTTCTAGCCAGAATGTTTGGGTGGGATGCTAGCTTATTTATGTACTGTGCAGCCTGTTTATTTATGACATCGCCGACCAGGGGTACTCGGCAATCCCTTTCAATGTCACGCGTTCTGATGTACCACTCAGCGCCTGTAACTTTCCTAAGCAGTTTAGCCTGGAAAACACGTATACGGCTTAGGTGGGTTTTAGCGGCAATTCCATAGACCTGGGTTTCGTATCTCCAGATCGGTGCAACAAGAATTACAAAGCGAATGGAGAATAAACGACAGCTTCAACTTCTTTTTTTTACGTTCATTTGACTTAGAGAATTGACAATTAACTTGTTTTTATTACATCTACCGAACATCTTCCAGAAGTCACTACGAGGTGACGTTTGGACGTTTTACGATGAAGAGTTGAAAAAGTATCATAATGATATTTGATATATCGCTTTGAAAATATCGATATATTGATATAATTGATATTTGTTTTTTCCCCCATTTTTTCCCAAAAAAAGTGATACTCTGCCCCACAATAAGGAGATATGGTCTATATAAAGAAAACATAACAATATATTTCAAGAGATTCGAATTTATATTTATACATATTAACTAACATACTTAAAAAATACAAGTTGCATTATGTGCAAATCCGTCATAAGGCTACGGGAGTCACATATGACGCATTTGAAGCGGAAGCAAGTCGCTCCGAGGGAACTGAGCTACCAGGGGTAATTAGATATCATAAAGCAAGTTTAGATAGTCCCGGCCGCCTTATGGTAAGTCCAGAACATTAACGGATTAGTTTTCCATGAAGTTTTGGGCAAGCTGAGGTATAACTTCAGCTCACTATTTTCCGACTCGTGCACAAGTATCATAA
Source organism: Hirtodrosophila confusa (assembly GCA_035043065.1). NCBI lineage: Eukaryota > Metazoa > Arthropoda > Insecta > Diptera > Drosophilidae > Hirtodrosophila > Hirtodrosophila confusa. Next base: position 150,641 of record JAWNNI010000010.1, on the reverse strand, counting down.
AATATCCCAAAAAATATCACATATTCGATATTTGGACAAAAAAATATCACGATATAAATATTTAGTTTTTATAAAAAATATCGATATACTGATATTTTAATATATTATCAACAACCATACCAAATATGCACACACACAAAGGACAGCGTTGCAGTCCAGCTGCGCTGCTGCTTCACCCGCTCCACAGCAATGAATCTTGTTTTGTAAATAGCGTTCGGGGGTAAAAAACAGTGCTTTAATTTTTAAGGAGGAGGGAGGTCAAAATTTTTTTGATGCAGATCTGTCAAGAATCTCAACATTAGTCTGTATGCCATTTGGTGACTATAGCTTTAAAAATGGGGAATATACCGGTTTTCCCCAAATTGCGTGGGTGGCGGTGGGGGTCTATCTCGACACTTCACAAATTGAGGGTATACACCAACAGGTGTAGCAAGTTTGGTTGCTCTAGCTTAAAGATAAAGGCAAAAAAATTGCATTCATACGGACAGACGGACAGACGGACTTTTCGCAAACCCAATATACTATTTTCCCTTCGGGAACATAGTATAATAAGGCGCCAATAGTCGGATAGCCAATAGCCAAAACGGAACGGACTCACGGCTTAGATCACTTCAGCTGGGGTTGGTGATGGAGGCATTCGATTTTGTTCGCCGTGTTTGGCTCCGGCGCACTTCTCTGCCACTTGCCGGTGAGTTACTCGAACTCTGGTGTTGTATTCGTACAAAAAACAACTGACCCGTCTGTTGTGTACGCTCTTCCGGTCCAGGCTGCCAAGGATAGAGAGTATGTCACACACCGTTCACTGGGCAGTTCGAATACTTATACTCACATGTTCAAAGTTAATCTTGACACACAAAAAAATTACTCCTTATAATTTTATGGCCTGCCTGCCTGCACTTAACCTTGCCAATCCCGCGCCATTTGCTTTTCACTCCTATTTATGCATTTACAAGCGCCTGCGCACCCTATATTTTCCCCACAGTACTAGCCGCCTGCTCCCCGCTACTTTTACATACCCCTAGACTACCCCAACTAAACACTGCTTACTAAACGATCTTTCATTTTCAGTCCTGGTCTTGTGCGCGTTGCCACTTCGCCCGGTACAAAATGGAACAAAATACATACATTTATATAAATAAATAGAATTGTAGTATTTATGATTAAATGTTATTAATAATGCCAAATATTTGTGTGCATTTGTACTTACCAATAATTATAAAAATTACTTATTTTAATTGAAGACAGTTCACTTCCACTCGCGACACAAGAATGACACACGACAAATATTTTGCCGCGTGCTAGAAAACAAACTGCAGAAAATAACAGGGACTGTACTCATTACGTTTTATTTTTAAAAATAACAATACAATGATTATTTTTAATTTTTTATTGATTTTCACCAAATAATGATTAATTTTGAGTTATACATGACATCTCAACCAATAATAAATTTTTATGAACAAAAAAAAATACTCATAAAATAATGATTATGCCTTGAGTTTAATTTTTTGCTCAAAAATAAAACTCAAGTTGTAATTTTGACTTTTTCATAGGGAATGTGGGAAAAATTTATATAAATAAACATTCAGTGAGCCAAGACGAACTTCTATAATCCATATTTTTAATTTTAAAAATTCTAAAAAAATGTTCTATCTATATATATAAAATAGTTCGTGACTGATTGACTGATTGGCAATCATCCCAGACCATAAGAGCTAGGATGCTAAAAATTTCACAGTAGGTTCCATCTATGATGAAAGTGCACAATAAGACGGGATTTTGGAAAATTCCACCCACAAGCGTGGAAATCGCGGAAAACTGTTGAATGAAACTTTTTTGTTTACCATCCAATCGGCTTCAAACTCATTTTCAAAGCTCTACACAAAAATTCATTTGACATATGTTTCACCGATATTGGAAAATCCACCCCCATGGGCGGAAAATGGGGGTCTCAAGGTTGTATGGGCAAAAGCCTAATTTTAATCCGATCACCTTTAAATTCATTTTTAAAGCTCTACACATTAAATAATTCGACATGTGTATCAGCGATTTTGGGAAATTCAGCCCTATGGTCGGAAAATCGGTGGAAAACTCTGGCATTCAACATTTTTAATTTTCATGCGATTGGCTTCAAACTCATTTTCAAGGTTCTACCCAAACTCATAATAGGCACTGCGGTCGAAGATTTTGGAAAATCTGCCCTCAAGTTCGGAAAATTCGCGAAAAACTGTTGTATGCAACTTTTTTGATTCTCGTCCGATTGACTTCAAACTCATTTTCAAACTTTTCTGTTTATCATCCAATTATTTTGAAACTAATTTTCCAAGCACCTCACATTAAATAATTCGACACATGTGCTACCGGTTTTGAAAAATGCACGCCCACGGTACGAAAGGGGTGAAGTCTGGAATTCAACTTCATAATAATTTCCAGATATAAATAAAACAAGGGAGAGCGGCTATCTTCGGGTGCCGATGCTATATACCCTAGCAGCAATTAATTTGTATACAAAACTTAATTGTCGTCTGATTGTTCCTATGGAAGACATGTGGACCGATTTTGATCAAATTTGAACTATATTAAACTATTTAAAGTATAATGAAACTCTCACTTATTTTGAATTTAATATTTGTATAAACAAACATTGATCATTCAAAAACTCATTTTATAGGAAACTATTTGAAGTATTATAAAACTCTCACTAAGTTTGTATGAAATATTTGTATAAACAAAAAGTTTTATATAGTGAAATAGTGGGCTGATTTTGATCTATTTGGCTTGATTGTATAAACTCTCTAGAGTCTTGGCTTGAAAAATTTGGTACAGATACATTAATAAACAAATAGTTTTTCATACAAAAACATAGTTGTCGACCGATCATTCCTACGGCAGCTATATGTTATAGTGGTCCGATCCGGCCGGTTCTGACATATGTACTGCCTGCAGCAAAAAGAAGGGTCTGTGCCAAGTTTCATTACGATAGCCTTAAAGCTGAGAGACTAGTTCGCATAGAAGCAGACGGACTGACGGACATGGCTATATCGACTCGGCAATTCATGCTTTTTGACTCTGTACCCAGGTCAAAAATTTCCCATCGCATCTACGTACACTTACACTTACATACACACAGACACACACATACACACTTACACAAACTGGCAAAATCCGCATAGGATGGAATATCTGCCGAATACGCCGAAAAATAGAGCCAGTTCGCTGCTTTAAGTGCATGGGCTTTGGCCACACCTCAGCGAGATGCAGAAGTTCCCACTCAGTGTCCAAAGAGACGTGCTTCAGATGCGGTGGCATAGGACACGCCATGAAGGAGTGCCAAAAGGCTCCTATATGCCTACTCTGCACCCGGCAAGGTGCTGATGCCAAAAATAGCGCGCACTGTATCCTGAGCAGAAGCTGCCCAGAATATAAGAAGGCCCAGCGAATCCTCCAAAATGGTTAAGTTCCTGCAACTTAACCTGAACCACTGCAGAGCGGCCCAGGACCTGCTAGCACAAACAGTCCTGGAGCAACATGCGGATATCGCCATCCTCAGCGAGCCCTACGAAGCCAAACCGGAGGGAATATGGCACCAAAGTGCGGACGGCGGAGCAGCAATCTGGAGCTGCGGCAGACAACCCTACCAACTCACTCACAGGAGAGCACGGAGAGGATTTGCAAGAGCGAAATGCGGCAAAATATACGTTTATAGCTGCTATATAGCGCCGAGCGTTCCACTCGCTGACTTCGAGGCGATCATCGAAGATATAGCCCAAGACGCGCGTGGCAAGTCCCCAGTATTCATCGCTGGCGACTTCAACGCCTGGGCAACGGAGTGGGGTAGCAGCAGAACGTCTCCAAGGGGAGGAATCCTGCTGGATACACTAGCCTCACTGAACATTCTCCTACTAAATAGTGGATCGACCAGCACGTTCAGCAGAGCGGGGCGTGAGTCAATAATAGACGTTACGTTCGCCAGCCCGGAGATCGCGCGTACGTCGACCTGGCTCGTATCCGAAGTATATACCCACAGCGACCACCTTGCAGTGATCACAGCTACAGGAAGCCGCAGAGACGCAAACCATCTCAGGCATATCGGATACAAAAGCAACTCGCTCGACCTAGGACTCCTTCTCCCGCTAGTAGAAGGCCTAATGGTCAGCAGCGACGCCAACTCCTCGGCCAATGGAATAGCGGACCACATAGTCTCCGCATGCAATGCCACAATGCCAAGGGTCTACAAAGGAGGCAATACCCGTCGCCCAGTAGCTTGGTGGAACGAGGAGATTGCCAAAGCGCGCAAGGAGTGTCACGCCGCAAGACGCAGGTGCCAACGAGCGAGAGCGTCACCAAACATCGCGCACTTGTCTGGCTTGCTGAGAGAAGCCCGAAGGAGCCTAAAAATTGCCATCAGACGGAGCAAGGCCAAACTGTTCCAGGAGATGTGCGACGCTGCAGATGCCCAACCTTTCGGGATGGCATACAAAGTGGTGATGGGCAAACTAGGTAGGCAGCCAATGCCAACCCACCCTAACTTGCTTGATGGCATCGTGCGGTCACTTTTCCCGCATCAGCCAGCGCTGGCAGTCCCTCGACGCAGCCCAGTGAGGAACGAGGCCATCGCTCCTACCGACGCCAGCGAGGTCTTCGCAATAGCCGCCAGAATCAAAAACGGTAAATCCCCTGGCCCAGATGGGATACCGAACGGCGTCATCAAAGCGGTCATAGCTGCACACCCGAACACGTTTGTTGACTTGTTCAACCAATGTATCCGCGAGTGCACGGTCCCCCGAAGGTGGAAAGTGCAGAGACAGGTACTCATACCCAAACCTGGCAAAGACCCCGAAGATCCCTCGGCATACCGCCCCCTCTGCATGTTGGACACCATAGGGAAAATCTTCGAGCGGATCCTATGCAACCGCCTGGAAAGGGAGTTGACGGCCATGCACGCATTGTCGGACCTGCAGTTTGGCTTCCGCAAACATCGCAGCACAACAGATGCCATTAAAACGGTGGTAGACTTGGCAACCAATGCGATACAAGGCAAGAGGTGGGCTGGAGGTACCAAACAGTATTGCCTCGTCTGCACGCTAGACGTGAAAAATGCCTTCAACTCGGCGAACTGGGGGCGCATCCTGGAGGCCCTCTGCGGAAAAAACACCCCAGTGCACCTGATCCAGCTCATAGGAAGTTATTTCGAAGATAGAGTGTTGCTCTACGACACCGAAGAAGGCCAACGCCAGTACACGGTTTCCGGCGGCGTCCCACAGGGCTCGGTACTTGGGCCGATCCTCTGGAATATCATGTACGACGGAGTACTGCGTTTGCGCCTACCTGAGGGCAACACTGTTGTCGGCTTCGCGGATGATCTGGCTGTGGTAACCATAGCCAAAAGACTGGACATCGCCTCAGCCAAATGCAGCACGGCAACGGACACTATTATCCAGTGGCTAACCCAAAATGGACTCTCGCTAGCCGAACATAAATCGGAAGCCGTGCTAATAAGTAGCAGGAAGAAAGTTGAGGGAGCAGTGGTACGAGTTGGATCGGCCTTTATCAACACCAAACCGGCCATCAAGTACCTTGGGGTAATGATAGACAACAGACTCTCATTCAAACACCACCTAGCGTACGCCAGCAATAAAGCTGCCGCTGCGACGAATGCCATCAGCCGCATTATGGCCAACACGCGTGGACCAAAACAACGGAGCAGAAAATTGATCGCTGGGGTAGTCACCTCTACCATCTTGTATGGATCTCCAATCTGGGCCACCGCAATGAACACGCCATCATATAGTCGAAGCTGCAAGGCAGTGTACAGACGCTGCGCCCTTAGAATCGCCTCATGCTTTCGCACGGCATCTGAAGACGCTGCGCTAGTAGTGGCCGGCATGATCCCGATCAACCTACTGGCGGCCGAGAGGCAAACCGGGACCGCCACAAACCGCGCAACACGTGAGAGGACGATCGCAGCCTGGCAAGAGGCGTGGAACAACAGCACCAAGGGCAGATGGACGCATCGGCTTATACCGCAACTGAGCCCGTGGATGCTTCGGCGCCATGGCCAGGTGGATTTCTACCTAGCCCAGATGTTGACGGGGCACGGCTGCTTCAAGGCCTACCTGCACCGTTTCCATCACGAACGAGACCAGTTCTGCGAGCACTGCGGAGAAGGGGAAATTGAAGACGCCGAGCACGCACTTTTCAACTGCCCACTCTTTAGACCAGAACGGGAGCGGGTCCCGGTGGACAGCAACACGTTGACCCCGGATAACGTGGTATCAACCATGCTGGCCAGTGAAAGCGGATGGGCTGCCGTAGCCAACATGGCCGCAACAATACTCAAGGAGCTACGCCGAAGAGAGAGGACCCGACGTGCCACAGAAGGCGGAGCGGTCTAACACAAAGGATTGCCATTCGTCCCGCGAAGTAGAGCTTAGTAAGCGGTACCGTGGGGCGGATCTTCCAATTTCCAACTTACAACTTCTCTATACTCTATACTCTGCCATATTTTCTTATATCTCTTCTATGTTACTCTTTGTTATATGTACCTTTTACAACTCTGAATAAAAAAAAAAAACACATACACACACACACACACATACACAAAAAGGACAAGAGTCTGTGCAAGTAAATGTGCTCGGTCGCGTTTCCCATCGTCGCTCCGTGGGTGCCCCAAGTTGGGCCGCTGCGCCTGCACGAAAAGGGAAAAAGCGTCAGTGTCGCGCCGCAGCCGCGCTTTTAGAAGGACAAGCCGATGAGTTTTTTCTACTCGGGTCGGGGTGAGGGGATGGAGGGCTGGCTTGCCGGTACTTTCCTCTCCTTCACTCCTTTCTATCCCAAATCTTCAATGTCGCCGCCCACGCAAAGGGCCAGTCACTTTAGGTAAACAATAAACAGCTGCTTTCGCTGCTTTTTCGCTGGGTTGTATAGGCTTAGTCGTCATCGACAGCTTAACAAGATCAGCTGGAGGCATATTTACGGTAGAGGGCGCTTTGCGCAGCAGTGACATACACCATCCGCAAAGCGACTGCAAATACAGTCCGGGACGCAAACCGCCTGTAGTGCAACAAAAACTGCACATACTTTGAGGCGCACGCTCTGGCGCACAGAAGTGCAGCGATAATGGCACCCATTAGCCATTATATAGACTGCCGCATCTAGCTACTCCTGGGAAAAAGTAATAAAGGTCGCGGAACCAATTACCAACCCCGCCACATAGCTGGTGTACCCAAAATGGGGCTCTGGTTACCGAGAAGGGGCGGTATAACCCCCAACGATCTAACGCCAAGGGAAACCATTGGCCATCGATGGACCCCAGTAGGGTACAGAGGCCCGTCCCCCAATAAGAAAACCCACCAGCGTCTGACTCATATTGAGCGGCTTGGTGGTCTACGTCTGTGCCGCATCGGCCGGCAGTTTTCATACCATGCAGACGGTATAATCTGCAAAACTAAACCTGGTAGGAGGTATAAAATGCACAATGTTTAAGGATGGTTGATAATAACAAAACTACTCCAGGTGGCAGTCACTCAAGTGAAAATCCACCCGTGGTGCAATCCACGGCCGGGGCACGGATTCTGGAGGCCCCAACACCCATTTCAAACACAGTTACTACGGTGGTGGCAAACTTGGCTACCGTAGCGGACCATGCTACAAGCAACGCAACAGGATCACCAGCGGTGAACCCGTTCGGCAGGTGCTCTAAGCTGCAAAGATCGCCGCAGCCAATATCGGCGCTGCCGGCGCTGGGAAATGAAGGCGCGTGTCCAATCGAAACACCTAATGCCATGGACACGCCAGGCTCAAAAAGAAGCAGGGACATCATGAGCCGCTCGAGCCCCTCCAGCAGAAAGAGAGATCGGCCGGGCAAAAAGCCAAGGGGACATGGCATGCATAGCATGCTAATTTCCACCGTTCGAGGAAAAAAGGCAACTGTTGACCTGAACAGGATGAAGGAAATCCAGCTGGCAGTCAGCACGCATATTGTGATAGTGCAAATGGCGTCACAAACCTGCCAAAACTGCAAGCACGATGGCCAAGCGCGCGAAGTTGAGAATGCCCAGCCGCGCACAGAGACGAAAAACGATACCGAGGAGAGGGCTACCCAAACGACACCGTCACTGGCCAAGAAGCTTAATCAGGCGCACGATCCAGGTGCACACATGCACAGAGGGAAGCCGAAGCCGAAACCGACGCCCATAAGCAACGCGAGAGACTACGCTTCAGTTGCAGGCCAGCACAACGCTGCCCCAACGGCTGTGCGCACGGCACAACGGCTCAATACTGAGGACAAGCGGGGAACAACGGAAAAAACGAGAATACAAATACACAGCCCAATAGCCGGAAATGGCAAAAAGCAGCGCCCAAGAGGAACGCAAAAACCAGCTCACGGGCATCAAGAAGAAGTCGTCCTGATGCCATCATGGTAAAATTCAGGAATCCCGAGGACTATACCGCCGCTCTCAAGGCGGTGCAGACCAACGACGAACTACAGCAGTATAGAGAGAGCGTCAGTGGTATAATGCACACGGCAGCCGCCGAGCTCCTGCTCCGCATGGATAAAGCGGCAGGCGAAGTGACTGAGCTACTGCAGAAGGCGGTCCAGAAAGTGCTGGGAAGCATAGCAGATGTCTCAACCGTGTCTGACAAGCTGCTCATCGAGATCCGCGATATCCCAGAGTGGTCTACCTGCGACGATGTGCTAGGAGCTGAGGACCTGCCGGCCCCATCAGCTCCAAAGCTGCGGAAAGCGTACCGTGGTATACAAATGGCTACGATGCTACTCCCGCAAAAGACGGCAGACCGACTGCTGGCGATTGCGAAGCTGCGTATCGGCTGGGCAGTTTGCCGCATCCGCCTAAAATTGGAGCCAAGGCGATGTTTTAAGTGCCTAGACTTCGGGCACACTGCCGCAAGGTGCCGAAGCAAATATGACGCCACAAAGCAGTGCATCAATTGCGGAGGAGACGACGACGCCTCTAAGGATTGCGCGGGTAAGCCAGTGTGTATACTCTGCGCACGGAAAGGAGATGCGAACACGGCACACAACACCCTCAGCAGGGCCTGCCCGCTGTTCATCAAGGCGACTCGATTAAACACGCAAAATTAAGTTAATTCAAATTAATTTAAACCACTGCTAAGCTGCCCAGGACATACTCATGCAAACGGCCAGGGAGCTTAATGCTGACATTGCTATCATAAGCGAGCCATACCGTACCCTGCATGATGGCGTCTGGCTCGAAAACAATGGAGGCGGAGCTGCAATCTGGAGTTGCAACAGACCACCTCAACAACTTGCGAACAGGAAAGCAGCAGACGGATTCGTAAGGGTAAAATTTTGTGGCATCCACATCTACAGTTGCTACATTGCCCCCAGCAAACAACCACATGAGTTTGCTGGCATACTCGATGAAATTGCGGAAGATGCACGAGCCCGCTCCCCTGCGATCATAACCGGGGACTTCAACGCATGGGCTGTAGACTGGGGCAGCACTGGAACCAACAGGCGCGGGCGCACTCTGCTGCATACGTTTGCAGCTCTAAGCGTTACGCTCCTGAACGTTGGCAATGAGTGCACGTACAGCAAAGCAGGAAGACGCTCGTCATTGATCTGACTTTTGCTAGTCCTAGCTTAGCAAGACAAGCATCGTGGGAAGTGACTAATGTCTACACGCACAGCGACCACCAAGCCACTATGATCACGCTTGAGGACCAATCCCGGCGATATACTGCGCAGCCATCATTTGCGAGCTGGAGCCAGGAATCTCTTGACCCCGACGCCTTGCTTATAATGACCGAGGGCATGCAGATTCCAGCCAGCGGAGACGCTGATCAATGTGCAAACCACCTGGCGCAAGCGGTTAAGCAGGCATGCAATTCGGCCATGGTAGTCAAAAGAAGACATAGCGGACCGCGCAGACCCGTCCACTGGTGGAACCAGGAAATAGAGGAAGCGCGAAGAGAGTGCCATAGCGCGAGACGCTGACATCAACGGGCGCATAATAGGCCAAACTTTTGCGAACTCCGCTCCGTGTACCGAGCAAAAAGAGGGGCGTTAAAAAAGCCATCAAGCGCAGCAAAGAGTAGGCATGGAAAAAACTGTGCGTGGAAGCAGACGCGCAGCCTTTCGGCGCAGCATACAAGCTTGTCAATGGGTAAGCTATGCCGAAGACCCATGCCCACCTGCGAGGAGCAGCCGAGAACAATTGTCGCTACGCTCTTCCCGGCACAGCCATCGCTCCAGCCACCCACCAGCCGGCAGAAGTACTAGAGACCCTCTCACGAGTCCAGGCGAGGACGGCCCAATTGCCTGATGGCATTCAACATGCGCGCTGAAACTAATAGTTGGCGCGCATACAGGCAACTATGCGGAGCTGTTTAATATATGTAAGTTAACACATAACACTCAATATGGGATATTTCATAAGTTTATAATCAACCCTCGCGATCGCGTGCTTCATAAGTTAAAGAACAGCCCTCGCAATTGCGGCGCTGCATACTTTGTATCAGCGCGCTATAGCTGCAATGGTCAGCGGCGGTAACCGGACACTTTTGTTTTGCTGCAAGAGTTTCCGTAATTGCCTAGGATTTTGCTGAGTCGGCTTGCCGACCATGACATTGTGGCGTGATGCGAGTTTTGGCTTAGCTTAAGTGAAATATTCTTTGTATTCAGTTTTTAGTCTTGAATACAGCGCTCTTCAATTAAGTCGCTTAAATAAATATTCACTCCGGCACTTGGCCGTTAAATAATTTGTTTTATTGTCTGAGCCCGAGGCCAGCAATAAGAGGTACAGTTTACCTCTCAACATAATCATCATCTTAGAAGAACATTAATTGGCGCCCAACTAGTTGTCGGACTCCACACCCAACAACAATTTAAGCAGCAGCACAGGAGCTGCAACAACCAACAACAATTAAGACAGCAGCGCGGGAGCTGCGAGTGACCAGTTATATTAAGACAATTTTTTTGTGTTAATTGAATCATGTAAGTGGACACTCTAGCCAAACACAAAAATTTTATTTTATAAAAAAAACTAGATAGTACTAGTGAGTATTTTATATTGCAACAGATCATATAAAAAAAATTAAATTAAATAATAATAATCAGAAGTTTCTGAAACACGTGAGAGTGATTGCTTTGAGAATTTGAGTTGAAACAGTTTATCATCCAGATTGTTAATAAAATTACTTTGTGTTACTTTCTGTGTGTCTAAAATTGTGCTATAACAATACATACAGTTCTCGTGGTTCAGAGCTGCGACGTAATTCGACCCGTCTTTTGAAGGCCCGTTTTGTTTTTCGCGGCCGTTGGCCTGCGCATGCCACTGTTCAGCCAATATAGAAACCCTCGCAAGCAGTCTAGCGACTCAGATTCCGACTGTAACATTCGCATCAGACTTCTCCCCGTAGTTCCCCCACCATCAGGTAAAATGGATCCAGAACAGCTTAGGGAAGTAGTAAGGACGGCTATCAGCAATGCTTTAGCCGAACAGGCCGTTGCAAACCAGCAGAGGGAGCAAGCATTGACTCAAAGAATTAATGAGTTAGCTGAACAAATAACAGCAGAAAACGTTGCCGCCCCACAAGTAGTAGCATATGCTGCTATAGGAATTAGAAACGACATTCGCTGTGACGAGCCGCTAGATGCCGTCAAGTGCTTAACTGAGTTTGCAGGAGTACAGGAATCTTATGTATCTTGGAGGCAGGCAGCATAAGCCGCTTACGAGATCTTCAGACCATATAATGGCAGTTCTCGTCATTATCAGGCTGTTATCATCATAAGAAGCAAGATTAGGGGCCCCGCAGACGCGGTGTTGGCCTCATTTGGTACTGTATTGAATTTTGATGCGATAATAAATCGCCTAGATTTCACATACAGTGACAAGAGACCAATTCATGTCATCGAGCAGGAATTAGGTACCTTGAGGCAAGGTGGCCTGTCCCTGCTTCAATATTACGATGAGGTAGAGAAGAAACTCACTCTTCTTACTAACAAAGTTAACATGTCATATGAGCCAGCTTTAGCAAAGGGCCTATGTGAAAAATTCCGCGACGATGCGTTGCGTGTGTTCATATCGGGTCTCAAGCGCAGTCTTACAGATGTGCTCTTTGCAGCAAAGCCCAGAGATTTGCCGTCAGCGCTAGCTCTCGCTCAAGAAGTCGAGTCAAATCATGAAAGGTACGCATTCGCGGCTAATTTCGCAAGAAGTCTAGAAGACAAGGAGCGCAAGCCGCATGCAAAAGGGCAGGGTCACCAACAGGAGAGGCATTCGCAACAAGCCGAAACACAAGCTAGCGGTACAAAGAATCCGCACTTTAGCAAGCAAAGCAAGGCCCCAGTGCAGACTGACCAGCGAAGCAGTAGGCAGCACAATAATAATGGCGCACAGGTGCCCATGGAGGTCGATCCTTCCTTCTCAAGGGTCTTGCAGCCCACTCAGGCTTCTGCTTACACGAATAGGAAGCACTCCGCATCTGACCGCACAGGCGGTCAGAGAAATCAGCAGAGGTTGAATCACGTCACGCAAGACGCGGGACAAGGGGCAGAGGCGTATGCTGATGCCGCCTCCAGCGCAGCGGCACAAATCAATGACGACGCTAGTTATGACTCCGATGCCGTTAATTTTTTAGGAGCAAATCCCTCTACCCGTCATCAGACGAAGAGTAGCAGGGACTCACATGCGATTCCTCATAGACACGGGCGCGGCCAAGAATTTCATTCGGCCACATGAAGGGTTGAAAGGCGTCCGCTCGGTAGAATCCCCCTTCAAAATTCATTCCATTCACGGCGAGACACAAATTACACACAAATGCTTTGTTTCAATGTTTGGGTTAAAGGCAACCTTTTTCATTCTGCCGGACTTGTCAACTTTTGATGGGATTGTAGGCCTTGACCTGCTAAAGCAGGCAGCTGCTTCGCTTTGTCTAGCTTCAGGACAACTTAAGTGGGGTAAGGAGGTTGAAAAAATCACCTTCCACACGTGCAAAAATGTAAATTTCACAAATGTAGACTGTGCAGAGGCATCCCCATTAGCTAGAAGTTCTTTTTTGAAAATGCTAAAGACCAGACAAAAGGCTTTTGCAGACCCAGACGAGGCGTTGCCGTATAACACATCAGTCGTGGCTACCATTAGGACCACAGATGAGCAACCGATCTATGCCAAGCTTTACCCATATCCAATGGGAGCAGCTGATTTCGTTAATAAAGAAATCAAAGATCTGCTAAAAAATGATATAATTCAAAAGTCCGTCTCTCCCTACAATAACCCAATATGGGTAGTAGACAAGAAGGGCACTGATGAAGCAGGCAATAGGAAAATGAGATTGGTAATGGACTTTCGTAAACTTAACGAAAGAACCGTGCCTGACAAATACCCTATGCCAAATATATCAATGATATTGGGGAATTTGGGGAGAGCCAAATTCTTTTCAACATTAGACCTCAAGTCTGGTTATCACCAGATCATACTCGCTGAACGCGACCGTGAAAAAACCTCTTTCTCAGTGAACGGGGGGAAATACGAGTTCAAAAGACTCCCGTTTGGATTAAAGAATGCAGCAAGCATCTTCCAAAGAACCATCGACGACATACTGCGAGAGCAGATTGGCAAATTTTGCTATGTTTATGTCGATGACGTAATCATCTTTTCAGAAGATGAAGAATCCCACATTAAACACGTGGATTGGGTCTTAAAAAGCTTGCACGAAGCAAACATGAGGGTCTCTGTCGAAAAGTCACGTTTTTTTAAGAAAAGCGTGAACTTTCTGGGGTTCATAGTCACCAGCACTGGCGCCACGACGGATCCTGAAAAGGTTAGGGCAATACAGGAGTATCCAGAACCTAAAACACTGTTCGAGGTCAGATCATTTCTAGGCCTCGCAAGTTATTACAGATGTTTCATTAGGGACTTCGCCGCAATAGCAAGACCCATCTCAAATATCTTGAAGGGTGAGAATGGAACAGTCAGTAAACATAGGTCTAGAAATATAAAGATTCAATTCTCTGAAGTGCAACAAAGGGCGTTTCAGAAGTTGCGCGATATTTTGTCATCCGAGGATGTAATGCTCAGGTACCCCGATTTTAAGAAGCCATTCGATCTAACGACCGATGCTTCGGCTCACGGCATAGGTGCAGTTTTGTCTCAAGAGGGTCGTCCTATAACAATGATTTCGAGAACATTGAAGGACAGCGAGGTTAACTATGCAACAAATGAGAGGGAGTTATTGGTCATCGTATGGTCACTTGCCAAGTTAAGGCACTATTTGTATGGGGTGAAAGACATTAATATCTTTACTGACCATCAACCCTTGACCTTTGCAGTTTCGGAATCCAATCCAAATGCGAAGATCAAAAGGTGGAAAGCGCGCATTGACGAGTCTAATGCACGCATCTTCTATAAACCTGGCAAGGACAATCTGATTGCGGATGCCTTGTCAAGACAGCAGCTCAACGCTGTAAATGAACAAGAAGTTGAGTCCTGCGCAGCAACGATCCACAGTGACGTATCTCTCACCAACACCATTGAGTCAACAGACAAACCGTTGAACTGTTTTCAAAACCAAATAGTGCTAGAAGAGGCGCGTTTCCCCTTAAAACGGAGTTTTATTTTATTTGGAAATAAGAAACGCTACTTGATCAGCTATACTTGCATTGAATCGCTGCTAGACGAGCTCGAAGATGTAGTTTCACCCAAATGCGTAAATGCTCTCCACTGTGATTTACACACGCTTGCAATGATACAAGATGCATTGGTTCGAAGATACCCGGCCACAAATTTCTGGCACTGCAAAAATCGCGTAGTGGACGTATTTGCGATTGGAGAAAGAAGGGAAATCCTCACAGCCGAGCATAATAGGGCCCATAGGTCTGCACAGGAAAATATTAAGCAGGTACTCTCCGAGTACTACTTTCCAAAGATGGCAAAAATAGCCAATGAAATAGTACAAAAACAAGAACTTGGGGAGACACCAATCCCCTCACATGTAGGAGAGATGTTACACATAGACATTTTTTCCACTGACAGGAAATTTTTCTCACTTGCATCGACAAGTTCTCTAAGTTTGCTATTGTCCAACCGGTCCCTTCAAGAACCATTGTGGATCTGAAGCCAGCCTTAATGCAACTAATGAACTTTTTCCCAAAAGCCAGATCTATTTACTGTGACAATGAACCGTCATTGAATTCAGAGACCATCGTGACTATGCTTGCAAACAACTATGCGGTCAGCATTTCAAATGCACCACCATTGCATAGCATCTCGAATGGACAGGTTGAGCGCTTTCACAGCACTCTGTTAGAGCTAGCCAGATGCCTAAAGATCGATAAAGGCATAAGTGACACCGTAGAAGTCATTTTACTGGCTACAACTGAGTACAATAAGTCGATACATTCGGTCATCGACCAGAGACCAGTTGATGTGGTTCAGGCGCACCCAGATGAGCCGCAAGAGAAGATACAAGAAAAGATCAGGAACGCTCAGACGACGCTCAGAGCTAGGGAAAACGCAAATCGGCAGAATAGGGTCTTCGACGTTGGTGACAAAGTTTTGGTCAAGTCCAACCGACGGCTCGGAAACAAACTCACACCTTTATGTGATGAGAAGGCCGTGGATGCAGACCTGGGGACCGAGGTCCTCATTAGAGGGAGGGTGGTCCACAAGGACAACCTAATGTGACTCCCTTGTTTTTTTTTAATTTTTCTTTTTTTGCACCTTTTTTAAGCCACTAGGCAAACTCGTATAAGTTATACTATATCTAGTTTTTACTCCCTGTACCCATAAAATGGGTAAAAAGGGGGTATTACATCTGTGCAAATGTATGTAACAGACAGAAGGAGACATCTCCGACCCTATAAAGTATATATATTCTTGATCAGTATCAAAAGAGATTTCGATTTGGCCATGTCCGTCTGTCTGTCCGTCTGTCCGTCTGTCCGTATGAACGCGTCGATCTCAGCAACTACAAAAGCTAGAGACACCAAATTTGAAATGTAGGTTCCTGTATACCATACGCAGATCAAGTTTGTTTCATATTTCAGATATCTCCCCCGTTCCCCCGCAAATCGATTAAAACCGTTTTACAGTAACAATTTTCAAGATATAGCTTTAAGATTTGACATGTACAATACTTAGTCTTTCTTAATCTACTGTCCAAATTTCAAGTCAATCGGATAATAAACACGGAATTTATTCACGAAAGAAAATTCAGTGATGCAGCGAGAGGGGAAGAAGAAGCACAGCCACCAATTAAAATGCCTCGCTTGCGCT
Source organism: Hirtodrosophila confusa (assembly GCA_035043065.1). NCBI lineage: Eukaryota > Metazoa > Arthropoda > Insecta > Diptera > Drosophilidae > Hirtodrosophila > Hirtodrosophila confusa. The sequence continues at coordinate 134,379 of JAWNNI010000010.1, read as the reverse complement.
GTCGTTTTTGCCGCCTGTGTGTGTGCGTCTTTGTGTATGTGTGTATGTATGTGTACGTGGACGTAGATGTGATTGGATGTTTTAGACCTGGGTATAGGGAGTTTCTTAGTCGGGTATACTCGACTATAGCATTCTTACTTGTTCAATTTACTATTGGCCACTTGGCATAGGTTTTATAAAACATTTTTGGTGGTGGGCAAACCTCTTTAAAAAGAAAAACGGAAAAATTGCTAAAAAGAAAGAAAACAACTATTCACAGGTTCGGATCCATATTACTCCTTTCCTTATCAGTGGCCTCGGCACATGTCACCGACTACTCGCGAGCCAAGTACATTCCCATCGTCGACGGCGAAATCTTGGTATGGGAAGAATATGCCTATGTTTGGCACTCGGCGAACCTCTCAGAGTACGTGCGAATGGTGGAAGAAACGGTCAAATTAATTGACATGTTCCCGCTATCCCACATGAAAAAACTTCTAAGTGTGGACACGGCACATTTACAAGACCTGTTGGAGGCGTTAGGCACACACCATAGAGTCGCCAGGAGTTTAGATTTTCTAGGGTCCATACTGAAGGTTGTGGCGGGTACACCCGATGCCGGTGATTTAGAGCAGACTAGGTTCACTGAAATGCAACTAATAAATGCCAACAATAGACAAATAGAAATAAATACTAGAGTTCAAGACCAGATTAACCAGTTAACAGTCACTGTCAATAAAATTCTCAAGATAACCAAAAACTCACAAGTTGACACTAGCCATTTATTTGAAACATTACTGTCTAGAAACAGAATGCTGATGATGGAGTTGCAAAATTTAATGCTTGCCATTACTCTTGCGAAGGCTAACATTGTTAGCCCAAACATTTTGGACCACTTAGATTTGAAATCAATTTGGCTAGAGGAACCCACCAACACTCCCATAGGAGATCTTATGTCCGTTGCGTCCGTAAAAGTTCTTCAATCCATTAACACTATACATTTTATAATTAAATTCCCAAAGATTAAAAAAGCTTGCAGAAAAATCACGATTTATCCTGTCATCCACAAGAATTTCATATTGCGATTGTTTGACAACGTCATAGCCGAATGCGATGGAGAAACCCACACACTGCAGAGTTGCGCCGCTTCACCTGGAGCCACATTTTGTCGTCTGGCATTAGAGAGTTCATGTGCCAAAGAGCTCCATGCAGGTGGCACGGCACACTGCGAGATCCAGCCGAGCAACCTGGAAATAATTACCCATGTAGATGACGGAATTATCATCCTCAACGACGGGTCCGCAAGGATTCAGGTGGACAACGGCACTGAGATCCAGGTACAAGGCACGCATCTCATCACATGCGGAGACCGAGTCGCAATTAACGGGACTCTGTTTTACAATCACAACAACGTACGCAATAGAGTCCCGGGTATTGCCAATTCTCCCTTGCTGAACATCACTGCCAGCCAAGATGTCCTCAGCCTCCCTTACCTTCATCGTTTGAATGAACGTAATTTGGAGGTGATACAGCAATTCAAGGAAGACGCCGGAACTGATCAAGCCTATCGCGTGGCATTCATCATTGGAGCCATATGCTGTGCTTTTATCTGCGTTGGCCTCACTCTTTGGCGGATCATCGACGCAAAGAAGTCTGCGAAGCAGTTAAGAGAAGTCGTCGCCGGGATTGGGTCGGCCGAGGACGGCATTATACTTGAAGGGGGAGTAGTTAACACATAACACTCAATATGGGATATTTCATAAGTTTATAATCAACCCTCGCGATCGCGTGGTTCATAAGTTAAAGAACAGCCCTCACAATTGCGGCGCTGCATACTTTGTATCAGCGCGCTATAGCTGCAATGGTCAGCGGCGGTAACCGGACACTTTTGTTTTGCTGCAAGAGTTTCCGTTATTGCCTAGGATTTTGCTGAGTCGGCTTGCCGACCATGACATTGTGGCGTGATGCGAGTTTTGGCTTAGCTTAAGTGAAATATTCTTTGTATTTAGTTTTTAGTCTTGAATACAGCGCTCTTCAATTAAGTCGCTTAAATAAATATTCACTCCGGCACTTGGCCGTTAAATAATTTGTTTTATTGTCTGAGCCCGAGGCCAGCAATAAGAGGTACAGTTTACCTCTCAACATAATCATCATCTTAGAAGAACATTAATTTGTATACGTGACCGCCGCTTTCGCACAAGATGGAAACTGCAGAGACTGGTACTGATACCAAAAGGCGAGAAACCACCCGGAAACTTTTGAGTGCATCATCTGCAACCGCTTGAAAATGGAGCTGGAGGAGCGGCAAGGACTCTCCGACCTCCAATTCGGATTCAGGAAGAAGCGAAGCACTATGGACGCCATCGGCCTGGTTGTTAGCAAGAACACCAATGCAATTGAGGGATCCCGATGGCGTAACGGCAGCAAGCAGTACTGCCTTGTCACAACGCTTGAAGTCAAGAACGCGTTTAATTCTGCCAGCTGGACAAGCATTATACGCGCCTTACAAGACCTCCACATATAAGAGTACTTAAATAGTATAATTGCTGACTATCTCGACAGCCGACTGCTGCAGGACGACGGGAGCATAAGGTGTCTGGAGGCGTTCCACAAGACTCTGTACTAGGGCCAACATTGTGGAACGTAATGTACGATGCCGTACTGAGCTTAGCTACCCCAGAGGGCACTACCATAGTGGGCTTTGCAGATGACATAGCCGGCGTCACGGTTGCGAAGCATCTGTGCGTAGCTGAGCAGAGCACCAATGCAATCGTCCATCAAGTCACTGACTGGCTCGCCAACAATGGACTGACATTGGCAGCACACAAGACGGAGGCAGTTTTGATCAGCAGCAGAAAAGTGGTGGAGACGGCAACAATACGCGTTGGCAACTGCCAAGTGCAATCCAAGCCAGCTATCAAATACCTGGGAGTGATGCTTGACCACCATACCGCAGGTGCGCACTGCGCACGCACACCGAACGCTGTCGGAGGACGCAGCTCTGATGCTGGCCGGAATGATCCCGCTGGACCTACTGGCACGGACATACGGCCTTGTGTGAGTAGAAAGCACGGACAAACCGACTTCTACCTAACACAACTACTTACTGGACATTGGTGCTTCAAATCCTATCTATATAGGTTTAAGCACGAGACGGATCCGTTTTGCACACTGTGCGCGGACCATAGAGGACGCAGAACAAGTCTTTTTTGTCTGTCCAAGATTCTCTGCTGAACTGGAAGAGCTAAGTCTAGTAGTTGGGGGACCATTCATAGTCATCGACTTGTTAGACATCCTACTTAGCTCGCAAAACAATTGGGTCGCTATATGCATTTTTTTGAAAGGCATTTTAAGTTGTGGATGTCTTCTTCTTCCCCCAGCACTGAATATTCTTGCGTGAATAACTTCCGTGTTTATTATCTGATCGACTTGAAATTTGGACAGTAGATTAAAAGTTACATGCCAAATCTTAAAGCTATACCTTACAAGATGTATACAACGTTTTTATCGAATTGCGGAGGAACGGGGCGAGATATCTCAAATCTAAAATAAACTTGACTTGCTCCCGCTATACACGAAACTACATTCCAAATTTGTTGTCTCTAGCTCTTATAGTTGCTGCGATCTATGCGTTCATACATACGGACGGACAGACAAACGGTCATGGCCAAATCGAAATCTCTTTTGATACTGTTCAAGAATATATATACTATACTAGCTGGTAAAACGCCAGCGTTGCCCGGCGAAATACTTAGATTAAAATGCATTATGTTGAATTTGACTACTTTCGTCAACCGTAAGAAATACACAAAAATAACGTATCACAGCATTCCCTCCCTTGGGGGTAGGAAACTATTTAGTTGAGGATTTTTATACTATGTTCCCGAAGGGAAAATTGTATATTGAGTTCGCGAAATGTCCGTCTGTCCGTATGAACGCATTTTTTGCCTTTATCTTTAAGCTAGAGGAACAAAACTTGGTACACATGTTGGTGCATACCCTCCCCCGCAAATGAGACAAATCTATATCACATACCTGTACATTTAGAGTCACCAAATTTGGCATACAGACTACTGTTTTTTTTCGCGTCTCCACAAATAACCAAATTATATAGGACTGGAACATAGTATTCTGCAGTCGGGTGCGTCCGACTGCAACGTTCTTCCTTGTTTTTATATATATTTGGAAATTATTATAAGTTGAATTCAGACATCACCCCTTTCGGACCGTGGGCATGCATTTTTCAAAACCGGTAGCACATGTGTCGAATTATTTAATGTGAGGTGCTTGGAAAATTAGTTTCAAAATAATTGGATGATAAACAGAAAAGTTTGAAGTCAATCGGTCGATAATCAAAAAGGGATCATACAACAGTTTTCTTCGAATTTTCCGACTTTGGAGGTAGATTTTCCAAAATCTTTGACCACCGCGCCCATCTAGCTTACCTATAAAACAGTGAAAATGAGTTTGATGCCAATCGCATGAAAATTAAAATAGTCGAATGCCAGAGTTTTCCACCGATTTTCCGACCATGGGCTGAATTTCCCAAAATCGCTGATACACGTGTCGAAATATTTTACGTAATGAGCTTTGAAAATGAATTTGAAGGTAATCGGACTAAAATTAGACTTTTGCCCATACAACCTTGAGTTCCACATTTTCCGCCCAGGGGGTGAATTTCCAAATTTTTTGTGTAGATGTTTGAAAATGAGTTTGAAGCCGATTGGACGGTAAACAAAAAAGTTTCATACAACAGTTTTCCGCGATTTTCCACGCTTGTGGGTGGAAGTTTCCAAAATCCCATCTTAGCGTGCACTTTCATTATAGATGGAACCTACTGTAAAAATTGTAGCATCCTAGCTCTTACGGTTTGGGCGGTGCGATGATTGCCAATCAGTCAGTCAGTCAGTCAGTCAGCACTAACTCTTTTATATATATAGATAGGGTCGGAGATGTCTCCTTCTGCCTGCTACATACATTTGCACGGATTAAGTACCCCCTTTTTACCCATTTTATGGGTACAGGAAGTAAAAATCACTGGGCTAAGCTATTAAGGAAAGTCTACTCCCACGGGCTGGCAAATTGTGGTACGCCATTGTGTGTATTTCTTACGATTGACTAAAGTAGTCGTAATGCATTTAATTCTTTATATTTCGCTGGGCAGCGCTGGGGTCTTACTAGCTAGTTAGTAATATGTCGAAGAATGGAAATAAGAATAAAGTAACACAAATATGGAACCGTCCTTTCACTTATCTTCTTTGGTCGGTCTCGAACTGAGAGTCAGAGAGTGTAGAGAGAGGAGTAGTCTCTCCTGAGGCTGAGTGTGGCCTGAGCGTTGAGTTGTTGGTGTGCTGTGCATGCGTATGGTCTATGTATGCAGATCGTACAAAGTAGATGTGATGTACTGAGAGCAATTCCAGGAAGCCAACCGTGCAACGGTGCTTGCCAAAAATTAATTGGCGATTGTTGCAAATTTTGTCGGTTACAGATTTGTAGAAGTCAAGTAGTCAGTCTGCATGATACTATTGAAGCATAAAGACTTGGTGGTGAATTAAAGAAAGAGCAAAGTTTTAGAAGTATGGCACCAACTAGACGCTCAGGACGCGCTGCTCGCGGTTTCGAGCCAGTTGTCGAAAAAAATTATGCTCCGACAATTATAATTAAAATAATCTACATAATAATTATCTTATTTTTATTTTTTTCAATTTTTATTCATAAAACGTTGAATGCATTACTTATTCAGTTCAACAAAAAGTAATTTCTGCAGTGACTCTGACGTTAGGTTGCACCTCAGATCGGATAATACCAATTAGAGGGCAGCAAAGGCCGTTTCAACACTCACGTTGTTGGAACAGAGTGCACAACTTTGGCCAGTTGATATAAATTAGGATACTGGTACTTTTTTCTTCCCAGTACTGCATAAGATTTACATTTATAGCAATTTATTTTGGGTTGTAATTAATGTGATATAAATGTTCTTATTATATTAATAAAAATTAAACAATTATTATGTTGAATATTTTAATTATATTAATTATAGAATATTTTTTTTTAATTTTTAAATTAAAACAAATAAGAATGCTGAAGTTGAATATACACGACTACAAAACTCCCTGTACCCAGGTCAAAAATTTCTGATCGCGTCGTAAACTTACACATACTCACACATCCACAAAAACAGACACATACTACAAACGACAGCACAAGCAACAGCGCCAGCGAAGCATTTTAAGTGGTGGCTGTTCTGCGTCTTCCCCCCGTGCTGCAGTACTGAATCTTGGTTTTTGAATAACTTCCGTGTTTATAATCTGATCGACTTGAAATTTGGACAGTTGGTTAAGAGTGACCAAAGTATTATATATGCCGGATCCCAAAGCTTTATCTTAAGAATGGTTGGCTTAAATCGTTTTCATAGATTTGCGGGGGAACGGGGGCAGATATCTGAAATATGAAACAAACTTGATCTGCGCATGGTATACAGAAACCCACATTTTAAATTTGGTGTCTCTAGTTCTTAGAGTTGCTGAGATCGACGCGTTTATCTGCACCTGCATGGGTTACCTACTCAGCGTGGGCTAGTTAGTGGGCTAGCCTGGCGGGTCAGTGGCCCGCATCAGAACTGCAGGGTATATTAGGAAGTTTTCGACCTGGGTACATTCGGGTATACTCGACTAGAGCATTCTTACTTGTTTATAACTGCGAGAGGAAAAATCGGATAAGAATTTGGTTTCAACCAATCTTATCCATTGTATTGTCTTACACTTTTTATCTTTAATTTGATTAAGATCGGATTATTATTGCGTAGAGCTGCCACAAAAACATTCGGTTGAAATTTGAGCTTTTGTACGAACATTACAGCCAGGGCAAATACCTTCCGCACGCCGCAGTTTATTGATTATTTACCTGTGATAGCCCATTGTCTGCAATACGGGGAAAAAATCATTTGTGTAGTTTGCTCCAATCTTATGATTAAAGCGGACGGAAAACACGTTCAAAGGCATCATTTGTGTATTTAAAATATCATTCATATTAAGGTCGATACCGTCTACCACAATAAGACAATTGTGCATTGGAAGGAGCAGATAATATTGTATCGCAAAATACAGTATCATATTTAATCTAACTTCTTGCTTCCAATAACCGTATACACTAAGAGACATTTTGCAATGTTTATAGAGCGAACTTAAGTACGTACTGGCGATTTGGAAATGCATGTTTGTCACTCACTTTCTAGTTTTGGTTTGGTTCAGTGAATCGTTGGTTTGCTCTAGATACTCAAAGTAATGCATGTAATGTTGTTTAATTGTTTGTGTATATGCAGGGACCGTAACAATCTATATATACAAATAAAAGCTTGCCCTGACTGACTGTCGGATTGGGAATCATCTCACAGACCAAATCCTAAGAGCTAAGGCGTTTAAATTTTCAGAGAAGTTTTCATTTATGTCGAAAGTGCATATTAAGACTGGATTTTGGTAAATTATACCCACATTCGCATAAAACTATTGTATGAAACTTTTTTGCTTAGCATCAAATTCACTTCAAACTCAATTTTGCATCACTAAATGGATAAAGGGGGCTACTCAATCTATGCAAATGTAAATACATACATGTATAATTGGCAGAAGTAGTCATTTCCAACCCTATAAATATAAATATGTAAGATTTATTGAGTTTGATTAATAAGTCAGGTTTTTAATATAAGTAGTACACATATCGAGTGATTTCAAATGTATTTCATAGTTTGATAGTAAAATGTCGAATGACAGGATGATAACTTTATACAACTTTTAGCAACTTTTTCTACTCGATAGAGATGCTCTTTATTCTTATAAATATAAAATTACTTTCCTATCCTATTATTATTAATAACAAACAGACAAAATAAGTAGAATGTGTCTCATCTTATATTATGCTTATGCTTGTAAATGTAGGAATTTTCCAGTATCTAAATAGTATAATCAGTCTCAAGGTAAATATATTTAGGAGTAATCTCGAACTGTAATATTTTCTGTCTAGATAGAAAGAAATTGGTTGTAACACAATCAAAGCAAACACACAAGATAAATACCCCTCAGATACAAACCATAAGCTCCCGATAGCGTCATATACAGATAAGCCAGATGTACATTGCAATGCATTGTACTTATGGGCAAATCCCAGAAACAGTCCAAATGTTTAAAATTAGCTTCTTTGTGTGGAACGTTAGAGTAGGTATCTAATTTTAAAAATGATCTCGCATATATTGAGGGTATACACGAACATGTGTACCAAGTTTGGTTGCTGTAGCTTAAAGATAAAGGCAAAAATGTTGCGTGCGCTACGTATCGGTAAAATATCTGATATCGAATCCTTAACAATATCCGCGTTTTTAAGACCAATACCAAAATTTTTCGTGCTTTCTTTCTGTGCGGGACCTCAACTACATAAATACCGACTTTTTTGTCGAAATAATAAAGTGAATGCAAAAATAAAAGACCGATATATGCGTATATCATTTTAGTGTTGGAAAACATTAAAAATTTACCAGAGTTGCCAGACTGTTAGATATAAACCGCACAAATTTGAATTTTTTAGTAACACTTTAAAATAAATGTGAATAACCCGTAATGTATAATAAATAGCGCGACTTATTGCTCTCTTGGCCCTAAAACTGCGACCGAAATCGCCATATTGGTTATGTCTCTTAGCCTCTGCCTAAGTAGATGGCGCGCTGTTGCTGGAGTCAATTTTTTTGTGAAACCACGATTTCGTTAATTTTTATCATTTAAGTTTATTAAGCAGCACAGCCACAACTTATAATGCCTCGCTTGCACTGTCGCTCGTGCGTGTGCTGCTTTGTGCTGCGTGTACGAAGATACGATTGGACATTTTTGTAGTTGGGTATACTCGACTATAGCATTCTTACTTGTTAGTTAATAGAATGTGAAGGCTGCTGGATTTATTACAAATTAACATTATTATTATTATGAGTAAATTGACCCAGCAGCATTCACACATTCACATTTGCATCGATATATTGATCTATTTTAGGTGGGTCGATATTTGACAGTACAAACATGTGAAGACTTGCAGCGAAATTTGTAACTTTTGAATTTTTGCTGACTTCGGTGCACATTTCCGCAGTATTCGGGATTCACGCTAACAGAATGCGGGAAATGTATGATTGCGCTATATTTCAACAATGGGAATAATTGTTTAAAAAAATCGTTTTTTAAATCGTTGTTTAAAAGGGCCCAAACACAAAACTTATACCGGAGAGTGTACCGGAATTTAAACAAGTAAGAACGTTGCAGTCGGACGCACCCGACTGCAGAATACTATGTTCCCAGTCCTATATAATTTGGTTATTTGTGTGTTCAGAAAGAGACGTGAAAAAACTGCAGATATAGATTTTGCTCCTTTGTGGGGAGGGGTGGGGTGTCCAAAAATTTTTTATGCAGATTTATCCAGAGGGTCAACATTAGTATGTATGCCAAATTTGGTGACTGTACCTGTACAGGTGTGGGAGATATAAATTTTTCTCATTTGCTGGGGAGGGGTGGGAGGGTCCAAAATTTTTGATGCAGATTTATCCAGGTGGTCAACATTAGTCTGTATGCCAAATAAGGTAACTCTATCTTTGAAACTGTAGGAGATATAGCCCTTGAAAAACGTGTTTTGGGGATATCATGCCGATTGTGGGGTGGGAGTCAAAATTTTTGATGCAGATCTGTCGATAATATCAACATTAGTCTGTATGCCAAGTTTGGAGACTATAGCTTTAAAAATGGGGAAGATACAGGTTTTCCCCGAATTCCGGGCGAGGGGTGGTGGTGGGGGGTCGATCTCGACACTTCATAAATTGACGGTATACACCAACAGTGTACCAAGTTTAGTTGCTCTAGCTCAAAGATAAAGGCAAAAAATTGCGTTCATATGGACAGACGGACATTTAGCAAACATAATATACTATTTTCCCTTCGTGAACATGCAACACATACGCAAAGCTTATGGAGAAGAAATAGTAATGTATGTTAAGAATTATTTTAATTGTCAAAAGAAGCTAGCAAAACAAAGAGGACGACTTAAATATTTAGTTAAATGTAAGGACTACAACATCATACCCAAACATTTAAACAACAAAACAAAATCTTTAAGACACAACTTTACTTTAGACGACTCAAAAGAGAATTAGCTAAAATAGATGCTAATTTTCTACTTAAAATTTTGAAGCTAGAAATTAGGAAACTCAAAAACTAATTTGCATTATAAACAGATACCAAACACACAACTTTGAAAAACTAAAACAGATACTTAGTAAAGACGACGCTATAGAATTAGATCTAGGCCAAAAGATAGCGTTCCAAAGAATTTGAGCGACTACTGACCAAGACATTGACCGAAAAATTTGACAAAGCGAAATCGACGTGAGCACACCAATTGGACATAAAATTGAACGCAGAGTGGTTCATAAATTTAACAGACGTGCATTTTCCGAAAGAAAGCCAATGGCTTTTATCTATGGGACCAAAGCTTGCTCTCCCAATAGACAACCAAAACGTAGACCCGATACACATAATTGCAGACCTAGAACAAAGTATCCAGACAATAATGGACGAAAAACAAAGATACACTGCTAGCGGAAACCTAGCATCCAGATTAAATAATTTTAAGCATAACAGAAGGAACAATCAAAAGGACAAGTTTATACTAAATATTGCAAGAATTACGAAGAAAGTTGTCAAAGAGCACCAAGACAAAGTCATTATCACACAAGCAGATAAAGGTAATAAGACAGTGGTTATGTACAAGAAAGACTATCATGACAAGATGTTAAAACTATTAAATGACAAAACAACGTATAGAGCAATGAGAAAAGACCCAACACAACAACTGATAAAAAAGAACAATACAATTACTAACGACCTTCATAAACAGAATCATATTGACTGGCGACTTATAAAACATATATCAAAATATATGGACGACATATTATGTATTATAAAAGAAAAGGAGGCAGAAAAATTTTTGGACACGCTAAATAATCAACACAAAAGAATACAATTCACGATCGAAAAGGAAAATAACAACAAAATTGCATATTTGGACACGGAACTGGAGAACAACAGAGGCAGGATTGTATTCAAATGGTTCACAAAAATGATTGCATCGGGACGTATAATGAACTTTAGTTCTACACAAAGCAAATACGATTAGTGATGAATTACACAGAGCAAAAATATATAAAATTAAAAACATTATTTTTAAAAATAGCTTCCCCGGGAATCTTATAGACAATTTAATAACAAACGCGACAACCCATAACAAGAACACAGACAAGAACAAAGACATAGAAAAAGAGGATAAGCAATACATTAGTGTACCTACCATACATAAATAATTTAACAAATCGGCAAACAATAACAAAAATAATTCCAGACGCACATTCCAAACACCTAATGTACGCGTACAAAGCACATACAAATACAAGAAATTTGTTTACGAACACGAAAGACAAAATACAAAAAGACAAACAACAACACTTCATATATGAGATCAAGTGCAATGGAAAAGAAGGTGAAAGATGCAACGGAGTATATATAGGAATAACAAAATGCGCGCTAGGCACAAGAATTGCAGAACATAAGGGAGACGCAAACAAAAAGAAAATGACAACAGCACTTGCGCAGCATATTACAACAATAGGACACACAGCTGATTTCGACAACACCAAAATATTAGACATTGAGAGAAGAGAACGAACAAGACTAACGCTAGAGAGCCTACGAATACAACAACAAGGGGAGAACACTGTAAACCATAAAGAAGACATTGAGAAGACAAACTTTATTTACGCTGCAGCAATATCAGTTGACAAACAAAACTTGACGAGCAAAGACGGTAGAAATAAAACGACGATGGATAAACATAAACAAAAGTGCAATTTAGACATGGAACAATGACGACACTGTAGGAAATACTACAATAAGTTTAATGTATGTATTTTAATGTAAATCGAAATGTTTGTTAAAATCTTTATATGTATGTCAATGTCTTTTATATGCATGTAAAACCAGACTCCCTGAGGAAGGCGTAACAAACACCGAAACGCGTAGGAGGAGAATTTTAATAAAGAATGCAATATAATTATTAAAATGAACTACATCGGCCTTATCAACTCGCTCAATAGTTGTCGACCGATCATTTCTATGCACATTGCGGGAAATTACCGTTTTTTACTTCCTGTACCCACAAAATGGGTAAAAATGGAGTGCAAATGTATGTAACAGGCAGAAGGAGACATCTCCGACCCTATAAAGTATATATATTCTGATCAGTATCAAAGAGATTTCGATTTGGCCATGTCCGTCTGTCTGTCCGTCTGTCTGTCCGTATGTATGAACGCGTCGATCTCAGCAATTATAAGAGCTAGAGACACCAAATTTGGAATGTAGGTTCGTGTATAGCGGGAGCAGGTCTAGTTTGTTTCATATTTTAGATATCTCCCCCGTTCCCCCGCAATTCGATAAAAACCGTTTTACAGTAACAATTTTCAAGATATAGATTTGGGATTTGGCATGTATAGTACTTTGCGACTCTTAATCTATTGCCCAAATATCAAGTCGATCGGATAATAAACACGGCAGTTATTCATGAAAGAAGATTCAGTGCTTCAGCGAGTGGGGGGAAGAAGAAGCACAGCCACAACTTAAAATACCTCGCTTGCGCTGCGCTTGAGGTGTCGCTCGTGTGTGTGCGTCTGTTGTGTATGTTTGTGTTTTTTTTTTTTTTCGGTCCGCCAGGGATGTGTGAATCTTCGAAAGATACTGCAAGCCCGTACTTGCAGCATGCACGATTCGCCAACAAGGTGGGCGCCTATGTACTAAACACACCCCCCCACACACACCTCTCACCCCGTGGGAACACCGTTAGATAGTACATAGCGGGGGAAGGTTGCCTATTTAGGCACTCTCCTCTTCTGAACAGACCTAGAAACTAAGCCTTTGAAATACACTTTTGGGTTCTAAGAGTTGGATAGTTTGGATAGTTTGAGATCCAAAGAATTAAGTTATTTGGAAATCCCAGAAGGTGAAGTTTATGAAGTAAAAGAGAATGATTAACAGAGTCAAAGGCCTTACTGAAATCAGTGTAAATAACGTCAAATGATGGCAAATGAAGTGAATTCCAATAGGTTAGTGGTAGTGGATCTATATTTCACAAACCCATGCTGGCAGGGTGAAATTATAGATCTACATAAATGTTGAAGTTGAGAAGTTATTAATTTCTCAAAAATCTTAGGAATAGCAGACATCTTCGAAATACCTCTATAGTTCTCAACATTGTAACGAACCTTTTGGCTTCACCGAGTCTAGCTCGGTCGACCAGGAGTTCGTGCCAATAAATTTATAATCTGCAGCACTTGCGATAAAAGAAAGTAAATTGTTTTAAGCTTTAAATGTATATTATGCCGTTTCACCCGGTTACTTCCAGTTTACAATAGAATTTCTTTGCTTAATTATATCCCTCGTTGTCGTGGTGCTGCTGGGGATTGCTCTGCCCAAGTGCCGGAGATCCAGTTGCCCGATATTCTCTTCGGCTTGTCCCGTTCGCTAAACGCTTTGAGACTAAGCAGTTTCAATGCTATCGGTTAGCCTCGGTACCGCTGTGCAAGTGTGATGTGCCTATATCTGGCCCTAGGTATGCGAGCGGTACAACTCCGGTTTAGACCTGGATTCACCTGTTCGCTTTAACCACAAATTCTCCTATGTCTCCTGCTTGCCTTGGCACCCCAGTTTGGACCGGGTTTCCGCCGTGGCTGTTCTCCTGTTCTCTATACACTGTTCATATATACTCCAGTTAGACCAGATTTGGTTCACCGGTACTCGTTTGTCGCCGCCCGTTTGGTTCCGCCGAATCTCAAGGACTCCTAGTTTGGCCTAGGTTTGTCCCCGGACTCTTTTAGCGTGGCTGCACTGTGTTATCTAGTCCCTAGGACTCGCCGAGGTTACCCCAGTTTATACCAGGCTTAGCCGTCGGTGTCTTTCGGATGTCTTGCCTGTATTTTAGGTAGAGACACCAAGGATACCTGAGCTTATACCAGGTTTAGCCGTTGATGCTCTCTAAAATGCCCTGTCGTGATCCTTGAGATTTACCAGGCGTACCCAGTTTATACGGGTTTGGCCGCTGGCCTCTTCTCTGGATTTCCACAAAACCTCACTGGCACTACTCACGTTTGCACTTTGGTCCGTCGGCGACGCCTTTGCACTGATTAGCAGAATCTCGCTACGCCGCGTGGCAGAAGACTCGCTTCCAAGTTTCTCAGGGCTGGTTCGGGGCAAGCGGTTTCGCTTGTCCCTCGAAGATTGACCAAATGTCTGGCCTTGATTGCTGCTCCTGTAGATCGGCCCAATATTTGGCTGCGCCGTTACTCGTACTGGTATCTTCCCTCGATGACACTTTGTTCGCACTGTACTTCACTGCTTGTACTTAAATTCCCGCACTTGCTCGTTCACTTCGCTTGACTTTGTTTTCTTGACTGTCCAGTTCCCACGCAGATCTCGCCTTTTATTGCCGCTGCCGGCCGGTCCCGCTTGGTGGCTGCATCGGGGCCGCGGCGGCGGTAAACTCTCCAAACTCTCGCCTAGCGGTGCAGCAATGTTGTTGATAGGCTTAAATTTGGCGGCGACGCCAGCTGCCAAATTACGTCGAAATCGGCTGACGTTCGCCTAGCAACAGCGGTGAATTACCGACGCTGCGCATTGTTCGCCGTCAGTGCAAACATCGAATGCACTCTTTACGCACTAACGGCGTAAGCTCATCTCCAACGGCGCGCGATCAGCACTAACGGCGCTTGTCCTGGCGGTCGCTGTCTGTGTGACACGTAGCATTGCTGGCTACGTGTCGTAGAGCGAGCGCGAACGCGTGTTTGTTGACATTGTTGTGGGGAGCCAATACGGCTCCTCACAACATTAGACTTGTTTCCTTTTTTATGGAGAGGAATAATAACTGATTCTTTCCAAATGTTGGGGAATGAGCACAACTCCACGGACAGTTTAAAAATAAAAAATAGTGGCTTTAAAATACATTCAGCACAGTACCTAAGCACACAGCTTGGTACTCCATCAGGTCCCGGTGAAAATGCGGGCTTAATGGCCTTTAAATCACGTAGAAGCGAACTTTCAGTTATTAAAGGTGCAATTGGAGTTATTTACATGATAAGGATAGGGCGAAACCATATGATAAGGTTGTGAACTATAAGTCGATTGAAAAAATTCGGCAATAAGATCGGCAATAGCCTGATCTGAGTCAGCTGTCTTTTTTTCGAAAAAGATGGAAGTTGATGGAAGTGTGGATGACCTACGCTTCGCATTAACGAAGTTATAAAACTTTTTAGGATTGTTAGATCGGGCAATCAAATAACGCGAAACATCCAAGAAAGAGCCAGATTCTGTGAACTTTTTGTACAATGTCGACTTTTTATTTTTTAAGTTAGTTAAATCCCATGTAAACCACACAGGTTGTTAGACCTACGTGGGTTACAAAATGGAACACAGGAATAAATTAATAATAATATAATAAAATTAATAAGAAATTAATAATATAATATTTAATTAATTAATAAAGTTAAATAAAAATATTCGATTGCACAATCCATATCTCTACAGATGTACAGCTGGGACCAGTCAGTCTGGGATAGGAGCAGAGCAAGTTTAGAAAAATCGGTTTTCCGAAATTGACGAACTCGCTCTGCAAATTTTCTGCCTGGGCTTGGCTTGGGTGATAAGGATCTTCAGAATGGATATAGGTATAGTCCGGAAGACAGAATAGAAGCAGGAATCCAAGACAAAAATAAGATCAAGCATTTTATGTAAAAATTTGGGATACCATTATTTTGACACAATGACATCCCGAATAAACTGGTTATTACTATCTCAGATGACAAATCAACGTCAACAGCAATAAGTACACCACCACCACGACGAGTAGTGCGATCTTTTCTATATATAGAGAATTTATTAGAAAGAATTTCAGAATTAAGAATGTCGGGCCTTAGCCATGTTTCAGAAAAGGCAACGACATGGAAAGGAAAAGTTAGGCTATTTAGATAAAGATTACTAAGTTTACTACAAAGACCTCTTACATTCTGATAGCCCAATGAGAGGGAGGTTGTTAGTTTTTTGAACTATCAGATACTACAATATGTGGGTTAGAACTACCACCGGAGGAAGGAAGTGAAATCGGAGGCCGATTTTTCTTTTTTGCCTTATATTCCTTAACAACTAAGTGGTCGGGCCAGAATTCTTTGCAACAAATGTTGTTGAAATACTCTGCCGGAACACTTATCTTAAATGACGATATTTCCCGAGAATACGTGAATTTTAACTTTTCCACCGTAATGTGGGCTTTAGATTTAGCCTGTATAAAGGCCTTCAAATCATCAGATGTAGTATCAGGGGCAAGCCTAGAAACAAAGATTTGTTTCCTATAAGGGTCTTCTTGGTAGCCAAAGCAGTTGCATCCAATGGAGCCACAGCATTGGTTACTAGACCAGTTGATTCGATTGGCATATTATCACTAGAGTGTTGATCTGGAACAACAGTGTTAATAGCCAGCGAATCAGAATGCTCTACGGGGTCAGAAGGAACAACATCCATGGGTACGATGCTATTCTCGTCACTTCTGATTATTAAACTATGAGGAGCGGGGGACGATAAATTTATCAATTCTAACTGTTTATTAGGTACGGTTGTAGTGGAAGCATGTGTTGGGAGCTGCAGTTCATTGGGGCCACTAGACAGCCTAAAATTAGCCTTCTTCCGTTTTGGAGACTCATTTAAAAGTTTCATACTTTTAAATTCGTTCTCCAAGTCGGAAAAACCATCGAACAGTTTTTTAAACCGCCCGAAAATGTCACCAAAGAATTTCTTAGTCTGCCTCATAAAACCCATGATGTCCCTTTCAACATCCCTACAGGATACACATGTCCACTTGAGGCCAAATTTTGACTTAATCTGGTCCACAATTCTGCCATTAACGCCCGCACATTTTTCGTGTGATACATTATCACACAGCCAGCATCAAACAAAGCCTTAGAGTTTGCTCTAACCTGGCAATTTTTTTGTATAGCAGACAAACATTTTATTAAAAGAAAAATCTAAATAGATAAAAAATAAAATAAACATGAACCACTGCACAAGAAATAGAAAGTACAAAATAAAAAAGAAGGCACCCTAGGGTTAAATTTGTTGACGCTGATTTGTACTTACGCACAACAACACCAATTAGAAAATATAAAAGCGCGGGCGCGTCGACCGAAATCAGTAACGGAATACAAAACAAAGAGAGAAACCGTAACCAACACCAACGATAGAAGCGCGCGAGAGCGTTAAGCAAGCGTTGAGAGCGCGGATTAGTAGAAATACAAAAACAAATATAAGCACAATGCAAACTGTACAAATCAACCACCAGATTGCTTGCGATGCAGTGATGATGATATCACGAGGAAAATAAACAAAAACGATGCGCAAGAAAAAAACACGTCCGTTGCGAATGCGAAGCGAATGCGAATTCTGAGGCCATATGCTTTGCTGACCGCAGAACCCCAGAGTACTTCGGCAAAAAAGCCGAACTACCACAACCCCAGTCGTGTGTTGCCGAGCTACTTAAACCCCGGGTCCCGAATAAACAATTAGTCTTGGATCGACACCAGAACGATGGGCACGGCTTATGTCGCTTGCGCTCTCATTTCGTTTCTATGTGTGGGTCCAAGTACTCATATGCAACAGCGCATGGCAATATGAAATCTGAATTCAGAAATGGAAGTGGAAGCGACCAAGCGCACAACACATGCCCTGTTATATGTACATAGGTTGAATTTGTCGGCGATAGAATTCATGATACGGTGGCGGTGTGGGTTAAGTGCTTGTTTGATAATCGGCTTTTTGCAGGTTCGATCCCCAGTTCATCCATTTCTTTTAATAATGGGAAACAATATTTATTTTTTATTTTCTTTTGATTTTCTAATATTTTTAATTTTTATTAATATTCTTATACTAGTTATTATCTAATAATTACATTGGCTAATTATAATAAATTTATCTTCTTCGGTGGCATACATACATAAAATGTTAGTTGCAATAACTCTTAATTAAGAAGAATCACACTTCCAGCATTTCAGCGCGTTAATATTTCGGTAGATATGTCACCTTATTCTTCGCACTAAGTTGCACACAAAACTGCCTTTTAGCTTTAAACACTACCGTAGGCTTTTTATAACCGAGTTAGTTGCTGTTGTGTTTTTTATAAAAGAAAAAACGCACACAAAACCGTTGTCATGCACTACTGTGGGTTTATTTAAACCGAGCTGGGCGCCAATTAATTCCTTTAAAAGGAAACAAGTGAGAGTTAGAATTTATAAACTTTATTTAGCGGGCGATACACCTCGCTTTGTTGAATCAAAACTAAAACTAAATATTACAATTCTTCAAACTTAAAACTACCCCTCAACCATGCAGCTAGCGCTGCCGCCAGGCTGCCGTCGCTGCCAGAAAACTTCAGCGTTAGTGGTTAACTTATATACGCCATGGATATATTTACGGTGGACCAGTTAAGAGACGAGGCCCGCGAGGTAGAGGCCAGTTTTGGAAGGCGACATAGTTGACCACCATATGCAGACTCCGCGCGATACCCAGTATGAAAAAAAATTGGTCTACGAGCTAGAGGTCGAGCCCGAAGAATTCTGCATATGCCCTTATCTGGAACAACGGGCCTATTTCGGAGTCGATTTCTGGCGAGCCTTTCACCTAGCACCAGCCATCTTAGGTCCCGAGAAACCAGCCTCAGTTACAGCCAACTTGGACGAGTTGCTAGCAGTGTAAGCTAGCGGGAGGAGGAGGAAGACTTAGAGGGTGCACCGGATTCGTGGGAGTTGTCTAGGGAACAAAGAGTAGAGTTGAAGGCAGTAAAGGGAGAGTTTTTGACTTTTCAACAGGCAGGGTTAGGGAGGACAGATATGGAAAAACATACTATTGAGTTAGTTGAGGGTTCCCAACCGTTCAAAGATCGGCCTTATCCACTGTCACCAGTCATGCAGAAAGTCGTGGACGACGAAGTCCACAAGATGTTGAGTTTAGCAGTGATAGAAGAGAGTAATAGTCCGTGGAGTAACCGTACTACTGTAGTACGACGGCCAGGAAAACATCGCGTAAGCTCAACAACTTAACTGTGAAGGACGCTTACCCATTACCAGTGATAAAAGGCATCTTGTCTAGAATAGATCAGACTTACTACATTTCTAGCGTTGAACTGAAATTTGCGTATTGGCAAGTCCAGTTGGGCGATAAAAGCAAGCCTTATACTGCATTTACGGTACCTGGCAGGCCATTATATCAGTTCCGAGTCATGTCGTTCGGTTTGTGTAACGCAGCCCTAAGACTGGTACGGCTGATGGACAAGGTTATACCCACTGAATTGCGATCAAATATTTTTGTGTACTTAGATGATCTTTTGATCGTCTCCCCTGATTTTCCAACTCACATAAAATATTTGAGACGCGTAAGTCAATGTTTACGGGAGGCAAATCTGTCCATAGGTTTACAAAAGTCGACGTTCTAAAGTATCTCGGCTTCATCATAGGAGGAGGTATGCTTCGTATGGACTCGGAACGCGTCATAGCCATTAAGCGAATACCTGTGCCGCGTTCGTTAAAACAAGTTCGGGCTTTCTTGGGTACGGCGGGCTGGCATCGACGCTTTATTAAAGATTTTGCTATGATGGCCGATCCTCTGACGGAAGCCCAAAGAAGGATAGTGCGAAGTTTGTTTTGAGTGAGGAGGCAGTACAGGCGGTAGATAATCAGAAAGTCAGAAAGATTTTGAACAGCAAGAAAGCCTTTTTACTCCCTGTGCAAAAGTATGTAACAGGCAGAAGGAGACATCTCCGACCCTATAAAGTATATATATTCTTGATCAGTATCAAAAGAGATTTCGAATTGGCCATGTCCGTCTGTCTGTCCGTCTGTCCGTCCGTATGAATGAATGTGTCGATCTCAGCAATTATAAGAGCTAGAGACACCAAATTTGGATGTAGGTTCGTGTATAGCGGGAGCAGGTCAAGTTTGTTTCATATTTTAGATATCTCCCCCGTTCCCCGCAATTCGATAAAAACCGTTTTACAGTAACAATTTTCAAGATATAGATTTGGGATTTGGCATGTATAGTACTTTGCCACTCTTAATCTATTGCCCAAATATCAAGTCGATCGGATAATAAACGTGGCAGTTATTCACGAAATAAGATTCAGTGCTTCAGCGCGTGGGGGGAAGAAGAAGCACAGCCACAACTTAAAATACCTCGCTTGCGCTGCGCTTGAGCTGTCGCTCGTGTGTGTGCGTCTTTTGTGTATGTTTGTGTTTTTTTTTTTTCGGTCCGCCAGGGATGTGTGAATCTTCGAAAGATACTGCAAGCCCGTACTTGCAGCATGCACGATACGCCAACAAGGTTGGCGCCTATTTACTAAACACACCCCCCACACACACCTCTCACCCCGCGGGAACACCGTTAGATAGTACATCGCGGGGGAAGGTTGCCTATTTAGGCACTCTCCTCTTCTAACCTTGCTCTTTCGTATCGTCTCAGGTCTCCCTGGATGCATATTATGAGCTGGCTGACTCTTAGCGACTTCTCATCGTCTTCCATCAGGTGGGCGATCAACTCGCCTGGGGGTGGGATTGATCCAACCATTTCCCTGTATCTCCAGCATCGGTACAAGACATGCTCCGCGTTTTCCGTTTGCTCCGTGCATACCGGACATAAGGGGCTCCGCTCGTGCTTAAGTCTAAACAGATATTCTCTGTACCCTCCATAGTTTGTAATAAATTGCGTCAGATGATAGTTAACTTCTCCAGTTCGCCTTGCAGTCCACTCCTCCAATCTCGGGATAAGTGTGTATGTCCAGGTTTGGTAGCATTCGCGAGAGCGCAGATTGCATGCGCGATGCCTTTTGAGCAGGGTAGTCTATATGACAGCGGTAGTTGAGCCTATTGTCTATCATGACTCCGAGGTATTTAATGGCCGACTTCGATTTGATAACTGTTTCGCCCACTTGAATAGTCATATATTCCATGACTTTTCTTCTTGTGATAAGGACCGCTTACGTCTTTTGTTAAGCTAATTCTAGGCCGTCTCTTTCGAGCCAGTTGCTGACCACTTGGATGGAGGGGCTTGCCGCCGTCTCTACTTCGTGCACGTGTTTGGCAACCACGACTAATGCCAAGTCATCCGCAAAGCCGAATATTCTGCATACTTGTGAAAGACTAAGCTTAAGCACCTCATCATACATTATATTCCACAGGAGCGGGCCCAGAACTGACTCTTGTGGGACTCCCGCAGTTACGTCGTAGTGCTTCTGGCCCTCGTCCGTGTCGCACAAGAGTACCCGATCCGATAAGTAGCTCGAGATTATCTTCAATAGGTAGTTTGGTAATCCAATTTGGGCTAAGGTCATTAGGATACGCGACCAGCGTGCCGAGTTAAATGCATTACGCACATCCAGTGTAATCACTGCGCAGTATTCTTTATTACCCCATCTCCATCTGGTGCCTTGGATTGCTCCCGGTGCAATATTTACGACTGTTTTTACGGCGTCTATAGTCGAACGAGCCTTTCGAAAACCGAAGTGCATGTCAGAGAGAGTCTCTTTTGCTTCTGTTATTGCTAGCAGTCTATTACAGATTACTCTCTCCAAGACTTTACCCAATGTGTCTAGTAAACAGATTGCCCTATACGACGAAGGATCCTCGGCTGGTTTCGCTCCCTTCGGCAGAAGGATAAGTCTTTGCCGCTTCCATGGTTTTGGGAACACACCATCCTGTAGGCATTTTGTGAAGGTGTTCATAAAACACTCAGGCTTGTGGTCAATGGCAGTCTTAAGGGCTGTATAGGGGACTCCGTCAAGTCCAGGGGCCTTTTTGTCACCAATTCTGGCAATTGCAGTATTTACTTCTTCCAGGGTTACTGGCAATATAACCTCCACTTGGGGACTGTAGCTCATTGGCTGTAGTTGTGGGTGGCGCGGGAACAAAGCCTCGACTATCTTGCGAAGTAAAACCGGGCATGTAATCCTTGGTATGGTTTGGCTCTTCAGTGTTTTGGTCACAACCTTGTATGCTGTACCCCATGGGTTAATATCAGCCTCCTCGCATCGGACTTTGCTTTCCTTTATGCACACCTTAAGAGCTTTTTTCGCTATCCGGAAGTCTTCGGCTCGGGCGCTGAAGTCTGGTCGACCACGAGATCTTTGGGAACACCTTCTCGCCTGCAAGCAGACTTTCCTAAGTTGGCTGATCTCATCATTCCACCAGTAGCACGGTGGTCCTCTTTTGCACGGCTGTCTCCTTGGCATGGACGCATCACACGCTTGTGCAATACTCTGGCTTAGCTTAAGAGTCATTTGCTCAGCTGATCCCTGGCTGCATTCGGTATCGTTGAAGGTGTCCGTTAAAGTATTTACGTCCAGGCAACTGTCCCTCCACTTAGGCCCACTTGGATTCGGCTGATACTGCTTCTTCCACCTACCTACCTCGAGGTTAATAGCCTGATGGTCACTAAAAGTGAACTGCTCGCTAAGGCTCCACTTGGTGTGTCTATACAGGGAGTTACTCAACAGGGTAATGTCGACGATGGATCCTCTACCCGCCTTGCGGTAGGTAAACTTTTCGCCATCGTTTGCGAGGCTGACTTCCAGGGTCGAGAATGATTCTAGCAGACTGTAGCCTCGGGCATTTGTTTCCCTACTGCCCCATTCGACCGCCCAAGCGTTAAAGTCTCCTGCTATGACCAGCGGGGTTCTACGACGCGCGTCCGTTGCTATTTTGTCAAGCATGTCCTGAAACTGCGTAGCAGCTGTAAAAGGTGATCCCTTTAATTTTCGCTCTCACGAAACCTTCGTTCGAATATTCTGCATACTTGTGAAAGACTAAGCTTAAGCACCTCATCATACATTATATTCCACAGGAGCGGGCCCAGAACTGACTCTTGTGGGACTCCCGCAGTTACGTCGTAGTGCTTCTGGCCCTCGTCCGTGTTGTACAAGAGTACCCGATCCGATAAGTAGCTCGAGATTATCTTCAATAGGTAGTTTGGTAATCCAATTTGGGCTAAGGTCATTAGGATACGCGACCAGCGTGCCGAGTTAAATGCATTACGCACATCCAGTGTAATCACTGCGCAGTATTCTTTATTACCCCATCTCCATCTGGTGCCTTGGATTGCTCCCGGTGCAATATTTACGACTGTTTTTACGGCGTCTATAGTCGAACGAGCCTTTCGAAAACCGAAGTGCATGTCAGAGAGAGTCTCTTTTGCTTCTGTTATTGCTAGCAGTCTATTACAGATTACTCTCTCCAAGACTTTACCCAATGTGTCTAGTAAACAGATTGCCCTATACGACGAAGGATCCTCGGCTGGTTTCGCTCCCTTCGGTAGAAGGATAAGTCTTTGCCGCTTCCATGGTTTTGGGAACACACCTTCCTGTAGGCGTTTTGTGAAGGTGTTCATAAAACACTCAGGCTTGTGGTCAATGGCAGTCTTAAGGGATGTATTGGGGACTCCGTCAAGTCCAGGGGCCTTTTTGTCACCAATTCTGGCAATTGCAGTATTTACTTCTTCCAGGGTTACTGGCAATATAACCTCCACTTGGGGACTGTAGCTCATTGGCTGTAGTTGTGGGTGGCGCGGGAACAAAGCCTCGACTATCTTGCGAAGTAAAACCGGGCATGTAATCCTTGGTATGGTTTGGCTCTTCAGTGTTTTGGTCACAACCTTGTATGCTGTACCCCATGGGTTAATATCAGCCTCCTCGCATCGGGCTTTGCTTTCCTTTATGCACACCTTAAGAGCTTTTTTCGCTATCCGGAAGTCTTCGGCTCGGGCGCTGAAGTCTGGTCGACCACGAGATCTTTGGGAACACCTTCTCGCCTGCAAGCAGACTTCCCAAAGTTGGCTGATCTCATCATTCCACCAGTAGCACGGTAGTCCTCTTTTGCACGGCTGTCTCCTTGGCATGGACGCATCACACGCTTGTGCAATACTCTGGTTTAGCTTAAGAGTCATTTGCTCAGCTGATCCCTGGCTGCATTCGGTATCGTTGAAGGTGTCCGTTAAAGTATTTACGTCCAGGCAACTGTCCCTCCACTTAGGCCCACTTGCTTTCGGCTGATACTGCTTCTTCCACCTACCTACCTCGAGGCTAATAGCTTGATGGTCACAAAAAGTTAACTGCTCGCTAAGACTCCACTTGGTGTGTCTATACAGGGAGTTACTCAACAGGGTAATGTCGACGATGGATCCTCTACCCGCCTTGCGGTTGGTAAACTTTTCGCCATCGTTTGCGAGGCTGACTTCCAGGGTCGAGAATGATTCTAGCAGACTGTAGCCTCGGGAATTTGTTTCCCTACTGCCCCATTCGACCGCCCAAGCGTTAAAGTCTCCTGCTATGACCAGCGGGGTTCTACGACGCGCGTCCGTTGCTATTTTGTCAAGCATGTCCTGAAACTGCGTCAGACTCCAACTTGGGGGTGCGTAGCAGCTGTAAAAGGTGATCCCTTTAATTTTCGCTCTCACGAAACCTTCGTTCGAATATTCTGCATACTTGTGAAAGACTAAGCTTAAGCACCTCATCATACATTATATTCCACAGGAGCGGGCCCAGAACTGACTCTTGTGGGACTCCCGCAGTTACGTCGTAGTGCTTCTGGCCCTCGTCCGTGTTGTACAAGAGTACCCGATCCGATAAGTAGCTCGAGATTATCTTCAATAGGTAGTTTGGTAATCCAATTTGGGCTAAGGTCATTAGGATACGCGACCAGCGTGCCGAGTTAAATGCATTACGCACATCCAGTGTAATCACTGCGCAGTATTCTTTATTACCCCATCTCCATCTGGTGCCTTGGATTGCTCCCGGTGCAATATTTACGACTGTTTTTACGGCGTCTATAGTCGAACGAGCCTTTCGAAAACCGAAGTGCATGTCAGAGAGAGTCTCTTTTGCTTCTGTTATTGCTAGCAGTCTATTACAGATTACTCTCTCCAAGACTTTACCCAATGTGTCTAGTAAACAGATTGCCCTATACGACGAAGGATCCTCGGCTGGTTTCGCTCCCTTCGGTAGAAGGATAAGTCTTTGCCGCTTCCATGGTTTTGGGAACACACCTTCCTGTAGGCGTTTTGTGAAGGTGTTCATAAAACACTCAGGCTTGTGGTCAATGGCAGTCTTAAGGGATGTATTGGGGACTCCGTCAAGTCCAGGGGCCTTTTTGTCACCAATTCTGGCAATTGCAGTATTTACTGCTTCCAGGGTTACTGGCAATATAACCTCCACTTGGGGACTGTAGCTCATTGGCTGTAGTTGTGGGTGGCGCGGGAACAAAGCCTCGACTATCTTGCGAAGTAAAACCGGGCATGTAATCCTTGGTATGGTTTGGCTCTTCAGTGTTTTGGTCACAACCTTGTATGCTGTACCCCATGGGTTAATATCAGCCTCCTCGCATCGGGCTTTGCTTTCCTTTATGCACACCTTAAGAGCTTTTTTCGCTATCCGGAAGTCTTCGGCTCGGGCGCTGAAGTCTGGTCGACCACGAGATCTTTGGGAACACCTTCTCGCCTGCAAGCAGACTTCCCAAAGTTGGCTGATCTCATCATTCCACCAGTAGCACGGTAGTCCTCTTTTGCACGGCTGTCTCCTTGGCATGGACGCATCACACGCTTGTGCAATACTCTGGTTTAGCTTAAGAGTCATTTGCTCAGCTGATCCCTGGCTGCATTCGGTATCGTTGAAGGTGTCCGTTAAAGTATTTACGTCCAGGCAACTGTCCCTCCACTTAGGCCCACTTGCTTTCGGCTGATACTGCTTCTTCCACCTACCTACCTCGAGGCTAATAGCTTGATGGTCACAAAAAGTTAACTGCTCGCTAAGACTCCACTTGGTGTGTCTATACAGGGAGTTACTCAACAGGGTAATGTCGACGATGGATCCTCTACCCGCCTTGCGGTTGGTAAACTTTTCGCCATCGTTTGCGAGGCTGACTTCCAGGGTCGAGAATGATTCTAGCAGACTGTAGCCTCGGGAATTTGTTTCCCTACTGCCCCATTCGACCGCCCAAGCGTTAAAGTCTCCTGCTATGACCAGCGGGGTTCTACGACGCGCGTCCGTTGCTATTTTGTCAAGCATGTCCTGAAACTGCGTCAGACTCCAACTTGGGGGTGCGTAGCAGCTGTAAAAGGTGATCCCTTTAATTTTCGGTCTCACGATACCTTCGTGGTTGGAGTTGACTTCGCGGACTGGGTATGTGCGCGACTGTAAAGCTGCCTTTTGGTTGCTACTGGCTGCCCAAACATTCCTTCGAAGCTTCTTATATATCTCACTTATTAGAACAACATCCATCCTCTTCTCACGTACTGCTTGCATCAGAAGATCCTGTGATGCTTCGCAATGATTAAGATTAATCTGCGTGATCTTCATGATTGGCTTGCAAGTGCACTCCTTAAAAATGGGGCACCTGCTACTTCCAGCAATATGTTTGGCATCTGTGTGTTTGTCCTTACAGAACATGCATTCGGGCTCCTTGTCACAGTTCCTGGTAAGGTGATCCTTCACCCCGCAGCGACGACAAAGGTTCGAGCGATCTACCTCACTCGTACAGTTCCTTGCTTGGTGAGCAAACTCCAAACATCTAAAGCATCTAGTGTGAGTCGTTTTTGCCCGCAGCCTGGTGCTAACCCAGCCAACTCTCAGATATCCCATTTTCAAGGCCTTCTGTGCGCTAATAGCAGGCAGACGCATTGTGGCTATTTGAGTGTGGCCGTACGCTCTCCTGAGATGTATGTCGGTAAGTGCTTCATCCGACAATTGAAGCTGTTGCCTTAGTGCTTCCGCAATGTCCTCTACCGAGGTGTCCCCCTCCAGGTCTTTGCACTCGATACTGACGCGGTGCGAGAGTGATCGCACATCCGCTTGGCCATCCAGTGCTTCCCCGACTAGGGTTTTATACGCCTCTGTCTCTTCGCCTGACTTACTTAACTCCAGTAAGAGTTCCCCTTTCTGTGTTCGTCTCACCTTTTTAACTGCTTTTCCAAGCTCGATTAGTTTTTCTCAGTCTTGACCTTCATCAATATCACGGAGTAGCTGGCTTCACCTTTCGCCGAGATTACGATAGCATCCGGACGAGTGCTTTCCACCTTCGCAACTTTGGGCTTTTTGTTCCTCCTTCTGGAAACAGCTTGCCAAGCAAGTGCACTTTTGCTGTTCTGCTTCATTGATGTCACCTGCGAGCCTGGCTCAGGTGGCAAAACTGCAACTGGGGACGCTTCTAGAACTCGTGGACTCTCGTCGTTTGCCCCTCCTGGTCTTCGGCGTCCGACCACCGGGTCCCTTCTTTCTCTTGATATCCGATATCGTCTTGAATATCGGCGACGTCTGCGATGACTGGTGCACCCTAATTACTGCCTTAGCTCTATCGTCATGCATTTGGATGGTAACCAGCTCGTATAGCACCCTAATGCTTTCGATTGAGTCTCGCATCGGTTGATGAATCGATCGCCTCTTTCCGTCCTCGAGCATTTCGACCAGCTTAGCTACTTCCTGTTGCTCCTCAAGAAGGCAGAGCTTTCATCCTGACGATGAATGCTAGTGCCCTCTCCTACCATCACTGGGGTTGTTTGTGTCATCATTTAGATTGGGTCCCAACTCCAAGTCTTTATCTTTGGTCGATGTTTAGTTGCAATTTAGTGTCCAACAATGTGCTCACACAACCGATGTATAACACACGTCACAAGAACAAAAAAACACAAGTTATCACTTGATATCACGAGGAAAATAAACAAAACCGATGCGCAAGAAAAAAACACGTCCGTTGCGAATGCGAAGCGAATGCGAATTCTGAGGCCATATGCTTTGCTGACCGCAGAACCCCAGAGTACTTCGGCAAAAAAGCCGAACTACCACAACCCCAGTCGTGTGTTGCCGAGCTACTTAAACCCCGGGTCCCGAATAAACAATTAGTCTTGGATCGACACCAGAACGATGAGCACGGCTTATGTCGCTTGCGCTCTCATTTCGTTTGTATGTGTGGGTCCAAGTACTCATATGCAACAGCGCATGGCAACATGAAATCTGAATTCAGAAATGGAAGTGGAAGCGACCAAGCGCACAACACATGCCCTGTTATATGTACATAGGTTGAATTTGTCGGCGATAGAATTCATGATACGGTGGCGGTGTGGGTTAAGTGCTTGTTTGATAATCGGCTTTTTGCAGGTTCGATCCCCAGTTCATCCATTTCTTTTAATAATGGGAAACAATATTTATTTTTTATTTTCTTTTGATTTTCTAATATTTTTAATTTTTATTATTATTTTTAGACTAGTTATTATCTAATAATTACATTGGCTAATTATAATAAATTTATCTTCTTCGGTGGCATACATACATAAAATGTTAGTTGCAATAACTCTTAATTAAGAAGAATCACACTTCCAGCATTTCAGCGCGTTGCACACAAAACTGCCTTTTGGTTTTAAACACTACCGTAGGCATTTTATAACCGAGTTAGTTGCTGTTGTGTTTTTTATATAAGAAAAAACGCACACTAAACCGTTGTCATGCACTACTGTGGGTTTATTTAAACCGAGTTGGGCGCCAATTAATTCCTTTAAAAGGAAACAAGTGAGAGTTAGAATTTATAAACTTTATTTAGCGGGCGATACACCTCGCTTTGTTGAATCAAAACTAAAACTAAATATTATAATTCTTCAAACTTAAAACTAACCCTCAACCATGCAGCTAGCGCTGCCGCCAGGCTGCCGTCGCTGCCAGAAAACTGCAGCGTTAGTGGTTAACTTATATACGCCATGGATACATTTACGGTGGACCAGTTAAGAGACGAGGCCCGCGAGGTAGAGGCCAGTTTTGGAAGGCGACATAGTTGACCACCATATGCAGACTCCGCGCGATACCCAGTATGAAAAAAAATTGGTCCACGAGCTAGAGGTGGAGCCCAAAGAAATGGTGGAAGATGCATATCGTAGAGTCGAGGCGTCAGAACAGACCAGGTTTTTGGAACTGTGAGGAGTCTAGTCATGCTTTTCGAGATTGTCCGTCTATGGAGCGGAAGTTAATTTGCTACAAATGTGGGTGTCCGGAAACTATTTCGCCGAAGTGTCCGGAATGCTCGGGAAACGGCAGGGTGAACGTGAAGAAGGCGTGCGACTCACGCTCAAAGATACCGTCCACGAAGGAGTAGGAACAGAAGAGGAGCTGGAAAAAGTTTGTAGTGTTAAGAGTGTAGGCCAAATTTAGAATACTATTAGGCATTTACCCATAGAGGATAGGATAAGGAAGTATTTAGAAATTAGGAATAGAATATTTAATGTACGGCAATTGGATGTGATGCGGCGTCGACGAACCGTGAAGTGTCAAGTTGTGGAGGCGGTTAGACGAGGCAGATTCACGCGTGCTTGCCGAAGTTTTAGTGGGCAGTCACACAGTAAAAGGGCTCTTAGACACGGGTGCGAGCGTAAGCTTGCTGGGAAAACAAAGTCGGGAATTGATTGAAGAATTGGGAGTCCGAATGCAGCCATACGTGTTGATAGTTAGAACCGCTGGAGGCGATGATCGATCGATCATCGGCCGAGTCGATCTACTGGTAACTTATGCAGGACAGAACAGGGACATAACGTTTCTGCATATGCCCTTATCTGGAACAACGGGCCTATTTCGGAGTCGATTTCTGGCGAGCCTTTCACCTAGCACCAGCCATCTTAGGTCCCGAGAAACCAGCCTCAGTTACAGCCAACTTGGACGAGTTGCTAGCAGTGTAAGCTAGCGGGAGGAGGAGGAAGACTTAGAGGGTGCACCGGATTCGTGGGAGTTGTCTAGGGAACAAAGAGTAGAGTTGGAGGCAGTAAAGGGAGAGTTTTTGACTTTTGAACAGGCAGGGTTAGGGAGGACAGATATGGAAAAACATACTATTGAGTTAGTTGAGGGTTCCCAACCGTTCAAAGATCGGCCTTATCCACTGTCACCAGTCATGCAGAAAGTCGTGGACGACGAAGTCCACAAGATGTTGAGTTTAGCAGTGATAGAAGAAAGTAATAGTCCGTGGAGTAACCGTACTACTGTAGTACGACGGCCAGGAAAACATCGCGTAAGCTCAACAACTTAACTGTGAAGGACGCTTACCCATTACCAGTGATAGAAGGCATCTTGTCTAGAATAGATCAGACTTACTACATTTCTAGCGTTGAACTGAAATTTGCGTATTGGCAAGTCCAGTTGGGCGATAAAAGCAAGCCTTATACTGCATTTACGGTACCTGGCAGGCCATTATATCAGTTCCGAGTCATGCCGTTCGGTTTGTGTAACGCAGCCCTAAGACTGGTACGGCTGATGGACAAGGTTATACCCACTGAATTGCGATCAAATATTTTGGTGTACTTAGATGATCTTTTGATCGTCTCCCCTGATTTTCCAACTCACATAAAATATTTGAGACGCGTAAGTCAATGTTTACGGGAGGCAAATCTGTCCATAGGTTTACAAAAGTCGACGTTCTAAAGTATCTCGGCTTCATCATAGGAGGAGGTATGCTTCGTATGGACTCGGAACGCGTCATAGCCATTAAGCGAATACCTGTGCCGCGTTCGTTAAAACAAGTTCGGGCTTTCTTGGGTACGGCGGGCTGGCATCGACGCTTTATTAAAGATTTTGCTATGATGGCCGATCCTCTGACGGAAGCCCAAAGAAGGATAGTGCGAAGTTTGTTTTGAGTGAGGAGGCAGTACAGGCGGTAGATAATCAGAAAGTCAGAAAGATTTTGAACAGCAAGAAAGCCTTTTTACTCCCTGTGCAAAAGTATGTAACAGGCAGAAGGAGACATCTCCGACCCTATAAAGTATATATATTCTTGATCAGTATCAAAAGAGATTTCGAATTGGCCATGTCCGTCTGTCTGTCCGTCTGTCCGTCCGTATGAATGAATGTGTCGATCTCAGCAATTATAAGAGCTAGAGACAGCAAATTTGGATGTAGGTTCGTGTATAGCGGGAGCAGGTCAAGTTTGTTTCATATTTTAGATATCTCCCCCCGTTCCCCCGCAATTCGATAAAAACCGTTTTACAGTAACAGTTTTCAAGATATAGATTTGGGATTTGGCATGTATAGTACTTTGCCACTCTTAATCTATTGCCCAAATATCAAGTCGATCGGATAATAAACGCGGCAGTTATTCACGAAATAAGATTCAGTGCTTCAGCGCGTGGGGGAAGAAGAAGCACAGCCACAACTTAAAATACCTCGCTTGCGCTGCGCTTGAGCTGTCGCTCGTGTGTGTGCGTCTTTTGTGTATGTTTGTGTTTTTTTTTTTTCGGTCCGCCAGGGATGTGTGAATCTTCGAAAGATACTGCAAGCCCGTACTTGCAGCATGCACGATTCGCCAACAAGGTTGGCGCCTATGTACTAAACACACCCCCCACACACACCTCTCACCCCGCGGGAGCACCGTTAGATAGTACATCGCGGGGGAAGGTTGCCTATTTAGGCACTCTCCTCTTCTAACCTTGCTCTTTCGTATCGTCTCAGGTCTCCCTGGATGCATATTATGAGCTGGCTGACTCTTAGCGACTTCTCATCGTCTTCCATCAGGTGGGCGATCAACTCGCCTGGGGGTGGGATTGATCCAACCATTTCCCTGTATCTCCAGCATCGGTACAAGACATGCTCCGCGTTTTCCGTTTGCTCCGTGCATACCGGACATAAGGGGCTCCGCTCGTGCTTAAGTCTAAACAGATATTCTCTGTACCCTCCATAGTTTGTCATAAATTGCGTCAGATGATAGTTAACTTCTCCAGTTCGCCTTGCAGTCCACTCCTCCAATCTCGGGATAAGTGTGTTGCGCTCTGGTGTTGCCTCTCGCGCTGCCTTGCGCCTACGGTACACGGATTCCATCGCAGACGCCAGTATGTCTACTGGCATCATATTGGCTAATACTAGAGCTGCATCGTCCGAGACTGTTCGAAATCCAGATATGACGCGGAAGGCACTAAGTCGATACAGAGCTGCAATCTTCCGTTTGAGCTCCTTGGTTCTCAGGGCCACGGACCATACGGGTGCTGCATACATCAATATAGATGCTACTACTTTGGCGAGAAGTAGTCGCCTTGCAGGTCTATGTCCTCCGAGGTTTGGTAGCATTCGCGAGAGCTCAGATTGCATGCGCGATGCCTTTTGAGCAGGGTAGTCTATATGACAGTGGTAGTTGAGCCTATTGTCTATCATGACTCCGAGGTATTTAATGGCCGACTTCGATTTGATAACTGTTTCGCCCACTTGAATAGTCATGAATTCCATGACTTTTCTTCTTGTGATAAGGACCGCTTACGTCTTTTGTTCAGCTAATTCTAGGCCGTCTCTTTCGAGCCAGTTGCTGACCACTTGGATGGAGGTGTTTGCCGTCGTCTCTACTTCGTGCACGTGTTTGGCAACCACGACTAATGCCAAGTCATCCGCAAAGCCGAATATTCTGCATACTTGTGAAAGACTAAGCTTAAGCACTGAACTGACTCTTGTGGGACTCCCGCAGTTACGTCGTAGTGCTTCTGGCCCTCGTCCGTGTCGTACAAGAGTACCCGATCCGATAAGTAGCTCGAGATTATCTTCAATAGGTAGTTTGGTAATCCAATTTGGGCTAACGTCATTAGGATACGCGACCAGCGTGCCGAGTTAAATGCATTACGCACATCCAGTGTAATCACTGCGCAGTATTCTTTATTACCCCATCTCCATCTGGTGCCTTGGATTGCTCCCGGTGCAATATTTACGACTGTTTTTACGGCGTCTATAGTGCATGTCAGCGAGAGTCTCTTTTGCTTCTGTTATTGCTAGCAGTCTATTACAGATTACTCTCTCCAAGACTTTACCCAATGTGTCTAGTAAACAGATTGGCCTATACGACGAAGGATCCTCGGCTGGTTTCGCTCCCTTCGGCAGAAGGATAAGTCTTTGCCGCTTCCATGGTTTTGGGAACACTCCTTCCTGTAGGCATTTTGTGAAGGTGTTCATAAAACACTCAGGCTTGTGGTCAATGGCAGTCTTAAGGGATGTATTGGGGACTCCGTCAAGTCCAGGGGCCTTTTTGTCACCAATTCTGGCAATTGCAGTATTTACTGCTTCCAGGGTTACTGGCAATATAACCTCCACTTGGGGACTGTAGCTCATTGGCTGTAGTTGTGGGTGGCGCGGGAACAAAGCCTCGACTATCTTGCGAAGTAAAACCGGGCATGTAATCCTTGGTATGGTTTGGCTCTTCAGTGTTTTGGTCACAACCTTGTATGCTGTACCCCATGGGTTAATATCAGCCTCCTCGCATCGGGCTTTGCTTTCCTTAATGCACACCTTAAGAGCTTTTTTCGCTATCCGGAAGTCTTCGGCTCGGGCGCTGAAGTCTGGTTGACCACGAGATCTTTGGGAACACCTTCTCGCCTGCAAGCAGACTTTCCTAAGTTGGCTGATCTCATCATTCCACCAGTAGCACGGTGGTCCTCTTTTGCACGGCTGTCTCCTTGGCATGGACGCATCACACGCTTGTGCAATACTCTGGTTTAGCTTAAGAGTCATTTGCTCAGCTGATCCCTGGCTGCATTCGGTATCGTTGAAGGTGTCCGTTAAAGTATTTACGTCCAGGCAACTGTCCCTCCACTTAGGCCCACTTGCTTTCGGCTGATACTGCTTCTTCCACCTACCTACCTCGAGGTTAATAGCTTGTTCACTAAAAGTGAACTGCTCGCTAAGACTCCACTTGGTGTGTCTATACAGGGAGTTACTCAACAGGGTAATGTCGACGATGGATCCTCTACCCGCCTTGCGGTAGGTAAACTTTTCGCCATCGTTTGCGAGGCTGACTTCCAGGGTCGAGAATGATTCTAGCAGACTGTAGCCTCGGGCATTTGTTTCCCTACTGCCCCATTCGACCGCCCAAGCGTTAAAGTCTCCTGCTATGACCAGCGGGGTTCTACGACGCGCGTCCGTTGCTATTTTGTCAAGCATGTCCTGAAACTGCGTCAGACTCCAACTTGGGGGTGCGTAGCAGCTGTAAAAGGTGATCCCTTTATTTTTCGCTCTCACGAAACCTTCGTGGTTGGAGTTGACTTCGCGGACCGGGTATGTGCGCGACTGTAAAGCTGCCTTTTGGTTGCTACTGGCTGCCCAACCATTCCCTCGAAGCTTCTTATATATCTCACTTATTAGAACAACATCCGTCCTCTTCTCACGTACTGCTTGCATCAGAAGATCCTGTGATGCTTCGCAATGATTAAGATTAATCTGCGTGATCTTCATGATTGGTTTGCAAGTGCACTCCTTAAAAACTTCCAGCAATATGTTTGGCATCTGTGTGTTTGTCCTTACAGAACATGCATTCGGGCTCCTTGTCACAGTTCCTGGTAAGGTGATCCTTCACCCCGCAGCGACGACAAAGGTTCGAGCGATCTACCTCACTCGTACAGTTCCTTGCTTGGTGAGCAAACTCCAAACATCTAAAGCATCTAGTGTGAGTCGTTTTTACCCGCAGCCTGGTGCTAACCCAGCCAACTCTCAGATATCCCATTTTCAAGGCCTTCTGTGCGCTAATAGCAGGCAGACGTATTGTGGCTATTTGAGTGTGGCCGTACGCTCTCCTGAGATGTATGTCGGTAAGTGCTACATCCGACAATTGAAGCTGTTGCCTTAGTGCTTCCGCAATGTCCTCTACCGAGGTGTCCCCCTCCAGGTCTTTGCACTCGATACTGACGCGGTGCGAGAGTGATCGCACATCCGCTTGGCCATCCAGTGCTTCCCCGACTAGGGTTTTATACGCCTCTGTCTCTTCGCCTGACTTACTTAACTCCAGTAAGAGTTCCCCTTTCTGTGTTCGTCTCACCTTTTTAACTGCTTTTCCAACCTCGATTAGTTTTTCTCAGTCTTGACCTTCCTCAATATCACGGAGTAGCTGGCTTCACCTTTCGCCGAGATTACGATAGCATCCGGACGAGTGCTTTCCACCTTCGCAACTTTGGGCTTTTTGTTCCTCCTTCTGGAAACAGCTTGCCAAGCAAGTGCACTTTTGCTGTTCTGCTTCATTGATGTCACCTGCGAGCCTGGCTCAGGTGGCAAAACTGCAACTGGGGACGCTTCTAGAACTCGTGGACTCTCGTCGCTTGCCCCTCTTGGTCTTCGGCGTCCGACCACCGGGTCCCTGCTTTCTCTTGATATCCGATATCGTCGTGAATATCGGCGACGTCTGCGATGACTGGTGCGCCCTAATTACTGCCTTAGCTCTATCGTCATGCATTTGGATGGTAACCAGCTCGTATAGCACCCTAATGCTTTCGATTGAGTCTCGCATCGGTTCTCCAACCAGATCCGCATTAATCAGGAATATTTCATCTGAACCTAAAACGCCCAATTTAATGGGTACGAAGAGTGCGTGAGCGTGCTTGGAGATCCGCCACAATTTTAAGGGGACGGAGGCAGCTGCGCCATAATCCTAGCAGCCGTTTCAGCAAGATGTCACACCGCTTACTAAGTTGCTAGAATAACGCAGACTGTCAGCCTATGGCTTCAAATCCAGATCGGCATTTCCAGAAGTCTTATCAAGGCTGTACTGGTCTCGGCCCTGATGCCACATTTAGTCGCCTTTTACGACAAGCAGTGGCTCACTGTGGTGGTATTCTAGGATCGCGCATCACACTGTGTGTGTGTGTGTATGTGTACGAAGATGCGATTGAAAATTTTTGACCTGGGTACACGGAGTTTCGTAGTCGGGTATACTCGACTATAGTACTCTTACTTGTTCCTTTTTCCTTTTTCTCCGCAATGCTGAATAAACATCAGCGGAATTATTCCGTTATGGAGAAAGAGTGCTTGGCAGCAATTCAGGCTATAAAGAAGTTCAGGCCTTATATTGAAGGAATGCCTTTCACCTGCATCACCGATCACGCAAGTTTAAAATGGTTGATGTCGATGAAAGATTTAAGCGGGAGGTAAGCTAGGTGGTCTTTACAATTGCAAGGCTTTGATTTTACTATTGTGCACCGTAAGGGCACTGAGAATATCGTGGCTGATACTTTGTCTCGGAGTGTCAAGGCGTTAAGACTTAATCCCGAAGAATTGGTAGGATTCGAGACTACGGATTTTGAATCGACCAAGTATCAGGAGTTGTTAGAGCACGTACGATAAAGGGGGAGGTGGTCCTTAAACGTATGAATTTAAATCGCTTGGAAGATGATGGATGATGGAATTATGGGTTCCCAACTCGTTGACTACAGCTTTGATCGAAAAGGCACATGTTCAGGAAACAGCAGGACATGGGGGTGTAGCAAAGACGTTGGAGAACTTGCGACATCAGTTCTACTGGCCTGGCATGACAATCCAAGTTAGGGATTGTGTGAGACAGTGCGTCACTTGCAAAGAAATCAAGGCACCGAATTTCAGCATGCAGGTAGGAATGGGAGAAGAAGTGGTAACAGAGCGGAAAGTATCCGCGATCCAAACAAGGCCATGCGTGGATCTTCATCGTGGTGGATCACTTCTCCAAATTCACATTTATGAAACGCATGGCACGCCAGTGCCTCAAACGTGGTGAGCTTCCTCACTAATGAAGTTTTTTATAAGTTTGGAGTGCCTGAAATCATTCACTCTGACAATGAATGTCAATTCTTGTCTAAAATTTCTCATTTGCGAACAGCCGTGTACTCGCGGCATAGCAATGCTGCAGAACGGGTTAATCGCAATGTACTGGCTGCTATATGAGCGTACTTGGACCAAGATCACCATGAATGGGCTAGTTATTTACCAGAAATTGAGGTAGCCTTGACAAATGCGGTACATACAGCCACTGGGGTTACCCCGTTTTTTACTGTGTTTGGCCATCACATGTTTCTAAACGGGGCAAATTACAAGTTAGCCAGAAATTACGTTCGATGTTTGTTCATGAGATTACCCATCTGAACGCAGCAGATAAGCTCCAGATCATACGACAGAAAGTACAGCAGCGGTATGACGCACGAGCGAGAGTTTTTAAAGCTGTTCCCGGCCAAGAAGTATATCGCCGCAACTTTGCAATTAGCAACTTTGGAAAAGCCTTCTATGCCAAGTTCGCGCGACAATTTCTACGAGCCTGAGTTATACGACGAGTTGGTAACAACTCTTACTTGCTTGAGGATATGCAGGGGAAGTAACTGGGTGTCTATCATGCCAAAGATATCCGTCTCTAACCCGTATTCGTGGTGTGCCTCATATTGGGGCGCTTTTTTTTCCCGAAGGGAAAAATAGTATATTGGGTTTGCGAAATTTCCGTCTGTCCGTCTGTCCGTATGAACGCAATTTTTTTGCCTTTATCTTTGAGCTAAAGCAACAAAACTTGGTACACATGTTGGTGTATATCCTCAATTTATAAAGCGTCGAGATCGACCACCCACCTTCACCGCCTCCCTGGAAAACCTGTATCTTCCCTTCCCCATTTTTCAAGCTATAGTCACCAAATTTGGCATACAGACTACTTTCTTCGCGTCTCTTTCCGAACCCATAAATAACCAAATTATATAGGACTAGGAACATAGTATTCTGCAGTCGGGTGCGTCCGACTGCAACGTTCTTACTTTTTACTCCCTGTACCCATAAAATGGGTAAAAAGGGGGTATTACATCTGTGCAAATGTATGTAACAGACAGAAGGAGACATCTCCGACCCTATAAAGTATATATATTCTTGATCAGTATCAAAAGAGATTTCGATTTGGCCATGTCCGTCTGTCTGTCCGTCTGTCCGTCTGTCCGTCTGTCCGTCTGTCCGTCTGTCCGTCTGTCCGTATGAACGCGTCGATCTCAGCAACTACAAGAGCTAGAGACACCAAATTTGAAATGTAGGTTCCTGTATAGCATACGCAGATCAAGTTTGTTTCATATTTCAGATATCTCCCCCGTTCCCCCGCAAATCGATTAAAACCGTTTTACAGTAACAATTTTCAAGATATAGCTAGCTTTAAGATTTGGCATGTACAATACTTTTAGTCTCTCTTAATATACTGTCCAAATTTCAAGTCGATCGGATAATAAACACGGAAGTTATTCACGAAAGAAGATTCAGTGATGCAGCGAGAGGAGGGAAGAAGAAGCACAGCCACCAATTAAATTGCCTCGCTTGCGCTGTCGCTTTTGCCGCCAGTGTGTCTGTGCGTCTTTTGTGTATGTGTGTATGTATGTGCAAGTTGGACGTAGATGTGATTGAATGTTTTAGACCTGGGTACAGGGAGTTACGTAGTCGGGTATACTCGACTATAGCATTCTTACTTGTTTATTTTACATTTAATACGTCTTTTAATTTAAAAAAAAACCTAGATTTATAAATAAATAAATAAATATAGACAAGCAACTTCATAACAAAAATGGAGTTTGATTGAAAAAGTGAAGCATACAGAGTCTGCGCAAGCGACTGTTGGGCGACGATATAACGGTTCTAAAAATAGATTCCGTTTTGCTTCGACATCAAGAGTCAGGCCTCGCCAATTTTTGTATCCGATTTTTGGATAAATTCCTACTTTTTATTAATTAGGTTACTCCTACTTATTATTTGGCCCATAAAATATATATTTCATTAATGTTAATAACTAATGTAAAATGTATTTTCGATTTTATTTTTCACTATGCGTATATGGCCACCATTTTAATTAACTGGTTGTATACATTTTTTTTGTATACATTTTACTGTGAGGCTAGAAGAGAATTTACGTTTCGGCGCTTCAAAGTGAAGCTTATACGCATACTTTTTTATATGTAAAATATTTTTTTTTGAAAAGTATTTGTGTGGCAAAAATGTATTGCTTTTGGACTCTGCATTTTGTAAAATTATTTGCCTGTCAGTCTATCCGTTCAACTGTTTATAAATCTGTCCCTATCTGTCCCTGTCTCTATCAACCTCAAATCAGAATAAGAGAAAATTTATCAAGCCGGATAATACAAAAACAATACAAATTAATAGAAAAAACCAATAATAAAAAAAGTTGATCGCAGGCAGGTTTGAACCACAGGTCCACCAGGTCAACGTACTGCATCACATCTCACTGCACTAGTGACATCAACAAATTGTGGTGGCAAATTGCGTATAAGTAAGCAACGAGCAATCTCGAGCATAAAGAAGAATGAAAACTGTGATTCCGACTGTGCATGCCGAGGCTTGGCTCGATTGAAACGAAGCAAAGCTCAATGTATTTTTAGAATCTTTACCCCGTTGACCGAGCCCGCCCGTACCATCAAACGTGAAAACCAATCGACGAAATTTTGGCTTGTGATGCGCCTACTGTATGACTTTATATTCTTTGACATTTTCATTTGCGGGTGAGTACCAAAATTTGCTTTGTCAAATCTATCAAGAAGGTCAACAGTAGTCTGTATGTCAAATTTGGTGACTATCTATACAGGTGTCGGGATGGTAAAAATTGGTTAATTCTGATTTGTCCAGGGCGTCAATAGTAGTCTGTATGTCAAATTTAGTGACATAGCTGGGGAATGTTCTGCCGATTTGCCGGAGAGGTGGTGGAAGTCGCAACATTTTTTTGATGCAAATCTGTCAAGGATGTCAACATTAGAGTGTATGTCATATTAGGTGATTTTAGCTTGAAATAAAATTTGGGAGTTGTAGGTGTCCGCCAAATTGCGGATGAGGGGATGGGGTGGAAGGTCGACTTTGACACTTCATAAAGTTATGGTAGACACCAACATGTTTACCAAGTTTGGTTTCGATAGCTTCAAGGGTGTTGAAAAAAATTGCGTTCATACAGAACGAACATTTCACAAACCCAACATACTAGTTCTCAAAAAATACTTTTTTTAAGTATAAACAAGTGGCACAAAGAACATTCTGACTAAATGGCTGCAAAGTGTGCAATTAAAAAAGCACACAGTTGAACTGAAATATAAAATGGATATTAAACAGATCCTTAAAAAGATCTCAAATAAATTAGAAAATGCAACAAAAATTTAAATGGAAAACAAAAACGCGCTAAAAGGGTTAGAAAATTCCAAAGACAATGAAGAAATTGCAAGTGTCGACGCCAAGGAGAGAAATGCAGAGAAAAACGACGATGGTGTAATAAATTTTACTTTAACGTATTGATTCGCCTGAACGTACAACAGTTCAAAATCGCCGGTACTGTCGCCGACAACGCCAACAGGGCGAATGGAATTCAAGATAGACAGCGGGATGACCCTACTGGTGGTAGCTCATTTCGGGAGGTGGGAGTGGGCTTTGCTACTATCTTGAAAGTCCTGTTATGTACAAATTTTATTTTTAGAGTCCCTAACTTGGAGTCTAACTCCGAAGACACAGCAAGCAATATACAGACATCGGTTGATCCTCCGATCCTGCAAGTTCACTCACGTATTTATAGTACACACGGCAGCTTCATTAACCGTGGATGCGATGGTTTTGGTAATACGGGTCTATGGTGTTATTTGCCCCGAGAATGCGCTCTGTACCCACCCATCCAATTGGACTTCCTGCGCTAACTGAAATGGAAAGTCCCCGAAACAAATGTTGTTCACATTAAATTAAGCTATTGCGGCTATTAGGAAACGACGAAAATTTACTGACTCATTTTAATAAATTGTATATTCTGAAGGAAAATAATAAATGTATAATGTTCATTATAAGTTTCAGTTTAATGAAATCATTACTTAAAAGCTATATTATGGTAACTTATAATTCAAATTATATAATTTATAATTTTCTTATAATTTTCTTCATTTCTGCGAATTAATGTAATAGATTTGTGTTCTTCACTTATTTCTCTGATTGCATTTTTCCTTTATCTATTTTAATTTATTTTTGTTTATTTATTATTCATACCTAAAGTTAATTTTCGTTATGCCTTGACAAATAGTTAAACTAATTTTTATTCTCCACGTGTGCGCATCAATACACACTGTGCGCGTAGACTTATGTGTGGATCGGTAATAACATTCCAATCGAATACCAAAAAATGTTCATATTTAACATATTATGGCAGCGGAGTACTTAGCTAGGCGGTCAGGTATAAATGCATTAATTAATGTTTAGGGGAATATCCAATAATTGCATAGTAATAAAAAACCATTGTGCGCATACTTCTTGCGGACACAGTCAAAGCTTTCAAAGGCTCGCAAACGGTTGGCAACTTAACAGCTGATGGCTTTAGATCAAAAAAAAATATATGCATGTTGTTGTTGGTTTTATACATGTATGTATGTACTAGAAGTTAAAGAGTAGTCGAAAACTTACTTATCAGGTTGTTTCAATTTTGCCATCTGTATTATTTTCTGTTTTCTTTATTTCTTTAACTCATTTTAAAACTGTATTTTTATTTTTTGATATTTGTTTTAAACTATTGTTGTACGCCAATTATATCAACGCACAAAGAACGCGATCACTCACTTAACATAGGTTTTGACTATTTATTCTAAGTTTATATGTTCAAGTAATATGAAAGTCACGGCACAGACTATGTCAATTTAGATCCGCGAAAATTAGATAAGAGAATATAAAAGAAATTAAATCAAATCACTTATGTACGTACGTATGCGTGTACGATTATCCAGCGTTGGAAAGCTTTACCACGAGTGGAGATGTACATATGTATGTATGCTGTTGTATGTATGGTTATGTGTATGTGTGGAGGTGATATAAAATTTTAGATAATGTGTAGAGTTGATTTCCTATTTTTATACTATGTTCCCGAAGGGAAAATAGTATATTGGGTTTGCGAAATGTCCGTCTGTCCGTATGAACGCAATTTTTTTGCCTTTATCTTTGAGCTAGAGCAACCAAACTTGGTACTGTTGGTGTATACCGACAATTTATGAAGTGTCGAGATCGACAAAAAAAAATATTTTTTTTACCCCCTCCCCCAACACAACAAAGGAGAAAATTTATATCTCTCACAACTTTACAGGTAGAGTCACCAAATTTGGCACACAGACTAATGTTAACATTCTGGACAAATCTGCATAAAAAAAATTTTGACCCCCACCCCCTCCCCAACAAATGAGAAAAATCTATATCTTCCACACCTGTACAGGTAGAGTCACCAAATTTGGCATACAGACTAATGTTGACCCTCTGGATAAATCTGCATAAAAAATTTGTGGACACCCCCACCCCCTCCCCCACAAAGGAGCAAAATCAATATCTCCCACACCTGTGCAGTTTTTTTCGCGTCTCTTTCTGAACACACAAATAACCTAATTATATAGGACTGGGAACATAGTATTCTGCAGTCGGGTGCGTCCGACTGCAACGTTCTTACTTGTTTCTTTTTATGCTGTTAATTTTCTTCGTTCGTTCGAACGTTCTTTGTAACAAGAGTTTTATAAGTGTTAATTTATTTTCACCGCCACGTTGGCCGATCTGGCAACCTGCATAGGTAAAGCTTTTAGGGAAGAGCTTTTAACTCCCAACAACAACAGTCACTTTTATACGACCTCTACTTCATCACTATACATGTCTTTAAGGCATTAACATATAACCGGATTGCTCGTTTTTTCTTTTTTTTTACACTGCACTTTTGTTTGTTTAGGTTAATTTACTAATTAATTTAAAAATCAAAAATAATTAAGCGGCTGCGGGGCAACTTTGTGCGAGCTTAAGCTCAAGCGCAGAGCCCACTTCCAATGGCAGGCAAACGAGATAGCTTTCGCTCTGAGCTCCGCTCAAAAGCTTTGTAGAAGAGGCGTGGGTACTTCTCCAAGCAGCGGGCTCTGTGTCGAACAGCACTCCAAGTAGCACAATGCATCCGTAAGAACTGTACTCCCAGAAAAAGACGGCGCATCCACACCAGCATGGCTTCTCTTACGGCACGCCGGCCAGTGACAGCTCTAATGACTGGTGTGGATGGATTAAATTTTAATTGGAGCTATGTCCAATACACACTCTAAAGGGCAACACGACTTTAGACACAATAGCAATTGGTGCAATATTGATTGCAGAACATACCTTTGAGCGAGAGGATTGCAACCAACAAGTGATTGTTGATCGGCAAAATGACTGACTGCAGCCACATGGCGAGCTTTTATAGTCCCCAATTGCAATGAGAACAGCTTTGCATTTCCATTTTGGAAAGCAGCTTGTAGCTTTGCATATCGACATTGGAATTCAGTTGCTAGCAATGCACTGATACTAGCCAATGTAAGCTTTTGCAGTACTGCTACGACACCGAGCTTTATTATCGCTTGGAGCCAATACCTTTTAAGCTGTATGCAATAAAAATATATCCACTGCAGGCAACATTCTTGAAGCAAGAGGCGACCGTTACACCACCCGATAATTCTGCCAGCGCTCGCTGAGCAGATTAGCGGGAATCAGGCACGAATATCCTTGGCATGAAAACTTCCTCCTTCTCTCCCGGTGAGATCTTCCAGCAAATAAAAGCAATTTCCCAGCTTCTTCTTCACCCGACATTTCACAAATTGCGGGGCAAGTTTCGCATTGAAATTCTGAGAAAATTTGCTCAACGCGAAGTTTCGGCGAAATACTTCCTGGTCTTCACGAAATGAAACGGGATTTGAACGCAGATTGTACTGTGCCACATTTCGATTCTATGCCTTCTGTATATTCTTTTGGATATCTCTTCGCAACAGAGCCAACTTATCCTAGCGATCTAAAGGATTCATTGGTTCTTCCACCATGGTCAACCTGTTTAACAACTGTCCAAGCCG
The DNA here is from genome assembly GCA_035043065.1 of Hirtodrosophila confusa. Lineage (NCBI taxonomy): Eukaryota > Metazoa > Arthropoda > Insecta > Diptera > Drosophilidae > Hirtodrosophila > Hirtodrosophila confusa. The sequence continues at coordinate 90,646 of JAWNNI010000010.1, read as the reverse complement.
AACAATACTCTATTTGGTGAACAACCTAATGACTGATGGAGGGCTGATCTCAACGCATACGAGATACCAACCAGATGAATATCCCATTCTCTGTAATCTTGGTGAAAATACGAACGCACCGCCGCCAACAACGACATATTCACACGCTCTGCTGCATTACTCTGGGGTGAATAAAGTGCAGTATACACGTGATTAATCCCCAATTTTGTCAACAGTGCATTAAATTCACGTGCTTTGAATTGGGAGCCATTTTCGCTCACTATAGTTTCTGGCACGCCATAACAATTAAAGATTTGGTCAACCAGGAAGTGAAGTATTTTTGTGGTAGTGAATTTCTTAAGCGGGTACACCCAATGAAACTTACTTAAATGGTCAAGGACCATTAATAACCCAATATGTCCTTGCTTGCTACGCGGGTAAGGACCAAGCAAATCGATGTACAATCGTTGAAAGGGTCGAACGGTTGGACAATGAGCTCCCATCGCAGTTCCGAATGTAATCGCGAACGTCTGATGCAAGCCCCGGCCAAAAGAAAAGGCAGCGGATCCTCTCCAAGGTTTTCTGTATGCTTACATGCGCCGATACTACGTTGTCGTGACCTTGTTTATGCACGCTAGGACGCAAACGTACAGGTACCCATAGCTTCCAAGACAGTTTTTCCTGCTCGGTATCACCTAACGCGTGCTCGGTACGTTTATAAAGACGTTTGTCTATAATTTTCACTTCGGGAAGCAAAGATTGATTCTGATCAAAATCAGCAATTAGTTTTACGTATTCTGGATCATCAAAAGCATCAGCCTCCAGCTCAATAATCGGTCCCATTTCCAACTCAGCAACTTCATCTTCTTCCGAAAGGCGAGATAAGGCATTTGGAACACAGTGATCTCTTCCTATTCGGTGAGAAAACGAAAATTTGTATTGTTGCAGACGGAAAATCCATCGGGCTAGTCGGTAACATCGAAACTTTTCGATGGCTAGTATAACTGCCCAACACTCTCTCTTGGTGACACTGTAATTGCGTTGAGCACGGCTCAGTTTTTTCGACATTAACGCAATCGGTTTTTCGTCACCTTCCTCCGGCAGTTGGGCAAGCACGGCACCTATACCAAAATTGCTAGCGTCACAATGCAAAAAGAATTTCTTAGCGAAGTCCGGATTCTGCAAGACCGGAGCCGAAGTCAATATCACCTTGAGTTCCTCCATGGCTTCCTGAGCCTCAGATGTCCATGCAAATTTCTTCTTTGTTGATAAAGACTCTGTGATGGGACAAGTAAGCTCGGGAAAATTCCTAATAAAGCGCCGGTACCAACCATAAACACCTAAAAATCCTCTCACTTGTTTCAAATTTCTGGGTGCGGGCCAATTGCGCATACAGGAGATCTTGTCAGGATCAGTGCATATGCCTTGATTACTAATGATATGCCCTAAATAGTTTATGCTTCTCACGCAAAAGTGACTTTTCTCTACGTTTAACGTCAAATTCGCCATTTTAAATTGTTCCGCAAGGCGAATTAGGACAGCAAGATGTGAGGACACCATGTACAAATCATCTAAGTATCCAAAGACACAATGGCGAAGATCGGGCGGAATCAAACTATCCATAAGTCTACACATTGTGGATGGAGCATTGCACAGCCCGAACGGCATAACCTTAAATTGATATAAGAGTTTCCCCGGAACAGTGAAAGTGGTAAGAGGCTTTGCCTCCTCACTTAACTCAATTTGCCAATAGGCATCTTTCAAATCTAGCTTAGTAATCATATTCGCACGGGGAAATCGAGACAATATTCCATCTATGCTGGTTAAAGAATATGCATCCTTTTTAGTGACGTCATTAAGCCTCCGTGCATCTAGGCAGAGACGAACTTTATTTGGTTTTACCACCATTCTCATCGGAGAGCTCCAAGCGCTTGTCGATGGCTCGATTATTCCCATTTCCAACATACGATTTATTTCGGCATACAAATGAATTTCCCAAAATCGCTGATACACGCATCGATTTTTTTTCGTAATGCGCTTTGAAAATGAGTTTCAAGCCAATCGGACGATAATCAAAACAGTTGCATACAACAGTTTTCCGCGAATGTTCCGACTTTGGAGGTAGATTTTCCAAAATCTTCGACCACCACGTCTATTCTGTGTTTGTGTAGAACAATGAAAATGAGTTTGAAGCCAATCGCATGAAAATTAAAAATGTCGAATGCCAGAGTATTCCGCTAATTTTCCGACCATGGGGCTGAAATTTCCAAAATCGCTGATACACGTGTCGAATTATTTAATGTGAAGAGCTATGAAAATGAGTTTGAAGCCAATCGGACGATAATCAAAAAAGTTGCATACAACAGTTTTCCGCGAATTTTCCGACTTTGGAGCTAAATTTTCCAAAATCTTTGACCACCGCGCCTATTTAGTTTACCTATAGAACAATGAAAATGAGTTTGAAGCCAATCGCATGAAAATTAAAAATGTCGAATGCCAGAGTTTTCCGCTAATTTTTCGACCATGGGGCTGAAATTTCCAAAATCGCTGATACATGTGTCGAATTATTTTATCTAAAGAGCTTTGAAAATGAATTTGATGGTGATCGGACTAAAATTAGACTTTTTCCGATACAACCTTGAGACCCCCATTTTCCGCTTTATATATATAGATACCTAAAGTTAATTTTCGTTATTCCATGAAAAATAGTTCAACTAATTTTTATTCTCAACGTGTGCGCATCAATACACACTGTGGGCGTAGACTTATGTGTGGATCGGTAATAACATTGCAATCGAATACCAAAAAATGTTCATATTTAACATATTATTGTAAACATACTTTTACTATAGACTGTATGGCAGCGCAGTACTTAACTAGGCGGTCAGGTATAAATGCACTAATTAATGTTTATGGGAATATCCAATAATTGCATAGTAATAAAAAACCATTGTGCGCATACTTCTTGCGGACACAGTCAGAGCTTTCAAAGGATCGCATGTTGTTGTTGGTTTTATATATGTATGTACTAGAAGTTAAAGATTAGTCGAAAATTTACTTATCAGGTTGTTTCAATTTTGCCATCTGTATTGCTTTCTGTTTTCTTTATTTCTTTAACTCATTACTCCCTGTACCCATAAAATGGGCAAAAGGGGGTGTTAAGGCGTAACTTACTCATTAAGTAAAAGTAAATATTTAGAATAATTCAAATAAAAGAACAAACTCTTTATAAAACTCACGCGGTTCATCTTAGTACCAGATCTAATTGTAACAATTATCACTTGCTGACATATGAGGAGATGCCACTTGAAAGGGTCACTCTGCGTTGGTATGTAGACAACCCAATGCAAGGGATCATGGCATTTTCTAGGAATTACAACGGCCGACCGGGAGGGGAAATACTAGGCACATAAGCAAAGATGCACATGTCATGTACCTAAATCATGTGTGTAAAATAAGAGCAACTGCCTATCTATCTCTTTTCCTCAAGGAGGCGACATGTAATTCCTTAGTACATAGGTAGACTAAGCATATGTAACATGTACCTATTCTAAGCCTGTAAAAAATACATAGGCTAGGGTATATAAACCCTAGCTTGTTCAAATAAAAATTAGTCTCAAACTGAACCCCACCAGTGGTAATTCTTTTGTTGGCTCTAGGGAAATTATCCTCCGCTGTCTAACTAGTTCAAGTGCTAGTTACGACGACAGAACCGAATTCAGTTTATGAGCTGAATTCAAATTCGAAATATATGTAGATAAACATTTTGATCTTTGGATAAACATTTTGGTGACCCCGACTCTGGAATATCTGAAGTTGTCAACAAGGCGACAAGGGATTCCTCATCGTGTCCATATCCGATCCGGTCAACTAGGCGACACCTCAGCGTCGGAAAGACACAGAGCCCTCTGACACAATACAGCTGGTATTGCATCCAGCTCTGTAGTCGTCAACCAGGCGACACCTCTGGAAAACAACAACGGCGTTCACCACAGTTGGTGCCGTTTGTACTAAATCTAAAGTCGAGCCATTACACAACAACAGATTTGATATTGCGCTTACTCTGAAGTTGTCAACTTGGCGACATCTCAGCATTCTCCGCTCGATCGTCGTGAGATGAATCTCCGACTCTTCATTTGCAGACTACCCTAACCTGGCTTCAGTTGTTAATATATAATCAACTTCGAAGTGTGCTATCGTCACAACAACGTTCAACAAATCCAGATTCTCGACGTCCACCACGCGACTAAAACGAGAATCAACTCCAAAAAATGGCATCAGGAAATACTCAGCCAAGATATATCAAGGCTTATTTCCAACTTCAAAAAGGATTCATTTGAGAGAAAATCTCAAGCCGGTTATCACAAGATAGAGGCCTGCGCTCTTACTGAAAAATGGAACGAGATCAAAAAGAACGACGACATCATAAGATTGAGCAGCGAGCTATCTGACGACCATAAATACTTCGCCTTTTATGAAGACATAAGATCATTCGTGCTAAAATATATGAAAATCCTCAATGAAGAAGCCGAAAATTGATAACAATCTGGAAGCAAGGCAACACGTACGGACGATGGGCAGCTTCAACAAACAATTATGGATTCCAAGTTGAATGCATTGTGCCGTCGGCAACGAGCAATAATAGCGTCTTTAAATCGCGCATTGCAACATTGCAAAGGCCGAATTAGCTGTACAAGGCTCTTTGTCATACAAAACCAACACACCAAGCAGCAATGATATAAATCTGCCCGGGATAACAATTCCAAAATTTGATGGTGACGTGCTCAAATGGACACAATTCTACGACATGTTTGTGTGCATGGTTCACAACACCAACCTGACCACGATCCGTAAAATGTGGTATTTAAAAACCAGCGTGATCGGCGAAGCAGAAAGAATGATACGCCATATCGACTTAAAGGAAGAAAATTATCTTCACGCCTGGAACATCTTAGTAGACGCTTACGACAGTCCAAGAGACATAGCGTCAACGGTATTAAACCGATTTTTGATGCAACAGGCAGTCAATGACAATGTAAAATCCCTAAAGGAGTTATACATAGTCACAATGGAGTCTCTTGCATCTCTTGGACATCGCAACGTGGGACCCTATACTAATAGCAGTCCTACGAAACAAGCTGGATTCCACAAATAAGGCGCTCTATGAGCAGTCTTTGAGCAACTCAAAGGAAATTCAGAAACTGGACACCATGCTTCAGTTTCTTGAACAAAGAGTTCGTGTTTTAGCACTGGAAACAAAACACATGGGAATGCTAAAAGGGAATCGAAAGGAGCAACATGTGCATCATCATCGACGACAGAAAAAGCATGCCCCTATTGCAAGAAAACAAATCACTTGCTATTTCGGTGCGATGACTTCCGCGCCAAACCAACGCCTGAACGTTTGAATTGGGTGCAACGCCAAAAAATTTGCGTCAACTGCTTCAAAGCCATATGGCAAAGGCATGCCCAAGCCGCTTCAAGTGCTTCAAATGCGACAAAAGGCACAACACTCTGCTGCACTTGGAAAATGGAAGTAGCAGTCCAAGGAAACAACGGGAAACAAGCCACATTCAAGGCTCTACTAGATTCCGGATCGCAAATCGACGTGATCTCAGAAATGCTGGCATCCTTGCTGTCCCTAAAACGACACGATACCACGCTGCGAATTGAAGGTATCGGTGGACAGCCCAAAACAAGCAAAGCGCGAGTCAATGTGCTAGTGAAATCGCTCCACAATAATTATACAATGCGACTTGAAGCCTTCATATTACCACACATACTCACCGATCAACCATCACAAGCCTATAATAAGTCAAGCTGGAATGTACCTGACAACTTGCCTTTGGCAGACCTACAATTCAACAAGCCGGATAAAATAGATATGCTGATCGGTGCTGAGCATTACTATTCACTATTGCTCCCAGAACAACATAAAATACCCGCTGGTCCAATTATGCAAAAAACCGAGCTGGGATGGGTTGTGGCCGGAAAAATATAGGCTTCAAATAAGTCAGCGGCCATTTGTACAGTTGCATCAGGAGATGAAACAAATGCCATAATGGAGCGCTTCTGGACACTCGAAATTTTCGAAAACATGGAAAAGCAACGTACGCCGTGTGAAGAAAGATGCGAGAAACACTTCATCGACAATCTGCAAACCGCTGCCGATGGCCGATTCATAGTAAAATTGCTATTTTCTGAACACTCTTCAGCCCTGGGGCCCTTGTTGGAGATCGCAGAAAAAAGATTCTTTTCATTGGAAAAAAGAACCAAGGATGAGATTTGGAAAGGATATGTAGACTTCATGATGGAATATATGGAAAATTGGGAAACATGAAACAAGTACCCCACGAGCTCCTTCCATCAAAGAACTACTTCATTCCTCATCATTGTGTGCTAAGACCTGATAGCAGCACCACAAAAGGGTGCTCTTTGACGCATCATGCAAGACACCGACGGGAAAATCCCTGAATGCCATATTGCAAGTTGGACCCACAGTGCAAAGCGATCTGATCTGGTTCCTATTACGATTCAGAACGCATAAATATGTTTTTACTGCGGACATAGAAAAAATGTACCACCAAATATGGATAAATCCAGAAAACCAATTCCATCAGATGGTAGTTTGGAAAAATATTCCCAATGAGGAATTAAGATACTACCGTTTAAAAACTGTCACTTATTGACAGGAGCCTGACTCAACGCATGAAGCAGCCCAAAACCAACAGAGCTAAACCAAATACGGCTTCCATCAGGATTCAAGGTGCGAAAACGACCAAATCCTAAGGGAATCCCAAAGGAAGATATTGTCAATGATGTCCATCTGTGTCAAAACTCTGTCAAAACTATGGGGCTTATATGGATGCCCAAAACTGACCAGCTCCGTGGGAGGGCACAAGGCAGTCAATAATCCCAAATTACCACACGAGTTGTGTGCTCCGAATATTGATCCGTTGGGTTTATTTGCCCCTGTCGTTGTACGGGCAAAGATATTTATGCAACACCTCTGAGAAGAAAATTCGACTGGGACGACAAGTTGCCAACATATTTGTGCAATGAGTGGAAGGCCTTTAGAGAAGATATCCAAGAGCTGAACGAAATGCAGGTTCCCAGGCACATCTACGATGGAAAAACACCTTCGAGCAGAGAAATACACACGTTTGTAGATGCATCTGAAAAGGCTTACGGAGCTGCAGTGTACATACGAGCCACATACAAAAACAAACAAGTATCTGTACGACTACTTTGCTCAAAGTCGCGAGTTGCACCGACGGCAAAACAATCGTTGCCACGTTTAGAACTCTGCGCAGCACTACTCAGCGCAGAATTTACTGAACGGGTTCGAAAAGATCTTCGACTGGATCCCTAAACAGTGAAGGGATATTTTTTGACAGACTCCACTGTAGTGCTGGCATGGATAAATGCCCCAGCATCTACGTATCACACCTTTGTGGCCAATCGCATCGCAAAAATTCAAGTTTCATCAAGGCCATCACAATGGAGCCACGTCTCATCAACAAGTAATGCTGCTGATGTACATTCTAGAGGAACCACTGCAAGGAAACTATCCAACGACAGCAAATGGCTTTATGGACCACTATTCCTGCATGGCCCACGAGAGAGATGGATCACGTCTTCAACAATCCCTCCCAGTGATCTGGAACGAAATACAAAACATGTCAGCATTGCAATCGCTCCATCAACACAGGAGAAGACCTATACAATTGTAAGCATAGCAATTCTTTTCACAAATTGCAACGAATCGTAGCCTACATGTTGCGATTCTGTTATAAGGAAAGAAGAAGTGCAACCACAACTCTATGTGTTAAAGAATTGGGCAACGCACGAAAAATAATCATGCGGACAATACAGCAAATAGAATTTCCAGATGATCTAAAAAATCTTCGTCGTCACAACATGGTAGACAAAAAGAGCTGTATCAGTTCAATGACATCAAGACTAGACAACAGTGGCCTCATTCGCGTCGGAGGCAGACTGGAGCATTCGGAACTGTCTTATGATGCCAAGCATCCGATCTTGTTGCCATACAATGATCCGATTGTTAAAATGCTACTAAGAGAGCTACATACAGATAACATGCATTGCGGCGCTCAAGCACTAAGAGCCATCGCAAGGCAGCAGTTATAAGAGACAAGATCATGGCCAGGAACATAATTCATAGCTGTGTAAAGTGCACCAGAGCCAAACCCAAGCTAATGCAGCAAATGCTGATCGAGTCACACAGACTCGACCATTCTTCAGCACTGGCGTGGACTATTGCGGACCTTTCTGGATCCATCACAAGATTCGCGGAAAAAGACCTGATAAGGCATACATAGCAGTATTCTGTTGCTTCACCACAAAGGCGGTACATCTGGAGTTAGTAAGCGATCTAACTACAGATGCATTTCTGGCAGCCCTTCGCCGTTTCTTGAGTCGTCGTGGAAAGTGTCAAACAATCCATTGTGACAATGCAACGAATTTCATTGGCGCCAATAACAAACTGAGGGAACTGGAAACGGCAATCTATTCAGACAAAGCTGCAACATTGCAGAACATTGCAGCAAAAGGCAGGTGAATTTTAGATTCATACCTCCTCCTGTGGGTGGCAGCAGTTAAATCAGCGAAAAAACTGCTGGTCAACAACACAAAAACGGCATCACTACGTTCGAAGAACTGAATACAGTCATCATCGAAATTGAAGCCATTCTCAATTCTCGACCAATCACTCCAATGACAAATGATCCAACGGATGCTGCAGCACTCACGCCTGGGCATTTTTTAATTGGAGAACCATTGACTGCCTCTCCCGATGCAAACATTGATCAAGGTGGGAAAACCCTGGTTCTGGAAACAATGGTCCCAGGAATACCTTCAAGAACTACAGTATCGTCACAAGTGGAAAACTTCAGCACCAAATGTACAGGAAGGATTACTGGTGCTAATTAAAGAAGACAATATTCCAGTGATGAAGTGGCCGATGGGACGGATCATAAAAATATACCCAGGGCCAGATAATTTTGTACGAGTCGTCGATGTCAAGACTGCATCTGGAATATACAAACGTTTGATCAATCGGCTCGCACCACTATTTGCTGAGGAGGTAGCTGTCAAGCGTCCCATTGAAGACATAACGGACTCGAACAACGAAAACAATGAGCCACCTACACGAAGGAAGAAGCTAACGAGACCTTCTATAACTTCCGCAATGCTAATACTATTCTTCATGATGCCACTAGTTCTATCACAGCCAATCACAGTAACACGCTTTGACGGAAAGCCAGGAATTTTTTACGAAAAACTAGGCACCACTAAAATGGCATTATCCGAATGGATTATGGTAGTTTACTACGACTTAAACCCATACTGGCAAGACATGAAATCATTCGCCGCTGGAACAACAGAACTTGGGTATTCATGTCCTCAATTGAACAACCTACCTGCATGCGAAATGTTACACAAACATTTCAAGCATATCTTTGACGAATTACAAGGAGAGAACGCATTACTAGAAAGGTCACGGCAACGTCGATCACCACTTGACATAATTGGTAACCTTGACAGTGGCTTATTTGGTGCGACAAAGCGACGAATGAAAGGCGAATAAGGCTACTCGAAAGGCAAATGGCCTTATATAGCGAACACAGAGGAAGGAGCTCAGGAGATCATCGGTTTCAAGCATTTATGGTACTGACAACGCAGCTGACACTACTCGCAGCCAACCTTCAACAAATGTAGTCGGAGGTACTAGATGTACTGACAGAGCATCCGCCACCGGACCATCAGCCCGATCCTTATATCTCGAATCAATTAAAGAAACAAATAGATCAGATACGAGATCATTTGCCGCCAAATCAGATGCTGTCTGTCTCCACAAATGACACCATTCAACTGTACAAGCTAATGCACCCCGAAGGCACAGTGACTGGAGCTCATGTCATCCTTAAGGTCACTCTGCCGTTAGTGTCCACCACTCAACTGGATCTCTTCAGCATGATATCAATTCCTGTAAGGGATTCTACAGGTTGGATTATATTCGACTTGAGAACTCCGCTAATTGCAGTCAATAGCCTTAGAGACCAATTTGTGGGACTCACGCCAGAGGATCTACAACACTGTATAACACTGCCCAATGATGACTACATCTGCTTTGACCAATATGCGGTGTTCAATGTGAATCATCGCTGCGAATTTCAACTCTTCAACAACAAAAGTTCCACGTTGTGCCAAACTATAGATTCGAAGTCCAAAATAGTATGGTCAAAAACGCATCAACCAAACAGTTGGATCTTTGCAACGGATTCTCAAATGGACCTCAGAGCAGTGTGTAGCAACATTCCTCATATTATAACTCCTGAGGCAACCGGACTACTGACACTTTCCAGTAGATGCACTGCACGAAATGCTGACATCAGTATCAGTACCTTTGATACGACTATCAGCATGGTCAGCACAACATATGTACGCTTTGGCAACATCAGCCATCCAGTAAACTCCTCCACATCCCTGGAAACAGTTCCTGGAATCACAACACTAATTTTTGGGCATCAACGATCTGGACGCACTCCAGCAACAACTAGAACGAAATAAGCATGACATACTGCAAGAACATCTTGACACTATTCAGCACCATCATATAGCTGCGTATGTTGCATTGCTAGTTTCCATACTACTAGTGATTGTGGTTATCATGCGAAAACGACTTGCATCAAGGAAAAACGCACCACCAGCACACCATCACAAGTGATATGTGAAGCACACCCTGAACCTACACCACGACGTTTCACATTCGATATAGCTGATGGTTGAATAACTATTCAAAGGCCGGGAGAATGTTAGGGCGTAACTTACTCATTAAGTAAAATTAAATATTTAGAATAATTCAAATAAAAGAACAAACTCTTTATACAACCCACGCGGTTCATCTTAGTACCAGACCTAATTGTAACAATTGTCACTTGCTGACATATGAGGAGATGCCACTTGAAAGGGTCACTCTGCGTTGGTCTATAGACAACCCAATGCAAGGGATCATGGCATTTTCTAGGAATTACAACGGCCGACCGGGAGGGGAAATACTAGGCACATAAGCAAAGATGCACATGTCATGTGCCTAAACCATGTGGGTAAAATAAGAGCAACTGCCTATCTATCTCCTTTCCTCAAGGAGGCGACATGCAATTCCTTAGTACATAGGTAGACTAAGCATATGTAACATGTACCTATTCTAAGCCTGTAAAAAATACATAGGCTAGGGGTATATAAACCTAGCTTGTTCAAATAAAAATTAGTCTCAAACTGAACCCCACCAGTGGTAATTCTTTTGTTGGCTCTAGGGAAATTATCCTCCGCTGTCTAACTAGTTCAAGTGCTAGTTACGACGACAGAACCGAATTCAGTTCATGTGCTGAATTCAAATTCGAAATATCTGTAGAAAAACATTTTGATCTTTGGATAAACAGGGGGTATTAAATCTGTGCAAATATATGTAACAGAAGGAGACATCTCCGACCCTATAAAGTATATATATTCTTGATCAGTATCAAAAGAGATTTCGATTTGGCCATGTCCGTCTGTCTGTCCGTCTGTCCGTCTGTCCGTATTAACGCGTCGATCTCAGCAACTACAAGAGCTAGAGACACCAAATTTGGAAAGTAGGTTCCTGTACGCAAATCAAATTTGTTTCATATTTCAGATATCTCCCCCGTTCCCCCGCAAATCGATTAAAACCGTTTTACAGTAACAATTTTCAAGATACAGCTTTAAGATGTTGCATGTACAATACTTTAGTCTCTCTTTATCTACTGTACAAATTTCAAGTCGATCGGATAATAATCACGAAAGTTATTCAAGAAAGAAGATTCAGTAATGCAGCGAGAGGGGGGAAGAAGAAACACAGCCACCAATTAAATTGCCTCGCTTGCGCTGTCGCTTTTGCCGCCTGTGTGTGTGCGTCTTTGTGTATGTGTGTATGTATATGTAAGTGAACGTAGATGTGATTGGATGTTTTAGACCTGGGTAGAGTTTCGTAGTCGGGTATACTCGACTATAGCATTCTTACTTTTAAAATTGAATTTTTATTTTTTGATATTTGTTTTAAACTATTGATGAACGCCAATTATATCAACGCACAAAGAGCGCGATCACTAACTTGACATAGGTTTTGACTATTTATTCTAAGTTTATATATTCAAGTAATATGAAAGTCACGGCACAGACTATGTCAATTTAGATCCGCGAAAATTAGATAAGAGAAAATAAAAGAAATCAAATCAAATCACATACGTATGTATGCGTGTACGATTATCCAGCGTTGGAAAGCTTTCCCACGAGTGGAGATGTTTGTATGTATGCTGTTGTCTATATATATATATATAGATATAAAATTTTAGATAATGTGTAGAGTTGATTTCCTATTTTTTCTTTTTATGCTGTTAATTTTCTACGTTTGCTCTAACGTTCTTTGTAACAAGAGTTTTATAAGTGTTAATTTATTTTCACCGCCACGTTGGCCGATCTGGCAACCTGCATAGGTAAAGCTTTTAGGGAAGAGCTTTTAACTCCCAACAACAACAGTCACTTTTATACGACCTCTAGGTCACCACTATACATGTCTTCAACGCATTTACATATAACCGGTTTGCTCGTTTTTTCTTTTTTTTTTTTACACTGCACTTTTGTTTGTTTAGGTTAATTCACTAATTAATTTAAAAATCAAAAATAATTAGGCGGCTGCGGGGCAACTTTGTGCGAGCTTAAGCTCAAGCGCAGAAGCCGACTTCCAATGGCAGCCAAACGAGATAGCTTTCGCTCTGAGCTCCGCTCAAAAGTTTTGTAGAAGAGGCGTAGGTACTTCTCCAAGCAGGGGGCTCTGTGTCGAACAGCACTCCAAGTAGCACAATGCATCCATAAGAAACTGTACTCCCAGAAAAGGACGGCGCATCCACACCAGCAGGGCTTCTCTAACGGCACGCCGGCCAGTGACAGCTCTAATGACTGGTGTGGACGGATTACATTTTAATTGGAGCTATGTCCAATACACACTCTAAAGGGCCAAAAAACACGACTTTAGACACAATATCAATTTTTGCAATATTGATTGCAGAACATACCTTTGAGCGAGAGGATTGCAACCAACAAGTGATTGCCAGTGTGCAACGAGGAGGCCGCGATTAGACAGGCACTTCCGATTTTCGATGGGCGTTGTTTATTTTATTCAAAAATTAGTTGGCCAATGTACTTTATGTACAATACAATACGATACACTAGTTTATAAAACTACCCAGATTACAAGTATTCGTAACCTCACACTGACTAGCAATTGCAGGGCTATCGTGGAGTAGGCAGCTGCTACGTCTGTTGATCGGCAAAGAGACTGACTGCAGCCACATGGCGAGCTTTTATAGTCCCCAATTGCAATGAGAACAGCTTTGCATTTCCATTTTGGAAAGTAGCTTGTAGCTTTGCATATCGACATTGGAATTCAGTTGCTAGCAATGCACTGATACTAGCCAATGTAAGCTTTTGCAGTACTGCTACGACACCAAGCTTTATTATCGCTTGGATCCAATGCCTTTTAAACTGTATGCAATAAAAATATATCCACTACAGGCAACATTCTTGAAGCAAGAGGCGACCGTTACACCACCCGATAATTCTGCCAGCGCTCGCTGAGCAGATTAGCGGGAATCAGGCACGAATATCCTTGGCATGAAAACTTCCTCCTTCTCTCCCGGTGAGATCTTCCAGCAAATAAAAGCAATTTCCCAGCTTCTTCTTCACCCGACACTTCACAAATTGCGGGGCAAGTTTCGCATTGAAATTCTGAGAAGTTGAAGTGAAGTTTCGGCGAAATACTTCCTGGTCTTCACGAAATGAAACGGGATTTGAACGCAGATTGTACTGTGCCACATTTCGATTACATGCCTTCTGTATATTCTTTTGGATATCTCTTCGCAACAGAGCCAACTTATCCTAGCGATCTAAAGGATTCATTGGTTCTTCCACCATGGTCAACCTTTTTAACAACTTGTAGTCTTGGCCATGTGTTATCACATCCAAGCCGAACAATACTCTATATGGTGAACAACCTAATGACTGATGGAGAGCAGATCTCAACGCACACGAGATACCAACCAGATGAATATCCCATTCTCTGTAATCTTGGTGAAAATACGAACGCACCGCCGATAACAACGACATATTCACACGCTCTGCTGCATTACTCTGGGGTGAATAAAGTGCAGTATACACGTGATTAATCCCCAATTTTGTCAACAGTGCATTAAATTCACGTGCTTTGAATTGGGAGCCATTTTCGCTCACTATAGTTTCTGACACGCCATAACAATTAAAGATTTGGTCAACCAGGAAGTGAAGTATTTTTGTGGTAGTGAATTTCTTAAGCGGGTACACCCAATGAAACTTACTTAAATGGTCAAGGACCATTAATAACCCAATATGTCCTTGCTTGCTACGCGGGTAAGGACCAAGCAAATCGATGTACAATCGTTGAAAGGGTCGAACGGTTGGACAATGAGCTCCCATGGGAGGTCGAAGCGAGTAATTTGGGGCTTTCGTAGACTTGCAAATGTCGCAGTTCCAAATGCAATCGCGAACTTCTGATGCAAGCCCCGGCCAAAAGAAAAGGCAGCGGATCCTCTCCAAGGTTTTCTGTATGCTTACATGCGCCGATACTACGTTGTCGTGACCTTGTTTATGCACGCTAGGACGCAAACGTACAGGTACCTATAGCTTCCAAGACAGTTTTTCCTGCTCGGTATCACCTAACGCGTGCTCGGTACGTTTATAAAGACGTTTGTCTATAATTTTCACATCGGGAAACAAAGATTGATTCTGATCAAAATCAGCAATTAGTTTTACGTATTCTGGATCATCAAAAGCATCAGCCTCCAGCTCAATAATCGGTCCCATTTCCAACTCAGCAACTTCATCTTCTTCCGAAAGGCGAGATAAGGCATCTGGAACACAGTGATCTCTTCCTATTCGGTGAGAAAACGAAAATTTGTATTGTTGCAGACGGAAAATCCATCGGGCTAGTCGGTAACATCGAAACTTTTCGATGGCTAGTATAACTGCCAAACACTCTCTCTTGGTGACACTGTAATTGCGTTGAGCACGGCTCAGTTTTTTCGACATTAACGCAATCGGTTTTTCGTCACCTTCCTCCGGCAGTTGGGCAAGCACGGCACCTATACCAAAATTGCTAGCGTCACAATGCAAAAAGAATTTCTTAGCGAAGTCCGGATTCTGCAAGACCGGAGCCGAAGTCAATATCACCTTGAGTTCCTCCATGGCTTCCTGAGCCTCAGATGTCCATGCAAATTTCTTCTTTGTTGATAAAGACTCTGTGATGGGACAAGTAAGCTCGGGAAAATTCCTAATAAAGCGCCGGTACCAACCATAAACACCTAAAAATCCTCTCACTTGTTTCAAATTTCTGGGTGCGGGCCAATTGCGCATACAGGAGATCTTGTCAGGATCAGTGCATATGCCCCGATTACTAATGATATGCCCTAAATAGTTTATGCTTCTCACGCAAAAGTGACTTCTCTCTACGTTTAACGTCAAATTCGCCCTTTTAAATTGTTCCGCAAGGCGAATTAGGACAGCAAGATGTGAGGACACCATGTACAAATCATCTAAGTATCCAAAGACACAATGGCGAAGATCGGGCGGAATCAAACTATCCATAAGTCTACACATTGTGGATGGAGCATTGCACAGCCCGAACGGCATAACCTTAAATTGATATAAGAGTTTCCCCGGGACTGTGAAAGTGGTAAGAGGCTTTGCTTCCTCACTTAACTCAATTTGCCAATTGGCATCTATCTAGCTTAGTAATCATATTCGCACGGGGAAGTCGAGAGAATATTCCATCTATGCTGGGTAATGGATATGCATCCTTTTTAGTAACGTCATTAAGCCTCCGTGCATCTAGGCATCTTTGGTTTTACCACCATTCTCATCGGAGAGCTCCAAGCGCTTGTCGATGGCTCGATTATTCCCATTTCCAACATACGATTTATTTCGGCATACAAATGCTGTTCTACAGCGGGACTGACAGAATAAAATCGCTGCTTCACGGGCTTGGCATCTCCAATATCAATGTGATATTGGATTAGTTTCGTCCAGCCTAGGCCATCCAAACAACTAGGAAATAATTTTTTTACCATCTCCAACTGAGATTGTTGCAACGTCGTTAAGGGGTACAAATCGAATCATGC
This sequence comes from Hirtodrosophila confusa, assembly GCA_035043065.1. Classification (NCBI taxonomy): domain Eukaryota; kingdom Metazoa; phylum Arthropoda; class Insecta; order Diptera; family Drosophilidae; genus Hirtodrosophila; species Hirtodrosophila confusa. Next base: position 74,417 of record JAWNNI010000010.1, on the reverse strand, counting down.
TGGCTCTATCTCCACAACAGAAATAATGTTAGGGGCCAGCGCAAATTTTTTCCAAAAGTCTATGCCAAGGATGGTATCGATGGTATAACAAACAGCTTCATATGTCTCTGTTGATCCTTATAGGACATAACAACGTTAAGGACACCTATCACATCATGACATTTGCCATCCGCTGTTTGCACATGCAACTTGAACGGCTTAAACGGCTTAAACAGTTGTGAAAGAGTGACCAAATCTTGACCGGAAAAAACAGCACCAACACAAGATACATTGGCACCAGTGTCTAGTAAACCATGTTCTATCCGATTCAAAAACGAAACTGTAGCATAGCTACGCATATCCTGCGCACTGCTAAAAACTGCAGAAACTAATAAACGACGCGTTTTCTTAACATTTTTATATAACTTTCTTTCTTTCTTTCTACCCAACAGATCTGCATCAAAAAAATTTTGAAAAAAAAAATAAATATAGACAAGCAACTTCATAAAAAAATGGAGTTTGTTTGAAAAAGTGAAGCATACAGAGTCTGCGCAAGCGAAAATTTCGTCGTTCTGTTGGGCGACGATATAACGGTTTTAAAAATAGATTCCGTTTTGCTTCGACATCAGAGAGTCAAGCCTCGCCAATTTTTGTAACAATTTTAGTATCCGATTTTTGGATACTCTACTTTTTATAAATTAGGTTACTGCTACTTATTATTTGGCCCATAAAATATATATTTCATTAATGTTAATAACTAATGTAAAATGTATTTTCGATTTTATTTTTCACTATGCGTATATGGCCACCATTTTAATTAACTGGTTGTTTAAATTTTTTTTTGTATACATTTTACTGTGAGGCTAGAAGAGAATTTACGTTTCGGCGCTTCAAAGTGAAGCTTATACGCACACTTTTTTATATGTAAAATATTTTTTTTGGAAAAGGTATTGCTTTTGGACTCTGCATTTTGTAAAATTATTTGCCTGTCAGTCTATCCGTTCAATTGTTTATAAATCTGTCCCTATCTGTCCCTGTCTCTATCAACCTCAAATCAGAATAAGAGAAAATTTATCAAACCGGATAATACAAAAACAATACAAATTAATAGAAAAAAAATAAAATAAAAAAAGTTGTTCGCAGGCAGGTTTGAACCACTCACTGCACTAGTGACATCAACAAATTGTGGTGGCAAATTGCGTATAAGTAAGCAACGAGCAATCTCGAGCATAAAGAAGAATGAAAACTGTGATTCCGACTGTGCATGCCGAGGCTTTGATTGAAACGAAGCAAAGCTCAATGTATTTTTAGAATCTTTACCCCGTTGACCGAGCCCGCCCGTACCATCAAACGTGAAAACCAAACGACGAAATTTTTGCTTGTGATGCGCCTTCTGTATGTCTTTATATTCTTGGACTTTTTCATTTGCGGGTGAGTACCAAAATTTGCTTTGTCAAATCTATCAAGAAGGTCAACAGTAGTCTGTATGTCAAATTTGGTGACTATATATACAGGTGTCGGGGTGGTAAAAATTGGTTAATTCTTATTTGTCCAGGGCGTCAATAGTAGTCTGTATGTCAAATTTAGTGACATAGCTGGGGAATGTTCTGCCGATTTGCCGGAGAGGTGGTGGAAGTCGCAACATTTTTTTGATGCAAATCTGTCAAGGATGTCAACATTAGAGTGTATGTCATATTAGGTGACTTTAGCTTGAAAAAAAATTTGGGAGTTGTAGGTGTCCGCCAAATTGCGGATGAGGGGATGGGGTGGAAGGTCGACTTTGACACTTCATAAAGTTATGGTAGACACCAACATGTTTACCAAGTTTGGTTTCGATAGCTTCAAGGGTGTTGAAAAAAATTGCGTTCATACAGACGAACATTTCACAAACCCAACATACTAGTTCTCAAAAATACTTTTTTTAAGTATAAACAAGTGGCACAAAGAACATTCTGACTAAATGGCTGCAAAGTGTGCAATTAAAAAAGCACACAGTTGAACTGAAATATAAAATGGATATTAAACAGATCCTTAAAAAGATCTCAAATAAATTAGAAAATGCAACAAAAATTTAAATGGAAAACAAAAACGCGCTAAAAGGGTTAGAAAATTCCAAAGACAATGAAGAAATTGCAAGTGTCGACGCCAAGGAGAAAAATGCAGAGAAAAACGACGATGGTGTAATAAATTTTACTTTAACGTATTGATTCGCCTGAACGTACAACAGTTCAAAATCGCCGGTACTGTCGCCGACAACGCCAACAGGGCGAATGGAATTCAAGATAGACAGCGGGATGACCCTACTGGTGGTAGCTCATTTCGGGAGGTGGGAGTGGGCTTTGCTACTATCTTGAAAGTCCTGTTATGTACAAATTTTATTTTTAGAGTCCCTAACTTGGAGTCTAACTCCGAAGACACAGCAAGCAATATACAGACATCGGTTGATCCTCCGATCCTGCAAGTTCACTCACGTATTTATAGTACACACGGCAGCTTCATTAGCGGTGGATGCGATGGTTTTGGTAATAAGGGTCTATAGTGTTATTTGCCCCGAGAATGCGCTCTGTACCCACCCAACCAATTGGACCTCCTGCGCTAACTGAAATGGAAAGTCCCCGAAACAAATGTTGTTCACATTAAATTAAGCTTTTGCGGATATTAGGAAACGACGAAAATTTACTGACTCATTTTAATAAATTGTATATTCTGAAGGAAAATAATAAATGTATAATGTTCATTATAAGTTTCAGTTTAATGAAATCATTACCTAAAAGCTATATTATGGTAACTTATAATTCAAATTATATAATTTATAATTTTCTTATAATTTTCTTAATTTCTGCGAATTACTGAAATAGATTTGTGTTCCTCACTTATTTCTCTGATTGCATTTTTCCTATATCTATTTTAATTTATTTTTGTTTATTTATTATTCACTAGCTGGTAAAACGCCAGCGTTGCCCGGCGAAATATTTAGATTAAAATGCATTATGTTGAATTTGACTACTTTCGTCAACCGTAATAAATACACAAAAATAACGTATCACAGTTTTCCTTCCCGTGGGGTACGAAACTATATAGTTGAGAACGTGACTAACGTTTTTGTGTAGCGATATGAAAATGTCTTTGAAGCCGATCTAACTAAACAAATAATCCCTCTCATTTGTCCTTGACTTCCATTTCCTGCCCGTGATGACGCGGAGTAGATTTCTAAAATAATTTGGCATTTGAAAACCAATTCAACGAATAATACTGAAAATCTAGACTAAAGCTTTCCAACTATTTTCCGCCCGTTGTGTTGCCCGCAAAGTACCGAGTATTTTTACTCCCTGTACCCATATATGGGTAAAAAGGGGGTACTAAATCTGTGCAAATGTATGTAACAGGCAGAAGGAGACATCTCCGACCCTATAAAGTATATATATCTTGATCAGTATCAAAAGAGATTTCGATTTGGCCATGTCCGTCTGTCTGTCCGTCTGGCCGTCTGTCCGTCTGTATGAACGCGTCGATCTCAGCAACTACAAGAGCTAGAGACACCAAATTTGGAATGTAGGTTCCTGTATATCATACGCAGATCAAGTGTGTTTCATATTTTAGATAACTCCACCCGTTCCCCCGCAATTCAATAAAAATGTTTTACAGGAACAATTTTCAAGATATAGCTTTTAGATTTGGCATGTACAATACTTTAGTCTCTCTTAATCTACTGTCCAAATTTTAAGACGATCGGATAATAAACACGGAAGTTATTCACGAAAGAAGATTCAGTAATGCAGCGAGAGGGGGAAGAAGAAGCACAGCCACCAATTAAAATGCCTCGCTTGCCCTGTCGCTTTTGCCGCCTGTATGCGTGCGTCTTTGTGTATGAGTGTGTGTATGTGTAAGTGGACGTAGATGTGATTGAATGTTTTAGACCTGGGTACAGAGAGTTTCGTAGTCGGGTATACTCGACTATAGCATTCTTACCTGTTTAATTTATATTTGGAAATTATTATGACGCTGAATTCCTGACTTCACCCTTTTCGGACCGTGGGCCTGCATTTTTCAAAACCGGTAGCACATGTGTCGAATTATTAATGTGAGGTGCTTTGAAAATTAGTTTCAAAATAATTGGATGATAAACAGAAAAGTTTGAAAATAAGTTTGAAGTCAATCGGACGATAATCAAAAAAGTGGGGGTAGATTTTCATTGGGCACCGCGCCTATTATGAGTTTGTGTAGAACCTTGAAAATGAGTTTGAAGCCAATCGCATGAAAATTAAAAATGTCGAATGCCAGAGTTTTCCACTAATTTTTAGACCATGGGGCTGAAATTTCCAAGATCGCTGATAGACGTGTCAAATTATTTAATGTGTAGAGCTTTGAAAATGAGCTTGAAGCCAATCGCACGATAATCAAAAAAGGATCATACAACAGTTTTCTTCGAATTTTCCGACTTTGGAGGTAGATTTTCCGAAATCATTAACCACAGCGCCTATTTAGCTTACCTATAGAACAATGAAAATGAGTTTGAAGCCAATCGCATGAAAATTAAAAATGTCGAATGCCAGAGTTTTCCGCTAATTTTCCGACCATGGGGCTGAAATTTCCCAAATCGCTGATACATGTGTCGAATTATTTTACGTACAGAGCTTTGAAAATGAATTTGAAGATGATCGGACTAAATTAGACTTTTGCCCATACAACCTTGAGACCCCCATTCTCCTTAGGGGGGTGGATTTTCCAAAATCGGTGAAATATGTGTTAAATGATTTTTTGTGTAGATCTTTGAAAATGAGTTTGACGCCGATTGGATGGTAAACAAAAAAACTTCATACAACAGTTTTCCGCTTATTTCCACGCTTGTGGGTGGAATTTTCCAAATACCCGTCTTAGCGTGCACTTTCATCATAAATGGCATCTACTGTCAAAATTTCAGCATCCTAGCTCTTACGGTTTGGGCTGTGCGATGATTGCCAATCAGTCAGTCAGTCCGTCAGTCAGTAAGTCAGTCAGTCAGCACTCTTTACTCCCTGTACCCATAATATGGGTAAAAAGGGGGTACTAAATCTGTGCAAATGTACATACATAACAAGCAGAAGGAGACATCTGCGACCCTATAAAGTATATATATTCTTGATCAGTATTGATGTATTGTATTGCGGATTCCAAACTGCTAATTTTAATCCCCAAGGGTTTTCATGAAAATAAAAGACACGCGTTAATAATGTCACCCAAGGGTTTTAATAACACGTTCCTCTTGAATTTCTTTTCTTCAATTAATTCATGTACAAATCGCTTAAGCTATGGAAGGGCTTCTCAGCTAGTGTCAAAATGTTGCTAAGCCGTGGTGTGTGTTGCCACAAGGGAGAGAGGTGGATGGCAGCAGTTCTGCCTTGGTCAGTGCCTACTTTTAGGCATGAACATACCGCCCCCCTTGCAGTATTGCAACAGGATGTTATACGCTGCAGGCGCCGGACAGGACCCAGCCGAACTCCGTGCTTTGGGCGACCGTCAGGCCTCCTTGGCTAGACATAACACCGGGCAGGATCAAGCGTGGGAATACATCTGCCATTATCGGAATGGACCTGTCGTGGACACCCTCTTCGGGATACAAATCGTGCAAATGCCGCGAGGAATTTCTCGGTTGTCAAGTCGGAGGTGATTTCGAGATGGATGGCATTTGTGCTAAAGCAGACGAATACGCACACATATCCCTTGGTGATTAGACAAGCTCTACCAGTATAATTTTTGATATCGAACGGACCAGCAAAATAAACGCCTGTGTAGGAAAATGGCCTGGAGAAGGTGGTTCGTTCCTTTGGCATTTCACCCATCAGCTGCGTTTGGAGTTTCTTTTTATGAATTGTGCATATTTTGCAGGAATTAACTAGGACCTTCACCAAGTTCTTTAGTTTGGGAATCCAATATCTGGATCGAATCATGCGGACCATCAGCTGGTTACCTCCATGGAGTGTAATGCGATGGATGAAACGAACGTGGGTGGAATTTTCCAAATACCCGTCTTAGCGTGCACTTTCATCATAAATGGCATCTACTGTCAAAATTTCAGCATCCTAGCTCTTACGGTTTGGGCTGTGCGATGATTGCCAATCAGTCAGTCAGTCAGTCAGTCAGTAAGTCAGTCAGTCAGCACTCTTTACTCCCTGTACCCATAATATGGGTAAAAAGGGGGTACTAAATCTGTGCAAATGTACATACATAACAAGCAGAAGGAGACATCTGCGACCCTATAAAGTATATATATTCTTGATCAGTATTGATGTATTGTATTGCGGATTCCAAACTGCTAATTTTAATCCCCAAGGGTTTTCATGAAAATAAAAGACACGCGTTAATAATGTCACCCAAGGGTTTTAATAACACGTTCCTCTTGAATTTCTTTTCTTCAATTAATTCATGTACAAATCGCTTAAGCTATGGAAGGGCTTCTCAGCTAGTGTCAAAATGTTGCTAAGCCGTGGTGTGTGTTGCCACAAGGGAGAGAGGTGGATGGCAGCAGTTCTGCCTTGGTCAGTGCCTACTTTTAGGCATGAACATACCGCCCCCCTTGCAGTATTGCAACAGGATGTTATACGCTGCAGGCGCCGGACAGGACCCAGCCGAACTCCGTGCTTTGGGCGACCGTCAGGCCTCCTTGGCTAGACATAACACCGGGCAGGATCAAGCGTGGGAATACATCTGCCATTATCGGAATGGACCTGTTGTGGACACCCTCTTCGGGATACAAATCGTGCAAATGCCGCGAGGAATTTCTCGGTTGTCAAGTCGGAGGTGATTTCGAGATGGATGGCATTTGTGCTAAAGCAGACGAATACGCACACATATCCCTTGGTGATTAGACAAGCTCTACCAGTATAATTTTTGATATCGAACGGACCAGCAAAATAAACGCCTGTGTAGGAAAATGGCCTGGAGAAGGTGGTTCGTTCCTTTGGCATTTCACCCATCAGCTGCGTTTGGAGTTTCTTTTTATGAATTGTGCATATTTTGCAGGAATTAACTAGGACCTTCACCAAGTTCTTTAGTTTGGGAATCCAATATCTGGATCGAATCATGCGGACCATCAGCTGGTTACCTCCATGGAGTGTAATGCGATGGATGAAACGAACGTGGGTGGAATTTTCCAAATACCCGTCTTAGCGTGCACTTTCATCATAAATGGCATCTACTGTCAAAATTTCAGCATCCTAGCTCTTACGGTTTGGGCTGTGCGATGATTGCCAATCAGTCAGTCAGTCAGTCAGTCAGTAAGTCAGTCAGTCAGCACTCTTTACTCCCTGTACCCATAATATGGGTAAAAAGGGGGTACTAAATCTGTGCAAATGTACATACATAACAAGCAGAAGGAGACATCTGCGACCCTATAAAGTATATATATTCTTGATCAGTATTGATGTATTGTATTGCGGATTCCAAACTGCTAATTTTAATCCCCAAGGGTTTTCATGAAAATAAAAGACACGCGTTAATAATGTCACCCAAGGGTTTTAATAACACGTTCCTCTTGAATTTCTTTTCTTCAATTAATTCATGTACAAATCGCTTAAGCTATGGAAGGGCTTCTCAGCTAGTGTCAAAATGTTGCTAAGCCGTGGTGTGTGTTGCCACAAGGGAGAGAGGTGGATGGCAGCAGTTCTGCCTTGGTCAGTGCCTACTTTTAGGCATGAACATACCGCCCCCCTTGCAGTATTGCAACAGGATGTTATACGCTGCAGGCGCCGGACAGGACCCAGCCGAACTCCGTGCTTTGGGCGACCGTCAGGCCTCCTTGGCTAGACATAACACCGGGCAGGATCAAGCGTGGGAATACATCTGCCATTATCGGAATGGACCTGTTGTGGACACCCTCTTCGGGATACAAATCGTGCAAATGCCGCGAGGAATTTCTCGGTTGTCAAGTCGGAGGTGATTTCGAGATGGATGGCATTTGTGCTAAAGCAGACGAATACGCACACATATCCCTTGGTGATTAGACAAGCTCTACCAGTATAATTTTTGATATCGAACGGACCAGCAAAATAAACGCCTGTGTAGGAAAATGGCCTGGAGAAGGTGGTTCGTTCCTTTGGCATTTCACCCATCAGCTGCGTTTGGAGTTTCTTTTTATGAATTGTGCATATTTTGCAGGAATTAACTAGGACCTTCACCAAGTTCTTTAGTTTGGGAATCCAATATCTGGATCGAATCATGCGGACCATCAGCTGGTTACCTCCATGGAGTGTAATGCGATGGATGAAACGAACGAAGAGGCGTGTGAAAGAACATGAATATGGAAGGAGAATTGGATGTCGTTCATCATAATTCAACGATTCTGATGCTCTTACACGACCACATGCTCTTATAATGCCATCTTTGCTAAGAAACGGATTCAAATTCAGTATCTTGCTGCTGGTTGGAATGGACTGCTTTTTGGATAAGCATTGATATTCTGTAAAGAAGTTTCTTGGCCGGGGTACAAATCTCAGTCTAGCCAAGGTTCTGTTCACAAGAATATTTGTAAATCGCTGGGGCACTGAGAAACGGGGTTCGTAGACAAGCCAAATACTCTTTTCCCACTGGCTATACTACTCTACACAATCTACACCTAGTAACCGGGTCGAAACCTCAGTCGCACTCCGCCTACTAATGCCGGGCTAGATCACGGCACGCCCTGCCTACTGTGACCGGGCAAAGCCGCGAACACACACTTTTCCACTTGCACTCTGTCGCCGACGCGCACTACTTTATTTGATGCTAGGCGGGGGTAGGGGGAGTTAGAATAATTATTAGGCAGAGATGTAAGCAGGTTCAATACGCTTTTATTACTTCAGTTACAGACTATTATTTAACAACTTTAATTTTATTTTACCAGTAACGATCGCTTACTTGTCCTCTCGCCTTATTTCACTGACTTTTCTCTTCTCCTCTTCACTGTTCACACGCGACTTACAGATCGATTCTCACACGCACGTCCGTTCACTTCGAAAGTCTGACTCACTCTCTCGGGCCCTTCGCGGCTAAGCTGCGCGCTGGCCTCGCTAATCCGAAACGGTTGGCAGCTTTCGTGCTCGCCTTAGAGCTTTCGCTCTCCTGGTAGACGCGCTCTAGTGGCAGGATCGGGCAACCGATCAACAGTGCTTGCTGCGGCCCAGGCCGTTAGATTCGAATTTGAATTACATGCTAACTGCTTACTTTACATTTATGCGCTCCGTGCGCCTTTCAATATTATTACTTAAATATAACCTAGCGCTCCTTGCGCGTTACAAGTACCGGTTGTGCTTCTTGCACTAACTTAATATCTATATAATAGCAGACAACCTTAAAGATATTAATTGTGAGGGGATCCGGGAGGACTTTCCTCACACCCCCCCCTTTCTTCCCGAGTGGTGATGGACACTTGTCGATTCCTGGCCAACGTCACCTTGTAGTCCAGTCCTTCTGCCTCCAGCGTAAACCGCGACCGACGACAATTTCCTGAGGCACGACACATTCGACGGCGCACTCCGGCTATAATACTCTCTGGTACTAGATCGTCCCATGTGTGAACGCGCCAACCGGTCGGTGGACGGACCCGTGGGTTGAAACGTCCCGACGTTGGGGTCGAGTGTCCTTGTATCCTCGGCTGGCTTACCGGTGGTGGGTGCGTCGGCGTGGGGCGCGCCGTCGCCCGTACGCGGGTGCAGCATGCTGCCAGCAGCCCGCGCGCTTCTGACGGCAACGCCCACTGCTGACGCCATCCTGCCGCTTGCTCCGATACTGACGACCACTCGTCCTGCGATCGCCGTGGTGGTGGCTGCCATACCCCTCCCGCGCGCATCGATGGTGGCGGCGGTGGTTGCTCCTCCTCTTGCACGACCGGGCGCATTGATGACGGCGCTGGCGGCTGCTCCTCGTCACTGTCCGGCTCGACGTCGATCTCCGCCAACTGGTCGAATAAATCGATGACATCCTCCAGGTGAGCCTCCGACCACGGCGGTAGGTACGTCACTGTGGTGGTCGGGGTCGACACAATGGGCACCAAGGGAGGTGGTGATCCCCCGTACTCGTTGTCAGACCACGTTTCGGACTCTATCAGCGGCGTCGACCCTTCCTGAGTGGTGTCCGGCGGTGAACCTACTGGCGGTGGCGGGTCCTTGTAAGCCCTCTTGGGCACCGTCTGCTGACGCTTCGCGGGTATCGTTTTGATCGTACCCGGGGATGGGGCCCGTTTATCGACCGTCTCCGCCCTCCTCCACTCCTCCCCAGACACCTCTGGCGGCGCCGGGTACTCGCCCTCGGCCGGGTGCCGGGGTGTGCCACTCGGCGTACTGCGCTGCGGGCGGCTGGCCGCCTTGTGCGACGGGGTCGGTGCGTCCGTCTTCTTTGTATCCGTCCTACCAGGCTTGGGGTTCACTGCCTCAGCCATATTGGAACGCGAGGGTTCAGGATCCTCTTCTCTACGATTTTCTCCACTCGTCGACACTCGGCTTCCTGCTGGCCGACCCTGGCTTGTGCGGGACGTGCCATCGCCCGTACGCGGGTGCGGCGTGCTGCCAGCGACCCGCGCGCGTTTGACGGCGGCGCCCTTGGTGCCCTCTTTTGGCGTCATCCCTTTGTCGGAGCCAGAGTGCCTCGACCGACTACCTCGCGGCTGCTCCTCCTGCGGCGTCTCCCCTTTGTGGGAGCCAGAGTACCTCGGCCGACTGCTTCGCGGCTGCTCCTCCTGCAAGTGCGTTTCGCCTAGGGACGATTTGGTTCGCGTCGACCACTTCCGGTGCGGCGACCGTTGGAGTGGGGCTGTGCGTTTGTCGCGGGATCGCCCCTTGCGACCACTACCATCACCTTTCGCCCTGTAGGATGCATGCCGTCGCCCGCCGTCTTCTCGTGCCGGCCGCGTCCCCTCCGTGCGATTTTGCGAGGTCGCCTTCTGGCGTCGTTGGGTGGGCGAACATAGGCGCGGGTCCGTCTTGGTTGCCGATCTCGGCCTCGCACCTTCCTGTGACGGGATCGGGCCTTGCGGCCGGGATCGTCCCTCTGGTGCCTCTGTAGGGGCCGTTTCATCCTCCAGTTCGCTTATTGAGATTACGTCCGACATCTATGGGAGTAACACTTGCGTTAAATTTTGTTCTGCTTATTGTTAGGATACCTTCTAGTTACTACGAGTTATTTGGGTTACTGGTTAGCTCAACACATCTAACTACTTTACGCTCTCTCTATTTATTTTTTTTTTCTTTTCTCTTTTACCAGGGCAGCGTGTTAGGCGAACGCTGCCTTTATTCCTCCTCCGTCGGCCTCGTGTCGTCGGCCGGTTCTTCGTCGTATACGGGCTGGTCCTGGTAAAACGGCTTGAGTTGCGCTATGCTGGCCTTTCTCCTCTTCCGCTCACCGTCTTTTGCCAGTAGCACAATGTTGGGCGACACGAATTTTACGACCCGATAGGGTCCGTCATATTTCGCCGCCAGCTTTGCCGCGAAACCGTCTGCGGCCTTAGAAAGTAAATGCTGGCGCAACCATACCATCGATTTGAGGGACGGCCTCCACTCTCGTCGCCGCAGGTTATAATGCCGGCTCTGATCCTGAGCGGCGCGCTGCATGTTACTGCGTGCTATGTCGAAGACTCCTTTAGCTTCTTCGCCTTCTCGTCCGGCTGTTGTGGGATACTCGCTGATCCTGGCGTTACTTCGTCGTAGAGTGCGGCCGGTAGTCGTGGCTCTCTTCCCTGTATTAGGAACGCCGGAGAGTACCCCGTCGAATCGGCTATACTCGAATTCACGGCCAGGGAGATCTCCGGCAGGAGTTCATCCCAAGAACTCTGCCGATCTTGGATGAACTGGGCGACCATCGTCTTCACCGTGCGGTTCGTCCTCTCCGTCGGGTTCTCCTGTGGGCAATACGGCGCCGTGTACTGCAACTCCACTCCAAGCGTCTTCATGAACGATTTGAACGCCCGGCTCGTAAATTGCGCACCGTTGTCGCACACCATTTTACGAGGGATGCCGAATCGGCATAGTATCCTCTCCCTGAAGGCAGTTTGTAGATGGGCCGTAGTGGCCTTCCTCAGGGGGATGAGTTCCACCCATTTTGAGAACGCGTCGTGGAACACTAGGAGCATTGTGTTCCCATGTTTAGACCGTGGCAATGGGCCTACAAAGTCAGCACACAGCACGGCCCATGGCTCGGCCACTTGACGAGTGAGCATGCGACCTGCTGGCTTGAACTGTTCCACTTTGAACTTTTGACACGATTCACAACACTTCACGTACCTGGCAGCGTCTCTGAACATGCCTGGCCAGTAGTATCGCTGAGCCAGTCTGGAGATCGTCTTCCTCACTCCTTGGTGACCCGCCGTCGGTGCGTCGTGGCACTCCTGTAGCACTCGTTTCCTGTCACCGCTTCCGACGCACAGCTTCCAAGGCACGTAATCCTCGTCATCGGCTCGGTATCCCAAGTGGCGGTACAGATTTCCATTTTCGACCACGTAGTCTGGGAACTTTTCAGGATTCTGGCCGATTCGTTCCAGCATGGTCGAGATCCAACGGCAGGGGGATTTCTCCTCCACTGCCTGCTGAAACGTTTCCAGAGGTTGCCTTGACAGTGCGTCGGCCACCACGTTGAGTTTTCCTCTCCTGTAGTGTACGTCGAATTGAAACTGCTGCAACTCCAGAGCCCAGCGTGCGATCCTGCCTGATGGACTCTCAATGGAGTTCAGCCACTTGAGCGCCATATGATCCGTTATGACGTCGAATTTGTAGCCCTCCAAATAGCATCTCAACTTCCGTATAGACCACACTATGGCCAAACACTCCTTTTCCGTTGCCGAGTAGTTGATCTCGGCCTTCAGCAATTTGCGGCTGGCGTAGGCGATGACTCTCTCCTGGCCCTCGATGCTCTGCGTTAAAATAGCGCCAAGCCCATGATCGCTGGCATCTGTCTGGAGAACGAACTTCGTGGAAAAGTCGGGACATGCGAGGACAGGGGCCGTCGTTAGACTCTCCTTCAAGCGACTCAGGGCCTGCTCCTGCTCCGCATCCCACGACCATTTCCTCCCTTTCTTCAGCAACGCTGTCATTGGCTGCACCACTGCAGCGAAGTTTGGCACAAAGCGACGATACCACGATGCCATCCCGAGGCACTGGCGCAGCTCCTTCAAACTCGTTGGGGGCCTCAGCCTCCTTATCGCCTCCACTTTCTCGGGGTCTGTTCTTATACCCTCGTCGCTCACCACATGTCCCAGGTACACCAGCTCCTTTTTAAAGAACGAACACTTCTTTATATTCAGCCTCAAGTTGGCCGCTCTTAGTCTCCGGAATACCTCCTGGAGATTGGTCATATGCTGCTGTTTCGTCGCGCCGATGACAATTATGTCATCAAGGTACGCGAACGCATGTGGCTCCATCTCCGGCCCGATGACTGTATCCAGGGCCCTCTGGAACGTAGCGCACGCCGAGTGTAGGCCGAATGGCATCACTCTCCACTGATACAGGCCTCGACCGGGCACCGTAAACGCCGTAAACTGCTTGCTCTCCTCGGCCATCGGGATCTGCCAATACCCTTGTTTCAGATCCAGCGTCGATATGAAGCGTGCGTGCCTCAGTCGCTCCAGAATGTGATTGATTCTGGGGACTGGGTATGCATCGGGTACAGAGTGTGCGTTCAATTGTCTGTAATCGATGCACATGCGCCATTCGCCCGTCTTCTTCTTTACCAGCACAATAGGTGCGCTGTGAGGACTGCGAGACGGCTCGATTGCACCAGTCTGGAGGAGTTCCTCGACTTGGTCGTCAATCACCTTCTGCATGGCCGGATTTTTGGGGAAATAGCGCTGCTTTAGGGGCTTATCATCCTTCATGACGATCCGGTGTTCCGCTATGTGGGACACACCTTTGAGCCCGTCAAACAACGCCAATTCCTCCTCCAAAAATGCCTGCACGTCCGGTTCCAGTTCCGCCGATCCTGATTCCAATTTCGCTTCTGTCTTTATCCCGGTGGGTACCGTAGCTGGTGACGCCGTCGGGGTACTTGAACGAGAGTGACTCCTCGCCGCCGCCTCCGACTTCACCATGGCTACCACTCCGCTCGCCCCTCGAGCCTGTCGATCCAAATTGGACGCACTCCGCTCGTCCATGTCACCAGGCCTCGCGTTCTCCACACGCGGGCGCTCACTGCTCTTCTGGCCTAATCTCGCCTCTCCGCTCTGAGGCTTGGCGCGCCGTCCGGCCCGTCTCCTGCCCTTTGCTGGCGCTCTGCTTTCGGGATCCGTTCCCGCGTTCGCTCCCTGTCCACCGTTATGGTCCGCTTGCCCGGCAAACGTTTCCTTCTTCCGTCGCGGGACACCACCCGTTGGCTCCTCTGCAGCTACGGGCCTAGCATTGTCCTCAACCCGTGCCCTCTCTCTGGTCAACTCCAGCTCCGCGCAACCGCACCGTAACGTCGTGCCGATTGCGCACAAAAAGTCCATCCCCAGGATTAGCTCATCCAGCATGGACGCCATTATCAGCAGCGTCATCTCTACCTCTCGTCCCGCCAGACCAACTCTCACTTTCAGCACCTGCTGAACCTCGCGGGTCGTTCCGTCGGCCAGAACTATCCGCGTCTGCGCCGCCTTCAACTCCCCATACTCGCTCATTCCCTTAGCACACTTTTCGCTAACAAAACTCCTGGTAGCGCCCGTATCGACTGTGGCCGACACCTTCTTGGCCCCCACCTTTACTACGGCCACTATCCGGCCGTCCTCGACGCCCAACGGTCCATCTAGTTCCGGGTTGTACGGTCGCCGGCGCCTACCGGATCCCGGTCCTGGTGGCGCCTCAGCGAGTTTCCCTGGTTGAGCCTCTGGCAACAGTTCCTCGTGTCGATGCCCTTCGCACCACACATCCGGCAAAAATCCACTCGCGGGTTGGGACAAGTACGCGCAAAATGCCCTTCGCCTGCACACCTGTAGCAGACTCGTTGACTATCGAATGTCGCAGCCTGCTGCTGCCCGATCATCCGGTGGGTTGCCTCCTCGCGTCGTTCTGAGGCCGGATTGGGGATTGCTCCTCCACCCAGTGCCGTCGGAGTTGGTTGCGGGTCTGTGCGAAACGGGTTGTATGACGCGCCGGGGCCACCACTCGATTTACTATATTCGATTGGTGACCTAGCGGTACCGGTCCGCCCGGACTGGGTGCTACGCGTATACTCCAAATTTTGTCTACACACTCTCTCATACTCGACTGCCATCTGGGTGAGTTGTGCCAGGTTGGAGAAGTCGTTCGGCCGGATATACAGCCGATATTCCGGCGCGACGTTCTCGTACACCCGGTGCAGCTCTCTGGCGGCATTATACCCAGCATGATGCATGAGTACCCGCAAATCGATTAGAAAGTTCTTAAAATTTTCCCCCCTTCGCTGCAACCGGCCGCTAATCTGATCCTCCAGGTTCTCAAAATACCTGGGTGGCAAGAAAAACTCCAAGAAGCCCGACTTGAACGTTGCCCACGCTACGTCTCTAAGGCGGCTGGTCACGAACCAGCGTGCGGCGTTATCTGTTAACACTTCATCCATGGCGCGAGGTAGCCTATCTAGGTCTATACCATACGATATCGCGCGCTCCTCAAGTGCCTCCACAAACGCTAGAGGGTCACCTTGCCCGTCGAAACGCAGACCCCATTTCCTAACTTGGTCTGGCACTACGATCCGCTCCCTCGGGTCCCATTGTAACCGCGGCGCTGGGGTCTCGGCAACGATGATAGGACGAGTACCAGATGGACTCCCCTCTACGCCGCTGCACCTGCCTCCGGTTCCTAATTCCCCGGGTCCGCTAATCACTCCTGTTCTACAAGCCTGCATCTCGGACACGAAACGCGGCTGACCGACTAGGCCACTCAAATCCCCTTCCGATTTGTAGCGCCCACTCGAACCCAAATCACCGACGGCTAAAGCATCTAGCACTTTGGCAAACTGTGCCTCTAACTCGGCTAGGCGTGCCCAAGTTTCGGCACTATGTTCTTCATCCCTTATAAAAGTCGCCAACCGTCGGCGCAGCTCGTCTACCTTGCCTTCTTTATCCAGCCCAAATTCTGTGGCGATCCCCTCTAGCTCCTCTTTACTGCGATGATATACCCACCGCACTCCTACGCCAGGGTTCTTACATTTATGTGAATCCATTTCTGTTATTATATCTCGTCACACAAAAAAAAACTCCGTGGCCTGAGTACCCCTACTCAGTCGTTCAGCGCGTATCTTCTATGCTTGTCTGCGTTGATCCCGTTACTTTTAACTGTCGCTTTATTCGGCAGCGTCGCGACAGCGGTACAGTCTCGCTCACTGTCTCAGTTATTTTCGCCTGCACTAACACTGCCTGCGCGCCGTTATTTTTCGGCCCGTAATCCCTTGCGCGCTGTTGTTGTTCGTTTTCGTTACGCGCTAGATGTCTGCACAACGAAAACCAAATTGCCCTGCAACAAAAACAACTACGCGCGCGCCGTTACTCCGGCGCCGTTGCCTACTAGTGTGTTGTTGTTGTGCGTTTTGCTTATTCGTTTTGGCTGTGCGTTTTGTCTATGCACAACGAAAACGAATTGCACTGCGCGACAAGAACCAAATTACACTGCGCAACAAAATTTTCGACCCAACCGCTATCACGTTGCCCGAACGATTCCTAAGTGGATTTCTATGCTTTGTGGCACTTTGGTGGGGCTTTATGTCACCAATATGCCACGCCCCGCTACGCCCCCAGTGTCCCTGCTCGGGCGCCACTTGTAAAGAAGTTTCTTGGCCGGGGTACAAATCTCAGTCTAGCCAAGGTTCTGTTCACAAGAATATTTGTAAATCGCTGGGGCACTGAGAAACGGGATTCGTAGACAAGCCAAATACTCTTTTCCCACTGGCTATACTACTCTACACAATCTACACCTAGTAACCGGGTCGAAACCTCAGTCGCACTACACCTATCTGTGACCGGGCAAAGCCGCGAACACACACTTTTCCACTTGCACTCTGTCGCCGACGCGCACTACTTTATTTGATGCTAGGCGGGGGTAGGGGGAGTTAGAATAAATTTTAGGCAGAGATGTAAGCAGGTTCAATACGCTTTTATTACTTAAGTTACAGACTATTATTTAACAACTTTAATTTTATTTTATCAGTAACGATCGCTTACTTGTCCTCTCGCCTTATTTCACTGACTTTTCTCTTCTCCTCTTCACTGTTCACACGCGACTTACAGATCGGTTCTCACACGCACGTCCGTTCACTTCGAAAGTCTGACCCATTAGAGGATGGATTGGATGCATTGAACACAACGCGCACCTTTGTTTTGGTGCTATCGGTCTTAAAAACAGCGTGATGTGGCAAATAGAAGATGCTCGAAGTGTCATTTGGAGGGACTAGTCTCATATGACCTAAGTCCAAGTATTCCTTGATCACGGAGTCGACTGCTCTTTGTGAGAAGTGTCTCCAATGTTGTGGTTGGATGACTTACAATTTGACTGGAAAAGGAAGAGATTGAATTGGAACTGGATAAGATAGTCTCTTGTCCAAGCAGAGTGCCGCAAATGTTCGGATGGGTGCCGCCGAGTAGTATGGATGGAAGGATATCAGCGCCTATCTGCGAGCTCCGGTGGAATGAGGGGTCGGCCAATTGGAGATTGGGCAGGTTCTTAAATGATCTTTGGGGAATTGTGTATGAAGGAAGGTTTCCTGCCAATTGTGGAAGCACGTATGCCGACGTCTCGATTTGGATTCGAGGTCTTTTTGGGGAGCCAATGTTGAAATGGCAGAGCTTAAGGGGCTGGGCCGCAATGGCTTGATTGAACCCAGAAACTTGAACCTGGACGGGTTGGAAAGGCAATTTAATCATATTGCACAATCGCTCAGATATGAAGGTGGCCTCTGATCCTGAGTCGATCAGGGCACGTGCCGTATATTTTGTACCCAAGTGGCACACATTTATTACGGCAGTGCTGAGGAGAACAGCTTGGGTGTTGGCCAGAAAATAGTTTTGAACATTAGCTTGTTGAGAGGAAGTGGACTGTATGCTTTGTGTAGGAGTGTTCAAAACTACTGTAGTGGATGGAACTGACCTAACGGACGACTGTGGAGGGCTGGCACGATGGAGGAGCGTATTGTGGCGGGCCTTGCATGTATAGCAATTATGTGCGCTTGTGCACTCCTTAAGTTGGTGTCCTCTGGCAAAGCAGTTTAGGCACAGTTTCTGCTGTTTAATGAAGTTTGCTCTTTCATTAACAGCCATTTCTAGGAAGCTAGGGCACAGACGTATTGGATGGTTTTCTTTGGAACAAAGCTTGCAAGTCAGTATTTTTGCAGTTACCTTGGTTTCAAAGGAATTAACCTTTCTGTACGGAGGCTCTTTTCGAGCAGGTCGATTTTGAACTTGAGCACTTGTTGATGGTTTCATATTCAATCGCCTCTAGGGTACGATAACGTTCTAAAAGGAAGGATTTTAACTCGTCCCATGTTGGAATCTCCGCTTTATTTTGGAGAGACTGTTCCCAAAGTGACAATGTGAGCTTCGGAAGTCGTGAAGAACACAGGAAAATGAGAAGGCAATCCCAATTGTCAGTGGATACACTCGATAGTTCCAGAGCCGTTAACCACCCTTGGATCGTGCTTTGCAAATCCTTTAAAGCGACTCCGGACTCCTGGGAAATTGATGGCAAGTTGAAAAGGATCTTCAGCTGGCTGTTAACTAGCAGGCATTTGTTTTCAAATCTGCTGACTAGTGCCCGCCAAGCCGATGCGAAGCCATCGTTTGTCAGTGGGGATTTTGACATTATTACCTTCGCGTCGCCACTCGTTTTGGAATTTAAGTGGAACAGTTTTTCAACGGGGGTCAATCGTGGGTTATTTATGTAAACCGCTGTAAATATGTCCCTGAATGTGGGCCACTTCAGATAGTCTAGTGAAGACTTCTGCTTAACAGGGGGCAGACTGCAGTCTCTTGGCTGATATGTCATAGCCGGAAGACTGTTTCGAGCTGTTGCGTTCGCAATTTGTTCTCCTATCGTGGACGCACATCGCTCATACACAGCGTAACAGTGGTCATATTTCGCTTGCACGGCAGCTATATCTTCGCTGCTCGTGGCTGCTTCACTGAGCGCTCGAATTCTTGCTTGACCCTTTCCCATAGGTCACGAACTTCATCTTGGCGGACCTTGAGGGTGAATGTGGACGGTTCAGGACTGGAGAGAATTCTTGACTCGAATTGACTGAGTCTATCAGTCACTGTAATGAAATTAGCCAACGCGGACATGCTAGCGGTTTGTAGGGTTTGACCTGCTGTACGAGTGACTCGCGACTTGATAGTTTGTAGGGTCGACTTGGCTGGATTGGATGGAGTATTATCCTTCGCCGAAGTCGGTGATTTCCCTAAGGACGAGGTCGATAGAGAAGTTGACCTTCTAGAGCTTGAGGACGGAAAAGTCAAGTATTTCTTGTTGTCCTTTTCGCTATCGTTTGGCATAATAGGCTCTCGATAGAGCCGAAGTTGTCTTTAGCCACGTGGAATTAAAGAATACGAATGGAAACAAAAATGTCAACCCAAGGAACGTTAGGATGCTGAAAGTGGAAAACACTTCAGTGATACAGACTGGAAATGTACATACACACATTGACACACGAGACGGAAGAACTAAATAAATTATTGTAATAATTTATTTATTGCGTCGATAAGTTTATTAATTTAGCGCACGCAATCGCAATGGAACACGGTTCTTGAGATGTTGCAATTTCCGAAAAAACAAACAAGCCGTCAATTATAATTATTTTTATTCGAATTTTATCACGAATAGTAATAGTATTTATTGTTATTTTTATTTAATTTATCATAAGATGTATTTTGAACTATTAATAGTGGAAGGAAAAAACACTTGAAATCGTTTCAATTCCGACTGGTTCACTTTTCGTGAATGGGCTCCTAATTTGGTTTACGGTCACTGCAAGACTTCGAGAAAATATCGGCAAGTGCTCTTCTCTGATGTTCAATGTAAACAACACCAAATGCACTTATCCAGTTTCGATTGAAGCACGGATGAGGCAGGTCGGAGGTCTGCGATAGTGTTTTCATGACACCCTGGCAGTATCAGAACGTATAGTCTGATGCCAACCCTAGTCGTCGCATGTGGACGATAAAAACACAAAAAAAAATGCACTTATGGAAAAGTTAAAATTATTGGATTTCGGGTTTAAAATTCAATGTTGCAGCTTGTTGTTGGATAAGCTTTCACATGTATAGGTGTGAATATGTAAGGAATGTGTTGTTAGTATGTAAATGTTATAATTTTGTTTGTGTTGTAAGTACATACGATGTACTATTTAAATGTATGGATGTATGTATGTATGTATATTTGGATCTGTGTTGCACTGAGATTTTGTTTAGGATTTTGACCATAGGATAGTCGCGTATATATATATAAGATTTATTATGTGTTATGATGGAAGATCAAGTGTGTAAAGCTGCAATTATGGACCCTGACCTTTGATATGCTTGTACATATGTGCGTACATACGTACATATGCAAATTAAAATGGCCGTTGCGGATTTGCATGTAATGCAATGAAATAAGGAATTGCGGGAAAGAAAATTGCAGCTTGTGGTACGTATTAGGTGAGGGCCAATAAATTGACAGTTAAGTGGTCTTAGGAATTAAAATGCCAGAAAGTGTACTTAACTTTATTATGGAGGTTGGAAAGAATCCACCGATGCGAGCTGGGGCGAGCGGAATGTAGTTAATTTTTACACAAATTTCACAACATCCGGCTCGAAGGACCAAATGATGTAGCGGGGCGGATTCCAAACTGCTAATTTTAATCCCCAAGGGTTTTCTTGAAAAATAAAAGACACGCGTTAATAATGTCACACAAGGGTGTTAATTACACGTTCCTTTTTGAACTTCTTTTCTTCAATTAATTCATGTACAAATCGCTTAAGCTATGGAAGGGCTTCTCAGCTAGTGTCAAAATGTTGCTAACCCGTGGGGTGTGTTGCCACAAGGGAGAGCGGTGGATGGCAGCAGTTCTGCCTTGGTCAGTGCCTACTTTTAGGCATGAACAAGTATCAAAAGAGATTTCGATTTGGCCATGTACATCTGTCTGTCCGTCTGTCCGTATGAACGCGTCGATCTCAGCAACTACAAGAACTAGAGACACCAAATTAGAATGTAGGTTCCTGTATACCATACGCAGATCAAGTTTGTTTCATATTTCAGATAACTCCCCCCGTTCCCCCGCAAATCGATTATAACCGTTTTACAGTAACAATTTTCAAGATACAGCCTTAAGATTTTTCAAGTCGATCGGATAATAAACACGGAAGCTAATCACGAAAAGATTCAGTAATGCAGCGAGAGGGGAAGAAGAAGCACAGCCACCAATTAAATTGCCTCGCTTGCGCTGTCGCTTTTGCCGCCTGTGTGTGTGCGTCTTTGTGTATGTGTGTATGTATCATTACTTGTTTTAAAATTGTATTTTTATTTTTTGATATTTGTTGTACGCCTATTATATCAACGCATAAAGAACGCGCCCGCTAACTTGACATAGGTTTTGACTATTTATTCTAAGTTTATTATATATATTCAAGTAATATGAAAGTCACGGCACAGACTATGTCAATTTAGATCCGCGAAAATTAGATAAAAGAATATAAAAGAAATCAAATAAAATCACTTACGTATGTATGCGTGTACGATTATCCAGCGTTGGAAAGCTTTCACACGAGTGGAGATGTATGTATGTATGCTGTTGTCTGTGTATGTATGGTTATGTGTATGTGTGGAGGTGATATAAAATTTTAGATAATGTGTAGAGTTGATTTCCTTTTTTTCGTTTTATGCTGTTAATTTTCTTCGTCCGTTCGAACGTTCTTTGTAACAAGAGTTTTATAAGTGTTCATTTATTTTCACCGCCACGTTTGCCGATCTGGCAACCTGCATAGTAAGCTTTTAGGGAAGAGCTTTTAACTCCCAACAACAACAATCACTTTTATACGACCTCTAGGTCACCACTATACATGTCTTGAATGCATTTACATATAACCGGTTTGCTCGTTTTTTCTTTTTTTTTACACTGCACTTTTGTTTGTTTAGGTTAATTCACTAATTAATTTAAAAATCAAAAATAATTAGGCGGCTGCGGGGCAACTTTGTGCGAGCTTAAGCTCAAGCGCAGAAGCCGACTTCCAATGGCAGCCAAACGAGATAGCTTTCGCTCTGAGCTCCGCTCAAAAGTTTTGTAGAAGAGGCGTGGGTACTTCTCCAAGCAGGGGGCTCTGTGTCGAACAGCACTCCAAGTAGCACAATGCATCCATAAGAAACTGTACTCCCAGAAAAAGACGGCGCATCCACACCAGCAGGGCTTCTCTAACGGCACGCCGGCCAGTGACAGCTCTAATGACTGGTGTGGATGGATTACATTTTAATTGGAGCTATGTCCAATACACACTCTAAAGGGCCAAAAAACACGACTTTAGACACAATATCAATTGGTGCAATATTGATTGCAGAACATACCTTTGAGCGAGAGGATTGCAACCAACAAGTGATTGCCTGTGTGCAACGAGGAGGCCGCGATTAGACAGGCACTTCCGATTTTCGATGGGCGTTGTTTATTTTATTCAAAAATTAGTTGGCCAATGTACTTTATGTACAATACACTACGATACACTAGTTTATAAAACTACCCAGATTACAAGTATTCGTAACCTCCAGGGCTATCGTGGAGTAGGCAGCTGCTACGTCTGTTGATCGGCAAAGAGACTGACTGCAGCCACATGGCGAGCTTTTATAGTCCCCAATTGCAATGAGAACAGCTTTGCATTTCCATTTTGGAAAGCAGCTTGTAGCTTTGCATATCGACATTGGAATTCAGTTGCTAGCAATGCACTGATACTAGCCAATGAAAGCTTTTGCAGTACTGCTACGACACCGAGCTTTATTATCGCTTGGATCCAATGCCTTTTAAACTGTATGCAATAAAAATATATCCACTGCAGGCAACATTCTTAAAGCAAGAGGCGACCGTTACACCACCCGATAATTCTGCCAGCACTCGCTGAGCAGATTAGCGGGAATCAGGCACGAATATCCTTGGCATGAAAAGTTCCTCCATCTCTCCCGGTGAGATCTTCCAGCAAATAAAAGCAATTTCCCAGCTTCTTCTTCACCCGACATTTCACAAATTGCGGGGCAAGTTTCGCATTGAAATTCTGAGAAAATTTGCTCAACGCGAAGTTTCGGCGAAATACTTCCTGGTCTTCACGAAATGAAACGGATTTGAACGCAGATTGTACTGTGCCACATTTCGATCAAATGCCTTCTGTATATTCTTTTGGATATCTCGTCGCAACAGAGCCAACTTATCCTAGCGATCTAAAGGATTCATTGGTTCTTCCACCATGGTCAACCTTTTTAACAACTTGTAGTCTTGGCCATGTGTTATCACATCCAAGCCGAACAATACTCTATATGGTGAACAACCTAATGACTGATGGAGAGCAGATCTCAACGCACACGAGATACCAACCAGATGAATATCCCATTCTCTGTAATCTTGGTGAAAATACGAACGCACCGCCGATAACAACGACATATTCACACGCTCTGCTGCATTACTCTGGGGTGAATAAAGTGCAGTATACACGTGATTATTCCCCAATTTTGTCAACAGTGCATTAAATTCACGTGCTTTGAATTGGGAGCCATTTTCGCTCACTATAGTTTCTGACACGTCATAACAATTAAAGATTTGGTCAACCAGGAAGTGAAGTATTTTTGTGGTAGTGAAAATCATAAGCGGGTACACCCAGTGAAACTTACTTAAATGGTCAAGGACCATTAATAACCCAATATGTCCTTGCTTGCTACGCGGGTAAGGACCAAGCAAATCGATGTACAATCGTTGAAAGGGTCGAACGGTTGGACAATGAGCTCCCATGGGAGGTCGAAGCGAGTAATTTGGGGCTTTCGTAGACTTGCAAATGTCGCAGTTCCAAATGCAATCGCGAACTTCTGATGCAAGCCCCGGCCAAAAGAAAAGGCAGCGGATCCTCTCCAAGGTTTTCTGTATGCTTACATGCGCCGATACTACGTTGTCGTGACCTTGCATATGCACGCTAGGACGCAAACGTGGAACACAGTGATCTCTTCCTATTCGGTGAGAAAACGAAAATTTGTATTGTTGCAAACGGAAAATCCATCGGGCTAGTCGGTAACATCGAAACTTTTCGATGGCTAGTATAACTGCCAAACACTCTCTCTCTTGCGTTGAGCAAGGCTCAGTTTTTTTCGACATTAACGCAATCGGTTTTTCGTCACCTTCCTCCGGCAGTTGGGCAAGCACGGCACCTATACCAAAATTGCTAGCGTCACAATGCAAAAAGAAGTTATTAGCGAAGTCCGGATTCTGCAAGACCGGAGCCGAAGTCAATATCACCTTGAGTTCCTCCATGGCTTCCTGAGCCTCAGATGTCCATGCAAATTTCTTCTTTGTTGATAAAGTCTCTGTGATGGGACAAGTAAGCTCGGCAAAATTCCTAAAAAAGCGCCGGTACCAACCACAAACACCTAAAAATCCTCTCACTTGTTTCAAATTTCTGGGTGCGGGCCAATTGCGCATACAGGAGATCTTGTCAGGATCAGTGCATATGCCCTGATTACTAATGATATACTCTTTTAAATTTGTACGCAAGGCGAATGAGGACAGCAAGATGTGAGGAGAAGTCCTCCGACACCACGCACAAATCATCTAAGTATCCAAAGAAACAATGGCGAAGATCGGGCGGAATCAAACTATCCATAAGTCTACACATTGTGGATGGAGCAATGCACAGCCCGAACGGCATAACCTTAAATTGATATTAAGGTTTCCCCGGGACAGTGAAAGTGGTAAGAGGCTTTGCTTCCTCACTTAACTCAATTTGATAATTGGCATCTATCTAGCTTAGTAATCATATTCGCACGGGGAAGTCGAGAGAATATTCCATCTATGCTGGGTAATGGATATGCATCCTGTTTAGTAACGTCACTAAGCCTCCGTGCATCTAGGCATCTTTGGTTTTACCATCATTCTCATCGGAGAGCTCCATGCGCTTGTCGATGGCTCGATTATTCCCATTTCCAACATACGATTTATTTCGGCATACAAATGCTGTTCTACAGCGGGACTGACAGAATAAAATCGCTGCTTCACGGGCTTGGCATCTCCAATATCAATGTGATATTGGATTAGTTTCGTCCAGCCTAGGCCATCCAAACAACTAGGAAATAATTTTTTTACCATCTCCAACTGAGATTGTTGCAACGTCGTTAAGGGGTACAAATTCGAATCATGCTGGCTCTATCTCCACAACAGAAATAATGTTAGGGGCCAGCGCAAATTTTTTCCAAAAGTCTATGCCAAGGATAAGATTCTGCTTAATCGATGGTATAACAAACAGCTTCATATGTCTCTGTTGATCCTTATAGGACATAACAACGTTAAGGACATCTATCACATCATGACATTTGCCATCCGCTGTTTGCACATGCAACTTGATCGGCTTAAATTGTGACAGAGTGACCAAATCTTGACCGGAAAAACAAGCACCAACACACATACATTGGCACCAGTGTCTAGTAAACCATGTTCTATCCGATTCAAAAACGAAACTGTAGCATAGCTACGAATATCCTGCGCACTGCTAAAAACTGCAGAAACTAATAAACGACGCGTTTTCTTAACATTTGTATATAACTTTCTTATCCGTAATGAACTCAATTTAAGTCTAGCGGGAACTTCATTAAAAATACGAATTCTAACGGCTAAATAGTGATCTAACACTCTCTTATATATATCCTCTAAATTACTACAAAATAAGCTAGGCACAGTCTCTTTCTGTGTACGCTCTAACATTTTGACTGGCTGCGATATCAAAGATGCAGCACTTGAAAACGAGTGGGTATTTACTTTGGGAGCAACCGACTCGGATTGGTTGCACCCTTAGACAGGTTTGACATTGCGGCTTATACACGCTAGGAGATCCGGACCCGTAGCAGAAAACTCTTCGATCGGCCAAGCAATCTTCCCAAAAGTGAACTAATTCATCACAATTCCAACACTTGACTTTTGGTCCCGCTTGGCGCAATGCGGCTACTTCACCTGCTGTATCAAGTTCTGAACTATTGTCGACATCGGAGAACACTTCCTCCATAGCGTATACTTGCTGTCTATTAACAGTAGTCTTGGGTTTTACAATGTCTCTGGGATTTGTACGCAACTCCTTCATCAAATTCTCATTCATTTGTACTAACCTCCGCAGATGACCGACTGACGACTTCAAACAACAACTTATGACGATGAACTGGGAGTAGGTTATTCTTAAGAATCTCTAGTAGTTCATCCTCGTCAATTTTTACAGCCACACTATCCATCAAAGACAAGACATCTTCGTAGAAAGCGAGTGAACGATTCTCCCGTCTTTTGTTTCCCCGAACGCACTCGATCTTTGAGCATAAAGTCCGAGCGATATTCTTTAAATTGCTGACGAAGAGCGGCACAAAAATCTTTCCACACGATAGTAGGAACTTGCTTGGCGCCAATACCAATCGCGCGCTTTACCCACAAACAAAACATGCATGTGCTTACACAGAGCACGAAAATCGCTATCTAAGGTTTCATCTGTCAATGCTTTAACCCGATAGATGAACTCTTCCACACCCAAACTATCCTCAGCCCCGTTGAAGGTGACATACCATTTCTGCATGGTATCAGCGATGCGTCTAGGATACACCGAGGAACAAGGGAATGATGAGACAGCTCGAAGTAGTTCTTCTGCCGGAACAGTGCTAATCGACGGGCTTACATGCAACGATTAGAAAAGTCTAGTCACCGTTTGTTCAATCATCGATTGAATAATGACATAATCGGCTGCTGTATTTTGGCGATTATTGCCATCTCGCTGGGGTCGACCTCGTCTCGGGCGAGTCACGGGCGGCACCACTGCAGCATCTAACAGATTAGAGGTGTTACTGCATTCCAAACCTTCAGCTGGGCGAACACCACCTCACAAGGTTGCCGCTGCCTCCAAGGCTCTTCCTAAATTTCTGGTGACAGGACGATGAGCACCAATAGCCGGCCTTGTCGCACGTCTGTACGATTTAACGCAGGGGGTCATTTCAAAAGTACATACTATGCAAGTGTTATTGCTTGCTTCAGCCTGAAACTGAGCTACAGGGGTGTGAAAAACAGTCATCATTATTTAATTTTTCTAATATCGGGCTACAATAAGTCAATTAAGTGAACAATTAAGTGAAAGTAGTGAACAAAAAGTAAGTAATTACTGAACAGACTGACTGCAAGAATTAGTGATTCTTCGCTAATCCTATTAGATTTAGTATAGATACGCACGAGCAGCGTCATCTTTATTCATAAAACTAATATAATCATTGTCGAAACCTATCCTGCAGCTGCCTATCCATTCGGTATAGCAAAACTTAAAATTTAATTTCCGATAAGCAGATTCCAAAGACATGACGAAGTGACCATCCGGCAGGGCATTCTGCTGAGCCAAATGCGCAAGAGTCAACGAAGGTATACGCCAATATTTCCGAACCTTCTAAGCGAACACAAAAATAACCAATTTGCGATACGAAGACTACTAGCAACAGTTGATGAGCGACCTTATGTCAAGGAACATTAATACAAAAGCAAATCTTGACCGGAAAAACAAGCACCAACACACATACATTGGCACCAGTGTCTAGTAAACCATGTTCTATCCGATTCAAAAACGAAACTGTAGCATAGCTACGAATATCCTGCGCACTGCTAAAAACTGCAGAAACTAATAAACGACGCGTTTTCTTAACATTTGTATATAACTTTCTTATCCGTAATGAACTCAATTTAAGACTAGCGGGAACTTCATTAAAAATACGATTTCTAACGGCTAAATAGTGATCTAACACTCTCTTATATATATCCTCTAAATTACTACAAAATAAGCTAGGCACAGTCTCTTTCTGTGTACGCTCTAAAATTTTGACTGGCTGCGATATCAAAGATGCAGCACTTGAAAACGTGTGGGTATTTACTTTGGGAGCAACCGACTCCGATTGGTTGCACCCTTAGACAGGTTTGACATTGCGGCTTATACACGCTAGGAGATCCGCACCCGTAGCAGAAAACTCTTCGATCGGCCAAGCAATCTTCCCAAAAGTGACCTAATTCATCACAATTCCAACACTTGACTTTTGGTCCCGCTTGGCGCAATGCGGCTACTTCACCTGCTGTATCAAGTTCTGAACTATTGTCGACATCGGAGAACACTTCCTCCATAGCGTATACTTGCTGTCTATTAACAGTAGTCTTGGGTTTTACAATGTCTCTGGGATTTGTACGCAACTCCTTCATCAAATTCTCATTCATTTGTACTTACCTCCGCAGATGACCGACTGACGACTTCAAACAACAACTTATGACGATGAACTGGGAGTAGGTTATTCTTAAGAATCTCTAGTAGTTCATCCTCGTCAATTTTTACAGCCACACTATCCATCAAAGACAAGACATCTTCGTAGAAAGCGGTGAACGATTCTCCCGTCTTTTGCTTCCCCGAACGCACTCGATCTTTGAGCATAAAGTCCGAGCGATATTCTTTAAATTGCTGACGAAGAGCGGCACAAAAATCTTTCCACACGATAGTAGGAACTTGCTTGGCGCCAATACCAATCGCGCGCTTTACCCACAAACAAAACATGCATGTGCTTACACAGAGCACGAAAATCGCTATCTAAGGTTTCATCTGTCAATGCTTTAACCCGATAGATGAACTCTTCCACACCCAAACTATCCTCAGCCCCGTTGAAGGTCACATACCATTTCTGCATGGTATCAGCGATGCGTCTAGGATACACCGAGGAACAAGGGGATGATGAGACAGCTCGAAGTAGTTCTTCTGCCGGAACAGTGCTAATCGACGGGCTTACATGCAACGATTAGAAAAGTCTAGTCACCGTTTGTTCAATCATCGATTGAATAATGGCATAATCGGCTGCTGTATTTTGGCGATTATTGCCATCTCGCTGGGGTCGACCTCGTCTCGGGCGAGTCACGGGCGGCACCACTGCAGCATCTAACAGATTAGAGGTGTTACTGCATTCCAAACCTTCAGCTGGGCGAACACCACCTCACAAGGTTGCCGCTGCCTCCAAGGCTCTTCCTAAATTTCTGGTGACAGGACGATGAGCACCAATAGCCGGCCTTGTCGCACGTCTGTACGATTTAACGCAGGGGGTCATTTCAAAAGTACATACTATGCAAGTGTTATTGCTTGCTTCAGCCTGAAACTGAGCTACAGGGGTGTGAACAACAGTCATCATTATTTAATTTGTCTAATATCTGGACACATTAAAACAATTAAGTGAAAGTAGTGAACAAAAAGTAAGTAATTACTGAACAGACTGACTGCAAGAATTAGTGATTCTTCGCTGATCCTGTTAGATTTAGTATAGATACGCACGAGCAGCGTCATCTTTATTCATAAAACTAATATAATCATTGTCGAAACCTATCCTGTAGCTGCCTATCCATTCGGTATAGCAAAACTTAAAATTTAATTTCCGATAAGCAGATTCCAAAGACATGACGAAGTGACCATCCGGCAGGGCATTCTGCTGAGCCAAATGCGCAAGAGTCAACGAAGGTATACGCCAATATTTCCGAACCTTCTAAGCGAACACAAAAATAACCAATTTGCGATACGAAGACTACTAGCAACATTCGATGAGCGACCTTATGTCAAGGAACATTAATACAAAAGCAACCTTAGTGACATTTCGGCAGGGTATCCAAGTAGAACCGAGTACTCAAGATTCACGAAAGTATGAAAAAGTATTGTTAAAAATTTCTCCCATTAGTGAATTAACACTAGTCAATTACACTATCTCTCTTATGGGAAGGGTCAGCATTCACCAATTCATAGTGAGACGGCTAACTATCAGCATTATAAGTAAAAGAATTCATCTGGTGGGAGGTGGGAGTGGGTCTCGCTACTATCTTGAAACTCCTGTTATGTAAAATATTATTTTTAGAGTCCCTAACTTGGAGTCTAACTCCGAAGAAACAGCAAGCAATATACAGACATCGGTTGATCCTCCGATCCTGCAAGTTCACACGTATTTATTGTACACACGGCAGCTTCATTAGCGGTGGATCCGATGGTTTTGGTAATACGGGTCTATGGTGTTATTTGCCCCGAGAATGCGCTCTGTACCCACCCATCCAATTGGACTTCCTGCGCTAACTGAAATGGAAAGTCCCCGAAACAAATGTTGTTCACATTAAATTAAGCTATTACGGCTATTAGGAAACGACGAAAATTTACTGACTCATTTTAATAAATTGTATATTCTGAAGGAAAATAATAAATGTATAATGTTCATTATAAGTTTCAGTTTAATGAAATCATTACTTAAAAGCTATATTATGGTAACTTATAATTCAAATTATATAATTTATAATTTTCTTATAATTTTCTTCATTTCTGCGAATTACTGTAATAGATTTGTGTTCTTCACTTATTTCTCTGATTGCATTTTTCCTATATCAATTTAATTTATTTTTGTTTATTTATTATTCATAGCTAAAGTTAATTTTCGTTATGCCTTGACAAATAGTTAAACTAATTTTTATTCTCAACGTACTCAACGTACAACGTACGTATCAATACACACTGTGCGCGTAGACTTATGTGTGGATCGGTAATAACATTCCAATCGAATACCAAAAAATTTTCATATTTAACATATTATTGTAAACATACTTTTACTATAGACTGTATTGCAGCGGAGTACTTAACTAGGCGGTCAGGTATAAATGCATTAATTAATGTTTAGGGAATATCCAATAATTGCATAGTAATAAAAAACCATTGTGCGCATACTTCTTGCGGACACAGTCAGAGCTTTCAAAGACTCGCAAACGGTTGGCAACTTAACAGCTGATTGCTTTAGATCAAAAAAATATTTGCATGTTATTGTTGGTTTTATATATGTATGTATGTACTAGAAGTTAAAGAGTAGTCGAAAACTTACTTATCATTATTATAATTTATTTTATTTTTATTTTATTTTATTATTATTTTTCTTATTATTTTCTGTTTTCTTTATTTCTTTAACTCATTTTAAAACTGTATTTTTATTTTTTGATATTTGTTTTAAACTATTGTTGTACGCCAATTACATCAACGCACAAAGAACGCGATCACTAACTTGACGTATGTAGGTTTTGAATATTTATTCTAAGTTTATATGTTCAAGTAATATGAAAGTCACGGCACAGACTATGTCAATTTAGATCCGCGAAAATTAGATAACATAATATAAAAGAAATCAAATAAAATCACTTACGTATGTATGCGTGTACGATTATCCAGCGTTGGAAAGCTTTCCCACGAGTGGAGATGTTTGTATGTATGCTGTTGTCTATATATATATATATAGATATAAAATTTTAGATAATGGGTAGAGTTGATTTCCTATTTTTATACTATGTTCCCGAAGGGAAAATACGAAACAACCCGAGTCCGTCCGTACATCCCCCTACCCCTACGATGCAGAAAGTGCCTCCGTTTTGGTCATCCAACTCCAGTATGTAAACGCATAGAAATATGCATAAACTGCTCAAACGCAAAGCATACAAACGAGAACGAGCTTTGCAAAAACGAAAAAGATTGCCTAAATTGCAACAACAATCCGGAAATCGACCACCAACACAGCCCCCTCGACCGCAAATGCCCCGCATTCTAGAAACGACAAGAACTAACAGCTATAAAAATTACAGAAAAAACAGACCACAAAACCGCACTTAACATCTATAACAATCGCCACGGCCGACACATCAGAACATCTTATGCAAAAACTCTCACCAATACAACACAACACTCAAACATCACGCAAGCACCAAATACACATACGCCAACAAACACATCGCCAATCACCCAACTCACACCCCTTACTAAAACAACACACCAAACCATCTCAGCTGCACTGCACGCTCAAAGCATACTCAATGCAGCCTCTCACACAACAGTATCAACCAAACCACCACCATCACCAGCATCTGCACAGCAACCTAACTCGATCGAACCAGAAGACATGGATACAGACAACACCTACCACACCAACGCAGCAAACAAGCCATACACATCACACCTCACAGAAGACCTAAAAATCAAACTGTATGCTAAAGATAAGTCTAACAATCTTTCTACCACCCTCAAAACAACCAAATCAAACACTAAAATCAAACCCAAACCCTCAAACAAGAACAAATACACAAACGATAACGAAAGCGATTCCATTTTAAAAAAATAAAATTAATTTAACACTTAACCTAAACTTAACTTAATTTAACTTAAGCCTAAATCAAACCAAGCCCATAACACCCAAAATCGTAAAAATGTCACTCATAATACTACAATGGAACATCAAGGGCTACACAAACAACTACAGTGAGCTCTCAATTATAATAAAAAATACTCACCACAAGTGATTTGTCTCCAAGAAACCCATTATTACAACACAAATACCCCCATCCCCGTCCCAATAAATTACCAAATCTATACCAATACAGCCTCCAACCGATTTGGTGGAGTAGCCATATTAGTCCACAAACCCATACAACACACTCAGTTAAACCAACATAGACACCTAGAAACTCTTGGAATATATATAATGTCCAAAACAAAAATTGGCATCCTGTCAACATACATCCCTCCCAACAAAACTGTTTCACTTAAACGTTTAAGCGACCAGTTTGAATCACACAATACCAATACCAACCAAATTATCCTAGGCGACTTCAATAGCTGGCATCACCCCTGGGGATCACATCAAGACAACAGAAGAGGCAGAATCCTAGCCAAATTTATCTAAAACGCCAACCTCACTATACTTAACGACGGCTCACCCACCCACTTTTCAACCCACAACACACTCATCCATATAGACCTTTCGTTATGCTGCCCCCAACTCACCCCCTCACTTGGGAAATACTTGACGACCTCCATGGAAGTGATCACTTCCCAATCCTAATCTCCCTGTTCCCGCAATCACAAACAACAAACTTTTCTCGTCCCTTGTTCAAAACAAAAGAAGCAGACTGGCAACTTTTCGCAAAATTAACCAATGACATAAACGAACTTATACCCAACAGTACAAGCATCAATAAAGAAGCGGCAATCCTCAACAAAATAATCCTACAATCAGCCCATCACAGTATACCACAGACAACCCCACACCACTACAGCAAAAATACACCATGGTGGAATAAGACCTTGACCAAACTTAGGGCAAATAAATTCAAAACCTGGCAAACTTTCAAACACTTTAACAGTACCGAAAATCTCCTTAAATACAAACGAGCTAATGCACGCTTCCGGAGAGCTAAAAATATAAAAAAATAAAGCTATGACAGACTTCACATCCACAATTTCACCCAACACCAAAATCTGGGCAATCATCCGACGTTTCTGCGGACTTAACCCAACAAAAACCATACATAGTATCACAGATGCAAATAACAACTCACGACAGACACAGCCCACATAACTCAACTTTTTGCTCAACACTGGTCAGACCACTCCAAAGACGAAAACTTCAACCAAAACTTCACCGACAACAAATACACACCCAAATCAACCAACTACATACCCAGTGCGACAGCACAGACAATAGAATCTGAAATTACACAAATAGAACTCCTAGCTGCACTACACTCCCTTAAAGGAACCACTCCTGGCCTTAAGAGAATATCATACCCCATGATCAAAAACACCTCCAACACACTAAACGCCAGAATCACAAACCTATTTAATACCATTTTCAACAACTTCATCCCGCAATCCTACAAAACCAGCCTAGTCATACCTATCCTAAAACCCAACTCAAACAAAACAATAATAACCAACTATAGACCAATCTCACTTAACTGCTGCCTATTCAAAACTTTAGAAAAAATAATAGCCAACGCCTATGGTGGTTAGTAACTTAAGAAAAACTCATCCACCCCAACCAATCAGATTTTAAGCACGGCAAATTGGTTTCAGACGGTCTGCTTCTTGCAGACCACCTAATAACAAAGTCGCTGAAACCAAAAAGCACACCTCTGTCATTGCCCTTGACTTTTCAAAGGCCTTCGACAGAGTCGGTGTGCACACAATAGTCGACCAGCTAATCAGCTGGAAAGTTGGCCCAAAAATTATAAACTTCGTCAAAAACTTTATGTCAAACAGAAAAATAAGACTGAAAATAAAAAATACTATTAGTTCCACTCTACAACGGCATCCCCCAAGGATCGCCAATATCGGTCATTCTTTTTTAATTGCCTACAACAGACTCTCTAACATCATCAGCCTACAAAAAGAAATACAATTCAGTGCTTATGCCGACGATTTTTTCCTTATTTTTCCCCTCAATAGACAAAAAAACCAAACTTACAACCTCAACAGCCTTTTCTCAAAAATTCACGAATGGTGTTCATACTCAGGAGCCTCACTTTCCCTTAAAAAATGCCAACACCTACACATTTGCCGAAAGCAGAACTGCACAAGCAACATTTTATGCAATAATACCCCAATTCCCTCAGTCCCCAACCTAAAACTCTTAGGACTAACAATAAACAATAAATACAGATGGGACTCACACATAAAACAAATTCAACCGGCCTTAAACAACAAACTTAACGTAATTAAATGCCTATCAAGCCCGAAACTAAACTGCAACACACACACACTTATAAATATAACTAAATCAACCTTAATCTTAAAAATAGACTACGCACTTTTTATCTACGGCCACGCCCCTAAATCAACCCTCAACAAACTCAAAACTTTATTTAACGCCGCAATTCGCATTTCACTGGGAGCACTACGCTCAACCCCCATCCCCAACCTACTCTTTGAAGCAAACGTACCCACAATAGAACAAAAAGGAGACCTTATCACAACTTAAACGTACAAAACACTGCTACACAGCTCAAATATCGATACCTGCGATCAGCTGTGTTTTGTTTGCGCTCCAAATTTAAATTCAATTATCTACATGCCTAACTATCCTTTCGGTCTTATAAAGCGTTAAATCTCTTTATCTTTTCCTTCTAAAGTGCCTTACCATTGTGTCAAGTGTTATCAGTTGTGCATTGTAAGTTTATTTGCATTTTAATTTCTTACGCGGCGTCTGTGCTATCTTTGTTGTTGTGCATTTTAGTTTTTGCGCGCGGCGTCTGTGCTGTGTTTGTTATATTGATTTTGGTAATTTCTTCTTTTGTACTTTGCCTGCGTATTCTTCTTTTTTGCTTTGCGTGCAAATCGAATACTCTCTCTATTGCTTTGTAAACGTTGTTTGTTTACTTCTGAACTTCTCATTTAACTCATTTTGAGTGCTTTTAATTTGCTCTTTTGCTGTTTACTAATATTTTCGAATAACCCAGTAGACATGTCGTGTTGCAGTAAGTCCTGCTCATTTAAGTCGGCGGCTGATTCTCCTCAGCCTCAATTTATTGATTGTTGGTTGGGTGAAAATATGATGCATGCTAAAAGCGCGGGTCTTACTGGTCGTGAATGTGATAAAATCAACTCTGCTGCTAAGAAGCGCACGGGCGGCCTGAAATGGTCTTGCCCGTCGTGCTATGGTATGCAGGCTGATTTCACAAAATGTACAATTCTGTCCGCACTCAATTCCTTAAATTGAGTAAAGTAGTTAAGACTCTATCCGGTGATTTTGACTCAAGCATTGAGTTGCTAAGTCAATTCAAGTTTGAGTCGCCACCAAATCGCCGGATAGATAATCAATTCTTATCTGTCCCCTCACTACTACCCTCGTCATCTACTTTACCTTCACCTAATATCAGTTCTACTCCCCCTATACTTGATATTTCTCCATTACTTTCTCTTTCGCCTTCTCCAAGTAATTTTATTAATATTTCTCCATCCCCATCACACGTGGCTGTACCCGCTGCTCCTTTAATTGATACTTTACCGACTATTGGAGCTGCGGTTAAGGCCTCTAGTCGTAAAAGTAAACCCTCTCGTACCCTTGCTCTCTCTCCAACTATTAGAAATGTAGAACCATCGACTTCTCCAAAACTTCCTACGCTTTCTGTTGTAGCGCCCCGTAGACAAGTATTTGTGTCTAGACTTTCTTCTGACACAACTTGTGAATCTGTAGCTTCCTATATTACCAGTAGAGCTTCTGCTAATATATTAGTAACTAAATTCAACTTTTCCGCGCCTCGCGGAATTTCTTCTTTTAAAATTAGTGTACCCGATGATGTTTTTTCAATTATTTGCGATTCAAATTTCTGGCCTCCTCACTTGATTGTTCATGAGTTTAAGCCAAAAAAGCAAACGCAACCTCCTCCTGTAACCCTTCTTCCTAATACTTCCCAAAATATTTCTATTAACACAGCTCCAAAAAACTAAACTTTTTGTCCGATTGTGTTACTATTCAATACCAGAATGTTAGGGGCCTCCTTTCTAAACTCCAACACCTGTATTTGAGTAGTACTGCTTTTTTGCCGTCAATACCACATTTCAGTCGGAATTGTTATCCCTAAATTGTTCTACGGATGTTGAAATAGTTGCTGTAAAAGTTACTCTTCAATCATCTGTTCTCTATATTACCTGCTCATATATTCCTCCTGCTTCTGATTTACAAGTTTATATGTAACATATAGGCTTTATTAACGAAGTATTTTCCCAAGCGCGTGACATTGACTCAATTGTTGTGCTGGGTGATTTCAACTTGCCTGCCATAGCATGGTCTTTTGTCAACTGCGCAAATTATCTTACTCCCTCCTCTCAGCATGACTTCTTAGACTGTCTACTAGACTTTCCTCTTTACCAAATTAACTCTATAACTAATAACTTAAATAGAATATTAGATCTTGTTTTTACTAACGACTATCTAAATGCTTCCATCTCCAGGTCAACTCCCTTATCTGCGCCTGAAGATTTATATCATCCTACATTAGAAATTTCTCTTTATTTTTCTAAGCCTTTTAGCTCACCTTCCATTTCCTCTGAGCCATATCGTTGCTTTCGCAAAGGTAATTTTACCTTGCTTAATCAACTGATCTCTGCAACTGATTGGTCCTCGCTTGACAACGCAGTTGACATTG
Source organism: Hirtodrosophila confusa (assembly GCA_035043065.1). Classification (NCBI taxonomy): domain Eukaryota; kingdom Metazoa; phylum Arthropoda; class Insecta; order Diptera; family Drosophilidae; genus Hirtodrosophila; species Hirtodrosophila confusa. Next base: position 37,325 of record JAWNNI010000010.1, on the reverse strand, counting down.
ATTGCGCTCTTAACTCATTCTATGTAACACTTAACTCTCTATTAGACATATGTATTCCTAACTCTTCTCGCAAATCTAGTTGTGCTAAGCCCCCTTGGTTTACGCCCAGACTCTCCAACTTAAAAAATATTAAATCTAAATATTTTAAAAAGTTTAAGATGTCTGGTTCTACTTAGTCTCGACCTATCTAAATATTCTATCGCTAAATCTAACTTCTCTCTTCTTAACTCACAATGTTACTCGGAATATATCGCCCGATGCAAAAGTCAATTTGCATACAATCCTAAACTTTTCTATTCTTTTGTTAACTCTAAACGTAAATCTTCACGTCTTCCTTCTTCTTTCTTTTTACTCCCTGTACCCATAAAATGGGTAAAAAGGGGGTATTGGATTTGTGCAAAAGTATGTAACAGGCAGAAGGAGACATCTCCGACCCTATAAAGTATATATAAAGTATATATCAGTATCAAAAGAGATTTCGATTTGGCCATGTCCGTCTGTCTGTCCGTCTGTCCGTCTGTCCGTCTGTCCGTCTGTCTGTCCGTATGTATGAACGCAAGGATCTCAGCAACTATAAGAGCTAGAGACACCAAATTTGGAATGTAGGTTCGTGTATAGCGGGAGCAGGTCAAGTTTATTTTAGATTTGAGATATCTCCCCCGTTCCCCCGCTATTCGATAAAAACCGTTTTACAGTTACAATTTTCAAGATATAGCTTTAAGATTTGGCATGTCCAATACTTTAGTCCCTCTTAATCTACTGTCCAAATTTCAAGTCGATCGGATAATAAACACCTAAGTTATTCACGAAAGAAGATTCAGTGCTGCAGCAAGGGGAAGAAGAAGCACAGTCACAACTTAAAATGCCTGGCTTGCGCTGTGGCTCGTGCGTGTGCGTATCTGTGTATGTATGTGTAAGTTAACGAAGATGCGATCGGAAATTTTTGACCTGGGTACAGGGAGTTTCGTAGTCGGGTATACTCGACTATAGCATTCTTACTTGTTTGGCACTGAAAATGCATGCAGTGACTCAACTGCTGTGAATTTATTTGCCAAATTTTTCCAATCCACCTATTCATCTATTCCTCTTTCTAACACATCCTATCCCTACAGTATTTCTTCTTCTAATAATATTTTTGCTCCCACTATTTCCGTATCATCCCTTCTATCTGTTATTAAGTCCGTAAAACATTCTTACTATCCTGGGCCTGATCATATTCCAAGTTGTGTTTTAAAGGAATGTAGCTCATCTTTAACTCTTCCCTTACTTAAACTTTTTAATCTTTCCCTTACTACTGGAGTCTTTCCATCTCTTTGGAAAGACTCATTTATCATACCTCTTCATAAAAAAGGTGGTAAGTCTGATATTTCTAATTATAGAGGTATTGCAAAGTTGTCTGCTATCCCAAAATTATTATAGAAAATTATTACAGAAACTTTGCAGCATCTCTGTAAATCTATAATTTCTTCATCCCAACATGGATTTATAAAGAGTCGGTCTACTACGACCAATTTGCTAGAGTTTTCATATATTATAAACGTTGCCTTCCAAAAGAAAATGCAAACTGATGTCATTTACATTGATTTCAGTAAAGCATTTGACTCTGTAAACCATGATCTTTTGATTTATAAACTTAATTGTATTGGCTTTCCTATCTCTTTTCTGTCTTGGATCTCTTCTTATTTAAAAAATAGAACCCAAAAAGTACTACTTAGATCTACAATTTCTAAACCTGTTTTCGTAACTTCTGGTGTTCCCCAAGGAAGCCACCTTGGTCCTTTATTCTTCACACTTTTTATACTATGTTCCCGAAGGGAAAATAGTATATTGGGTTTGCGAAATGCCCGTCTGTCCGTCTGGCCGTCTGTCCGTCTGTCCGTATGAACGCATTTTTTATTTTTAAGCTAGAGCAACCAAACTTGGTACACCTGTTGGTGTATACCGTCAATTTATCAAGTGTCGAGATCGACCACCCCCACCACCCCCTCCCCAGCAATTTGGGGAAAACCTGTATCTTCCTCATTTTTAAAGATATAGTCACCGAAATTGGCATGCAGACTAATGTTAAGATTCCCGACAGAACTGCATCAAAAAAAATTTGAACCCCCCCACCCCCACCCACACAAATCGGCATATGATATCCCCAAAACACGTTTTTCAAGGGGTATATCTCCTACAGTTTCAAGATAGAGTTACCTAATTTGGCATACAGACTAATGTTGACCACCTGGGAAAATCTGCATGAAAAATTTTTGGACCCACCCACCCCTCCCCCACAAAGGAGCAAAATCTATGTCTCCCACACCTGTGCAGTTTTTTTCGCGTCTCTTTCTGAACACACAAATAACCAAATTATATAGGACTGGGAACATATTATTCTGCAGTCGGGTGCGTGCGACTGCAACGTTCTTACTTGTTATTAATGATCTTCCATCTATTTTATTAGATTCTCATTTACTCATGTATGCAGATGATGTAAAACTTATTCTATCATTTAATAATCCTCTCCAAACCAGACTACTTCAACGTGACTTAAACTCTATGCAACTGTGGTGTGTGGCTAATCATCTTCCTCTTAATTGTTGTAAATGCATGTTTATGACATTCAGTCGATCCAAGCCCTATCTCGGTAACTATTCTATTGATAACTTTCCCTTAAAACGTATTACCTCTGTTAAGGACTTAGGTGTCATTTTCGATTCTAAACTTAACTTCAACTTGCATATTTACTCAATTGTTAATGTTGCCAACGGTGTACTTGGATTCATCAAGCGTTGGTCGAAGGAATTTAATGATCTTTTCACCACAAAACTGATCTATGTGTCGCTCGTACGCCATATTCTCGTATACTGCTCATGTATATGGTCTCCTCAATACAAAAATAGTGAGATCCGTATTGAAGCAATTTCTATTATTTGCCCTACGTAGTTTAAATTGGGATTCTAATCTTCGTCTGCCATCTTATCCCAGTAGACTCTTACTTTTAAATCTTCCGACATTTGCTAACCGTAGAATAACTCTTGGTGTGGTTTTTATACATAAGTTGATTAGTGGCGACATAGATTCTCCCTTTTTTTAAGTCGTCTTAATTTCTCTGTCCCTTGTAGACCTACTAGAAATTTTTTTCCCTTATCTCTTCCCACATGCACTACTGATTTCGCTTTACACAATCCTTTTCGTGTACTATGCACACAGTACAATTCTGTTTTTCATGTTTTCTCCTCTGAACTCTCTCTTCCCTCCGTTAAGCTTGCTCTTTTGAATCACCTACGGGTAATCTCTGGCCAATCCCAGCTGTGAGCAGGGGCGCAGCTTGCCAGTGTGGCAAATTATCTTCCCCCGTCGGGTCGGAGATTGCCCATTCTATGTCCCCCTTTATTTCCTATTTTCTACTCTATAACTCTTTTATTCTTTCCCATCCCTACCCGTTCCTAGATCCTTTTTTCCTTAATGTAATCTCTAACCAACCTTGCTGTGAGCTGGGGCACAGCTTGCCAGACTAGCTAATAAAACTTCCCCCACCGGGTTGGAGATTTCATTTCATTTCATTCCTACTGTCTCTCTTTATTCTTCTTCTTTAGTTTTTTTCTTTGCTTTAAATTAACCTTAAATTCTATAAGCTTTTTCTTTATAACCAACTCTTCACTATCTTGATATAGGCTTAAATAACGCCACCAGCAATTCTTTGCTGTGAATAGGGGCATAGCTAGCCGGACTGACAAATAAACTTCCCCCAACGTGCTCGTGTCGTTATTAGATTACAATTGTACTTTCGTGTAGGCTTTTAAAATATTTTCCTTATATCTATGTATAAGATTGTATCTTTTGATTCGAGGCAGCACTGTTTTGCCTTCGTTAATAAATAAATAAATAAAAATAAATAAACTCACCACTTTATAAAATACATTAAACAATACGGGACCCAAAAAAGAAGCAAATTAACGTCAACACTAAAAAAAATCATTCTCTCATGCAAACAAGACAACAATCCGGATATCGAAATTCTTGAAACAACAAGAACTAACAGCTATAAAAATTACAGAAAAAACAGACCACAAAACCGCACTTAACATCTATAACAACCGACACGGCCAACACATCAGAACATCTTATGCAAAAACTCTCACCAATACAACACAACACTCAACCATCACGCAAGCACCAAATACACATACGCCAACAAACACATCGCCAATCACCCAACTCACACCCCTTACTAAAACAACACACCAAACCATCTCAGCTGCACTGCACGCTCAAAGCATACTCAATGCAGCCTCTCACACAACAGTATCAACCAAACCACCACCATCACCAGCATCTGCACAGCAACCTAACTCGATCGAACCAGAAGACATGGATACAGACAACACCTACCACACCAACGCAGCAAACAAGCCATACACATCACACCTCACAGAAGACCTAAAAATCAAACTGTATGCTAAAGATAAGTCTAACAATCTTTCTACCACCCTCAAAACAACCAAATCAAACACTAAAATCAAACCCAAACCCTCAAACAAGAACAAATACACAAACGATAACGAAAGCGATTCCATTTAAAAAAAAAAATTAATTTAACACTTAACACTTAACCTAAACTTAACTTAATTTAACTTAAAACTAAATCAAACCAAGCCCATAACACCCAAAATCGTAAAAATGTCACTCATAATACTACAATGGAACATCAAGGGCTACACAAACAACTACAGTGAGCTCTCAACTATAATAAAAAAATACTCACCACAAGTCATTTGTCTCCAAGAAACCCATTATTACAACAGAAATACCCCATCCCCGTCCCAATAAATTACCAAATCTATACCAATACAGCCTCCAACCGATTTGGTGGAGTAGCCATATTAGTCCACAAACCCATACAACACACTCAGTTAAACCAACATAGACACCTAGAAACTCTTGGAATAGATATAATGTCCAAAACAAAAATTGGCATCCTGTCAACATACATCCCTCCCAACAAAACTGTTTCACTTAAACGTTTAAGCGACCAGTTTGAATCACACAATACCAATACCAACCAAATTATCCTAGGCGACTTCAATAGCTGGCATCACCCCTGGGGATCACATCAAGACAACAGAAGAGGCAGAATCCTAGCCAAATTTATTTAAAACGCCAACCTCACTATACTTAACGACGGCTCACCCACCCACTTTTCAACCCACAACACACTCATCCATATAGACCTCACCCCCTCACTAACTGGGAAATACTTGACGACCTCCATGGAAGTGATCACTTCCCAATCCTAATCTCCCTTCCTCCGCAATCACAAACAACAAACTTTTCTCGTCCCTTGTTCAAAACAAAAGAAGCAGACTGGCAACTTTTCGCAAAATTAACCAATGGCATAAACGAACTTATACCCAACAGTACAAGCATCAATAAAGAAGCGGCAATCCTCAACAAAATAATCCTACAATCAGCCCATCACAGTATACCACAGACAACCCCACACCACTACAGCAAAAATACCCCATGGTGAAATAAGACCTTGACCAAACTTAGGGCAAATAAATTCAAAACCTGGCAAACTTTCAAACACTTTAACAGTACCGAAAATCTCCTTAAATACAAACGAGCTAATGCACGCTTCCGGAGAGAGCTAAAAATATAACATCCGACGTTTCTGCGGACATAACCCAACAAAAACCATACATAGTATCACAGATCCAAATAGCAACTTGCTCACGACAGACACAGCCCACATAACTAAACTTTTTGCTCAACACTGGTCAGACCACTCCAAAGACGAAAACTTCAACCAAAACTTCACCGACAACAAATACACACCCAAATCAACCAACTACATACCCAGTGCGACAGCACAGACAATAGAATCTGAAATTACACAAATAGAACTCCTAGCTGCACTACACTCCCTTAAAGGAACCACTCCTGGCCTTAAGAGAATATCATACCCCATGATCAAAAACACCTCCAACACGCTAAACGCCAGAATCACAAACCTATTTAATACCATTTTCAACAACTTCATCCCGCAATCCTACAAAACCAGCCTAGTCATACCTATCCTAAAACCCAACTCAAACAAAACAATAATAACCAACTATAGACCAATCTCACTTAACTGCTGCCTATTCAAAACTTTAGAAAAAATAATAGCCAACACCTATGGTTAGTAACTTAAGAAAAACTCATCCACCCCAAACAATCAGATTTTAAACACGGCAAATTGGTTTCAGACAAGTCGCTGAAACCAAAAAGCACACCTCTGTCATTGCCCTTGACTTTTCAAAGGCCTTCGACAGAGTTGGAGTGCACACACTAGTCGACCAGCTAATCAGCTGGAAAGTTGGCCCAAAAATTATAAACTTCGTCAAAAACTTTATGTCAAACAGAAAAATAAGACTGAAAATAAAAAATACTATTAGTTCCACTTTACAACGGCATCCCCCAAGGATCGCCAATATCGGTCATTCTTTTTTAATTGCCTACAACAGACTCTCTAACATCATCAGCCTACAAAAAGAAATACAATTCAGTGCCTATGCCGACGATTTTTTCGTTATTATTCCTCTCAATAGACAAAGAAACCAAACTTACAACCTCAACAGCGTTTTCTCAAAAATTCACGAATTGTGTTCATACTCAGGAGCCTCACTTTCCCTTAAAAAATGCCAACACCTACACATTTGCCGAAAGCAGAACTGCACAAGCAACATTTTATGCAATAATACCCCAATTCCCTCAGTCCCCAACCTAAAACTCTTAGGACTAACAATAAATAATAAATACAGATGGGACTCACACATAAGACAAATTCAACCGGCCTTAAACAACAAACTTAACGTAATTAAATGCCTATCAAGCCCGAAACTAAACTGCAACACACACACACTTATAAATATAACTAAATCAACCTTAATCTCAAAAATAGACTACGCACTTTTTATCTACGGCCACGCCCCTAAATCAACCCTCAACAAACTCAAAACTTTATTTAACGCCGCAATTCGCATTTCACTGGGAGCACTACGCTCAACCCCAACCTACTCTTTGAAGCAAACGTACCCACAATAGAACAAAAAAGAGACCTTATCACAACTTAAACGTACAAAACACTACTACACAGCTCAAACTCACCACTTTACAAATACATTAAACAATACGGGACCCAAATAAGAAGCAAATTAACGTCAACACTAGAAAAAATCATTCTCTCATGCAAACAACACAACATTCCCTACTAACTAATTCAAAAAAGAACGGGCAACTACATAGTTTGTTCTGACTCCCTCGCATCCTTAAGGTCCATCCGGAACATCAACAACAATAACTTATATCCCATAACCATTAGATCCCTCCTCACCAAAACTGTCCCTAGAATAAAACTCCTTTGGATACCTGGCCACTGTGGCATTAAAGGAAACGAGCTAGCCGACACGACATACAATATGCCTCTACATTGTACCCCTAACTTCAAAACTACAGACATAACAAAATTTCTTGCGAAAGAGCTAACTCAAAAACTCAAACAAAACTTAGAACTCTGCAACAGATGGTACAAACAACTAAACACAAACCCAACAAACACAACCCTTTACCTAAAAAAAAATAAATCATAAAACCAGTACACGCAGTGACCAAATTAAAATAGTAAGACTCAGACTAGGACACACAAGATTCACACAACAACACTACAACAACCCGGACAACATCATACCCTGCCCAAACTGTCATACAGCAAATGATCTTACAATTAAACATATCCTCACCAACTGCACTGCAACTTCATACTTAAAAAACCAAATATTCCAAAACAGATGCCCCCTATCGGTTCTCGAAAACCCAACCCCTGAAAATATCTCCAAAATAATCGAGTGCCTTAAAATACCAAACATGTATCTCCTCCTATGACCTAACCCAATGTAAATATGTATATATATATATATATATATAAACTATGTAAATATGTAAATATGTATAGTAGCCAGCCGAAGGCCCCCACAGCCAGTGCTTTAGATAAAATAAGTTAGTATTAATTTTAAATAATACCTAACTATTAAAAATAAATAAAAATAAATATCTCCACACCTGTACAGGTAGAGTCACCAAATTTGGCATACATACTAATGTTGACTCCTGGATAAATCTGCATCAAAATTTGTTGGTACTTCTCCAAGCAGGGGGCTCTATGTCGAGCAGCACTCCAAGTAGCACAATACATCCGTAAGAAACTGTACTCCCAGAAAAAGACGGCGCATCCACACCAGCAGGGCTTCTCTAACGGCATGCCGGCCAGTGACAGCTCTAATGACTGGTGTGGATGGATCACATTTTAATTGGAGCTATGTCCAATACACACTCTAAAGGGCCAAAAAACACGACTTTAGACACAATATCAATTGGTGCAATATTGATTGCAGAACATACCTTTGAGCGAGAGGATTGCAACCAACAAGTGATTGCCAGTGTGCAACGAGGAGGCCGCGATTAGACAGGCACTTCCGATTTTCGATGGGCGTTGTTTATTTTATTCAAAAATTAGTTGGCCAATGTACTTTATGTACAATACAATACGATACACTAGTTTATAAAACTACCCAGATTACAAGTATTCGTAACCTCACACTGACTAGCAATTCCAGGGCTATCGTGGAGTAGGCAGCTGCTACGTCTGTTGATCGGCAAAGAGACTGACTGCAGCCACATGGCGAGCTTTTATAGTCCCCAATTGGAATGAGAACAGCTTTGCATTTCCATTTTGGAAAGCAGCTTGTAGCTTTGCATATCGACATTGGAATTCAGTTGCTAGCAATGCACTGATACTAGCCAATGTAAGCTTTTGCAGTACTGCTTGCTGCACTATAAAAAGGAGCATGCTACGACACCGAGTTTTATTATCGCATGAAGCGATAAACTGTATGCGAAGAAAAGAACAACGTGGTCGATGTTATACTACACGAATATGATATATTAAAAAAGAACAAGCAGATATTAAGTTTGAAAAACGAAATGGCGAAGTTAAAAATGCAGTTCATTAAAACATACAGTACTTCCGGCAGAGCCTCATTCGAAACTCAGAAAGAATTGTTACCTTCATTCGACAGAAATGGTCACTTTAATGTGTGGCTGGCGCAATTAAAACATGTACGCGAAAATCACAAAATAGACGACAACATGCTGCGTGTGCTCATATGCAACAATATTAAAGGCAAAGCACAGCAATAGATGTTGTCCAAGCCAATGTTTATGATCCAGGCTGTGGAGGCTAAGCGATATGGGCAATATGATTGACATTAGGGAGTCTAATAGCCTCTTTCCACTACATCATATTTCCACATTTTTCGTCATTTTTTTGATTTGGAAAAATGTTACATTTTCCTGTAGAAAATTCAATAAGGGAAAAAATTACAAATCCGTCATATTTATACTATGCTCCCGAAGGGAAAATAGTATATTGGGCTTGCGAAATGTCTGTATGAACGCAATTTTGTACTCCCTGTACCCATAAAATGGGTAAAAAGGGGGTACTAAATCTGTGCAAATGTATGTAACAGGCAGAAAGAGACATCTCCGACCCTATAAAGTATATATATTCTTGATCAGTATCAAAAGAGATTTCGATTTGGCCATGTCCGTCCGGCCGTCTGTCCGTCTGTCCGTCGATCTCAGCAACTATAAGAGCTAGAGACACCAAATTTGAAATGTATGTACCTGTATAGCATACGCAGATCAAGTTTGTTTACAATTTCAGATATCTCCCCCGTTCCCCCGCAATTCAATAAAAATGTTTTACAGGAACAGTTTTAAAGATATAGCTTTTAGATTTGGCATGAACAATACACTTAATCTCTCTTAATCTACTGTCCAAATTTCAAGTCGATCGGATAATGAGCACGGAAGTTATTCACGAAAGAAGATTCAGTAAAGCAGCGAGAGGGGGAAGAAGAAGCACAGCCATCAATTAAAATGCCTCGCTTGCGCTGTCGCTTTTGCCGCCTGTGTGCGTGCGTCTTTGTGTATGTGTGTGTGCATTTGTAAGTGGACGTAGATGTGATTGAATGTTTTAGACCTGGGTACAGGGAGTTTCGTAGTCGGGTATACTCGACTATAGCATTCTTACTTGTTTGCCGTTATCTTTGAGATAGAGCAACCAAACTTGGTACACATGTTGGTGTATATCCTCAATTTATGATGTGTTGAGTTCGAAATTTATATCTCTCACACCTTTACAGGTAGAGTCACCAAATTTGGCACACAGACTAATGTTAACCTTCTGGACAAATCTGCATCAAAAAAATTTTAACCAACCCACCCCTCCCCCACAAAGGATACAAATTTATATCTCCCACACCTGTACAGGTAGAGTCACCAAATTTGGCATACATACTAATAATGACCCCTGGACAAATCTGCATCAACATTTTTTGGACGCCCTCACCCCCTCCCCCACAAAGGAGCAAAATCTATATCTCTCACACCTGTGCAGTTTTTTTCGCGTCTCTTTCTGATCACACAAATAACCAAATTATATAGGGCTGGGAAAATAGTATTCTGCTGTCGGGTGCTTCCTACTGCAACGTTCTTACTTGTTTTAATATGATGCCATTCGCACCTGCCTTTTTAGTTTTTTCTTATCGAACTCACGATGTTTATCGATTAACCGGTGCAAAGGTAAACAATGACGAGTTGTGCGCCAAAATTAATTTTTAAAATAAATAGTAAAATGCTTATATCTTTATGTTCCTGTATTTAGTAAGGATGAGGTTAAATGGGAAGGTTTGCCAGGAGGTGCACCCTCGAAATGGCAACATTTTGACAAGATACACCGCCTTTTAGGAGCATTGAAGTTTGTGCACTTCACAGGTGCGCACTCGCAATTTCATTGCAAATTTCTCCCATATCCGCATCCCAGACAGCTTCCAATTGTTCAAACCCGTACGAACACATCGCAACTGAATGCCTATTGATATGCAACTTTGACTTTTACAGTTCTGCCATTATTTGCCATATTTTTCACTTTTTGTTAAATTTTCATCAAAACAAGCCGGACATCTGATTTATTTGGGGCAAATGACAAATTGCACATTTGACCGTGGAAAGACCATCATCCTAAATGTTGAAATGTGACATTTTTTGGCTGTAGTGGAAGGAGGCTATAAGCTTGCAATGCGTCAAAAATTTGAAAAGCGGATTTGGCAGACAATCGAAAGTTTCGCCAAATATTTCAATGAGAAATTGCTTATGTCAAACAGCCTCAGCTTGGCGGAGGACGCGTTATAAGAATACGTCATCGACAAAATACCTGATCGAAATTTGCGCAAAACGGCAAGACTTCAGCATCTGTGGTCGAAAGCTGCGTTCTTGCAGGCATTCAGTCAAGTGGAGTTGTGCGTTCCCGCACAAAAACGTGTGGGTCAAGGTGATCAGATTTCAGTTGTCCCCAGACGTGCAGACGTGAAGTGCTACGACTGCAACTGCAAGGGACATATGGCCAACGAAAGCTGAGACGTGAAATCGGCGCATACTTTGCGTGTGGAAAATTCGGGCATGAGGCAAGAAATTGCAGACCCTGCAAGAAGACACAAGGCGACAAAGAGAAGAACGAATATATAAGCTGCCTAAATGTAAAATTTTTTGATCATTTTAATGAAACACTACCTTTATTTATAAACTGCCTAATATATTTAGGATGCCTTATCAGCTTTATAAAACAAAATTTCGTACGTAATAAAATTAAGCTAGAAGAACTAGAAAAAAATTGTATGTTGACATTAATTATAGTAAACTTAAGATTCGTAGAGAAATATATTGTTCAATTTTGTTTGCAAATAAAAATATTATGTGAAATATTTAACAGGCAAAATCTATTGTAAATGAAAAATACAAAATATAAATTATCTTAAAATTAAGAAAATGTATGTAAAACAAATACAAAGAGTAGAAATAGAAAAAATAAAAAACTGTAATGACAAGAAAATAGCGAGTTAAAATTTTAGAGTAGAAGAAAATGTTGATAATTACGCCCTGTACCCATAAAATGGGTAAAAGCGGGGTATTAAATCTGTGCAAACGTAGTAACAGCCAAAAGGAGACATATCCGACCATGTAAAGTGTATACCTCTTGATCAGTATTAAAAGAAAATTCGATTTGACCATGTCCGTCTGTCGGTCTGTCCGTCCGTTCGTCCGTCCGTCCGTCCGTCCGTCCGCCCGCCCGCCTGTCTGTATAAACGCGTCGATCTCAGCAACTATAAGAGCTAGAGATTTGCAAACGCGAGCAATTTGCGTGAGACGCATATCAAACACAAACGCAGATTACTTATGTTGAGCGACACCGATTCTGCGCTCAGAATTGAGCATAGTGTCAGTGCTGCCAAGCAGCAAGGAGTACAAGGAATGAGTGAAAATGCAAATGAGCAAATCAAAGCAAATGCATAGTTATGTGTGTTACGTTAACGCTCAGAGCATGTCGACGCATTTCCGCGAATGTATCGTATGTCGCTTTTTTCGAAATTGAGATTTTAATGCAAAATTGTTAGGCACCTAATGTCTCACTACCCTTCAAAATATTATAACTGAAAATCCTATAGTTTCGATAAAAATTATGTTTCAATTTTATCGTATGTTACAGTGCTTTTCAATGTGCGCGCGAAATTATCGTATGTCCATACAAATTTTTTTCATGTGAATGGAAATACTTCAAACGCACAAAAATAAAGAAATACAATAATAATTGTTTCCAATCGCTCAAACATCTTATGATTTTGCTTATTGTTTGTTCCTCTTTCTGCCGTTAATTCTTGGTGTACGTTTTGATATTCACTGATCTTACTGCTGATAAGTGAAGATGTTAGAGCTTAAATTAGTGTTTGAGATATTGAGTTTTAGTCTTTGTTTGGTTTCAAGTGCACCAAGTTTGTATTATAAAACAATTTATTAAATATGGAATGGGCTCAAGAAAGAGTATGTATTGAGTTTTGGCTTTACTTATTTATTATCCAGGTATCGTAATATTCGCTCCTTGCATACTAGTATTCGTGTGAGATATTTGAATAATTGTGTTCCATTTTGTACCGGGGCGAAGTGGCAACGCGCACAAGACCAGGGCTGAAAGAAAAGAAATATCGTTTAGTTTAGTAAGCAGTGTTTAGCTTGGGGAGTTGAGGGGAATGTAACAGTAGCGGGGAGCAGGCGGCAAGTACTGTAGGGAAAATAGGTATGTATTAGTGAGGGTGCGCAGGCGCTTGAAGGGGATAAATAGGAGTGAAAAGGCAAATGGCGCGGGATTGTCAAGGTTAGAAGCACGCAGTAAGGCGGCAAATTAAATTTGGATTTTTTTTGTGATTGTGTATAACTCAGAACATGTGAGTATGAAAATCCGACCTGCCCAGTGCCCAGTGTGTGACATTCTCTTTATCCTCGGCAGCCTGGCCCGGAAGAGCGACACAGCAGCCGGGTCAGTGGATTTTTTTCGGTTCGTGAAACACCCACGTCAAGAAACGCACCGGCAATTGGCGGACAAGTGTGTTGCAGCTGAACACAGCGGACCAAATCTAAGGCCACCACCACCATCCAGCTACAAAGAAATACATACGTGAGTCTGTTCCATTTACGTCGGCAACCACGCAGCTGATCCGCATTCTCAAGCCCACACCGGGCAGTGCAAATTTTCGGCAAGGCCGTTCAGCCGTTCAATACCCTGTAAAAAGCAGAACAAAGTTATGTACAGTGACAGTTGTCGATAATAGTGCAACTTACTTGTGTTTGGCTACTGTGTCTATTTGTTGTGGCGCACGCATTTGCGCAACACTCACACACTTACAAATATATGTGCCGTGCGTCTGGGCCAAATCTGCTCCTTCAATTGCAGCCGCCGGTCAAAATTTGCAACAATAAAGCTTCCAGTCCAAATTCCTGTTTATGTTTAATTATTTATTAGTATATTAGTGTATTTATTTATTTATTTAATTTTGATTTTTTTGTAATATTTACCTTTGCATCTAAGAGTGCGTCGACCCTGTTCGCTTTCATCACCAACACTCTTAACATTTTGCTACACATATAAGCTGCCAAACAGCTGACCACAACATACTCATTAACCCGTATGTGGTGTCGCGGACTAAAGATATCTTGCGATTTTTTCTTGATGGTGTTATTTTCATAATTGAATATATATTGTGCTGCCCCTCCCTGACCCATAACAAGAGCTCTTGGTAGGTGTAGGTTGGTTATTGGCGATTGATTAACAGCTTTTTAACGCCCCATCCTCGCATGATATATTTATTTCCCATGGCATTTTTTTTTATATATACGTGCATGAAAGTTTATTTGAGTTTCATTATATTTATTTTTTTCTTTGCATTTAATTTGCGTACATTTAAAAGTTTTGGTGGTTGAATTAAATTAAATTCGTAATTTTTCATTTTTATTTATAATTTCATTATTTATTTGCCAAGTTTTGTTATTTATTTATTTAAAACTAATATTAAATCAAATTAAATGAAGTTTGTATTAGGGTCACAGTATAAATATTAAACTAAGTAGAGGAAACGAAAACATGGAGTTTTAAATTAACTTAGAGGGAGGACGCGTGGCTTGTGCCATGGATTAGGCCAGCCGCAACCGTTCCAGCAGAGGGTGGCCCAAATATTCATGATGACTTGGACCACAGGCAGGGCGGGCGCGCGAGGTGGAACCACCGAAGCCTCATCCATCTGGCAGTCGATTGTTCGTTTGTTTGTTGTGTTTTCTTTGTTGTTGCGTAGTTTTTTGTTGTTGTGTTGTTGTTGTTATCGTGTGAGATGCTGTATGTCTCGTTCTTCTGTTCATATTTAGCGGGCATTGGGTCGTATCCAGCCCTGGGACCGACAGCTAGCCGGAGTTGCCCCACCGACAAGAAGCAAATGTGTAACAGAAATGGCGCCCAATCTGAATCTTCCAGTCGGGAAAGACGCGGGTTCGGGTTACATTATAAACAATGTCACCCTAGCTCAGCGTCTGCCAGATAGACTGGAGATAAGATATAAATAAATTTGGAGGAGAAGACGACATCTCGCGAAATGCTTCGTGTCTAGTCCTTCCGAAGTCGCTGCCGCAGGCTTAAAGGGAGCGTAAAGCTAGCCTTTAATTGCGCGGAGTGATGAACGCTAGGGAGAGACATGAAAGCAGAGGTTAGAAAAAATTAAATAAATTATAAAGGGGAGACTTACCAATGTTGTATTTGTCACAATTCAATGTCACTGTTGGACGTAAGTCACTGCCGTTCATGAATGAACAGGTAGTTAGCGACGGACAATTTTCCTGGTGGACGGTGATATTGAATGAATCTGTGATGAAATGTGATATTAGGTTAAGTCAGATTAAGTTGTTTGTTATTTATCTGTTTAATGTAGAGTTCACACCGTGTTGTTTTTTTTGTAGAATAAGCCGCTTTCGTGTTTTGGTCCAGCTCATCTATCTTACGTAATGTTGTGTGAAGTGGGTGGCCCGGGTGTCGTAAAGACAACCCGCGATGCATCCATTTGCATGGCAGAGCGTTAGGATGGAGGGTTGATGCCAAAACACAAGTAAAGCGAGCTCGTGCATCGTGAGACTCTTGTCTATCGGTCATCACTTAAAGTGATGACTAGAATAGATGACAAGTCACACTAGTATGTTTGTAATTGTAGTGTATCCGTGTAGCGACTGTCTAGGTGGAGCGCAGAAACTGGAGCGGTTACTGGTCCCGGCCAGTCACGTGTCCTCCCCCGCTTGGTGATTTTCTTAAAAGATTTTTTTTGTTTTTGTTTAGATAGGTGTTTGTGAAGGTTTTTCTTTTGTTAGGGAACATATTTATTTATTTATTTGAGTATTTATTTATTTATGAAAGTATTAATTTATTGATTTAAATATTTATTTATTTTTATAAGTATTTATTTATTCATTTAAATATTTATTTGGGTATTTATTTATTTATTTGGGTATTTATTTCTTTATTTGGTTAGTTATTTATTTATTTAGTCTTTAAGTATTTATTTATTTAAGTATTTGGTTATTTATTTAAATATTTATTTGAATGATTATTTATTTAAGTGAATGAATATTTATTTATTAATCCATACATACCCTTATATATTAGGAGTTAGTTTTCGGTAGGCTTCGTCAGTTCTCTTTCCACATCGGTGCCAAACAAATCAAATGTCCCATTCAGGAAACAGCCAAAATTACCAGACGCGATCGCGTACACAAAATAATGCGTTTCTGGTGGATATAGGCGGGGCAGGTGCAATGGCAAACGAGGGTGCTGATGAACGGCTACCAGGTAGCGCTTTGCGTAGGACACCGGTGCAGGCAGGAGGTGGGGATCTGGCAGCGTCGGATTGGGGTGATAGTCCGCCGAGATTACCCACAGAGCTCGCTTCAGCGGTCAATGCGTCGCTTGCGCAGGCTCATGCGACCCATAGGGCGGCACAATCAGACTCCATAAGCCGCGTGGTGCAGGAAGAGATTCGCAACGGGTTTATGGAGATGATGCGTTCGCTTAATGAGGTACTGCAGCAAATCAGGCAACCGCCACCACAGTCAGAAGTGCCAAAGAGGGATGAAGGCGGCCAGGTGCAAGTTTTACAGGGAGCAATCCCGAAACGAGACCATTCCAGTGCGACAGACGCGTCAGCACCGCCACCAAAACCACTTTTGTCACGATCACGACCGGGTGGAAGTGATCCGTCCATGGTAGGGGCTACTGCATCTGGGGAGCCAGGTAACCAGACTGAGCAGCACGCGCGAAATTGGCGAAATCCAAGACAGAATAGCCGCCAGTGGGTAGAGAATAGGCGAGCAGGCGAGTACCAACGGGAAGAGCCAAATCCATATACGCCAAACTCCAGACAGAGGCCACGATGGGGCCAAGTCGAAAAATGGGATGTCACTTTCGATGGAGACGCGACGAAAATGGCAGTGGAGGATTTCGTGTTCCGCATCGAGTTCCTGCAGAATCAATGCAGATGTTCCTGGGAGGAGGTGCTGAAGGGATTCCACCATTTAGTCACGGGACACGCACGTGAGTGGTACTGGCAGTACGTTCGGGATCATCGCGTGGAGAACTGGATGGAACTGCGAGACCATCTAGTTAGCCGTTTTCGAGGCACTGCGTCAGAGTTCGACCGCATGAGGGAGCTCCGCGAAAGGACGCAACGTTCAAACGAGAGCGTGGAAGAGTTTTTCCACACCGCGACTGGAGATGCCACCAGCTGAGAGCGAGATGATCAAGATAATCAAGAAGGCACTCATAGACGAAATCGCAAGTTTCGTCTATGGCCTACGAGTGTACTCCTTGGACCAGCTGCGAGATGAGTGCGTCGAAATCGAGGCAAACATTAAGCGGAAGACCCGATCGTCGTGGCGAGCAACCCCAAAGGCCAGCAATTATGGGCGAGGAGCTGGCGTGAGTGAGATCACGCAGGAGCAACTGGCTTGTGAAGATGCTGAAGTCGTCGAGGAGGCGCAAATGGTACGCCGTCTACAGCAGAAGCTGATTTGCTGGAACTGCGGAAAACCAGATCACGGCTTCAGGGACTGTATGGCAGTAGAGAGGCGTATCTTCTGCTATAGGTGTGGAAAGCCGGATGCGTATGCTCCCAATTGTGCAAATTGCTCGGGAAACGCGAGAAGGAGTGCGATTCAGGCAGGCGAATCACGCTCGCAGATGGGGCCTGCACTGAAAAGATAGAAGAGAATATAGGTAATAAGTTAATTAGAGATAGTTTGCATGCTAGGTTAAGGAATTTATCATATGAGGAGCGGCTTAGAAATTATATAACAGCTAGAAATAGGATATTTTCAGACTTACAAGTCGATGGGATGCGAGCACTTTCTGTGAGAGTCAGGAAAGCTAGATGTCGCTTTAAGCAACGGCGATCCACGAGACGGCAGGTGATTGATTCCGTGCATAGGTGCAGCAGAAGTGACCCAAGAGTGTTCGCAGCTATATCCATTATGGGCGAATCGGTAAGAGGCCTGCTACACTCCGGCGCTACTCATAGCATGTTGGGTAATAGTTGTCACGAGTTCCTAGAGAAGCTAGGTGTGGCGCCTCGAAAATATATTTCGATGGTAAAGGTAGCAAGTGGGGAAGATCGCGCAATTGTTGGCCGAGTCGAACTGCCTGTAGAGTATAGGGGAGAGATAAGAAAAATAACATTCTTCTTATGCCCTTTTCTCGAGCAGGAGATCTACCTGGGCATAGACTTTTGGCGATCATTCGCACTGGCTCCAGCGGTTATGGGAACAGGTTCCACCGGCGAGCCAGTGAGACTAGTGGAGGAGGTGATGGCGGATCAGGTGGCTCACTATGGGGATGGGCCTGAGGATGAAATAGTGCAGGAAGAGTGGCGATTGTCAGCAGAGCAGCAAGCAGAATTGGAGGAGGTAAAGAAAGAGTTCCTTACATTTGAAACGGTAGGTCTGGGGAAGACGTCGATGGAGACGCATAAAATCCAATTAGTGGACGATGCCGAGCCTGTAAAGGATCGACATTATCCGCTGTCACCAGCGATGCAGGAGGTAGTGTGTGCAGAGGTGGATAAAATGTTGGCTTTGGGGGTCATCGAGTGCAGTGATAGCCCGTGGAGCAACCGCACTACTGTTGTGCGACGGCCGGGTAAAAATCGTTTCTGTCTCGATGCCCGCAAGCTCAACAAATTGACCATTAAGGACGCGTATCCACTACCTAGCATATAGGGGATTCTGTCGCGTCTCGATCAGACGATCTACATCTCTAGCGTCGATCTTAAATTCGCCTTTTGGCAGATCGAGCTAGAGGAGAAGAGTAGGGCCTATACAGCTTTTACTGTGCCTGGGCGGCCGCTGTATCAATTTCGGATGATGCCGTTTGGCCTCTGTAACGCCGCTCAGCGCCTATGCAGGCTAGTGGACAAAGTAATCCCAGTGGAGATGAGATCCAACGTCTACGCTTATCTTGATGATTTGCTGATCATCGCTGAGGATTTCAGCACGCACGTAAGGATCCTAAGGCAAGTTGCAGAGCACCTACGAAGAGCGAATTTGACCATTGGGTTAGGGAAATCACATTTCTGCTATAAGAATATTAAGTATTTAGGTTTTATAGTCGGAGGGGGTGCGTTAAAAATGGATCCTGATCGCGTTTCTGCTATCCTACGCATTCCTGAGCCACGATCTGTCCGCAAACTGCGCAGCTTTTTGGGAACCGCAGGCTGGTACAGGCGATTTATCAAAAATTTCGCAGAACTGGCAGTCCCGCTCACAGACGCTCTCAAGAAGTCGGCGAAAGGCAAATTTAAATTGACGGAGGAAGCAATACACGCCATTGCCAAATTGAAAGCTGCACTTACCTCAGCACCAGTTTTGGTCCACGCTGACTTTAAGAGGCACTTTTATATCCAGTGCGACGCTTCAACGGCTGTTCCAACGGGACGACGAACAGCATGAAAGGCCCATTGCGTTCTTTTCAGCCAAATTGAATTGCCATCAGAAGAACTATTCGGTGACGGAAAAGGAGTGTCTGGCAGCGCTCATGGCGATTCTGAAGTTCCGCCCATATGTAGAACTGATGCCGTTTACGGTGATCACAGATCACGCCAGCCTTAAGTGGCTCATGACGCTCAAGAACTTGGATGGTCGCTTGGCTCGATGGTCTCTTCAACTTCAGGCATTTGACTTCGGCATTGAACACCGAAAAGGCGTAGACAATGTTGTTGCCGACACTTTGTCGCGAAACATCGAAGAGCTGGAAGTAGATCCGAGCAGCGTTCTGGGCTTCGATACCGTGGAGTTTGTGTCTGAGGAATACCAGACGTTAGTCAAGCAGATCACCGAAAATCAAAAGGACTTACCCGATATCCGGTTCGAAGGCGGCATGATATTCAAGCGCATGCGCTTCGAACGATTTGATGACCAGTTGGAAGGCTTCGTTTGGAAGTTGTGGGTGCCGAGCTCATTGACGTCGACGCTGATAGATCGCGCACATACAGACGAAAAGGCAGCACACGGTGGGATCGCGAAAACACTCCATCTGTTGCGCCGGCAGTACTATTGGCCGAACATGGCATTGGAACATGGCATTGGAAGCAAAAACTCTACGTCGATTTTTGGGCAAATATCCGCGATCGAAGAATGGACAGGCGTGGATATTTATAGTGGTTGACCATTTTTCCAAATTCACCTTTCTCAAGACCATGAAGTCAGCAACAGCAGGAGAGGTGGTTAGTTTCCTCGTCCATGAGGTGTTCTACAAATTTGGAGTGCCTGAGCTGATTCACTCCGATAATGGACCACAATTCAAATCGAAGACTTTCCAGGAGATGATCATGGCGTTTGGAATTACACACATGAGAACAGCAGTACATTCGCCACAGAGCAACGCAGCTGAACGCGTGGATCGGACAGTTCTCAACGCGATCCGAACATATTTGGAGGATGATCACCGCGAATGGGATGCGCATCTGCCCGAGATAGAGTTGGCCATTCGAAACTCGGTGCATGAGGCGACTGGAGTAACACCGTTTTTCGCTGTGTTCGGACAGCAAATGTATTTGCATGGATCATGCTATAAGTTGGCGAAGAGTTTGCGATCCATCGGAGAGCATGAGGTGTCCTTGCTGGAAGCTCAAGATAAGCGACAGCTTATTCAGGAGGAGATTCGGAAGAAATTACATCAGGCATATGAGCGTAGCAGCGCGAGATATAATCAGCGATCACGGCAGTTCTTCGCGAAGCCTGGGCAGGAGGTGTATCGTCGCAACTTCGTGCTAAGCGACTTTGGCAAATGCTTTAATGCCAAGTTCGCACGAAAGTTCATCAGATGTCGAGTGACCAAGCCAGTAGGTAACAAAGCGTACGCACTGGAGGATCTCAACGGTCGTCCACTTGGAATATACCACGCCAAAGATTTGCGTGTGTAGGCGTATGTGGGTGTGGCCTACGTTGGGCGCGTCTGCATTAGAGTGTAGGGCACGCCGGCTTGAGAGTAGCCGAGTCTATAGGCCGGTAGTCATGTCCACGCGTAGGTTAGTCATCCTGGGTCAGTCCACCTACTCGTGGTGGTGTTCCATTTTGTACCGGGGCGAAGTGGCAACGCGCACAAGACCAGGGCTGAAAGAAAAGAAATATCGTTTAGTTTAGTAAGCAGTGTTTAGCTTGGGGAGTTGAGGGGAATGTAACAGTAGCGGGGAGCAGGCGGCAAGTACTGTAGGGAAAATAGGTATGTATTAGTGAGGGTGCGCAGGCGCTTGAAGGGGATAAATAGGAGTGAAAAGGCAAATGGCGCGGGATTGTCAAGGTTAGAAGCACGCAGTAAGGCGGCAAATTAAATTTGAATTTTTTTTGTGATTGTGTATAACTCAGAACATGTGAGTATGAAAATCCGACCTGCCCAGTGCCCAGTGTGTGACATTCTCTTTATCCTCGGCAGCCTGGCCCGGAAGAGCGACACAGCAGCCGGGTCAGTGGATTTTTTTCGGTTCGTGAAACACCCACGTCAAGAAACGCACCGGCAATTGGCGGACAAGTGTGTTGCAGCTGAACACAGCGGACCAAATCTAAGGCCACCACCACCATCCAGCTACAAAGAAATACATACGTGAGTCTGTTCCATTTACGTCGGCAGCCACGCAGCTGATCCGCATTCTCAAGCCCACACCGGGCAGTGCAAATTTTCGGCAAGGCCGTTCAGCCGTTCAATACCCTGTAAAAAGCAGAACAAAGTTATGTACAGTGACAGTTGTCGATAATAGTGCAACTTACTTGTGTTTGGCCACTGTGTCTATTTGTTGTGGCGCACGCATTTGCGCAACACTCACACACTTACAAATATATGTGCCGTGCGTCTGGGCCAAATCTGCTCCTTCAATTGCAGCCGCCGGTCAAAATTTGCAACAATAAAGCTTCCAGTCCAAATTCCTGTTTATGTTTAATTATTTATTAGTATATTAGTGTATTTATTTATTTATTTAATTTTGATTTTATTGTAATATTGCATCTAAGAGTGCGTCGACCCTGTTCGCTTTCATCACCAACACTCTTAACATTTTGCTACACATATAAGCTGCCAAACAGCTGACCACAACATACTCATTAACCCGTATGTGGTGTCGCGGACTAAAGATATCTTGCGATTTTTTCTTGATGGTGTTATTTTTATAATTGAATATATATTGTGCTGCCCCTCCCTGACCCATAACAAGAGCTCTTGGTAGGTGTAGGTTGGTTATTGGCGATTGATTAACAGCTTTTTAACGCCCCATCCTCGCATGATATATTTATTTCCCATGGCATTTTTTTTATATATACGTGCATGAAAGTTTATTTGAGTTTCATTATATTTATTTTTTTCTTTGCATTTAATTTGCGTACATTTAAAAGTTTTGGTGGTTGAATTAAATTAAATTCGTAATTTTTCATTTTTATTTATAATTTCATTATTTATTTGCCAAGTTTTGTTATTTATTTATTTAAAACTAATATTAAATCAAATTAAATGAAGTTTGTATTAGGGTCACAATATAAATATTAAACTAAGTAGAGGAAACGAAAACATGGAGTTTTAAATTAACTTAGAGGGAGGACGCGTGGCTTGTGCCATGGATTAAGCCAGCCGCAACCGTTCCAGCAGAGGGTGGCCCAAATATTCATGATGACTTGGACCACAGGCAGGGCGGGCGCGCGAGGTGGAACCACCGAAGCCTCATCCATCTGGCAGTCGATTGTTCGTTTGTTTGTTGTGTTTTCTTTGTTGTTGCGTAGTTTTTTGTTGTTGTGTTGTTGTTGTTATCGTGTGAGATGCTGTATGTCTCGTTCTTCTGTTCATATTTAGCGGGCATTGGGTCGTATCCAGCCCTGGGACCGACAGCTAGCCGGAGTTGCCCCACCGACAAGAAGCAAATGTGTAACAATTGTTTATATTAGCTTGTAGTTTTATACGTGTACATGTTAAATCTAAGTGAGTTTTCGTTATTGTATAAAATGTGTCCATTAATTAATGTCATTGAAATTGATTTGAACTAACAAAATGTTATAAATTATAGCCCGTAAACTCATTAGTGCCCTATAGCGATAGCGATGACAATGACGAAGAGTGCTGCATTGGAGAACGTGGCCTTAAAAGAAAGTTTGCCAAGAAAGCTGTTCAAAAATATATAAAAAAAAAGGAGTACTTCCCAATCTATGTAAATTAACTAAATGTGGTAACGATTGCTTATCAGTGCCCGAAAATTCTAGGCAAAACATCAATGAGCACTACTGGGGGATGTCGAATGAAAGAAGGGTGACGTGGCTACTGTCCAATATAAAGCGCAAGGAAGTAAGAAAAGGCGAGCTGGACTGAAAACGAATGTGTACATAGGCGCAATTGGACCTTCGAATATTCATTTTCGAGTGAAGGGAAAATATTCAAAGTTTGTCAACATTTTTTTATGAAAACATTAAATATATCTCAAATGGTTATCCGGCACGCATTAAAAAAACAAATGTTTGTGAGACCCAAAAAAAACCACCACATAATAAAACTGATGGGTCTAAAATAAAATTGTAAAAGATTTTATAAAAAAATTACCAGCTGTGCCTTCGCACTATTGCCGCAAAAATAATACAAAAGTTTATTTACCCAGAGAATTTAGAAATGTATCAAATTTATATAAATTGTACATTAGTTTTTTAAATGATCAAGGTTTAAATGACTCATCAGTTTCGTGTCGAATATTTCGAAAAGTCTTTAGCACAGAATTTTCAATAGGGTTTCACTTGCCAAAAAAAGATAAATGTACGATTTGCGAAAACATAAAATATACAAACGAAGAAGAGAGAGAAAAAATGATAAGTTCGGAAGAATATCAAAATCACATAAGAAATAAAAAACGTAGTACATCAATGTTTCTCAAGGAACAAGACGACAGTAAAATGTGTCAACAATTTCTTTGCGTTAGTTTTGATTTACAAAAGGTTTTGCATACACCTTTTTCAAAAAATATAACCCTTTTTTATTCACGCAAATACGCATATTACAACCTTAGTCTGTATGAAAGTGGGACTCGAAATGGGTATTGTTTTTTGTGGGGTGAAGTCGATGGGAAGAGAGGTTGTAATGAAATATGCTCAGCTCTTTTAAAGTATTTAATTATTTTAGATAGTAAGAAAAAAACAGAACATCTTAGCCTTTATTGTGACAGTTGCGCTGGCCAAAATAAGAATCAGGCAGTGCTATCAATGATTATTTATTTCTCAAATTCCTCAAGTTTTTTAAAAACTATAAAAATTACTTATTTATTGCCTGGACACACTATGATGCCAGTGGACTCGGTACACAGCACTATTGAATCTTTCATACGAAATCGTAATGTATGGGCACCCAGCGAATGGCCGACACTTATTGGAAATGCTAGAACAAATCCAACCGGCTATGAATGTATAGAATTACAGTACACAGACTTTAAAAACTGGAAACATTTTTCAAACTCTTTATTTAAACAAAAAACATTACATTTAAGTAAACTACGTATTGCTGTTATTAAAAAATGCCCATTATCAATAGAACTAAATTATGAATATTTTGAAAATTCGAAAAAGTATCCTTTTAATTTTCCTAATTTCACCCAAACCATAAAATCATTATATAATTGTAAGCTAAATATTTCTAAGAAAAAATTTGATGATCTTAATAATTTATGTAAGCAAAATAGTATACCTCCCAAATACCACAATGAATATAAAACTTTGGGACATTCTTCGAAAGTATTAGATTGTTTAAACGAAACAGATGAAGACGATGATATTTTAGTTTAATTTTTCATAAATATATTAAAAATATTTTGTTATAATGTTGTTAATGAATAAAATTTCTAATGTTTATTTTGCATAATAAATAAAATTTTAGTATCGTATGTCGCACGTTGTGCGCAAGGGTATAAAAACAAAGCGTGCGAAATTATCGTATGTATTAATATTCTTATTTTTTCATGAAATGGCGCCTTTAATGACAAAAATTAAGTTTTCATTCGATATTATAGCTAAAACCACGAAACCTTAAAAAATATTACCATGATTTTCTCATTCCTAAGAGATTAAATCAAAAAAAGCTTCTCCTGTAAAATTAGATTTTTCAACATACGATACATTCGCGGAAATGCGTCGATGTATACAAATTTAAATGTTATTTTTTGAAGTGCTCGCCCAAACATCATCCCCCCGTGGAAACGTTGGAGCTTTCCACTTCATCTCGCTTTGGAAGCAGGCATTGTTTCGCAATGGCACGTCGCATTACGCCTGTAGAAATCCTGATGATGGCAACTCGAGGCACGCCGTCATCTCTTGAGAGGCGGGTAGTTTTCGTCCTTGACGAAGACAACACCATTGATGCGCAGCTGAGGCCCCTGGGTTTGTCACTTTGGACGCTCCTGAAGAAAACACAAATATTCTTTGCGCCAGCGTGACTAGAATATTTGTTGAAGTTGAGTATCGCGCTGCTAGCGGTCTAGTCGATCTTGGTTAAGCTTCACTAGATCGTGATCAACAAAGGTTGTAATGGGTGTTCCGAACAAGAAATGGGCAGGCGTCAGTACATCGAGGTCTGCTGGATTCTCTGAAATGGGAAAAAGAGGTCTAGAGTAAATTATTGCGCTGATTTGGAACGCAAGCGTGCGTAGCTCGTCAAATACAAGTAGAGAAGAGCCCAAACTACTACGGATGTGATGCTTGCAGCCTTTACAGATGACTCCCATAATTCGCCAAAATGCGGAGATCGTAGAGGTATAAAACGCCAGTCGATGCAATAGGCAAGATAGAATTCTTGAACTGCTTCTTGATGAATATTACTCAGTAACAGTGGCTTCAGCGCAGCGAGTTCGTTGCGGACTCCAACAAAATTAGTTGCGTTATTAAACCAGTAGTAAATTGGACTACCACGGATGAAAATAAATCGCCTGAGTGCTGGTGTAGAGAAATCCTTCACGAGTCCTAAATAGACCGCGTATGATGAGAGCTGTTGTAATAGGATGACGCTTTCGCAAGATTAATGGGTGGCGGGCTTTGAAGTCAAGCGTTGAGTTTTTTAGTCGACCACCAACACGAAGCAACGATTGACATCCAAAAATGGAGTCAATGAGATGATGGGATTTGACGGTTTCAGATTCCTATTTGACTGCAGAGCTTGAATCTCAGACATCAATCGAGATTGTTGCATTAGTCAAAGAAGCATTTCAGTTCCCATACGCAGATCATACACAGTGTATCCACTGGACTTGAAGCCATGTAAGAACTTGAATTGTTGAGACATTTCGATCCTTCAATCACGAACTCATATGGTGATATTGCTAGCAGAGCGTGCACGCAACTCCAACGCAGTGCTGCAGGCCCTCGTCCATTCTGGAGTCAAAATATGCAGACCCATGCTTCCAAACTGCAGATTCCATAAGCTCAGCGGGAAGCGCTCTTTTTGACAACACATCTGCCGGGTTGATTGCTGTTGGTACATAGTAATAATCTATATATATAAAATAGTTCGTGCTGACTGACTGACTGATTGGCAATCATCGCAAAGCCCAAACCGTAAGAGCTAGGATGCTGAAACTTTCACAGTAGGTTCTTCCATCTATGATGAAAGTGCAACCTAAGACGAGATATTATAAAATTCCACCCACAAGCGTGGAAAATCGCGGAAAACTGTTGTATGAATCTTTTTTATTTACCATCCAATCGGCTCCAAACTCTTTTTGAAAGATCAACACAAAAATTCATTCGACATATATTTCACCGATATTGGAAAATCCACCCCATGGGCGGTAAATGGGGGTCTCAAGGTTGTATGGGCGAAAGTGTAATTTTAGTCCGATTACCTTCAAATTCATTTTCAAAGCTCTGTACGTAAAATAATTCGACACGTGTATCAGCGATTTTGAGACATTCAGCCCTATGGTTGGAAAATGGGTGGAAAACTCTGGAAATCGACATTTTTAATTTTCATGCGATTGGCTTCAAACTCATTTTCAAGGTTCTATGGGAAAAAATAATAGGCGCAGTAGTCAAAGATTTTGGAAAATCTACAAAACTGTTATATGGAACATTTTTGATTATTGTTCGATTGACTTTAAACTCATTTTCGATCGTTTCTGTTTTATCATCCAATGATTTTGACACTAATTTTCAAAGCACCCCACAATAAATAATTCGACACATCTGCTACCGGTTTTAAAAAATGCACTGCCGCGGTCGGAAAAGGGGTGAAGTCTGGAATTCAGCAGTTTCGTTTTTCATGCGAATGGCATCATACTATTTCCAAATATAAATACAAAAACCTCGCTACTTTGCGGCCAATACAACGGGCGGAAAATAGTTGAAAGGCTTTATTCTGAGTTCTTAGTTGTATTCTTGGAATTGGCTTCAAATGCCAAATGAGTTTGGAAAATCTACTCCGCGACGAAACGGGCGGAAAATGGAAGTCAAGAACAAATGAGTATGATTATTTGTATTGTTAGATCAGCTTCAAAGACATTTTCATAGCCTTACACAAGAAACATTAGTCACGTGGCTCAACTATTTAGTTTCCTAGCCCCACGGGAGGGAAAATTGTGATACGCTATTACGGTGTATTTCTTACCGTTGACGAAAGTAGTCAAGTTTAACATAATGCAAAGTGCAACTAAATATTTCGTCGGGCAAGCCGGGGTATTACCAACTAGTTAAATGATAAAGGTTTATATAATTAGAACAAAGAATACGAAAATTGTTATGGATAGCAAAGTAAGTATTACAAGCTTGAAGAGAAAGTGGAAGAAAGTTTCTAGAATTTCTAATCGGAGCTGCGAAACTAATTTGGCTGATTAACTCAGAAGAATCAATTTCCCCCATTAATTAGTTTGTGTAAGAAAATTACCCCTAGCATGGTTCTACGATCAGAAAGAGAAAGAAGATTTATTAGTAACAGTCTACCACGATAAGAGGGCAAGCGAGTATTAGTATTCCAGTTAAGACCCCGGAGTGCAAAGAGCAGAAACTGTTTTTGTACCGATTCTATTCTATCCTGATGAACCTTGTATTGGCGACACCAAATACAAGACCCATATTCAAGAATAGGTCGAACAAGAGAAATATTAAGAGTTTTAGTAATGTAGGAATTGTTAAATTCTTTATACCAGCGCTTAATGAAACCTAAGACACCAAAGGCACGATTAGCGTTGGAGGAGATAACTTTGTCAAATTTTAGCTTGGGATCTAAAAGGGTACCCAATCATTAACTGACTCTATTCGAACAAGCGGCTTATAATTAAGAATATAATTATTTAAAAAGGGCATTTGCCAATAAAAGACATTATGTTATTCTTACCACAATTAAGATTTAATAAATTTACCCGACACCAGGCTTGAAAACTATCAAGATCAGTTTGCAACTTTTGACCAGATAGAAAATAAGTAGATGACAGACACAATTTACCATCATCGGCATACATGAACATCCGAGAGTTATTTATGACAGAAGGAAGTTCATTTATGTACAGGTAAATAATAAGGGGCCAAGATGACTTCCTTGTGGTACTCCGGAAGTAACGTGAACATACTTAGAGATTAAGCCTTTGAAATAAACCTTTTGGGTTCTAAGAGTTAAGTAGTTGGAGATCCAAAGAATTAAGTTATTTGGAAATCCTAAAAGATGAACTTTGTGAAGTAAAGAGAATGATTAACAGAGTCAAAAGCCTTACTAAAATCAGTATAAATAACATCTGTTTGCATTTTAGATCGAAATCCCTTAATGACAAGAAAGTAAATTCCAATAGGTTAGTGGTACTATATCTATATTTCACAAACCCGTGCTGGCAGGGTGAAATTATGGAACTACACAGATGGTGAAGTTGATAGCAGACAACTTAGAAATACCTCTATAGTTCTCAACATTAGACTTGTTTCCTTTTTTATGGAGAGGAATAATAAATGATTCTTTCCAAATTTTGGGGAAAGAGCACAACTCCACAGATAATTTAAAAATAATAAATAATGGCTTAAATATACCTTCAGCACAGTATCTAAGCACGCAGCTAGGTACTCCACAAGGTCCCGGTGAAAATATGGGCTTAATGGCCTTTTAATCATTTGGAAGCGAACTTTCGGTTATTAAAGGTCAAAAAATCCAATTGGAACTATTTACATGATAAGGGTAAGGCGAAACCATTTGAAAAGATTGTGAACAATAAGTCGTTTGAAAAAAAATCAGCAAAAAGATCGGCATGATCTGTCTTTATTTTGAAAAATGGAGTTGATGGAAGTGTTGATGGCCTACGCTTCGAATTAACGAAGCTATAAAACCTTTAAGGATCCCGCTAAAACTGTAACCTACAGTTTCTAAGGTTGTTATTATAACAATGTGTATTAACTACAGTGAAGCTAGATCGGGCAATCAAATAGCGAGAGAAATCCAAGAAAGAGCCATATTCCTTTTACTTCTTATACAATCTCGACATTGTATTTTTAAAGTTTATTAAATCCCGTAAACCACACAGGCTTATTAGACCTACGTGGTTTAACCAACAGGACACAATTATCAAATAATGAGTTTAAATTTTAAACTTTAAAGTAGAGTAAAATTGAATTGCTCTATCCATGTCTCTACACAAGTAAAGCTGAGACCATTCAGTTTGGGATAGAAGCTGAGCGGGTTTAGTAAAATCGGTTTTCCGAAATTAACGAACTCGCTCTGCAGGCTTACTACCTAGGCTTAGCACCCTGGCAGGTAAGTCAATCAACACTTCCAAAGTTGGGGAATAGGGATCTTCAGGAATGGATTTAGGGTCAGTAGAGGAGACAGATAATTTATTTATTTATTTACGAAGGCAAAACAGTGCTGCCTCGAATCAAAAGATACAATCTTATACATAGATATAAGGAAAATATTTTAAAAGCCTACACGACACGAGCACGTTGGGGAAGTTTATTTGCCAGTCCGGCTAGAATTGCTGGTGGCGTTATTAAAGCCTATATCAAGATAGTGAAGAGTTGGTTATAAAGAAAAAGCTTATAGAATTTAAGGTTAATTTAAAGCAAAGACAAAAAAAACTAAATAAGAAGAATAAAGAGAGACAGTAGGAATGAAATTAAATGAAATCTCCAACCCGGTGGGGGAAGTTTTAGTAGCCAGTCCAGAAAGCTGTGCCCCAGCTCACAGCGAGGTTGGTTAGAGATTACATTAAGGAAAAAAGGATCTAGGAACGGGTAGGGATGGGAAAGAATAAAATAGTTATAGAGTAGAAAATAGGAAATAAAGAGGAACATAGAATGGGCAATCTCCGACCCGATGGGGGAAGATTATTTGCCACACTGGCAAGCTGCGCCCCTGCTCACAGCTGGGATTGGCCAGAGATTACCCGTAGGTGATTCAAAAGAGCAAGCTTATTAGAGCGAAGAGAGAGTTCAGAGGAGAAAACATAAAAAACAGAATTGTACTGTGTGCATAGTACACGAAAAGGATTGTGTAAAGCATAATCAGTTGTGCATGTAGGAAGAGAAAAGGGAATAAAGTTTTTAGTAGGTCTACAAGGGACAGAGAAAAGAAAGGGAGAATCTGTGTCGCCACTAATCAACTTTTGTATAAAATCCACATCAAGAGTTATTCTACGGTTAGCAAATGTCGGAAGATTTAAAAGTAAAAGTCTAGTGGGATAAGATGGCAGACGAAAAGATGGCAGATAATAGAAATTGCTTCTGGACTGACTCAATACGGATCTCACTATTTTTGTATTGAAGAGACCATATACATGAGCAGTATTCCAGAATAGGGCGTTCGAGCGGCACATAGAGCAGTTTTGTGGTGAAAAGATCATTAAATTCCTTCGACCAACGCTTGATGAATCCAAGTACACCGTTGGCAACATTAACAATTGAGGAAATATGCAAGTTGAAGTTAAGTTTAGAATCGAAAGTGACACCTAAGTCCTTAACAGAGGTAATACGTTTTAAGGGAAAGTTATCAATAAAATAGTTACCGAGATAGGGCTTCGATCGACTGAATGTCATAAACATGCATTTACAACAATTAAGAGGAAGATGATTAGCCAAACACCACAGTTGCATAGAGTTTAAGTCACGTTGAAGTAGTTTGGTTTGGAGAGGATTATTAAATGATAGAATAAGTTTTACATCATCTGCATACATGAGTATATGAGAGTGTAATAAAATAGATGGAAGATCATTAATAAAAAGTGTGAGGAATAAAGGACCAAGGTGACTTCCTTGCGGTACACCAGAAGTTACGAAAACAGGTTTAGAAATTGTAGATCTAAGTAGTACTTTTTGGGTTCTATTTTTAAATAAGAAGAGATCCAAGACAGAAAAGAGATAGGAATTTCTTTTGGAATGCATCATTTATAATATGTGAAAACTCTAGCAAATTTGTCGTAGTAGACCGACTCTTTATAAATCCATGTTGGGATGAAGAAATTATAGATTTACAGAGATGCTGCAAAGTTTCTGTAATAATTTTCTCAAATAATTTTGGGATAGCAGACAACTTTGCAATACCTCTATAATTAGAAATATCAGACTTACCACCTTTTTTATGTAGAGGTATGATAAATGAGTCTTTCCAAAGAGATGGAAAGACTCCAGTAGTAAGGGAAAGATTAAAAAGTTTAAGTAAGGGAAGAGTTAAAGATGAGCTACATTCCTTTAAAACACAACTTGGAATATGATCAGGCCCAGGATAGTAAGAATGTTTTACGGACTTAATAACAGATAGAAGGGATGATACGGAAATAGTGGGAGCAAAAATATTATTAGCAGAAGATATACTGTAGGGATAGGATGTGTTAGAAAGAGGAATAGATGAATAGGTGGATTGGAAAAATTTGGCAAATAAATTCACAGCAGTTGAGTGACTGCATGCTTTTTCATTGCCAAAAAAGAAAGAAGAAGGAAGACTTGAAGATTTACGTTTGGAGTTAACAAAAGAATAGAAAAGTTTAGGATTGTATGCAAATTGACTTTTGCATCGGGCGATATATTCCATGTAACATTGTGAGTTAAGAAGAGAGAAGTTAGATTTAGCAATAGAATATTTAGATAAGTCGAGACTGGAACCAGACATCTTAAACTTTTTAAAATATTTAGATTTAATATTTTTTAAGTTGGAGAGTCTGGGTGTAAACCAAGTAAGTGTTAAATAGAATGAGTTAAGAGCGTAATCAATGTCAACTGCGTTGTCAAGCGAGGACCAATCAGTTGCAGAGATCAGTTGATTTTTTTTTTTATATATATTCGGACGTTGATGTACTAAACGGGCAGTACATTCAAGTGGCCCAAACGACACCAAGCACGGGCTTGTTAACGCGCGGACCCAGGCAAAATGCAAACCACCTCCCGCCCAACCGACCGAGGGGCGCGCCGCATAACGTGCGGTAACGAAGATCGCGAAACATATAAATACGAACAGACTAAGTAAAAGTTCTACATAAATTAAACAATATACAAAAAACTATAGATTACACAGATAACATAAAATTGAAGTTCTAAGTACGGAAATAGAACTAGCATTACATATTAAATGATAAAGATTGTTATAATTAGAACATATGATACGAAAAGGGTTATGGATAGCATAGTTAGTGTTACAAACTTGAAGACAAAGGGGAAGAAAGTTTCTGGAATTTCTGATCGGAACTGCAAAACTAATCAGGCTAATTAATTCAGATTAAGCAAGGTAAAATTACCTTTGCGAAAGCAACGATATGGCTCAGAGAAAATGGAAGGTGAGCTAAAAGGCGTAGAAAAATAAAGAGATATTTCTAATGTAGGATGATATAAATCTTCAGGCACAGATAAGGGAGTTGACCTGGATTTAGTTGATTTGGCCGTCCGTATGTATGATTGCAAGGATCTCAGCAACTATAAGAGCTAGAGACACCAAATTTGTAATGTAGGTTTGTGTATAGTGGGAGCAGGTCAAGTTTATTTTAGATTTGAGATATCTCCCCCCGTTCCTCCGCTATTCGATAAAAACCGTTTTACAGTAACAATTTTCAAGATTTAGATTTGTGATTTGGCATTTACAATACTTTACAATACTTTACTTTTCACTCTTAATCTACTGACCAAATTTTAATTCGATCGGATAAGAAACACGGAAGTTATTCAACAAACAAGATTCAGTGCTGGAGCGCGGGAGGAAGAAGCAGCACAGCCACCACTTAAAATGCCACGCTTGCGCAGCGCTCGAGCTGTTGCTCGTGTGTGTGCATCTTTTGTGTATGTGTGTGTGTATGTGTAAGCGTACGTAGATGTGATCGGAAATTTTTGACCTGGGTACAGGGAGTTTTGTAGTCGGGTATACTCGATTAAAGCATTCTTACTTGTTTGGAGCTGTGTTAATAGAAATATGTTGGGAAGTATTGGCAAGAGAAAGAGTTACAGGAGGAGGTTGTGTTTGCTTTTTTGGCTTAAACTCATGAACAATCATGTGAGGAGGCCAGAAATTTGAATCGCAAATAATTGAAAAAACATCATCGGGTACACTAATTTTAAAAGAAGAAATTCCGCGAGGCGCGGAAAAGTTGAATTTAGTGACTAATATATTAGCAGAAGTTCTACTGGTAATATAGGAAGCTACAGATTCACAAGTAGTGTCAGAAGAAAGTCTAGACACAAATACTTGTCTACGGAGCGCTACAACAGAAAGCGTAGGAAGTTTTGGAGAAGTCGATGGTTCTACATTTCTAATAGATGGAGAGAGAGCAAGGGTACGGGAGGGCTTACTTTTACGACTAGAGGCCTAAGCCGCAGCTCTAAAAGTCGGTAAAGGATCAATTAAAGGAGCAGCGGGTACAGTCACAGATGGCGGGGAATGAGAAATATTAGAAAAATTATTCGGAGAAGGCGAAAGGGACAGTAATGGAGAAACATCAAGTAAAGGTGGAGTAGATATGTGATTAGGTGAAGGTAATGTAGAAGAAGAGGGTAGTGGTGAGGGGACAGATAAGAATTGATTTTCTATCCGGCGATTAGGTGGCGACTCAAACTTGAATTGACTAAGCAACTAAAGAATGAGGGATTGAGAGAATTTGGGATACCATTGATTTGATACAATGACATCCCAAATAAACTGTCAATAAAATCGTGCTGCGATGTGGAAATCAACACGTTGGAGTCAGGAATTGAAATCCAGGTGGTTCCGGCAATATTAAAGTCACCAAGAACTACAAGAAAGTCACGATCAGAAACCATAGAGGAGACAGATTGTAAAGCAAAAGCATGCAAATAATATAGGAAAATATCGGAAGAACGCGGAATATAAGAACAAGTGATAAAAAAACAAACACCGGAGATACACATTTTTGTAGCAACAAATTCAATAACTACAGAACTATCGGCTATTACTATCTCTGAAGATAAATCAGCGTTAATGGAGAATTTGTTAGAGATGATTTCAGAGTTAAGGAAGTGGGCGTTAACCTTGTTTAAGATAAGGCAACGACATGGAAAGGAAAATGTAGGCTATTTAGGTAAAGATTTCTACGTTTACTACAAAGGCCTCTTACATTCGGATAGCCCAGTGAGAAGGAGGTTGTTAGTTTTTGAGATGAGAAGAGGTGGATAAGAACTACCACCGAAAGAATGAAGTAAAACCGTATGCCGATTTTTGTTATTTGCAGTATATTCTTTAATAACTAAGTGGGTCAGACCAGAATTCTTTGCAACAAATATTGTTGAAGTATAGTATGAGCATCGAATGGAGCCATGGTTTTGGTTGATTGACCAGATAATTCGACATAATGACTGGCACTATTGATACTAGGTTGATGACCTGCATGAACAGTGCTAACAATCACCGAATCAGGAACCTTTTCGGGGTCAGAAGGAACCACTTCCATGGGTACGATGTTGTTCTCGTCACTTCTGATCGAAAAATGGGATGAAAGGAATGATAAATTCATCAACTCTAACTGCTTAGTAGCGGATGTAGTGGGTAAGTGAGTAGGGAGCAAAAGTTCATTAGGGCCAATGGACAGTCTAAGATTAGCCTTTTTCCGATTGGGAGACTCATTTAAAACTTTCATACTCTTAAACTCGATTTTCAAATCGGAGAATCCATCGAACGAGCGAACATATCTCCAAAGCCTTTCTTAGCCTGCCTCATAAATGCCATAATATATTTTTCAACATCCCTACGTGATTCACAAGTCGACTTTGAGCCAGACTTGGACTCAATCTGGTCAATTATTCTGCCGTTGTGGCCAGCAGATTTTTCGTGTAAGACGTTATCACACAGCCAGCAGCAAACAAAACCCAATTTTGCATTTACTCGAACCTGGCAATTTTTCTTATAGCAGACAACCATTTTTATTAAAGGAAAAATTAAGAAGATGACTAATAAAATAAGAAAAAACGACTGCACAAAAAATTATAAGTATAAACAAATAGAAGGCACACTAGGGTTAAATCTGTTGACGCTGATTTGTACTTACGCACAACAACACCAATTAGAAAATATTAAAAGCACGGGCGCGTCAAGCGAAATCAGCACAACGGAATACAAAACGAAGAGAGAAACCACTTGACATCAGGAGGAAAAATCAAACTAAAACGATGCGCAAGAAAAAACACGTCCGTTGCAAATGCGAAGCGAATGCCTACTCTTATCAAATTTTGTTTCAGCGAGATAAACATTTGATGGCAAACTTCACTTTGAAATGTCGAATGATGAAGAGGGCTGATTTTTGTGGGGCAACCTGCGCAACGATGCTCGAAGAGAATTTAGACGCATTCGACTGCATTATGATGTTGACAGACGAGCCATCAGTATTTTTACATTTTACAAACGCTATTCACGTCGGGTGGTCACCAAAATGTTGAGACAGCCATGCTGCCCTTTCGGAATATTTTTCTTCAATCTGTTATTAAAATAATAATCCGATCTTTATTTGTGCCTTGTGCCTTTTCGACTAATTTGAAGGCACGCTGCCCTAGGTGGATCGTGCCTTTCTGCAACCAGTGCTTTTTATTACAAACAAAATTGCAGGCTGACAGCAAGGTGGTCAGTGCAATTAACTAATAACAAATATTGTATACGCGAGAGATCGTCGTGCGACTCAGATCAAACACAAACGCAGATTAGTTATGCTGAGCGGCACTGAGGCTGAGCTCAGAATTGAGCATAGTGTCAGTGCTGCCAAGCAGCAAGGAGTACAAGGAATGAGTGAAAATGCAAATGAGCAAATCAAAGCAAATGCATAGTTATGTGTGTTACGTTAACGCTCAGAGCATGTATACAAATTAAATGATTATTTCTAAATGTTATTTCTTGGCGTGCTCGCCCAAACACCACACTTGGGCCAAATGCTGGTCACTTGTGATACCACATGACGTCTTTTAAACGGTGTGTTTCCCTTAAAACCAATTAGAAGAGTTTAAGAATTTAAGGATATTGTCATCCCAATCCTAATCCTGGATGGCCGTCAGCTTTGCCAGATACACGCTACAGTGATCGAGAAGATGAAAACTGATTCTGATTCCTAAATCGGGAGAGTTGGGGGATCTACGGTCTGGACATAAGAACGACGGTGTGTGCCCGTGATGTCTGTTGTTCAGTTGTTAAATTCCCTAAGTCTTATTGCTGAGTTGCTAGATAGTTCTTTCTACAATTTATTAGTATTACGTGAAGCATGATGTTCAGATGTATGCGTGGTGCGTAGAGTTCCACCAATGCAGATTTCTGCACTTCTTTGAACTCTATGGATTGTTTTAAGGTTGGATGGTGGGTCAAGTGTAGGCCACCACACTAGCACTCCATAGAGTAGGATGGGTCTAATGACAGCTGTATACAACCAATATGGGGAGAAGCCCCATATAGTGCCTATGGCCTTTTTGCATGCAAAAAGCGCTGTAGTTGCTTTACTTACTCTCTGTTCTTTTAGAGCAGGGGTGCCCAGCGCATTGCTCATCTGGCACATTTTGTTATTGTAATTGCTCTTAGGCATAGACAGCAATGCGCGTAAACATGCACGGCTCTATTCATAAGCCAATGCATAATACAAAAACAATATTGCATGTTCGCTTTCTTATCTCTTTTCGGTATCTGGGCTCATGAGAAAATCAACAACACTGTATATTTGTTGTTGCACTACTGAATTTTAATATAACTTTGCTGTTGCTTTTCGATGAGGCCTGCACTTAAGAGAACTCCTTATTTAGTTGAACGCTGAACACGATATTTTTCTGCAAAACATTTTAAGAGCATTATTTGCAAACAACAATAGCTATAATAAAATAGTGGTGCTGAAAGATGGCTCGCTGGACCCAGCTTTTTTTCTTGGAAAAAATTTTAACTGTTGATATCAATG